>CM074781.1:18207936-18807936 GCA_037355745.1 Pseudo-nitzschia multiseries
AAATCTCGAAGATCGAAAAGATCCAAAAGGAAAAGAGAACACTTAATTCTCAGGAAACAATCGTTCACCACAGAGATACAGAATGAGCAAATCCCAAGAAAGGATAGGAAAGCTCACAATCTTAAATTGCAACAAAAGCAAAAGCTCACAGACCGGAATGAAAACTCGATCTGAACAACACAAAACAAACCGGAACGAAAATACGATCCGGATATACAAATAGATAAGCAAATCACACTCGACGGTCACCAACGATTAATACCCATCTCTCACATCCAATCCTTCGATTCGATTACATTCTCTCTCCACATACCACCTCCGATTCACATACCACATCCAATTGAATATTTGATCACAACGTCCAACGAAAATTGTCCGTCGATCGAAACGACCATCGAAACTCCATTGAATATCGCTTGAACATTTGAATCTCGTCCCTATCATGGCTACAGCAAGAAAAACAAGGTCAAAAGCAAAGCCAAAGGACGATGATGACTATGACTCCAGCAGCGAGGAAGAAACAAAAGTGGACGTGGACCGAGATCTACCAGGAATCACCATGGATGGTAAGAGTGATGAGGAAAGTATGGATGAAGACAGATTGAATGAGAAAACAATCATGCGTGTAATGGAAAAGGCTATGACTGATCCAGAAATGAACTCAACTTTGAAAAGAGTCATCGACAAAGAAGTAAAGAAAAGGATCAGAGCCATACAAGATGCAGTGGAACAACACAGAAATCCAGATGACGTTAATCGAAGTGATAGTGATAGCAGTGATGAAGATGAAAATCAACTAGATGTCGACCTAAGGGCTGAACGGTACAAAAGGAGGTCCTTCCAACCCAAAATAAAAATCAGGGGATTCAACAATGGGAGATTCCTGAACCCAGAACAGCTCGCCTTCAGAAGCAGCTTGATGGATTTTGGTATCAACTATGAATCAGCTGAAGAAATTATGAGGGGAGGGATGTCTAATATTCGTGAAATTACAGACCTCAACAAGGAAAGCATCAAATCGTTCATGCATGGATTGAAATCTATCAGTCCAGACTGCCCCAACCCAAAAAGTATCCACTATGGTAACAGGCTAACATCGAGGCTTCTCACGTGGGCAAGTTGGGCCCGGTATCAACCATTGATTGGAGTCGAGCCAAGGGCCATCGACTGGAAAGCAAACCCAAACAATCTGGAATTGCAGCAATTCAGAATCAAGATGGTGGAGGCGAGTGTGAAATCACAGGAAAAAGCAACCCCACCTGAGTTAAAGGACCTTACAAAATTCAGAGAATGGGAGGAAGGCTTTCATCAAAATTTGAGATACAGATTCAACTCTGAAGGTTTCCCAATCTTGTATGTCATAAGACCCCAAGAGAAGGAAGACGTTACTGATGAAGCCAGGTCTGGAACAGTCGGGCAAAGTACAACAGATACCTATCCAACTTGGAGTGACTACAATGAAAGGTGCGGTGTTCTGTCAGGGCATCAGTATGACGAAGATAACAACGTCGTCTGGAGGTTGTTATGTGATGCAACGAGAAAAGGTCCTGGTTGGGAATATGTGGCACATTTCCAAAACACTGAACTGAACTCAGGAAATGCTAGAAATTCATTCATTTCGTTGATGCAGCATGCTTACACTGATACCAATATCACTATGGTTCTGAACAAGACCTGTCAGGAAATGAAAGAATCACATTACACTGGCGATGCCAAGAATTATGATTGGAACAAGCACAAGAGAAACTGGACTGCTTTTCATGGGACAATCCTGAGATTTGAAAAGAACCACAACGAAAGAAGATTTGTTTGGGACTTTATCAATTCAATCAGTGATGAGCGGCTTGATGCTGCAAAAGCCGATGCAATTGATGAGAGCAAAGACTATCGTGACAACTTCAATGAATGTTTGATCCTATTCACCAATCGACTTGGATTGAAGAAGCTTGCAAATGGGAAGCATAAAAGAGGTTCCAGAAGTGTGTATTCTGTGGGCACGACCAGCAATAAGAAGCAGAAGACAACTGGAACGTTCACAGGAAAAGTTGAATGCAAGCCCTATCCAACAAGTGTTTATAAAACAATGTCAAAAGAACAGCGACAGGAGCTTTACCAGACGAGACAAGCAAAGAAGAAACGAAATCTCAAGGCTGCTGAGACAAAAAAGGCGAAAGAAGCTGAGAATGAAGGCGCAGGAGATAGCTTTGGATCAAAATCTAAGAAATGACATAATAACCGGACACTAGAACACAAATTGTTAACAATGGTGAGCCGGTCATTATACAAGATGAATATTCCTCTAGATTTTGATGATGGAGAAAATGAAGAAGGATATTGTGAGTTAGACTCACATGCAGATACCACTGCGGCAGGAAGCAATATGGTATTGCTGAATCCTGATCAGATCACAACGCACGTTGATGTGGCCCCTTTTTCTGAAGAGTACAAGCCAATCAAAAAGATCCCAATTGGAAGTTGTGCAACTGCTTGGACAAATCCAACATCAGGCCAAGTATATATCATAGTGTTCCATCAAGCGCTGTACTTTGGGAACAAATTGAAGAACAGCTTGATATGCCCAAATCAAGTGAGGGATTGCAATTTCAATTCAGTTGAAGAGACACCTCATCAGTTCGATCCTAGATCCAAGCATGGAATCACAATTCAAACACCAATGGAGGATGATGATCCGAAGAGAGTTTTTATAAAACTGAGTATGAGAAATGTGATTTCATATTTTCCCACAAGGAAGCCAACAAGAATGGAGCTTGATGAATGTCAACATTTGATTGCAACAAATGATACCCCATGGGATCCACATTCACTGAAGTTCAGGATGGCTGAGTTAGCAATCGACAATGGAGATCCAATTTCAGGGGACCAATTTAGCCTTCAAGCCATGTCGACCGAAGAAGATCAAGCCATGGATACAAGTTCGATTGTAACAGAACCTACAAGTAACGTTACAGAAATGCTCTCCAAGACCAGCTTAGAGAACAGGCATCCAAGTCTCATTCAGCAATGCAAACTGATGAGATTACATCAGGTATCAACCAGAAGAATGCTAACTGAATGCCAAATTGCAACAGATGGCAATATTGCTCATCGGATTTCTTCAGTAACAAATATTTCAAGCGCACGAAGGGTAGACCAATTTTTGTTTGATGACACAGAATTTGATTTCATGGAAGCTCCTGAAGACGAATCAAAACAAGCCCCTAACTTGCAAGAAATTGACAATACACTTGAAAGGAGATCTCTCGATAGAAGAAATCAATGGGGGCCATCAGTGATAACTATTGAAGGTCCAAACAAAGTTGATTGTGAACGCCTAGCCAAAACTTGGAACATTAGTTTCAAGAAAGCTGAGCAGACATTGAAAGTCACAACTCAGAAGGCACTGAGGAATTTGCAACTACCATTGATGAAGAGGCTGCCTACACAGCGCTTCAGAAACAAGAGAATTGCACAAGGAACCTGGTACACTGATACGTGGCATGGCAGGACTACCAGTATTATGAGACAGGAAAAATGCGCGCAGATCTTTACAAATGGAAATGGGTTTGAAGTATTTATACCAATACAGGACAAATCACAGGCGCATCAAGGATTGAAAATATTCATTCATGAAGTTGGAATCCCAGAGCATTTGATTTCTGATGGTGCTCCAGATTAAGAATCTTCAAGAACCTACAAGACCCACTGGAATTCAATTGTGAAGCGCAACCATATTCATCAGACATTCATACAACCGCATTGCCCATTCCAGAATCAAGCAGAACAAGCGATTGGACATCTTGGGGGTGCAATCACAACCAAGTCAGCAAAGAAGAAATCACCGAGGAGATTATGGTCATTTTTTGGTGAACTATATGCTAATATCAGGCAGAGAACAGCATCAAGTAACCCTTCTTCAATGGGGAGAACTCCATTTGAATTGGGCCATGGCTATAGGCCCAATATTGCGCTATACACTTCATCAGAATGGTATGATTTTGTGTTTTACTTTGATAAAGGTGATTCTTCCACTCGCGGCGTTGAAAGGTTGGGTCGATGGTTGGGCCCCTGTGGCAATAAGATAGGTGGAGGTGATTGTTTTTGGCTCCTGACTGAATCAGCAATACCAATATCTACGAATTCAATAAGGCCTGTCAAAGAATTTGAATGGAGGGATAGAGATATCCTCAGAAGAATGGAAGCAATCGACAAATCAATTGAATCCAAGATTGGTGATGAAGTGAAAGACAGCGCGTCCTTCTTCCAGGAGAACTACCCGGAGCCTCAGATGGAGCTATTTGAGGATCAACCAGTGAAATCATCTGATCTGAAACTTGAAATGGCTGAGCCAGAAGCGTCAGTGGAAGATATAGATGAACCAGATGAGTATCTGGGGAATGAAGTAATCATTGAAAGAAATGATGAAAGGCTCAGGTGCATTGTCAAGGATAGAGTGCGAGATTTGCAAAACAGACCAATTGGAGTAAGGAATGAGAATCCCATACTAGACACGAGGCTGTACAAATTGCAACTACCTGATGGCACCATTGAGGAATACACGGCAAATATTGTTGCAGAGAGTTTGTACAGTTCTGTTGATGACGATGGAAGGATGTTCACTCTACTAGATGAACTAATTGATCATGAATGCGACAACACTGCTCTAACTGACGAGGAAGCCACGACTATAGCCAAAAATGGCAGGAAAGCCCATAAGCCGACAACTAGAGGTTGGAGGATTCTTGCCAGTTGGAAAGACGGGTCAGAATCTTGGTGTAAGCTAAGCGATGTCAAAGAATCATTTCCAGTGCAACTAGCTGAATATGCTGTCAACAATAATCTTGAAAAGTCACCAGCATTCAGATGGTGGGTGCACAAAATTTTGAGAAGAAAGGATCGAATCCTTAAGGCAGCCAAAACAGCAAAGTATTGGTTGAAGACTCACAAATATGGTGTTGAATTGCCACATTCAATCAAACAAGCGCTGGCTATTGATAAGAAAACAGGCACTGATCACTGGGAAAGAGCAATTCACAAAGAAATGACCAACAATATGGCAGTGTTTGAATTTCTGATGATGATGTTATTCCAGTCGGTCACAAGGAAATAACAACCCACATGATTTTTGACATCAAGCTTGGATCTCTAACAAGGAAGGCTAGATTGGTAGGGGACGGTCATAAAGTTCCTGCAGTGGCAAAAGAAAATACCTACTCATCTGTCCCCTGTCGCGACTCAGTAAGAATATTCTTCTTGCTGGCAGCGCTGAATGATTTGAAGGTTCTCTCAGCAGATATCCAAAATGCATATTTGACGGCCCCAACAAAAGAGAAATACTTTCTAAGAGCGAGAGCTGAAGATGGCTTTCCTCCAGATCTTGCGGGAAGACCTTGCAAGATAGTTCGTGCATTATATGGACTGCCGGTGGCAGGTGCATCTTTCAGATCATATCTCACACAGCATTTGAGGGATCTTGGATATTCCCCATGCAAAGCAGATCCGGATGTGCACTTACGAATTGAAACCAGGAAAGATGGAACCAGATACTGGGCAATGTTGATTGCTTATGTTGACGATATATTATGTTCTGGTGAAGATCCAAAGTTTCAGCTTGAAAACATTGAACGAAAGTTCAAATTGAAGGATGATACAATCGAAGAGCCAACTCTGTATTTGGGAGCAGATATTGGAAAGTTCTACTTTGAAGGTGACTCGAAACCAAGATGGTCATTATCAAGCACCAAGTATACGGCGAAAGCTGTTGCAGCAGTTGAACAAGAGCTAGGAACTGAAAAATATGGCTACAAGTATCTACCAAAATCAGCATCCAGTCCACTGTCACATGATTATCGACCAGAAATTGATATATCAGAAGAATTGAATCCTGAATTGCAAAATTACTATCAAGGTTTGATTGGAGTCCTCAGGTGGATTTGCGAATTAGGAAGGCTTGACATTGTAATGCCAGTCTCGCTGATGTCAAGGTATTTGGCACAAGCAAGGAAGGGACATCTGAATCAGTTGTTTCATATATTTGCATATTTGAAAAAATACAACAGGTCGAAATTGGTTTTTGATGATACAGTACCAAGCATTGATGAGAGTAAATTCCAAAAATGTGACTGGTCTGAATTTTATCCTGGCGCCACTGAAGTCATACCAGCAGATATGCCTGAAGCTTTAGGAAAACATGTGACGATGAGTTGTTTTGTTGATGCTGACCATGCCGGATGCAAGGCAACGAGAAGATCTCATACTGGTGTTATTATCTTCATTAATAAGGCACCAATTATTTGGTTTTCCAAAAGACAAACAACAGTTGAGACATCAACTTTTGGATCTGAAATCATTGCTTTGAAAATTGCAATCAAATTGGTTGAAGGTCTAAGGTACAAGTTGAGAATGATGGGTGTTCCAATTGATGGGAGCACCAATGTGTATTGTGATAATGATTCAGTTGTCACAAATGTTACACAACCTGAAAGCCCATGCAAGAAGAAGCACAACAGCATTGCATACCACAAGGCGCGAGAATCTATTGCAGCAGGAATTATCAGAGTTGCAAAGGAACCAGGTTCAACAAATATTGCTGATTTGTTTACTAAGCTAATGAGTGGCGCTGTTTTTCGTGAACATTGTTCTCGTTGCATGTGGTAAGAAATCGATCTACAATGAGCACTTCGAAAATGGATGATTTGATCCATGGAATATAATATATCAATCAGGCAAGGATCAGGGCAAAATGCCATGATACAAGCCAGAATGAATGGCAAAATGTCTCCCCATTTCTTTTGATAGGGCCTCTGATGGTAGACTGGATACAGTTTGGTATTCAACAAATGACTCACGATGAATAGATTAAGTCATAGAATCCAGCCGCTTAACGGTTGGAGGATTTATGACTGAAGGGGACTGAACAGAATTCACCGTGTAATGTGTAATTCGTACGAAAGTCATAAGGGCAATAACCTTATCCTTAAGGTTATTCCTGAGTGAATGACCGGCAACGACTTTACATGTGGATTGACTCTTAGCGAGAGTTTCCCCATCAGCTCACTCTTCAAAGAATTAACAACTCTAAAACACTATCATGCCCTAAAATCTATGTACAACCTAGTACTAATTCTACATAATAAGGTACAATCACATGTGATATTCAATGAGAATATCACAGTGAATTATACGGTAAAAGACCGATCGAAGATGGTTTGCGTGTGTTCTGTGTCTTATTTACGTGTGCTTTGTATGCCTAGAATTACACGGTAATATGCTGTAAACCGACACGACGAGTAATTAACCTGCCGTTCGACAAAGACAAAGACAAAGACGATCGAATTGTAACAAAGGTCTTACTCACTAAATCAATCGTTCATAAGACCGATTGCGATTTGTTTGTTTGTTACGACACACTTTCTTTATCTAGCAGAGATGGTGCTCACCCCTCCACCATACACTTGGAGGGACAAACTCCTGATTAGCTGATAATGATACCAGCTGAAAATAATTTACCGTGTGAGTATGAATGAATACGTAAGTATGAGTACGAACGCGGATCGGCTGTACGACGGACAGATGGTTTTTAATCTGTTGAAGATTATTAGTGCTTTTCAGGGGCGCTGTGGAGTTGTTGTGTACGTAGTTTCCTTACATATTTGTAGTATTCTATGATTCCATTCTATGATCCCATTCTATGATTCCATTCAACAGATGCCAGCTGTTGGGCACACCTGATGATGCATGGAGGAGGTAGGGCTATAAGTAAAAAAACACTTAAATACCAGGGGCCATACAAGGATTCGTACTCAAAGGTCAGGGAAGGAACATAGCGGAACTTGAAGTTAGGCCCGCGAGACCTCTCTTATCTCGGAAGAGACTGGAGGAATCGGGTGAGACACTGGAAGGGTCCTATGTAGAATCGGCCTCTAATCAAAACCATGTAGGAGCCAAGGGGCTGTAGGTGTGAAAACAGATGTCATCTGTATGGCACACCTGATGGTATATGTAGGAAGTAGGACCTGAAACGAAAACACTTATAGACCAGGGGCTATAAGTGAATTTACACTTAAGGGTCAGGGAAGGAACATAGAGGAACTTGAAGTTCGACCCGCGAGACCTCTCGTATCTCACAGGGAAGGGACTTGAAGAACCATGTGGAACACTGGAAGGGTCCTATGTAGAATCGGCCTCTAATCGAAACCACTTACAATTTTGCAACGAGCAACTTTGTCCGGCGTTCCGAATTTCCAGTACTCAAACCACATAGACTTCTACACATAATTCCTTATACTCTTTTTCCCCCTCTTCCCCTTTGTCAATACCTATCCCAGGCCCTACACCTACCATCTGTGACTTGCTCCTTCTGTTGCTGCTATTGGTTGATTGACTGCTTGCTGGCTTCGTTTGGTTGCTTTGGCTGTTCTTCCGCCGCCGGCGTTTGGGCTTCCGGAGCCCTACACATAATTTTCTACGTGGTCTCCAGTACATTTTCTACGTAGCAGGCCGCGGCTTTGATCCGATACCCCACATAATTTCTACATCGTCTCCAGTACAATTTCTACGTAGCCGCCGCCAACCATCCGACAGCAGATCCACCTTCACAACAAGACGCCCCATTTTCTACACCACCACCACAACAATGACTCCCTAAGACAAGACGCTGCCTGTTTGCCCTTCCTATTCTCCTCCCACGGTCTCTCCTCCCTTGACTGTTGTCTCTCTCCCCAATGCTCCCTCCCCATTTGTTTCTGCTCAGACCCCGCACGCCGCTACCGTGACCGCACTTCCATCTGCACCTCCCTTGCCTCGATTGCCCCATCCAACCGCTGCTCCCTTGATTGACACTCTTTTGATCCGATTCTTTCACCCCGACGCTGCCTGTTTGCCCTTCTTATTCTCCTCCCACGGTACCTTCCATCAACTGTTGCCTTTCTCCCCCGGCGCTCCCTCCCCATTTGTTTCTGCCCAGACCCTGCACGCCGCTGACGCGCCCGCACCTCCATTCGCACCTCCCTTGCCTTGATTGAACCTTCCCACCGCTGCTCCCTTGATCGACACTCCTTTGATCCGGTTCTTTCTCCCAGCAGCGGCTCCACCGCTCGAATCCTCCAACAACACCTCCTTCACTACAGCAAATTTCCAGCATGCCCACCCCCACTTCTCCTACTCCATCTACTGCGGGCCGCGCTTCTTCTTCACCCAAGAAAAGCCTCCAAGCTACTCCCTCCCTGTCCTCTTCGTCTGCACGTTCCTCTGGCTGCGCTCCCGCTTCTTCACCCAAGAAACGCCTCCAGGTTACTCCCTCCCTGTCCTCTTCGTCTGCACGTTCCTCCAGCTCTTGATATCCCAAGCGCGGGCACCTGAAGAAGTCTGCCCCCTCTCCCCCCCGCACCACCCCCTCTCCTTCCTCCCTTTGTCAAAGGAAAGACGCATCTCTGTCTGCTTCCTCTTCCTCTGCAAGCCAGTCTTCTGTTACCTCCATGTCTGTCTCTTCCTCTGATTCCTCTGTGGCCTTCTCTACTTGGTCTGCTAAGAAGCCCGCTCCTTGTCAGGACTCTAAACATCCCGCCCTTAAGTCCCCCCCCTTCAGTCACCTGCTCTCAAGCAGCTTGTCCTCACTCCCTCAGCTCTTCAGCAGCCAGCCCCTCCTGCGCCCCTTCCCGCGCCTGCCCTTCTGCCCCCAGCTCTTAAGCAGTCTCTCCTTCAGCCGTCCCCCTCCCTGACTCCCTCCCCTGGCTTGGATCGTCAAGCACTTCGTAAGCAGGCTCTTGCTGCTGCAAACCAGGCCCACTCTGCCTCTTTTATATGACGTTTTTATTGTGATGGTTGTTGCCCTACTCCCTCTTCCATCCAACCTTTCCGGAAGTCGCCAGCTCAGACCCGGGTCTGGAATGCCTCTCCCAGTCCTACCCACTTCTTTAGCAAGAAGCATGGACGTGACAAGAAATCCATTCACAATGTGTGCCGCCTATCGGTTGCTCCAGTGTATGCCTTGGTCAATCCTGATGCTCCTGATTGGAGGTCTGCTCCTTTGGAGTCTCTGGTTTCCCTTGCTTCGGTCTGCTTCCAAGGCTCTGCAGAGTGGACCAAATCCCCTCCCGGACAAGCCCTCAGGAAATGTCTCATTGGTCTTGCTACGATGTCTCCTGAATGCTTTGATGACCTGTACTGTGAAGGCAACCTTATGCCTAGCACTGAAGGGCAGGTTTGGCTGTCTGCCAACAGGGTCCTGGGCTCTCACTGGTTCTTCAAGACCAAGCCTCCTGCTCCTGCTCCTACAGCCGCCTCCAACTCCTCCACCCAGGCGTCCGGCTCTTGGTCTGTCTCCTTTTTTCCTTCTGTTGGTGCTGCTTCAGTCATTTGATCTTCTGTTGGTCACTTCCTTCAGCGGCGTGGGGTTTGCTCCAGTGATTCCAGGGCTCCGGTTGATGTCACTGAAGGTACCAAGTGCTCCTACAGCTCCTACTTCACTCTGTCTCTCCCCAGGCTGATGTCACCTCGCCCTAGTGACTTGTACGATGAAATGCTGGAGTCCCTGACTGATGCACTAAGCTTACTCTGGTCTGTAGACCGGAAGCTGGTCCTCTATGTTTTTCCTTCCCGCGCCAGCATCAACCCCAAGGCCAAGTCCGTTCCCAAGCTTTGGTCTACCCTGCCTGACCGGCGTACTCTTGAACTTTACGTTGCTTCACTCTGGCTCAGGGTTAGAGCTGCACCCCACCTCAGGTTCTATATGGGCCACAGTGTCCCCGTGGATACTCTGCTGTCTGACACTCTCCTTCAGCAACTCCAGGACCATGAAAGGACTTCAAGTACGATCACATTCAAGCCTCTACTACTGTCACCTGTGGTTTTCTGCTAGGGTCCTATATGCAGAGTTTTGATCTTGATCACTACAATGCACTGCTCCAGACTCATCCTCGGTTTCAAGCCTTCCCTATAGCTGTCATCCAGAAGAACATTCAACTCGAAAATTCAAGAACCCCCGATCCCTCCCCTGTTCCAGCTGCACATATTTTGTGTGATTCTACCAAGCGTTCTCAGACTGTCAAGCTTTTGAAGGCCCAGTTTAATCGCTGCTCTGCTTCTGATATAGCATCCCTTCCTGATGGTAAATTCTACAAGTTTATTGAGACTGCTACCAATCCCTCTGACCAATGTCTTTCCCCTTCCAAGCTGAAGACCCTTCGTCAAGCCAAGCACTGTCAAGCCAAGTTCATCAAGACCCATGACACTGCTTCTGTTCTAGGTGTTGTGGACTTGGATCTTCCTGTAGATTTGGGCCAAGGCCTGGGTGCCACCACATCGCGCCGTGTTCTCCTGGGCATCCGTACTAGGGACAACTGGTCTTGGCCACTGTTTCTCTCTGTTGACACCAGCTCCTATCGTGGTGAAATCCTGGCCCTATACAACACCACTACCTTGGCTGAAGCTCAAACCATGCTTTCATTTCTCCCCATCTTCCTGGAGGCTTGGTATGGCTCTTGTGTTTACCAATGGTTTTCTACTGAGTGTCTCACTGAGATGGAGGACTTTCATTGGGATCCCACTGAAGGACGGGTTGTTGAAAATGCCCCTGCGCCGGACCAGGAGCCCGCGGATGCTCTGCCCTTCTTTGGTAATGGTGATGCCTGTGATTGGGAACTTGTGGATGAGAATCTATCTATTGACTCCCTTTCCAATGCTGTTACTTTTGACCTTGATATGCACTTCTCTTTTCAGGTTCGTGAGGACAGTGGTGGGTGTGGTTTTGATGATGGCCAGTCCATGTCTACTCTTGCTACTGGTACTTTCAACATCACTTCTGTTCTGGGTGCCACTCCAACTGCTGCCCTCCCCGGTGACACTGCCATGGCTGAAGTTTTGCCTCATGCTGCCAGGCGCCCCACAGCCGTCCATTCTCCTCTGCGCTCTGGTCTCACCTCCATTGCTTTTCCCCCTGGCAATGATGCTAGTGTCAGCGAACTGAGTCATGCCAATGCCTCCACCAGCTCTGCTCCAGCTTCCCTCCTCTCCGTGTGACAGACACGGTATGCATCTGATCATGGTAACAATCCCTTGCATCAGGCCTGGTGGAATGCCTTCCTCTCCAAATTCCACCTTTGCATCCCTCAGTTTCCCTTCGTCTTCTTCAGCTCCTTCTGTATCCCAACTTGTCTCCTCCCCCGTGTTTCTCCTAGCCCTGCACCAGGCCTCACTTCCAGTGCTTCCCCCAGCAATGCTTTTGCTGTGTCTCCCACTGCTTCATCCAGGGTTGCATCCAGTGTCACCCCCAACACGGCTCCAACTGGGGATCTCAGTGTTTCACTTTGATCTGCACACCCTCCCTGTGCTTTCCTCAACAATGCCTTTGGAGTGCCTCTTCCCAGTGCTTCATCCAGGGCTGCTTCCAGTGTCACCACCAGCGTGTTTCCAACTGGGGCACTTTGATCTGCATATCCTCCCTGTGCTTCCCCCAGCAATGCTTTTGCTGTGTCTCCCACTGCTTCATCCAGGGTTGCTTCCAGTGTCACCCCCAGCGCGGCTCCAACTGGGGATCTCAGTGTTTCACTTTGATCTCAACCCCCTCCCTGTGCTTCCCCCAGCGCTGCTTTTGAAGGGCCATCCAGTGCTTTATCTCGGGTTGCTTCCAGTGTTACCACCAGCGCAGGCTCCAACTGGGAATCTCAGTGTTTCACTTTGATCTGCACACCCTCCGTGTGCTTCCCTCAATGATGCCTTTCCATGTGCCTCCCAGTGCTTCATCCAGGGCTGCTTCCAGTGTCACCACCAGCGCGGCTCCAAGTGGGGATCTCAGTGTTTCACCTTGATCTGCACACCCTCCCTGTGCTTCCCCCACCAACGCTTTTGACGTGTCTCCTAGTGCTTCATCCAGGGTTGCTTCCAGTGTCACCACCAGCGCGGTTCCAATTGGGGATCTCAGTGTTTCACTTTGATCTGCACAACCTCTCTGTGCTTCCTTGAGCCGCGCTTTTGACGTGTCTCCTAGTGCTTCATCCAGGGTTGCATCCAATGTCATCACCAGCGCGGCTCCAACTGGGGATCTCAGTGTTTCCCTTTGTTCTGCACACCCTCTCTGTGCTTCCTTGAGCCGCACTTTTGACGTGTCTCCTAGTGCTTCATCCAGGGTTGCATCCAATGTCATCACCAGCGCGGCTCCAACTGGGGATCTCAGTGTTTCACTTTGATCTGCACACCCTCCTTGTGCTTCCCACAGCACTGCTTTTGTCGTGCCTTCCAGTGCTTCATCCAGGGTTGCTTCCAGTGTCACCCCCAGCGCGGCTCTGACTGGGGATCTCAGTGTTTCCCTTTGTTCTGCACACCCTCTCTGTGCTTCCTTGAGCCGCACTTTTGACGTGTCTCCTAGTGCTTCATCCAGGGTTGCATCCAATGTCATCACCAGCGCAGCTCCAACTGGGGATCTCAGTGTTTCACTTTGATCTGCACACCCTCCTTGTGCTTCCCACAGCACTGCTTTTGTCGTGCCTTCCAGTGCTTCATCCAGGGTTGCTTCCAGTGTCACCCCCAGCGCGGCTCTAACTGGGGATCTCAGTGTTTCCCTTTGTTCTGCACACCCTCTCTGTGCTTCCTTGAGCCGCGCTTTTGACGTGTCTCCTAGTGCTTCATCCAGGGTTGCATCCAATGTCATCACCAGCGCAGCTCCAACTGGGGATCTCAGTGTTTCACTTTGATCTGCACAATCTCCTTGTGCTTCCCACAGCACTGCTTTTGTCGTGCCTTCCAGTGCTTCATCCAGGGTTGCTTCCAGTGTCACCCCCAGCGCGGCTCCAACTGGGGATCTTAGTGTTTCCCTTTGTTCTGCACACCCTCTCTGTGCTTCCTTGAGCCGCACTTTTGACGTGTCTCCTAGTGCTTCATCCAGGGTTGCATCCAATGTCATCACCAGCGCGGCTCCAACTGGGGATCTCAGTGTTTCACTTTGATCTGCACACCCTCCTTGTGCTTCCCACAGCACTGCTTTTGTCGTGCCTTCCAGTGCTTCATCCAGGGTTGCTTCCAGTGTCACCCCCAGCGCCGCTCTAACTGGGGATCTCAGTGTTTCACTTTGATCTGCACACCCTCCCTGTGCTTCCTGAGCAGCACTGCTTTTGTACGTGTCCTTCCTAGTGCTTCATCCAGGGTTGCATCCAAGTGTCATCACCCAGCGCCGCTCTAACTGGGGATCTCAGTGTTTCACTTTGATCTGCACACCCTCCCTGTGCTTCCCCTAGCACTGCTCTTGAAGTGCCTCCCAGTCCTTTTCCAGGTTTGCATCCAATGTCCCCACCAGCGCGGCTCCAACTGGGGATCTCAGTGTTTCACCTTGATCCGCACACCCTCGCTGTGCTTCCCTCAACGATACCTTTGAAGTGCCTCCCAGTGCTTCATCCAGTGTTGCTTCCAGTGTCACCACCAGCGCGGTTCCAATTGGGGATCTCAGTGTTTCACTTTGATCTGCACAACCTCCTTGTGCTTCCCTCAACGATGCTTTTGACGTGCCTCCCACTGCTTCATCCAGGGGTGCTTCCCGTGTCACAGCCAGCGCGGCTCCAACTGGGGATCTCAGTGTTTCACTTTGATCTGCACACCCTTTCTGTGCTTCGTTCAGCCATGCTTTTGACGTGTCTCCTAGTGCTTCATCCAGGGCTGCATCCAATGTCACCACCAGCGCGGCTCCAAGTGGGGATCTCAGTGTTTCACCTTGATCTGCACACCCTCCCTGTGCTTCCCCCAGCAACGCTTTTGGCGTGTCTCCTAGTGCTTCATCCAGGGTTGCTTCCAGTGTCACCACCAGCGCGGCTCCAACTGGGGATCTCAGTGTTTCACCTGGATCTTTCCATCGCCCCTGTGCTTTCCCCAGCACAGCTTTTGCCGTGTCTCCCCGTGCTTCAACCAGGGTTGCTTCCAGTGCCACCCCCAACGCGGCTCCAGCTGGGGATCTCAGTGTCTCACTTTGATCTGCACACCCTCCCTGTGCTTCACCCAGCAATGCTCTTCACGTGCCTCCCAGTGCTTCATCCAGGGCTGCTTCCAGTGTCACCACCAGCGCGGCTCCAAGTGGGGATCTCAGTGTTTCACCTTGATCTGCACACCCTCCCTGTGCTTCCCCCACCAACGCTTTTGACGTGTCTCCTAGTGCTTCATCCAGGGTTGCTTCCAGTGTCACCACCAGCGCGGCTCCAACTGGGGATCTCAGTGTTTCACCTGGATCTTCCCACCCCCCCTGTGCTTTCCCCAGCACAGCTTTTGCCGTGTCTCCCCGTGCTTCAACCAGGGTTGCTTCCAGTGCCACCCCCTGTTGTTACTCTAAAAATCGACCGAAAGGATAGGATAATTAAAATTTTAAGAGATGTGAGCTCAGAGAGAGGCTCTTATTTTTACTACGTATTTTCACTGTGTATCGGGGCTCTCTGCTGTATTTTATGTGGTAGAGATCTTCCCGGTTATTTGTTACTGTCTTCTTTACCGTCGTACTGATTCTTCTGCTGCTGTTGCTGTATTAGCGTCGTGTCGGTCTTACTGTATCGGTCATTCGATGGTATCGGTCATTTTGGGATCAAGTATTCTGTTCGATGGGGCGTATGCTTATTCGTGGTATATATGCTGGATATGAGGCCCATCTGGAATTGGTACTGATTTTCTTGATTGCAATAAGTAATTTCCTCACGAGATATAAAATACATTCTTTTGAATGTACTTATGGGTTCCAAGTGTTTACTTACTGTTCAGGTCTTTGGATATTTCTTGTTTCTAACCGATTATCTGTTTTTGTTTGTAGCCTTAGGTGATATCGTTTTTACCACTTAAGGATTCCAAGTAGTGGAGGTGCGTTCGATTCTAACTCTTGATCATTCTCGTATTCCGCACCTTGGTCGCCGTTTCGTTTTTGTTGGCTTTTTCCAATCGAATTTGATGCCGACAAAGTCCGTATTTTTCGCCGACAACACACCCCTTGATCCAATACTCTACTCGTGTGGTATTGGATTACTGTCGGAGTATATCATCCTGAGTTTTATCGATTGATGGGTCGAACGTTTGTATCGAATCGGAATTGTTCGATTGCTTCTATCAATAGCCAGATTACATCATTCTATCGCTTCGAATGACTGCTGGATCTCATTTTTCGATCGCGTCCGAATTGTAAGAATGATTTCATGTTACAATTACGATCAAGTTGATTTGATTGGATTCGATTGATCGGTTTAACTTGGGTAGTGTCCCATGATATATCTTGCATGTCGGGTGTGCAATATCCATCCCAATGGTTTGGTTAGGTCATCAGCCGGATTGATAACTCCAGGAATATGAATCATCTTGATTTCACCATTTTCTTTCCATGCTTGAATTGCGAAGAACCTGATTTGGATATGCCTGGTTCTCTTGGTTGGCTTCTGGGCATTGATGATTTCAATCGCTGATGCATTGTCTTCATAGATCGGAGTTGGACCAACTTGAGCGAATCCTAATTTCTTGAGTATAGACCTGAGATATCTGGCTGTTTTGGCTGCTGTGACGGCAGCAATGAACTCAGCTTCTGTAGAACTCTGTGCGGTAAGTGACTGAGCTTTGGATCTGTAAACAATTGCTCCACCAGCATAAGTGAAAACATATCCTGTGGTGGACCTGCGATGTTTTGGATCATTGCCATACGCGGCATCAACAAAACACATCAATTTGGCTTGCTTGATATCTTCAGGGAATTTTGGGAGTGACGCATCTTGGACCACATCGTTGTATGGTTCTCCTGGTGGTAGAGATGGCTCGGTATTTGGCCTGTAGAATCTGATACCCCAAGATCTGGTTGTTCTGAGATAGCAGGCTATGTTCTTCAGACTTGAATAGTGGAAAGCAGTGGGATTGGAACTGTACTTTGACATCAGAGTCACTGCAGTAGCCAATGTCTGGCCGGCAACTCACATATGCAAACATCATTTCACCTAAGAGTGTCCTGTATGAGAACCCAAAGGTGGATTGTAATTCAGCATGTTCCTTGGTGCCTTCTAATGGTCCATCCGTATGTGATTGTAGTTGGCTCAGCACTTCTGTTGATAATGGCGCTGATGGCTTGGAATGAGGTTTCATCTTAGAATCAGTTTCCCATCCATGAGATCTCATGATTCTGTCAATGTAATTGGCACATGACAGTTCAATGTAATCAGCTGTCTGTTTGACATCGATTCCATTGAAGTCTTCAAGCAATCCCATTTTTGTGAAGGGGACAACATCTTCTTTGGGTAGCTTCGGTTTTGCGCCAATGATGTCATAGATCTTGTCAGATATGGATTCGGATGTGCAAGCCAGTGCAAAATCATGCACTTGTCTCAGCATGTAGACTGTTTCACCTTCAAAAACTGTCGTGTAGATCGTTCTGTCATGTGTGGTGGTCTTGAAGTTGAGATCAGGGCCTTTTAAGATCTTGTTGATATGGGTTTCCCATAATCTACCTGATTCCGAATGACCTTGGAGTGCTCGAAGGACAGGAAGCACCAATCGTCTGTCTATGTCTCTGCCATGCTTGTGTTTATACCATTCTGCATATGTATCATCAATAGTCATGTATGTAGGGATGTTTGGTCCGGGACTGTGCGCATACGCGTCAGCAGCAGTCTCCAGCATAGATTTTGAGATTGAGGCTTGTTGCAATGGCAAAGAATAATCTTTGGATGGGGTGTTCAACACATGATGAGTATGACATGGCGATAGTGTGTAGGGTTGGAGCTGCATATTTGCTTCCATTGCAACATTGCCTGGCTCTTCGTACACCATTCCTTTTGACATTGTATTGCCAATGGGGTCGGAGAATAACTGCTTCTGGATCCTTAGGGTATGGAATTGGTGATCCAAACATTTCAAAGTCTTCAAACTGATCAAGCTGTTTTCGCTCCCCAGCTTCCCATTCAGCCCATGTGGATAAAGGCTTGAGATTCCTTCGAGTGAAGTGTCCAAGTGCTTGTTCTTCAGGTGTAGTTGCTTTGGAATTGATGGCCTTGATTAAGAGTTCAATTTCTTCAGTTGGTATTGAATCTGCATCTAGTGGGAGTTCATGGTTGCCTGGTTTGTGAATCTTGGTGATGGCTCGAAGTGATGCAATATCAATGGTGGGAATGACGACCTCCATGTCATCCTCAGTTGGGGCCAAGTGTTTTTGGATGGTGGCATGGAGTGTTTCAGTGCTATTGATCTGGTTGATCCTGGATTGGATGATATTCTTGTATTTGTGGCCAAGTTTCTTGATAGTCTTGATGGAGGAAATACGGTCCAAGAATGGTGGATCTTCTTCATCAGTGGGTTCCTTCCAAGACGTATTTGGAGCAAATGGTCCATATTCATTGGAGTGTTTCCTGACTTCTCTCAGAGACAGTTTGGTTTCAAGTGCAAAGGTAATTGGTGTATCTATTGAATCCCTCACCCCTCGATCGTGGGATGCATGCAAGGCTGTGGTAACATCAGCGGCAGAAAACACACGGTTGTGATTGATAGATACAATATAAGCGCCTCGGAGCTTGGAGATAGATTTCTTATGCGAGGAGAAAAGCTTGGAGGCAGGACTTTTGGGAAGGATATCTGTGACGTAGGCTCTGCCAAGTAGGGAATCATTTGCATATCGAAGACCAAAGGCTTGATCAGCACAAGAACTTGAGACAGTGAGCTGGAGATTGGTGAGATCTGCAAATGGGGAGATGGAGAATTGAAAATCACTGGATGACACCTCATTGGGTTCCGCGGGAAGTGGAAGGTTGTCATCAGTCCTGAGCAGGTGCTTGACATTAGTTGGAAGGTCTGTAAGGGGTAGGTCATTCATGCCTTCATCAAACCTAACATAAGTGGCTATCTTGACTCTGTGCGTTTCAGTATCATACCAAAGGATGTTTCTGGTAGTGTATGGTATGAAACCTAGAAATATGCCTTTTCTTGCATTGGGTTTGAGCTTGATTGATTTCTTCCCTGGAGGGCGCACCCAAACTCTGCAACCAAAGGTTTGGAAGTCAGCAAGGTTTTCCTTATGGCCAGTTGCCAATTCCATTGGTGAATGGTGCTGGTTGCCTTCTGGGAAGGCATTTGACAACCAAAGGGCATGATAAAAGGCAAAAGGCCAGAACTTGATTGGCAAGTTTGCACCAGAGAGCATGGTCCTCATTGAGTTAGCAAGAGGTCGATGGGCTCTTTCAACTGTACCATTCTGGTGAGAAGCATCAGCACCAGTTGGGAAAATTGAGTATCCAAACGCAGAGAAGAGGTTTCGGATGTCAGGGTTGTGGTAGAGTTCGCCACCTTGATCAACGTTGATATACTTGTTGGCACAAGTTGGGTTGTGCTGTGAGAAGAAATGTTCCAACCAATGGAGAGGCGCTCCTTTGGAGATTCAGGTATCACCATATTTCATACCTGTATAGTGATCTGTGATGAGAATCCAAGCTGTCTCGCCATGTATCCCTTTGTAATCTGACTTTTGTTTGCTGTTAAAGATCGTGCACCGGAGAATGACAAAGTCAATAGACAAACCTTGAAATGGTTGTCTGGCCTTTCTTGTGGAATGTGAGCCAGCGGGTGTTTTAGTTTGCTTACATTGAATGCAAGTTGGGCATTGATCAAGAATACTTGTTTGACGCTTGAACTTTGGTACTCCAAGAATGTGTTTATGAGCTTGGTATAGAAAGTCATCACATGGATGTCCTAATCTTTGGTGCCAAAGAAGTTTCGATGTCTTGGTTTTGATGGCTTGAATGGGGATATTTTTGTCCACAATCTTGGTGAAAAACAATTTAGCATCAAACGTTGGCATGTCACTGGTGTCAGACCGAGCTTGAGCTGCTTCTGTGCATTTTTGCAGTGTGACAAGATTAGTGTATACATCATATCTGTAGTGGCTAATGGCTTCGTTGGAGGCCAGTTTGCAAGCTTCCTTGAACTGCATGTCTGTAGCTAAGGCATAGGCCGAGGATGATGCACAATTGGCATATGGAGATGCAAGATCAATGTCTGGAATCAGTACTGGGTGGGTATAGCACTGACCATCAATGATGCTTCCGTGGAGGACAATGCTGTTGGCAGTGCTCTGCTTGTGATGACAGATAATGGTGAGGTTTCCATTTTGTTGAACAGATGAGTCATGGTTGTCAGTGAATGATTTATGTATTGACTGTCCACTGAACTGACGTCGCATGCGAGATGTCATTCCACAGAGATCATTCTCACTCAGCAATGTCGTTGACAGGGAGGGAGAATAATAGAAGAAGACTTTGAGATATCCTATGTGATTGGGTGCTGGGATATGCAAGTATCCCAAACCTTCAGGAATGCAGGTGGCTGCCTTTCCTCCAATCGCTGCCGTGAGCCTGATCGGACATTTCCTCAGCTTGGTGTAAGGTTTGTAACTGTGCAGGATATGCTTGAGATTTGTGCAGGAAACCTTGGCGCCTGTGTCAATCTGAGCTCTGACACCATGTTGGAATAGGCTGTAGCCGCAATAGGGTCTGGTGGGACCAGGAATTGCACATCGTGGGTATCAACTGAGGTAGGGTTGTCTCTGTCAAAGTTCGGATCTCCATTGATTTCCAGGTGTGATTCCAATGCAGGAGCTGTAATTTCAAGTGATTCCATATCACAGTAGACATCAATTGGGATTGAAGGCTGGAGGTTGTCCCTAGGGAGAAGATTGACAGCACCAATCTTAACACATTCATAGGAGCTGACACTGCTGGAGTCCAAGGAAGGGCAAAAGCTTTTCACTTGAGGGGCTGTGACGTTGTCAAATCCTTGAGGATCATCTTGGGGTGATGTCATATGATGGCTGCAAGAAAGACCATCTATTCTTGGCTGTTGCAAAAATTTTGGTCTTCTACTGCATCATTGGGTGAATCCTCATCTTGATCTTCATCTCCAATGTTGATTTGGGAGACACGTTGAGTAGAATCTAAGAGCTGTTGCGTTTCTCTATTGGATTTGTTCAGAAAAATAGCTGCAGCAATCCTATGTTTCTTGAGGGACTCAACATCCTGCAATGCAGGACAATTATCAAAGTTATGACTGGATGTGTGGCAAACAATGCATTTTCTGGATGTGTCAAAGAGACTAGGTTGCTTATCGAATGCAGTGATAGCATTGCAATATGCTTGATGGAGGAAGGGATTGTTAGATTCTTCATCCATCTCGGGGTAGCCAAGTGATTCAATCAGGCTGATTGAGTGAGAAGTCAAAGTAGAAGGTGTTCTAACAGTACTGTTGCCAGCGCGTTTTTGAAACCTATCATTGCGACGGGGACCTGGTCTGGTGCCTGAGACAGGCAATTGCTTGGACTGGTTTGGTTTGGAGGTTTAATCCTTGTACTTCTGTTCAGCCTTGATCTCTTGCTCATATGTTTGCAGGGTTTGTAGAAGCCTACCTGCTTTGTACTTGTCCCGTTTGAATTGGTCATCTGAGTCGCGTTCATCTTCTGTTTTCTCAAATAGTTCGTGACTGAGAGTGGTCCCTGCAATCAAATTGCTGACTTCTTCTGTCGAACTCATGGTGCCGGGTTGGTTTTGGAGGAAAACTCTGAGTCGCAAGTAGTCCTTGTATCTGAAGTAGTATTCTTCAAGGGATTCATTTGCATCTTGGTTGGGAGGATTCAGGACCATTCTACCCGCATTGGATGGCCTTTTTGAGTTGGGATGTGTCTGGGCAATGACTGTGTACAGCACTTCATAACCTTGTCCCCCTTCAAAGCTCTGAATGGTGGACTTCATTCTTCCACATGAGTCAGGGATTATCTTATCCGTTCTGAGTGCAGTGTAGATGAGATTACCCCATTCTTGAATTGCCAATTCATATCTAGCAGGTAGATCATGAGGGAGACTATCACCTATGGTAAATCCTCTCAGGCTGTCAGCTTCTTGCCTGTAGAGGTAGTAAGGGTGAATGTAAATATGATGTTGCTGTGCATGAGCAGTAATCTCTCTGTACCATTTCCTAACTTGGGGGTGCGTAGCATCCTTTAGTTGTGGAAATCCTGAGAGAAAAAGTTTGTCTCGAGCTGCTTCCTTTGACTTGTCAGAGGCTCTGGTTAGATCAAAGCAATCACCACTTCTAGTGATCAGACATTGGCCATTTCTACCACTGCCTAGGTTGTGTAGGTAGTAGTTTTGCCTGATGATCGTTTCGTTTCCGGATGAGTTGGTGTAGGTGATTGGAAAGTCTTTCATATCATCTCTGGTGAGGAAGTCATCTCTCCTGTAGTATCGCTCCTTAACTGGTGGTGGTAAGGTTGCTGGATTCCATGGTAAGTCAAGTGACGCTTGGTGGTTGGCGCTGGCATTGTTGCTGTTGTTGCTGATAGCACGTTTGGACAGTTTGTCAAGGAGGGCGCGTTGACCTTCTAGGAGTTCCATCATCTTTTCATCATAGATCCTGGCTTGAGGTGTTGTTGCTGGAATTCCTCCATCGTTGGCGTCATTTGCATTGGCATCGGCATCGTTGGCGTCATTATTTGGTGGTGACTCGCCAGTGTATGCTTCCATGAAAAGATCAGAACTCCATTTTTTTGTGAATTGCCAATGTGTAATGGTGAGTTCAATTACAACTGTAGGTTCTTCATCGGTGTTGGTTCGAATTGCGTGTTTCGCAGCTGCGTCAAATTCTTTCTTGTATCGCAATCGCTTGGTGGATCCGTTGTTTCTGACACGCTTGATAACACATTTGCTGAGGAGATTTGCAATGTGGCCTTTGGTAATCTCGTCCGGTGGTGGGTCTATCAGGTTGATAGCAATGGCTTTGGCAATGCAATTTAGGATGTGGAGTTGTGGATCCGGTGCTATTTCTAGTGGTCCTTCTTTGTCATTATCTTCACGGGTTACAAAGAATTCTGAGAGTTCATCTTTGCCTATGATTTCAGAGTAGGCTTTGTTGAGGGCCGTGGCTGCAGTTGGGTTGTTACCACTTGAGAATCGAAATTCGATTCCAAAGATTGGGGTCCAGTCGAATGGAGTTGGCATGGTTTAATCTGTTTTACAATCGTCGGAGACGTCGTTGATATGTAATCTTGCAGGTCAGGGAATCGACGATTAATCGTTGTTACGTATGGCTATGGTGATATCCGCGAATCGTCGTCGGTGTCGGCGTTTCAATGTGGTGTTGGAATCAGTAACGTCAATCTCGAATTATGCCGTCGTCGTCTTCGTCGTCCAGGCCGGTCGTGATGTCCGGAACATTCATCGGAGAAACAATCGTCGTCGTTCTTGGTCGTGGATTACAAAAGAAGATGCTGGTAGGATCTGTATCACACCCCTTGATTCACAAGCAGGGAGGTGAAGAGGAAAAGAGAGAGAAGGAATGAGATGTGGGGAGGCCGAGAATGTGCCGCACAGGGAGCTAAGCACAGAATTTCCTCTGGATTTAACCGGCAGTGGAGGTGCTGAACGGCCGGAGATAGGAGCGTAGGCTTAAGGTATACACAAGTGCTCTTGCGGGACACGAGTGTGAGTTATAAGGGCTCTATAACCTGTTGTTACTCTAAAAATCGACCGAAAGGACAGGATAATTAAAATTTTAAGAGATGTGAGCTCAGAGAGAGGCTCTTATTTTTACTACGTATTTTCACTGTGTATCCGGGCTCTCTGCTGTATTTTATGTGGTAGAGATCATCCCGGTTATTTGTTACTGTCTTCTTTACCGTCGTACTGATTCTTCTGCTGCTGTTGCTGTATTAGCGTCGTGTCGGTCTTACTGTATCGGTCATTCGATGGTATCGGTCATTTTGGGATCAAGTATTCTGTTCGATGGGGCGTATGCTTATTCGTGGTATATATGCTGGATATGAGGCCCATCTGGAATTGGTACTGATTTTCTTGATTGCAATAAGTAATTTCCTCACGAGATATAAAATACATTCTTTTGAATGTACTTATGGGTTCCAAGTGTTTACTTACTGTTCAGGTCTTTGGATATTTCTTGTTTCTAACCGATTATCTGTTTTTGTTTGTAGCCTTAGGTGATATCGTTTTTACCACTTAAGGATTCCAAGTAGTGGAGGTGCGTTCGATTCTAACTCTTGATCATTCTCGTATTCCGCACCTTGGTCGCCGTTTCGTTTTTGTTGGCTTTTTCCAATCGAATTTGATGCCGACAAAGTCCGTATTTTTCGCCGACAACACACCCAACGCGGCTCCAACTGGGGATCTCAGTGTCTCACTTTGATCTGCACAGCCTCCCTGTGCTTCCCTCAACGATGTCTTTGAAATGCCTCCCAGTGCTTCATCCAGGGTTGCTTCCAGTGTCACCGCCATCGCGGCTCCAATTGGGGATCTCAGTGTTTCACTTTGATCTGCACACCCTCGCTGTGCTTCCCCCAGCGCTGCTTTTGAAGTGCCTCCCATTTCTTTATCCAGGGCTGCTTCCCGTGTCACCACCAGTGCAGCTCCAATTGGGGATCTCAGTGTTTCCCTTTGATCCGCACACCCTCCCTGTGCTTCCCCCAGCACCACTTTTGACGTGTCTCCGAGTGCTTCATCCAGGGTTGCATCTAAAGTCACCACCAGCGCAGCTCCAACTGGTTCTCTCAGTGTTTCACCTTGATCTGAACCCCCTCCCTGTGCTTCCCCCAGCGATGCCTTTGAAGTGCCTCCCAGTGCTTCATCCAGGGTTGCTGCCATCTTCCTCCTCCGTGCGACAGACAAGGTTCGTTTCTGATCATTAGGTTATCTCCATCGGGGCCTGGTGGGAGGTCCCCCAACTCTTTTTCCTCCCTGGATTCATCCAGTCCTTCTCCTCCCTCCTCGTCTCCTCCTGTTTCCCACCTTGTACAATCTGATCTTTATGGGGACATCCTTGTTGCTAAGGATGCTGATGATTTTGGCCATTCCCTTTCCCCAGGCTCCTTCCTCCAACTCCACCCTCATTACCTTCCAAAATATTGGTCCCCAGCGAAAGTCAGCCTTCATGTCTCGCTCTCGTCACAACTCTTGGCAAGTTGCTCAAAGTAAGGCTGGGGTTGCTCTCTACGCTGAGCACTGTCTGAATGAACCTAAGCTTCCCCTCTGTGACCTTATCCACTCTTGCATCAAACAGGAATACCCTTCCAGTTTCTCCTACCTTGCTAGCAACAGGCATGAGGCCTCCACCGGTACTTGGCGCATCCCTGGTGGTACGGGGTTTACCATTGACCGGCTCTTTCATTCTCACAAGCTTGCCCATGGGGCTGATCCATCGGGGCTTGGAAGGTGGACATCTGTCAGGTTTCAGGGCAGGGCCCAAGCTACAGTTACGATCTTTTCTGCCTACTGCCCTGTAGAAAATGACAGGGACCTTGGCTCTGTTTGGAACCAACACTGTTGCTCCTTCCAGGCTGAGGAGGATCTTCCCTGTCCCAACCCTCGCATCCTCTTTCGCCGTGACCTCACAGCTGCCCTTCAGGCATGTTTAGAAGCTGGCGACTCCTTCATTTTAGGGATTGATCATAATTCTGATGTCCGGTCTGATGGTCTTTCCTCTGAGCTCAAAGCACTTGGCTTCAAGGATGCCATCTTGACTACACACCCTTCAACTTTCCCCCCTGCCACCTACAACAGGAATACTACCAGGACTCCCATTGATGCCATCTGGGTTACTGAGCATGTTGATGTCTTCAGAGCTGGTTACTGTGCATTTGATGGTGAGCAAGGCATGGCCTCTGACCATCGCTTGCTTTGGATCGAAGTTTGTAATGGCAGCATCATGGGCAAACACCTTCCACCTCCTGTGCGATTATCTCTCCCTCGCCTGAAATCTTCCCACCCTCATCTTCGGCAGCGCTATCTCAAGCATGTGAACCATGCTTTTGCTACTGCTGGTGAGTTTGCCCTTTGGACCAAGCTTGAGCATCTGGTGGCTCAGTATGTATCTGGTAATACATCTGTGCGAGCCACTCTCATCACTACCTATGATGTCCTCCATGCCACCACTGCTTCCATCCGGCTGTCTGTTGAACAACATCTTTGCCGGCTTCGCACAGGCATGATCCCTTGGTCTCCCAAGCTCCAAGTCTATCATGACACCATTGATTTCTGGAGGCGGATCGTGCAGCTTCGGCAGGGTGTCTCCACCAGTCACACCATTGTGAAGCGCTTGGCATGTAAGCTTTCCTTATACAAGGGTGAACACTGTGATCTTGCCACTGCTGTCCTCCATTTGAAGCAAGCCTACAAGCAATACCGCGCCATCAAACTTCTGGCTCCCTCTCGGCATGACTCCTTCAACCAAGGCTTGGTGGATGCCCTTCTTGCTGAAGGCAAGCCCCACAACCAGAGTGCCTCCCAGATTTGGGCGCGCATGCACCATGAACGGATCCAAAGGGATCTTGGGCTTGCTGCTTGCTCTATCCGCGGTCGGCTTCATAAGACTGCTGTTCTGAAGGCTGTTGCAGTTGGACCTGATGGCACTGAACAAGTCTTGGAGTCTTGGTCCACTATGGTGCCAGCCATGGCTGCATCCAATGTTTGCCGTCAGCAACAATGCCTAGACACTCCCTCCATGTCCCTCTCTTTCATCCAGTCCTTTGGCTACTTGGGAACTGGACCTGCCTCAGCTGAGGTCCTTGCTGGCACCTACATTCCTCCTCCAGGCACTGACCCGTACCTGACTGAATTCCTTACTTGCCTTCAAGTGCCTGCTTCTATTCAACTTTTGGCCCCCTTTGACTATTCTGTCAGCCCTGCTGACAATGCTGCTGCCTGGAAATGTCAGAAGGAACGCACTGCTGGCAAGCCTTCTTGCCTCAGTTTTGCCCACCATAAATCTTTTTCTTTGGACCCCCAGCTGAATTCCTTTGATACTCTGATGCGGACTGCTCCTCTGCTTGCTGGGTTCTCGCCCTCTGCTTGGCAGGTTATCACCGATGTTGAAATCTTCAAGAAACCTGGTGAATACCGTGTTGACAAGATGAGACTCATCCAACTGATGTCTCCTGAGTTTCAGATCAACAACAAGATGATTGGTAAACGCATTCTAGCTCATGCCAAACAAGCCAATGCGGTGGCAGTTTACCACCACGGCAGCCGGAAGCATCACAAAGCCATCAACACTTGTCTCAACAAGAAGCTCATCTGTGATGTCCTCCGTCAGAAGCGCCACTTGGGGGCGGTTGCAATGAATGATGCCAAGGGCTGCTATGATCGAATCTCCCATCCCATTGCCAGTCTCACCCTTCAGAGCTTTGGGATTCTGGCTCATGTTTGCGAGGTTCTACTCTGCACTCTCCAGCGTGCCACCCATCACATTAAAACTGGCTTTGGCCGGTCGGGTCCTGTGTATGGTGATGAATCTGTTCCTCTAAGTGTGATTGGGCAAGGCAACGGTCTTGGCCCTATTCTGTGGGCTCTGGTTCTACTATCCTTTTCCAGATGATGCAGAATGCAGGACATGGGGTCCATCTCCTCATCTCCCTATCCCTTCAGCTGGTTTCTTTGGTTGGTTTTGCTTTTGTGGATGATACCGATCTTTTTTGTGCTGGTGCCTCCTTTACTACTTCTGGTGAGGATCTGGCTGCTGATTTTCAGGCAGCTTTAGATCGCTGGGCTGGAGGTCTCATTGCTACTGGTGGCGCTATTGAACCTGCTAAGTCCTTCTGCTACTTGATTGATTTCAAGTGGACTGGTTCTGGTTGGGACTATTGCTCTGTTGATGACATGCCGGGTGTTTTCACCATCACTGACAAATCAGGTTTCCAGTCCCCCCTTGATTGTTTTGAGGTTGATCATGCTGACAAGACTCTGGGTGTCTACATTTCTATGGATGGCAATGAGGAAGCTCAAGTTGCTCACCTGCAGTCCCAGTCCCAGTCCTTTGGATCTCAAATGAGGTCCTTCAAGTGTGAGAAGAACACCTCCATCTACACCTTCAAGTACTCATTTATGAAGTCTTTTGAATACCCCATGCCCGTCACTCAGCTCAGTGCTTCTACCTGGACACGAATTCTCCAACCAACTCTGGTCCCAGTGCTCAACAAGGCAGGCATGTCTCGCAACTTTCCTTGCAAGGTCTTCTATGGTCCATCTTTGTATCAAGGCTTTGGTTTCATTAGCCCATTTCTTCTCCAAGAATTCAGTCACATTGCTACTCTGTTTCAGGAATCTGTCCGTGTCTCACAGACGGGCCATATTCTCAGGCTTATAGCTGAAGCCTTTAGGCTGGAACTGGGAATCCCTTTCCATCTTGGCATTACCCCCTACCAGCCTTATGCATCTTATATCACTCCTTGCTGGTATAAGCATGTGTGGCATTTCTTTTCCATGCATCCAGTGAGTATGGTTGAAGCCTTCCCTACACTTCCTCTGCTTCAATTGAATGACTGCTACCTCATGCAAGCTTTTGTCACTGCTGGCTACCGGGGCGCCGAACTGTCACTTCTGAATCTCATCCAGATGTCTATCCAGGCCATCTCCCTTGCTGATATCTGCACTGCGGATGGCACAAGGCTTTCTCCAATGGCCTTCCAGTTGCAGTCCTCCAACCATCTTCGCAACCATCTTGACTGGCCTCGTTGCCCCCCTCCATGGCTTCTCCCAGCTCGGCATCTTTGGCAACGCGCCCTTCAGAAATCATTCTAACCACCGTTGGCCTTGCCCACGAACAGAGCTCTCCACCCCTCCTTCTACCTGGGACATTGGCTGTCATTAGAGACTTCCTCTGTGTGGCCTTGGTTTTGTGTCCTTCTACTGACAGGCTCTTCTTCAAATGTCCCACTGGCTGGAAGGTTGGCTCTTTGCAAGGCCGATGCTGCTACAGCTTCACCACTACCATCCTTTGCGCCAAACCTGCCTGTGCTGACACTCTTGTCTCCCTCCTGTCCAGTGGGAATGTGTTCCGGATTGTAGGTCCATCTACCTTTGTCTTGCATCCACTAGATGAGGATCCCTTGACCTATAATCCGTTTGTGTGTCTTCCTACCACCCCAGAGGATACCTTTGATGCTCTCTGCGCTTCTCCCCGAGTCCTTCTCCATCAATACTCCCTTCCCCAGGATGGATGCCATGCTCTTGCAGATGCCATTCTGAGTGGCTCTGCCAGTGCTGTCTGTGATGGCTCTTACGGCCCCATTCTACTCTGAGGTACATCTGCATTTATCCTCTCCCCCAACACCTCCACCAAGTCTCCCACCGTGTTCCTCACTGGATCTAACCTTGTCAGTGGCTCCCCTGAATACCAGTCTTCCTACCAGAGCAAATTGGCTGGCATCATTGGTGTCCTCACCTGCTGTTTGGCTCTGGTGGATCTCTATGATGTAGCCTCCGGCTCACTCACCATTGCCCTTGATGGGGATACGGCTCATCAACAGGCTCAGGGTACCTGGCCCTTGGCTATTTCTCAGAAATCTTTTGACTATGTCTATGTCATTTGCAATATGCTCTCTGCTCTTCCAATCACTGTCACATTCACGTGGGTTCAGGGTCATCAAGAGGGTCTTTCTCTTGACTGGTGGGCCCTTCGCAATCATCAGGTTGATGGCATGGCCAATGCATTTCTATCCTTGAATCATTCCTCTCCCTACCACTTTCCCCATCTTGTGTTTGAGCCCTGGGCTCACTCACAGAATGGTCTCAAATGCTCTCGCTTTGACAGAGATGCCTTGCACCTTCTTATTTCGGGTCCTCCCCTTCTTCACTATTGGCACACCCACCATGATATCTCCATTCCACCACAAGTCTCCAATTCCATCCATTGGTGTGCTCATCATTCTGCTTTCAAGCGCCTCCCTCCTGGTATGCAACGGTGGTTTGTCAAGTTTGCTTTGGGTTGCATTGGTGTTGGCACTCAGTTACTCCATTACCAGCACCAGGATCACTCCAGATGCCCTCTGTGTGCCCAGGACGAGGAGAAGGTTTCCCACATGCTCTCATGTGCAGACCCCGGTGCTGTCAGGCACAGCTTGTCTTCCTTTTGGGGCACTTTGCAGCAGCGCCATACCTCTGAGCTTACAGAGCCTTCTCTGGCTCTTGCCATTGTGGATGTTACCACTAGGGTTTGTCAAGGTAGGTGTATTCACCATTCCTAATACTCCCCTGCCATTGCCTCTGCTGTAAGGTCTCAGTGTCATATTGGATGGCACAACTGGTTTCTTGGGAGATGGTCCCCCCTCTGGCATCAGATTCAAGCTGATTACTATTCTTTGATTGGTAGCAAGCATTCTCCTCGCCGTTGGGCCACTGCAGTGATTCACCAATTTTTCCTCACTTGCTGGGACCTCTGGACGTATTGGAACCAACGGCTCCATGGCATTGGGGGGTTGCTTGAGGCTGAACAACACCAATCTCTCAATGATTCCATTTCATCTGAATTGGCCATTGACCTAGCTGGTGCTCTGCCTCAATCTCACTCCCTCCTCCAAATTCCCCTCCAGGTGCTCCATGGTTACACTCTTCCTGCCAAGCGTCAATGGCTTGCGACCATTTAGCTTGCCAGGAGACACTATGGAGTCCCTCTCCAGTCCCAGCAGCCGTATCGCCAGGAGGCTGCCTTGTTGAGGGCTTGGCTGCATGGGGTCTAGCCCTGGGTGCCATTCTGGCACACTCAATGGTGTGTCACCAAGTGCTGCTCCCAGTGTGGTTCCTAGTGTCTCACCAAGTGCTGCAGCCCAGTCCTGCTTTCAGTGTTTGACCAAGCGCAGCCCCTAGTGTGGCTCCTTGATTCCATAGTGCTGCACTCAGTGCCAATCCTAGCGCTGCAACAATTTTGGTTCCTAATGGTTCACCAAGTGTTGGCCGCTACTCCTAGCCCTGCACCAAGTGCTGCTCCAACTATCCCCATTGTGGCTCCTGGTGCTGCACACAATGCTGTTCCCAGTTTATCATCACCTTCTGCCCCTAGCGTTGTCCGTGTTTCACAAAGTTCTGCACCCAGTGCTGCTCCTGGAGCTGCATCAAGTTTGGTTCCTGGCGCTGCACCCAGTGCTGCTCCCAGTATCTCACCCCCTTCTGCACCCAGCGTCGCTCACAGGGTTTCACCAAGTTCTGCTACCCAGTGCTGCTCCTTGAGCTGCACCCAGTGTGGCTTCTGGCGCTGCACCCAGCGCTGCTCCAAGTATATCACAATCTTCTGCACCTAGCGCTGATCCCAGTGTTTCACCCAGCTCTGCCCCCCAGTGCTGCTCTTAGCCCTGCACCACGTGTGGCTCTTAGCGTTTCACCAAGTGCTGCTCCCAGTATCTCACCAGGTTCTGCACCCAGTGCTGATCCCAGTCTCTCACCAAGTTCTGCACCCAGTGATGCTCCTAGAGCTGCACCAAGTGTGGCTCCTGGCGCTGCACCCAGTGCTGCTCCCAGTCTATCCCCACCTTCTGCACTCAGTGCTGCTCCTAGTGTTTCACCAAGCGCGGACGCCAGTGCCCTTTCTAGTTCTTTGCTGCTTCCAATCTATCACCAACCTTTGCACACAGTGCTGTTCCCAGTGATTCACCAAGTTCTGCACCCAGTGCTGTTCCTTGAGCTGCACCAAGTGTGGCTCCTGGCGCTGCACCCAGTGCTGCTCCCAGTATATCCCCACCTTCTGCACTCAGTGCTGCCCCTAGTGTTTCACCAAGCGCGGACGCCAGTGCCCTTTCTAGTTCTTCACCCCGTGCTGCTTCCAATCTATCACCAACCTTTGCACACAGTGCTGTTCCCAGTGATTCACCAAGTTCTGCACCCAGTGCTGTTCCTTGAGCTGCACCAAGTGTGGCTCCTGGCGCTGCACCCAGTGCTGCTCCCAGTATATCCCCACCTTCTGCACCCAGTGTTGCTCCCAGTTTCTCACCCGGTGCTGCACCCTGTGTGCCCTTCCTAGTTCTTAACCAAGTGTCGTTCCCTGTGTCCCACTGCCCACAGTACTGCTCCCACCAGTATTTGACCTTTCCTACTGTATGGTTGTCGGTAGCTGCTCCCAGTTTGCATCATGCTCCTGGTATCCTTCAGCAGTTTGTTTTTGTACTCTCCCTGCTTGCCTTCAGGATTTGTTTGACCACTTTGTCGTTCTACAACTTGGGGCTTAAACTCTCTTTGATCGAGGCGACATTAAAGTCTGGATACAGACTGAGTAGTTTAGATCCACCTTTGGTGGTTAAAGTAACTTAAATACGTATATTATTATTACTCTAATCGAAACCACTTAAGAACCAAGAGACTGAAGGTGTGAAAACAGATGCAGCTGTAGGGCACACCTGAAAGGTATATATGGGAGAGAGGGCCTTAAGCGGAAATACTTAGGGACCAAGGGCCATAAGTGAATTCTCGCTTAACGGTCAGGGAAGGAACAGAAGGGAACTTGAAGTTCGCCTGTGAGACCTCTCTTAGTATCTCACAAGAGACTTGGGGGAGAAGCTTGGAAACAGATTGAAGTGGTAGCGCTTCGCAAAACAGATTGAAGAAAGAGCGTTGTGGGGTTAGTAATCGTCTACAGGATCCAGTGTAGGTAGAATTGATACTGGAGTCAGTGTAGGAAATTAGTGTTGGTTTTCAAGCTCAGCAACCACCGGCCAACGACGAGGACGAGGACGACCGACAATGGTGAATAGGCAACCACAGGGGCCAAGGAAGGCACCAAACGACCAAGCTGATAGCAAAATCGAAAAGGCCATGTCTTGGTTAGTACATGTAGGTCCTGGTGTCGTTTGTGGCGGTGTAGAAGTGAGCAAGATATGGCAGGGGAAATTTGTGTAGAACTCTACGTGTTTTTAGTACTGCAACATTGGAAATTTGGAACGTCGGACAAAGTTGCGCGAGCGCAAAATTGTGCCACATGGGAACAAAGGGTGATCAGAATGGAAATGAGCATTCTGGAATAATCATGACCCTCCTTTTTTCGTGATGGGGAGAAGCTGACTTGAAGACGTTGTTCTAGGGAAATCTTGGTCCAATTGCCTTGACAAAAGGACTCCGTATAACTGAGCAAGTGAGCCCATAGTACCTGATGTGCCATTCGTGTTTAAATCAGGTACATACCAACACTTAGGACTGCCTTTTAACAAAGAATCAAGTGATTCTACTGCCCTACGTGCTACACCCAGTTGATGCATATGCAAACACTCACCAGGAGTAGCAAAGTGATTGTTGTTGATATTACAACCAAAATTGAGGCTGTGAAAAGCATTTTTTATAGGATGGTGGGAAATGCTTTTGAAGTAATCCTTGGATTCCCTTGCAGACATGTTTGGGGGGGTTTCAAAATCATCTGGAATCCAGAGTCGGGTCTGTTCCTCCACTTGTGCTTTTGGTTTATGGATGACTTCTGTCGGACATGTACAGTGACGGCACAATTTCTTCACCTTTTCCGTGTATGATCCATACTTTCCACATAGTTTGTCGTGAAGTTCTGTATCCCCAACAACATATGCAATTGCAAATTTCATTTTCACTTTGAACACTTTTCCTGCGTACGAAAGATAATCCCACTCCAATCCGCCCTGCATTTCACATACTTGCTTGAAAGATTGCAAAGCCACTGCCAGCGCGGTGTGTAGATTTTGAATATTATCTTTTGCCGTGTTTTTGTGTGTGTGTGTCTTATGCTCTCAATTTCAGTGTTGGGACGAAAACAAATTGTGATTCAAGCATCAGGTCGTTTTCTTGCTTCAACATTGAAAATACCAAGAGTCATGTTGAGAGGAGTGAGTGACAGACGGCCATGTGCATCCAAGCTGATTCCATCCATGTAGAAAATGATCGGAACAAGGATTTCATCATTTTCATTGCAGATCTGCTTCCACGATTCTGTCCACCAAGAGCCGTGTTGTAGTTCTGTTATGTATCTTTTGTTAGTGATTGGTGGGTTGTTTTCAGTTGAAAGAGGAGTCTGGACATTGGGAAAAGACATTTTTTTTCCTGCATCAATTCCTTATTGGTCAGAAGGGAATGAAGTGCATCTGGGAAGGATCGAACAAATATTTGGGTTGGTAAATTGCCAGGTAACCAGTTAATTATGTGTGGCTTGAACTTGGTCTCAGAAATGCCCAAATTGGACTTGATTTCACTAAATACTGCTTCTCGATGGCGGGGGAAGGTAGAGCTAAAGTCAACACCATGAATATTTTGACATTCGTTTGCCCATTGAAAAATAGATTTGAATGTGTTTAGAGGTAACTTGTGTTTTGTCATTAGATTCATGAGCTTTATTTCAGCAATGAGTCTATTCTTAGGTGAAAAATAAACATGGAATCGGATCAATTGCTCTCTTTTATTGATGTTTGGTTGGGATGCAGTGGGTTCGGCGGCATCCATATCATTATTGCTCTGAATAGGAAGGCAAATTTCTTCATGAATAACCATGTCCTCAGTTGTTGTTGTTGTTGTTGTTGTTTTCTGAAGGAAACAACTGTGATTCCATTAGATTCCTATCAATTGGTGGAACAAATAAATTGTGTACTACCTTACTGTTTAGTACTGAGTTGAAGTTTTCATTAGAGGATGGATTGTTATTGTGAGCAGCAGCAACAGTGGCGGAGGGTGGAATTGGACCATTCTCAGTCAATGTCAGGCCATATTGTGAAGGGGAATGGCAAATTGTAGTGGATTCATCTTTTGCAGATGACAAAAATTCTATTAGGTTATGGTTTAAATAGAAAGCACGGCAAAAAGCTATTGAATCAAGGTGACGTGACAGGCCTTGTGATACATATTGGTATGAATTGTGTGAAGAGGAATCTTGTCTGCTTCCAATGAATGTCTTGGACTTGCCCTTATGGGAAATGCAGCATTTGGTTATTTTTGTATAACAACCCTTCTTGAAGTGATGGGGATTTTTACTAGGTTCTGACATGTTGTTTTATTGGCAAAAGGGTGGGGAAGAAATGGTTTTGATGGTGGTGTTAAATGAACATGATGAAAATGAGCATGATGCTATTGGAGCGATCATGAAAAGGCATGGCAGTATGAAAAAAGACACGACGTGACATAGACACAGTGGGGCAACTTAGCAAACAAACACTTCTTAAAATAATTTTATTTCATATCTAGGGTTAAGGTTAAGAAGTTTGGTAGCAAGAATTATATTATTTAAATCAAGTGAGTCAAAAATGAGAGATCAAGGGACATTTTGAGTCCTTCGGGATAGTTTTTGTCGCAACCTGAGGGGGGTTGAAACTCTTCACCACAAAACATTGTGAATTTAAAAAATTGCTCTTGCGCATCACAAAATCAGGGTCAATTTTATCAAAATATAGCTTGCGAGGGGTTGCGTTGGGGCGCGTGACAGTTATCGGACGTATGAATAAATTCTATGATTCAATTCTATGATCCAATTCTATGATCCAATTCTATTATTCTAGTCTTTCATTCAATACTATCATTCAATCCTACAATTCAATACTATGATTCCATTATATTATTCAATTCTATGATTCAAATCAATGATTTTAGTATGATTCCATTCTATGATTCAAGACTATGACTTGAGTCTAAGATTAAACTCTATGCTTCAGTGCAGTACTTTAAGTCTATGATTTCATTCCATGATTCACGTCTGTGATTCAATTTTATGATTGAGCTTTGATTCAAGTCTGTGATTCAAGTCTATGACTCAATTCCATAATTCACGTTTGTGATTCACTTCAATGATTCACTTCAAGGATTCACTTCAAAAATTCAATTCTAGAATTCAATTCCATGATTAAAACGTATGATTCAATTCTATGATTCGAATCCATGATTCAAATCCATGATTCAGTTTCATCATCCAAGTCTATGATTCAATTCTATGATTCAATTCTGTGGTTCAATTTTGATTCAAGTCTATGAGTCAGGTCTATGAGTCAATTTCTCCATATGATTCATTTTCATGACTCAAGTTAGTGTTTCCATTCCATGACTCTAATCTATTATTCAATTCTTCAATCCAAGTCTATGATTCAATCCAAGTCTATGATTCACTTCCATGATTCAATTCTATGATACAATTCTATTATTCAATTTTGATTCAAGTCTATGAATCAGGTATACAAGTCAACTATATCATTCATTACATGACTTAAGTCAATGATTCCATTCCATGACTCAAATCTATGATTCAATTTTTCAATCCAAGTATATGATTCAATTTCTGTGATTCAATTTCATTATTCAATTCCATGATTCAATTGTATGATTCAAATCCATGATTCAATTGTATGATTCAAATCCATGATTCAATTCCACGATTCAATTGTATGATTCAATTGTTTGATTCAAATCCATGATTCAAATCCATGATTCAATTCCATCATCCAAGGCTATGATTCAATTGCACCTCCAAGTATGAAAAGACAGACCTCCACATGTTAGTCAGTGAACAGACACATCTATCCGACAATGGGAAGCACACCTTGCTACCAATACTTCTCGAAGAACTTTTTGAAGGCTTGAATGATAAGGAATTAGGCATTTTTCCTAATCAAGAGTTCCACATTGAGCTCCAGCAAGACGTGAAGCCATTCCATGTCAAACAACCATATCCAATCCCACTACATCAATAGGAAGCCGTGAAGAAGGAAATAAACCAACAAGTCAAACTTGGCATTCTTGAAAAATGCAATCCAACAGAATGGGAAATGCCAACCTTTGTAGTTCCAAAACCAGATGGCTCCTGTCGACTCATCAGTGACTTTCGCGAGCTCAACAAGGTCACCAAAAAGCTCCACTATCCACTTCCAAAACTCCAAGACGTCTTTCATAAAAGAAGAGGGTTAAAATACGTGACCCTTATTGATGTCAGCATGCAGTTCCACACCTTCAAACTCGATGAAGCCTCCACTTGGCTTTGTGCCCTTGTCTTTCCCTTTGGAAAATTACGACTTCTCTGATTGCCAATGGGCTTCCTCAACTCTCCAATTTGGGCCCAAGGCTGCATGGAACAGATGCTGCTCCACTTAAAAGACATTGAAGTATACATCGATGATATTGGAATCTTCTCTGAAACCCTTGAATCTCATTGCAAATCTGTTTCTTCTGTTTTTTCCCTACTCAAGGCCCCCAACCTTTCTGTCAAGCCCTCCAAATGCCACTGGTTCCAATCGCAGGCGCCTTGGCTTGGACACATTTTCTCCAGAGATGGAATCAGACCCAATCCAAACAAGATAGCTCCCATCCTGAAACTGGGATTTCCCTCAACAACAACACAACTTTGATCCTTTGTGGGAATGATCAACTTCTATCAAAACTTCTATCCAAAATGCACAGAAGTATTTGCCCCACTCACAGACCTCTCAGGAAAATCCAAAGGCAAGATATCTCCAACTCTAGCACTCATCGAAGCCTTCAACAAAGCAAAAGCCCTTATCGCAAAAGATATTCTGCTTTCCTTTCCAGATTCAAACAAGCCCTTTCATGTTTACACTGATGGCGCTGTTGTTATGCAAGAAGGCCGAATCATACTCTGCTTCTCCAGAAAACTCAACACCGCTCAACGCAAATATCCAACGGTTGATAAAGAGATGCTCTGCATTGTTGAAGTTTTTAATGAATTTCGAACCATTCTTTGGGGCACAGAAAATATTGTATGGATAGACCATCTCAACTTAACTCACCAAAACCTTGAGAGCCACAGGATTATGACTTGGAGAATGCTCCTTGAAGAATTTTCTCCGGTCTTCAAACATATTCCAGGCAAAGATAATGTGATTACTGATGCGCTCTCCAGACTTCCCCTTCAGCAACCCCCGGAGGAGAAGAAGGAATCTCCAATGCCAACAGCCTCGGACATTGCTCCAACGCATTCAACGGACAGCCCAACTGAGGACGTTCTTTCTCTTTCGGATTTGTTTCTCAACTATCCAGAAGATATTCCCATGTACCCCTTAGCGTTTGATCAGTTCGCCCAAGACCAAGCTGTCAATGTAGATATCTTCACCAATCCAAGATACACCACTGATAACTTCAATGGCACCGACTTGCGAATTGTTGAATCCAACGGCCAAAAGAAAATAGTACTCCCTCCAAACCGAGTACGTGCCACAATCAAATATTAACACCATGTGCTTGGCCATGCCGGCGCTGAAAGATTGTATCCAACCATTAACCAATTCGTATATGCTGCAAACTTGAAAGACCAAATCAGCTCCTTTTGCAGATCCTGCAACGCTTGCCAATGATACAAGAACACCCACAAAAGCCATGGACAACTCCCAACCAAAGAACCCCAGTATGTTCCTTGGGATACTATCACAATCGATGGAGTTGGTCCTTGAAATATCAAGATCCCATGCTATGGAACAATCTCCTTCAATTGATTCACCATCATGGATATATGCACCAATCTCCTTGAAATAATCAGAGCGCCGCAAGTAAACCCAACTGGTCTCATGGCAGTCCATGCCCTCGACAATGTCTGGCTCTCCAGATATTGGAAGCCAGTCAACTGTATCATTGATCAAGGAACCAACTTCATGAGCAATGACTTCCAACTCCATCTTGCCAACCTTCGAATCAAAGCCAAAGTCTGCTCTGTTTGCAATTCGCAATCCAATGCAGTACTTGAAAGAGTTCATGATACAATGAAATCAGCAATGAGAACCAAGCTTAATACCAATCCCCCGCAAACACTTCAAGAAGCCACAGACATCGTCGATAGTGTCTTTGCATTGGCTCAGTTTGCAGTTAGAGCAACCATCAACAAGACATTCGGAATGACGCCTGGAGCCCTTGTATTCCACAGAGACATCTTTCTACCAATCCCTGCAATTACTGACTTGGCCATGGTCAAAAACAAACGCCAGGCTCAGATAGATAAGAATGTGACAAAAGAAAATAGCCACAGAAAGCTTCATATTTATAGTGTTGGAGACCAAGTTATGATGAAAAATGAAAAGCTGATTCCTAGAGCTTTTGAAGCAAGAAGCAAGAGCCCCTACACTATCCAGCAAATCCATACAAATGGTACAGTTTCCTTCCTCTTAGGAAATCGCGTTGTCCAACAGATGAACATTCGGAACCTAAAACCATATCACACCAATTACAAATTTCCTATCTATGGAATACTGGCTGCAAGCGACCACCAAAATTCTGTGCCACCAATCAAAACTTTTATGGGAAGGAAAAGAGTGTGGTATTCAAACCCTCACGATTGAATTCCCATGATTCAAGAAAATCTGAAATCTTACATCAGCAGCAATGCTACACCAGTCTGGCTTCAATATTGAAGTCTGGATGATTTACATATCTTAATTTTTCTATGTGCAATGTATGTTGATTTCCAGTTCAACATCTTTTTACTGTTACAAGCATTCCAACGCCTCCTCGGAGTAGTTGGCAGAGCTAGCTTACAATCTTAGTTTTAATCCATTTATAAATACCCAATATAACACTACGTTAGTACCTTTATTGAGAGGCATGCGACACGATTCAAATCCATGATTCAACTCCATGATTCAATTCTATGATTCAATTTCATGATTCAATTCTATGATTCAATTTTGATTCAAGTCTAGTATGAGTCAGGTCTATGAGTGAATTATATGATTCATTTTCATGGATCAAGTCAATGATTCCATTCCATGACTCAAATCTATTATTCAACTCTTTGATCCAAGTCTATGATTCAATTCCATGATTCAAGTCTATGATTCACTTCAATGACTAAAATCCATGTTTCAATTCTATCATTCAAGTCTATGATTCACTTCCATGATTGAAGTCCGTGATTCAATTCCATGACTCAAGTCAATGATTCAATTTTATAATCCAATTCTTTGATCCAATTCCATGATTCAAGACTATGATTCATTTCTATGATTCAATTTTGATTCAAGTCTATGAGTCAAGTCTATGAGTCAAGTCTATGAGTCAAGTCTATGAGTCAAGTCTATGATTAATTTTATGATTCAATTTTATGACTCAATTCCATGATTCCATTCTATGATTCCATTCTATTATTTAAGCCTATGATTTCATTGTTATTGTGACTCAAATCTAGGATTCAGTGTAATAATGCAATTCTATGATTGAAGTCTATTATTCAACGTCACATAAACGATGCTCATGCTTTCGTCAAATTCGTGCGATGTTTTAAAAAATTAAACATCAAAAGCCAACAACCATATTTTTGTACTAATAAGAAAGTGTTTTATCCGCATTTGTGAAAAGAATTCACCGCGTATTCGTACGTACTAAGCGGGCGCATTGTACGAAAAGTCATAAGGGCAAATAACCTTATTCGTAAGGTTATTTTACCTGAGTGAATAATCGTTGGCGCTTCAATCATGTGGATTGTCTCTTTACCGGTTTACTGGATTTTCCCCATTAGCTCACTCTTTGAAGAATTAACAACTCTAAAACACACTATCATGCCCTAATTTACGTACACTCTAGTACTAATTCTACATGATAAGATATGGAGATTTTACATGTGTTATCTCACAATAAGGATGTCACGGAAAAAATACGGTAAAAGACCGGCCGGCGATGGCCGGTTAATAATTGCATGTGCAATCGCGTATTTACCGATTTGGGGCAAATAACACGGTGTAACGCGCACAAATGTTTATGTGGCAAATTACATGGTAATATGCCAGTAATCGATTCACATGAATGAATCGGAGACGGCGAAAGTAATTAACCTATTGTTCGATCATTCAATCGCATCTAAGATGATTATTTTATGATCTTTCTTTTTGTTTTATTACTGTTACGATGCAGTAATCGATACGACACAGTTTTCTTAGTTTATCAGACCCAGCATCCTACAATGCTGAGGACGAATGGCGTTTCCCACCAGAGAAACGCAGTTGAGCTCAAAGACGAATTCAGATTAGCCTGATCAGCAACCGGCATCAAACCTCAAGGATGTAAAAGAGGCAGTTGCTTGTGGAGCCCTGGAAGAGACCAACACCAGGGCGGTCTCCCTGAAAGAAGAGACCAAAGACCCAAACCACGATGGTAGGCTCCATCGGGTTTCAAGATCCAGCAAAACAAGCAAGGGAAAAGGGCTGGATGATTGAAAAATCGCCCAGGTTGGCGTCAGCTGAAAGGAATCAATATCCAAGAACACTGATCTTTCACTGAAAACAAGAATGACGTGAGCCAGAAGATTGAGCCTCAAGTATTCTGATGATGGTGAAACAGATTGGACGAAACAGATTGCAAGTACCTGCTCGCAAGAAAATCCAAAGATATGGAAACGAGAACACTAAATCTCACACGCACTTGGAAAATCCAAAGATATGAGAACACTAAATCTCACACGCACTTGGAAAATCCAAAGATCCAAAATAAAAAGAAAACACTAAATTCTCAGAAAAAAAAATAAGACAATGAAATATTCATTAGTTTTCACCACAGAAATACAGAATGAGCAAATCCTGAGACTGGATAGAAAAGCTCACAATCTTAAATTGCAACAAACTGCAAAAGCTCACACAAATACGAACAAACAAAAGATTAATCGGGACGAAAAATTCGATCCACATATACACACACAAACAGATAAGCAAATCACATACAACAGTCACCCAACATTGAACCAACCATCTCACCGCCAACCCTCAAATAACACTCTCTTTCCACATACCACCTACGATTAAATATTTTGAACGAAACTTCCATCAAAACTTCCTTCAAACATTTTGATTAATATTCCAATAAAATATTCCGGCATCAAACATCTTCATCATGGCTCCAACAAAAACAAAAACAAAAGCAAAGCCAAAAGATGATGAAGACTATGGCTCCATTGAGGAAACAAAAATGGAAATGGAAGATAGTGAACCTGATCTATCAGAACTTGACATTGATGATCCGATGGAGGGAGAATTGGAAACAAGGACGCGAAAATCAAGTGGGCAAAAGAAGAAACCTCCACCAGCCACAATGAGGGATGTAGTGGGTATGGAAATAGAGAAAGAAAACAACAAATTGAATGAAAAAACAATTATGCGAGTAATGGAACAAGCGCTGACTGATCCAGAAATGAACTCAACTTGGAAGAAAGTTATTGACCAAGAGGTAAAGAAAAGGATCAGAGCAATACAAGATGCAGTGGAAAAAGGCAGGAACCCAGATGATGTTAATATAGGTGATACCAGTGACGACAGCAGCGATGACAATAAAAATCAACCCGATGACAGTTCAAGATCTAAACAATACGACAGAAGGTCCTCACAACCCAGAATAACAATCAGGGGATCCAACAATGAAAAAATCCTGAATCCAGAACAGCTAGCTTTCAGAAGCAGCTTGATGGATTTTGATATCAACCAAGAATCAGCTGAAGAAATTATGATGGGTGGAATGTCCAATATTCACGAAATTACAGACCTCAATAAGGAAAGCATCAAATCATTCATGCATGGATTGAAACCAATCAGTACAAACTGTCCTAATCCAAGTAGCATCCATTATGGTAACAGGCTATCATCAAGACTTCTAACATGGGCAAATCAGGCGCGTTATCAACCATTAATTGGAGTCAAACCAAGAGCCATTGATTGGAACGGGAACCCAGATAACCTAGAATTACAACAATTCAGAATCAAGATGATGGAATCCAGCGTGAAATCACAAGAAAAAGCAACACCACCTGAGTTGAAGGACCTAACAAAATTCAGAGAATGGGAGGAAGACTTTCGTCAAAACTTGAGATACAGATTCAATTCTGAAGGATTCCCAATCTTGTATGACATAAGACCACAATAAAAAGAAGAGGTTGATGATGAAGCCAGATCTGGCACAGTTGGACAAAATTCAACAGGTGTCTATCCAACTTGGAGTGACTATAACGAACGCTGCAGTGTGCTGTCCGGATACCAGTATGATGAAGACAACAATGTTGTATGGAGGTTGTTGTGTGATGCAACAAGAAAAGGGCCAGGTTGGGAATATGTTGCCCATTTTCAAAACACTGAGTTGAACTCTGGGCACGTAAGGAATGCGTTCATTTCATTGATGCAACATGCTTATACTGATACCGACATAACAATGGTTCTGAACAAAACCTACCAGGAAATGAAAGAATCACACTACACAGGTGACGCTAAGAATTATGATTGGAACAAGCATAAGCGGAATTGGACTGCATTTCATGGAACCATTATGAGATTTGAAAAGAATCACAATGAAAGGAGATTTGTTTGGGACTTCATTAATTCAATCAGTGATGAGCGACTTGATGCTGCCAAAGCTGATGCAATTGATGAGAGCAAAGACTACCAAGACAATTTCAATGAATGCTTGATTTTATTCACCAACCGGCTTGGGTTGAAGAAGCTTGCAAATGGAAAGCACAAAAGTGGCTCAAGAAGTGTGTATTCAGTGATCACAACAGGCAACAAAAAGCAGAAAACAACTGGAACGTTCACAGGAAAGCCAGAGAACAAGCCTTATCCAACAAGTGTTTATAAAACAATGTCAAAGGAACAGCATCAGGAGCTTGGCAGGCAAGTAAGAAAAAGAGGGCTCTCAAAGCTGCTGAAACCAAGAAAGCAAAGGAAGCTGAGAAGCAAGGTGCTGGTGATAGCTTTGGTTCAAAATCTAAAAAATGACATGATAACCGGACACTAGAAAACAAACGATTAAGTATGGTGAGCCGGTTATTATATAAAATGAATATTCCACTAGATTTTGATGATGGTGAGAATGAAGCTGGATATTGTGAGCTTGATTCGCACACTGACACTACAGCAGCTGGAAGCAACATGGTATTGCTTAATCCTGATCAGATCACAACACATGTTGACATTGCCCCCTTCTCAGAAGAATACAAGCCAATCAAGAAGATTCCAATTGGAAGTTGTGCAACTGCTTGGACAAGTCCCACGTCAGGTCAAGTCTACATTATTGTGTTCCACCAAGCGCTGTATTTTGGAAACAAATTGAAAAACAGCTTGATATGTCCAAATCAAGTAAGGGATTGCAATTTCAATTCTGTTGAAGAAACCCCTCGCCAATTTGACCCTAGATCCAAGCATGGAATTACACTTCAGACCCCAATGGAAGATGATGATCCAAAGAAAGTTTTCATAAAACTGAATATGAGAAATGTGATTTCATATTTTCCAACAAAGAAGCCAACAAGATTGGAGCTTGATGAATGTGAGCATCTGATTGCTACAAATGACGCCCCGTGGGATCCACACTTACTGAAGTTTAGGATGGCTGAGTTAGCAATTGACATTGGTGATCCAATTTCAGGGGACCAACTCAGCGTGCAAGCTATGTCAACTGAAGATGCAAGTTCAGTGGTAACAGAACCTACAAGTAATGTCACAGACATGCTCTCCAAGACTAGCATAGAGATCAAGCACCCAAATCTCATGCAGCACTGCAAGCTCATGAGGTTGCACCAGATATCAACCAGAAGAATGCTGACTGAATGCCAAATAGCAACAGATGGTAATATTTCCCACAGGATTTCCTCAGTGATCACAAAATTTCAGGATGCAAATATTTCAAGCGCGCAAAGGAAGGACCAGTTTTTATTTGATGACACAGAATTTGACTTCACAGAAGCCCCTGAGAGTGAATCAAAACAAATTCCCAGCTCACAAGAAATTGACAATACACTTGAAAGGAGATCACTTGACAGTAGAAACCAATGGGGCCCTTCAGTGACAACTATTGAAGGTCCAAACAGAGTAGACTGTGAGCGCCTAGCCAAGACTTGGAATATCAGTTTCAAAAAGGCCGAACAAACACTGAAAGTCACAACTCAGAAAGCCCTAAGGAATTTGCAATTACCTTTAATGAAGCGTTTGCCTACACAGTGCTTCAGAAACAAGAGAGTTGCTCAGGGGACCTGGTATACTGATACCTGGCACGCCAAAACCACGAGTATTATGAGGCAAGAAAAATGCGCTCAGGTCTTCACAAATGGGAATGGTTTTGAGGTATTCATACCAATACAAAACAAGTCACAAGCTCATCAAGGATTGAAAATATTCATTCATGAGGTAGGAATTCCTGAACACTTGATTTCTGATGGTGCTCCAGAACAAGGCTCACCACGAACATATAAGACTCATTGGAATTCAATTGTGAAGCGCAATCACATACACCAGACATTTATCCAACCACATTGTCCGTTCCAAAATCGAGCAGAGCAGGCAATATGTCATCTTGGTAGTGCAATCATAACCAAAACAGCTAAGAAGAAGTCACCAAAAAGGTTATGGTCATTTTGTGGAGAGCTATGCGCAAAAATCAGACAGATGACTGCATCAAGCAACCCTTCTTCAATGGGAAGAACTCCATTTGAATTGGTACATGGCTACAGACCTGATATAACAGTATACACATCATCAGAATGGTATGATTTTATATTTTGGTTTGATAAATGTGATTCTTTGTCTTGTGGAGTAGAACGACTGGGACGTTGGCTTGGACCGTGTGGCAGCAAGGTGGGTGGTGGTGATTGTTTTTGGATATTGACTGAATCAGCAATACCAATCTCTACAAATTCAATAAGACCAGTAAAGGAATTTGAATGGAGGGATCGTGATGTTCTGAGAAGAATGGAAGCAATTGATAAATCAATTGAATCCAAGATTGGCGATGAAGTCAAAGACAGTGCATCATTCTTCCAAGAAAATTATCCAGAACCTTCAGAAGAGCTGTTTGACGAACAACCAGTAAGATTATCTGATCTGAAACTTGAAATGGCTGAGCCTGAAGCATCAGTTGAAGATATTGATGAATATGATGAGTATCTAGGGAATGAGGTAATCATTGAAAGAAATGATGAAAGGCTCAGGTGCATTGTCAAGGATAGGGTTCGTGATCTGCAAAACCAACCAATTGGAGTAAGAAATGAGAATCCAATACTTGACACGAGGTTATACAAATTACAACTCCCTGACGGCACCATTGAAGAATACACAGCAAACATTGTGGCAGAAATTCTCTACAGTTCTGTTGATGATGATGGAAGGATGTTCACACTGCTGGATGAGCTTATTGATCATGAACAAGACGACACTGCTTTAAGTGACGAAGAAGCCACAACAATAGCAAAAAATGGCAGAACAAGCCATAAGCCAACAACTAGAGGCTGGAGGATTTTGGCCAGCTGGAAAGATGGAAGCAAATCTTGGTGCAAGCTCAGTGATGTCAAAGAATCATTCCCAGTGCAGCTTGCAGAATATGCAGTCAACAACAAACTTGAAAAGCTACCAGCCTTCAGATGGTGGGTGCACAAGATTTTGCGAAGAAAGGAACAAATCCTTAAGGCTGCAAAATCAGCTAAGTATTGGCTGAAGAGTCATAAATATGGTGTTGAATTGCCACATTCAATAACACAAGCACTGGCAATTGATAAGAAAACAGGCACAGATCACTGGTAGCGCGCAATTCATAAGGAAATGACCAACAACATGGCAGCATTTGAATTTTCTGATGATGATGTCATACCAGTTGGTCATAAGGAAATAACAACGCATATGATATTTGATATCAAGCTTGGATCCTTGACACAAAAGGCTCAATTAGTAGGGGATGGACACAAAGTCCCTGCCGTAGCAAAGGAAAATACATACTCATCTGTTCCCAGTTGAGATTCAGTGAGAATATTCTTCTTGCTGGCAGCACTGAATGGTTTGAAGGTTCTCTTAGCAGACATTCAAAATGCATATGTGACAATGCCAATAAAAGAGAAGTATTTTCTGCAAGCAAGAGCTGAAGATGGTTTCCCTCCACACCTTGCAGGTCGGCCTTGCAAAATAGTACGGGCGCTTTATGGGTTACCAGCTGCAGGTGCATCATTCAGATCATATCTCACGAAACACTTGAGGGATCTTGGACCCTTGTAAAGCAGATCCGGACGTGCACTTAAGAATTGAAACCAGAAAAGATGGATCAAGATATTGGGCAATGCTAATTGCTTATGTTGATGATATCTTATGCTCTGGAGAAGATCCTTCCAGCTAGAAAATATTGAACAAAAGTTCAAGTTGAAGGATGATACAATTGAAGAACCAACTCTGTATTTGGGCGCTGATATTGGGAAGTTTTACTTTGAAGGTGATTCAAAACCAAGATGGTCATTGTCAAGCACGAAATATATGGCGAAAGCCGTCGCGGCTGTTGAACAAGAACTTGGAACCGAAAAGTATGGGTATAAGTATTTACCAAAATCTGCATCTAGCCCACTGTCACACGATTACAGGCCGGAGATTGATATATCAGAGGAACTGAATCCTGAATTGCAAAATTACTACCAAGGTTTGATTGGAGTTCTCAGATGGATTTGTGAGCTAGGACGGCTCAACATTGTAATGCCAGTATCTCTCATGTCAAGGTATCTGGCTCAGGCAAGAATGGAACATTTGAACCAGTTATTTCATATATTTGCATATTTGAAGAAATATAACAGGTCAAAATTGGTTTTTGATTATTCAGTACCAAGCGTTGATGAGAGTAAATTTCAAAAATGCGACTGGTCTGAATTTTACCCTGGAGCTGCTGAAGTTATACTAGCAGATATGCCTGAAGCTTTGGGAAAAAATGTAACAATGAGTTGTTTTGTTGACGTCGATCATGCTGGATGCAAGGCAACAAGAAGATCTCATACTGGTGTTATTATCTTCATTAATAACGCGACAATTATTTGGTTTTCCAAACGACAAACAACAGTTGAAACATCAACTTTTGGATCTGAAATCATTGCATTGAAAATTGCAATTGAATTGGTTGAAGGTCTAAGATACAAGTTGAGAATGATGGGTGTTCCAATTGATGGGAGTATGAATGTGTATTGTGATAACAATTCGGTCATCACAAATGTTACGCGGCCAGAAAGCCCATGCAAGAAAAAGCACAACAGCATTGCATACCACAAGGCGCGTGAATCTATTGCGGCAGGAATCATCAGAGTTGCAAAAGAACCAGGTTCAACAAATATTGCTGATTTGTTTACCAAGCTTATGAGTGGAGCTGTTTTCCGTGAACATTGTTCACGGTGCATGTGGTAAGTTTGTTTTGGGCGTCCGCACCGAAACAGGTTAAATCAATCATTTGATGGAATGTTCAATTGATCGTTTGATCAAAGCAACAAGTTGATTTGAGTTTGATCATGGAATAAAAGAAAATGAACAATTTGATCCATGGATTACAATATATCAATCGGGCAAGATTCAGGGCAAAATGTCTTGAAACGAGCCAGAATGAATGGCAAAATGCCTCCCCATTTTTTGATAGGGCCTCTGATAGTAGACTGGATACAGTTTGGTATTCAACACACAACAATGACTCACAATGAATAATAGATTAAGTCACAAGATCCAATCGCTTAACGATTGGGTTTACGACTGAAGGGGACTGAAAAGAATTCACCATGTAAATGCGTATTCGTACGTACTAAACGGGCGCACGTACGAAGAGTCATAACAGAAGGCAATAACCTTATTTGTAAGGTTATTTAACCTGAGTGAATAATCGTCGGCGCTTCGATCATGTGGATTGTCTCTTTACCGGATTTCCCCATTAGCTCACTCTTTGAAGAATTAACAACTTTAAAACACTATCATGCCCTAATTTATGTACACTCTAGTACTAATTCTACATGATAAGATATGGTGTTTACATGTGATATCTCACAATAAGGATATCACGGCAAGTGACGCGACGAGGGCCGGTTAATAATTACATGTGTTAGGAGCAAATAACACGGTGTAACGCGCACAAAAGTTACTGTGGCAAATTACACGGTAATATGCCAATAATGATTCACATGAACGAATAATACGCCGGTGATTGATGACGACAAGTAATTAACCTATTGATTGTTCAATTGATCGCGTACGATGATTATTCTTATTCTTACAATCTTTCTTTTTGTTTTATTACTGTTACAACGCGGTTTGTTACGACACAGTTTTCTTATTTCTACACTATTTTCGTACTAGCTTAATTTTAGTAGTGAATTTTTGTACCGAATCTACCTACGTATTTTCCTACACTATTTTCGTACTAGATTATTTTTAGTATTAAATTTGCGTACCGGATCTATGTCCTACGTGTTTTTCTAAACTATTTTTGTACTAGATTATTTTTAGTACTGACTTAGCGTACCGAATCTACGTAACTATTTTTCTACCCTATTTTCATACTAGATTATTCTACCTTTTTCGTAAGTACATATAAACCTACAGTATGTACTAGGGTCTAAAGAAAGTGTGTCGTAACAAACAAAATGCAATCGTCCTTTGGATCGATTGATTTAGTGAGTAAAAGTAAGAGTAATCATCTTCTTAGATCCATTCGGACCTTAGCGGCCGACAGGTTAATTACTCGTCGTCAAATTACTCGTCGTATCGTGTAATTTCTAGCATACAAAACACCCGTAATCTTAGACAGAAAACACACGCAAATAAGACAAGAAACACACGCAAACCATCTTCGATTGGTCTTTTGTTTTACCGTATAATTCACCATGATGTTCTCATTGGAATATCACATGTATTGTACCTTATCATGTAGGATTAGTACCAGGTTGTACATATATTTTAGGGCAAGATAGTGTTTTAGAGTTGTTAATTCTTCAAAGAGTGAGCTGATGGGAAAAACTCTCGCTAAGAGTCAATCCACATGTAAAGTCGTTGCCGGTCATTCACTCAGGAATAACCTTAAGGATAAGGTTATTGCCCTTATGACTTTCGTACGAATACACATTACACGGTGAATTCTTTTCAGTCCCCTTCAGTTGTAGACCTCCAACCGTTAAGCGGCTGGATTCTTATGACTTAACACATTATTCATCGTGAGTCATTGTCATATGTTGGATACCAAACTGTATCCAGTCAATCATCAGAGGCCCTATAAAAAAAAATGGGGAGGCATTTTGCCATTCATTCTGGCTTGTATCGAGGTATTTTGCCCTGATCCTTGCCCGATTGATATATTATATTCATGGATCAAAATATCCATTTCATAACGTTACAAAATGATTTGTTATTCCAATCGAACAATCGATCGAACCTTCCATTGAATTGATTGATTTGGACAAATTTACTTACCACATGCACCAAGAACAATGTTCCCGAAAAACAGCGCCACTCATTAGCTTAGTAAACAAATCAGCAATATTTGTTGAACCTGGTTCCTTTGCAACTCGGATAATCCCTGCTGCAATAGATTCTCGAGCCTTGTGGTATGCAATGCTGTTGTGTTTCTTCTTGCATGGGCTTTCAGGTCGTGTAACATTTGTGACAACCGAATCATTATCACAATACATATTGGTGCTCCCATCAATTGGAACACCCATCATTCTCAACTTGTATCTTAGACCTTCAACCAATTCTATTGCAATTTTCAATGCAATGATTTCAGATCCAAAAGTTGATGTTTCAACTGTTGTTTGTCTTTTGGAAAACCAAATGATCGGTGCATTATTAATGAAGATAATAACACCAGTATGAGATCTTCTTGTTGCCTTGCATCCGGCATGGTCGGCATCAACAAAACAACTCATCGTCACATGTTTTCTGAAAGCTTCAGGCATATCTGCTGGTATGACTTCTGCAGCGCCAGGAAAAAATTCAGACCAGTCACATTTTTGAAATTTACTCTCATCAACGCTTGGTACTGAATAATCAAAAACCAATTTTGACCTGTTGTATTTTTTCAAATATGCAAATATGTGAAATAACTGGTTCAGATGTCCCTTTCTTGCTTGAGCCAAATATCTTGACATCAGCGAGACTGGCATTACAATGTTGAGCCTTCCTAATTCACAAATCCACCTGAGGACTCCAATCAAACCTTGATAGTAATTTTGCAATTCAGGATTCAGTTCCTCTGATATATCAATTTCTGGTTGATAATCATGTGACAGTGGGCTGGACGCTGATTTTGGTAGATACTTGTAGCCATATTTTTCAGTTCCTAGCTCTTGTTCAACAGCTGCAACAGCTTTCGCCGTATATCTGGTGCTTGATAATGACCATCTTGGCTTTGAATCACCTTCAATGTGAAACTTTCCAATATCAGCTCCCAGATACAGAGTTGGCTCTTCAATAGTATCATCCTTCAATTTGAACTTTCGTTCAATGTTTTCTAGCTGGAACTTTGGATCTTCACCAGAACATAAGATATTGTCTACATAGGCAATGAGCATTGCCCAATATCTGCATCCATCTTTCCTGGTTTCAACTCGTAAGTGCACATCCGGATCTGCTTTGCAAGGGGAATATCCAAGATCTCTCAAATGTTGTGTGAGGTATGACCTGAAAGACGCGCCTGCAACTGGCAATCCATATAATGCTCGAACTATCTTGCAAGGCCTTCCTGCAAGATGTGGCGGGAAACCGTCTTCAGCTCTTGCTTTTAGAAAGTATTTCTCCTTAATCAGGGCTGTCAAATATGCATTTTGAATATCTGCTGAGAGAACTTTCAAATCATTCAGCGCTGCCAGCAAGAAGAATATCCGCACTGAGTCGCGACTGGGAACAGATGAATATGTATTCTCTTTTGCTATTGCAGGAACCTTGTGACCATCCCCTACCAATCTAGCCTTCCTTGTTAGGGATCCAAGCTTGATCTCAAATATCATGTGGGTGGTTATTTCCTTGTGCCTGAATGGAATAACATCTTCATCAGAAAATTCAAACGCTGCCATATTATTTGTCATTTCTTTATGAATTGCTCTTTCCCAGTGATCAGTCCCCGTTTTCCTATCAATTGCCAGCGCTTGTGTAATTGAATGTGGCAATTCAACACCATATTTGTGAGTCTTCAACCAATACTTGGCTGTTTTTGCTGCCTTAAGGATTCGCTCCTTTCTTCTCAAAATTTTGTGCACCCACCATCTGAATGCTGGTGATTTTTCAAGATTGTTGTTGACTGCATATTCAGCTAGTTGCACTGGGAATGATTCTTTGACATCGCTTAGCTTACACCATGATTTGGTTCCATCTTTCCAACTGGCCAAAATCCTCCAACCCCTAGTCGTCGGCTTATGGCTTTGCCGGCCATTTTTTGCTACAGTTGTGGCTTCCTCATCAGTTAGAGCAGTGTTGTTGCATTCATGGTCAATTAGCTCATCTAACATCGTGAACATCCTTCCATCATCATCAACAGAACTGTACAGGCTCTCTGCAACAATATTTGCCGTGTATTCCTCAATGGTGCCATCAGGTAGTTGCAGGTTGTACAGCCTCGTGTCCAGTATTGGATTCTCATTCCTTACTCCAATTGGCCTGTTTTGCAGATCGCGTACCCTGTCTTTGACAATGCACCTGAGCCTTTCATCATTTCTCTCAATGATTACTTCATTCCCCAGATATTCATCTGGTTCGTCAATTTCTCCAACTGATGCCTCTGGCTCAGCCATTGCGAGTTTCAGATCAGATGATTTCACTGGTTCCTCAAATAGCTCTATTTGGGGTTCCGGGTAGTTTTCCTGGAAGAAGGACGCGCTGTCTTTCACTTCATCACCAATCTTAGACTCAATTGATTTGTCGATTGCTTCCATTCTTCTTAGGACATCTCTATCCCTCCATTCATATCCCTTGACAGGCCTTATTGAATTTGTAGATATTGGTATTGCTGATTTGGTCAGGATCCAAAAACAATCACCTCCACCTATTTTGTTGCCACAAGGGCCCAACCATCGACCCAATCTTTCAACTCCCCAGGAGGAGGAATCACCTTTCTCAAAGTAAAATATAAAATCATACCATTCTGATGATGTGTATAATGCAATATCGGGCCTATAGCCATGAACCAATTCAAATGGAGTTCTCCCCATTGAAGAAGGGTTGCTCGATGCCGTTCTCTGCCTGATATTTGCACATAGCTCACCACAAAATGACCATAATCTTCTCGGTGACTTTTTCTTTGCTGCCTTGGTTGTGATTGCACCACCAAGATGACCGATTGCTTGCTCAGCACGATTTTGAAATGGACAATGTGGTTGGATGAATGTTTGATGAATATGGTTGCGCTTTACAATTGAATTCCAGTGAGTTTTGTAGGTTCTTGGGGATCCTTGTTCTGGCGCGCCATCAGAGATCAAATGCTCAGGGATTCCAACTTCATGAATGAATATTTTCAGCCCTTGATGCGCCTGTGATTTGTCCTGTATTGGTATGAATACCTCAAAACCATTCCCATTTGTAAAGATTTGTGCACATTTTTCTTGCCTCATAATACTGGTGGTTCTAGCATGTCACGTATCAGTGTACCAGGTTCCTTGTGCAATTCTCTTGTTTCTAAAGCGCTGTGTAGGCAACCGCTTCATCAATGGTAGTTGCAAATTCCTCAGGGCCTTCTGAGTTTTGACTTTCAGTGTCTGTTCAGCCTTCTTAAAACTAATATTCCAAGTCTTGGCTAGGCGTTCGCAATCAACTTTGTTCGGACCTTCAATAGTTATCACTGATGGCCCCCATTGATTTCTTCTGTCAAGAGACCTCCTCTCAAGTGTATTGTCAATTTCTTGCAAGCTAGGGGCTGGTTTGATTCATCTTCAGGAGCTTCCGTGAAGTCAAATTCTGTGTCATCAAACAAAAATTGGTCTACCCTTCGCGCGCTTGAAATATTTGCATCTTGAAACTTTCTGGTCACTGACGAGATTCTGTGAGAAATATTACCATCTGTTGCTATTTGGCATTCAGTCAGCACTCTTTTGGTTGATATCTGGTGCAACCTCATTAGTTTGCATTGCTGCATGAGATTTGGGTGCTTGGGCTCTATGCTGGTCTTGGAGAGCATGTCTGTAACGTTACTTTGTAGGTTCTGTTACAACCGAGCTTGCATCTTCAGTCGACATGGCTTGAACGCTAAACTGGTCCCCTGAAATTGGATCACCATTGTCAATCGCTAACTCTGCCATCCTGAACTTCAGTGAATGGGGGTCCAATGGGGTGTCATTTGTCGCAATCAAATGTTGACATTCATCAAGCTCCATTCTTGTTGGCTTCCTTGTGGGAAAATATGAAATCACATTTCTCATACTCAGTTTTATAAAAACTTTCTTCGGATCATCATCCTCCATTGGTGTTTGGATTGTGATTCCATGCTTGGATCTAGGGTCAAACTGACGAGGTGTCTCTTCAACAGAATTGAAATTGCAATCCCTCACTTGATTTGGGCATATCAAGCTGTTCTTCAATTTGTTCCCAAAGTACAGCGCTTGGTGGAACACTATGATGTAGACTTGACCTGATCTTGGATTTGTCCAAGCAGTTGCACAACTTCCAATTGGGATTTTCTTGATTGGCTTGTATTCTTCAGAAAAGGGTGCAACATCAACGTGTGTTGTGATCTGATCAGGATTGAGCAATATCATGTTGCTTCCAGCCGCAGTGGTGTCAGCATGTGAGTCTAACTCACAGTATCCTTCTTCATTTTCTCCATCATCAAAATCTAGAGGGATATTCATCTTATATAATGACCGGCTCACCATTTTTAACCATTTGTTTTCTAGTGTCCGGTTATGATGTCATTTTTTAGATTTTGATCCAAAGCTATCACCTGCGCCTTCCTTTTCATCATCTTTTGCCTTTTTGGTTTCGGCAGCCTTGAGATTTCTCTTCTTCTTTGCCTGTCTCATCTGGTAAAGCTCCTCACGCTGTTCTTTTGACATTGTTTTATAAACACTTGTTGGATAGGGCTTGCACTCAACTTTTCCTGTAAACATTCCAGTTGTTTTTTGCTTCTTGTTGCTTGACGTGCCCACAGAATACACACTTCTGGAACCTCTTTTATGCTTCCCATTTGCAAGCTTCTTCAATCCAAGGCAATTGGTGAATAAAATCAAACATTCGTTGAAATTGTCCCGGTAGTCTTTGCTCTCATCAATTGCATCGGCTTTGGCAGCATCAAGTCGCTCATCAGTGATTGAATTGATAAAGTCCCAGACAAATCTCCTTTCATTGTGGTTCTTTTCAAATCTTAGAATTGTACCATGGAAAGCAGTCCAATTCCTCTTGTGCTTGTTCCAATCATAGTTCTTAGCGTCGCCGGTATAATGTGATTCTTTCATTTCCTGATAGGTTTTGTTCAGAACCATAGTGATATTGGTATCAGTGTAAGCGTGCTGCATCAATGAAATGAAAGCATTTCTAGCATTTCCTGAGTTCAGTTCAGTATTTTGGAAATGTGCCACATATTCCCAACCAGGCCCTTTTCTTGTTGCATCACATATCAACCTCCAGACGACGTTGTTGTCTTCATCATACTGGTGACCTGACAAAACACCACACCTTTCATTGTAATCACTCCAAGTTGGATAGGTATCTGTTGGACTTTGCCCTACTGTTCCAGACTTGGCTTCATCAGTAACTTCTTCCTTCTCTTGGGGTCTTATGACATACAAGATTGGGAAGCCTTCAGAGTTGAATCTGTATCTCAAGTTTTGGCGAAAACCTTCTTCCCATTCTCTGAATTTTGTAAGATCCTTTAGCTTGGGTGGGGTTGCTTTTTCATGTGATTTCACACTTGACTCCATCATCTTGATTCTGAATTGTTGCAGCTCCAGGTTGTTTGGGTTTGCTTTCCAGTCAATGGCCCTTGGCTTGACTCCAATCAATGGTTGATATCGAGCCCAATTCGCCCATGTGAGGAGCCTCGATGATAGCCTGTTGCCATAGTGAATGCTTTTTGGATTAGGACACTCCGGACTGATAGATTTCAATCCATGCATGAATGATTTGATGCTTTCCTTGTTGAGGTCTGTGATTTCTCGAATGTTAGACATTCCTCCCCTCATAATTTCCTCAGCTGATTCATAGTTGATACCAAAGTTCATCAAGCTGCTTCTGAAAGCGAGCTGTTCTGGATTCAGAAATCTCCCATTGTTGAATCCCCTGATTTTTATTTTGTGTTGGATTTGTATTTTTGCCATTAACGAACGATCAGCCCTTGAGTCGTCATCTTGGTCCTCTTCATCACTGCTGTCGTCATCTGGATCCTTTCTCCTTGTTGCATCTTCATGTACTGATATGATCCTTTTCCTTACTTCTCGATCTATAATCATTTTCATGATTGAGTTCTTTTCTGGATCAGCCAAAGCCTTTTCCATTACTCGCATGATCCTTTCATCGAACTCATCTTCACTATCAGAATCTTTTGGGTCCTGATCCGCATCCATTTTTGTTTCCTCATTGGGGTCATAGTCCTCATCATCTTTTGGGTTAGCTCTTGTGTTTCTTCTTGTTGGAGCCATTATGGGGATGAGATTTCAAATGGGTTTTCGAATTGTTTGGAATATGCGGTGGAAGTTTGGATGGATGATACAATCGAATATGTGGAAAGAGAGTAATTGGGCCGAAGGATTGGATGTGAGATGGATGTTAGATGTTGGTGACTGTCGAGTGTGCTTATCTGTTTGTATATATCCGGATCGAATTTTCGTTCCGGTTATTTGGTCTGGTTTGTGTACTGGTTCAGATCGAGTTTTCGTTCCGGTCTGTGAGCTTTTGCTTTTGTTGCAACTCAAGATTGTGAGCTTTCCTATCTTTTTCTTGGGATTTGCTCATTCTGTATTTCTGTGGCGAAAGATTGTTTCCTGAGAATTTAGTGTTCTCTTTTTCCTTTGGATCTTTGAGATCGTTCGATCTTCGAGATTTGGTGTTCTCGTTTCCATATCTTTGGATTTCTTGCGGGCAGATGCTCTTTGCAAGATGCTTTTTGCAATCTGTTTCATCCAATCTGTTTCACCATAATCAGAATACTTGAGGCTTAATCTTCTGGCTCACGTCATTCTTGTTTTCAGCGAAAGATCAGTGTTCGGATCGGATATTGATTCCTTTCAACTGATGCCAACCTGGGCGACTCTTTCAGCTGAATCGTCCAGTGTCTTTTCCCTTGCTTGTTTTACTGGATCGTGAAACCCGATGGAGCCTACCATCGTGGTTAAGGTCTTTGGTCTCTTCTTTCAGGGAGACCGCCCTGGTGTTGGTCTATTCCAGGGCTCCACAAGCAACTGCCTCTTTTACATCCTTGAGGGTTGATGCCGGTAGCTGATCAGGCTAATCCGGATTCTTTTGGTCTTCGAGCTCAACTGCGTTTTGTTTAAACGCCATTGGGTCCTCCACAGCTCGTAGAGAGTGCTGTGGGTCTGATAAACTAAAGAAAGTGTGTCGTAACAAACAAAATGCAATTGTCCTTTGGATCGATTGATTTAGTGAGTAAAAGTAAGAGTAATCATCTTCTTAGATCCATTCGGACCTTAGCGGCCGACAGGTTAATTACTCGTCGTCAAATTACTCGTCGTATCGTGTAATTTCTAGCATACAAAACACCCGTAATCTTAGACAGAAAACACACGCAAATAAGACAAGAAACACACGCAAACCATCTTCGATTGGTCTTTTGTTTTACCGTATAATTCACCATGATGTTCTCATTGGAATATCACATGTATTGTACCTTATCATGTAGGATTAGTACCAGGTTGTACATATATTTTAGGGCATGATAGTGTTTTAGAGTTGTTCATTCTTCAAAGAGTGAGCTGATGGGAAAAACTCTCGCTAAGAGTCAATCCACATGTAAAGTCGTTGCCGGTCATTCACTCAGGAATAACCTTAAGGATAAGGTTATTGCCCTTATGACTTTCGTACGAATACACATTACACGGTCAATTCTTTTCAGGTCCATGACTAGGGTCCAAAATGAGTTCAAAAATTTATAATGCCTAAAGTATCAGCTTGTTTCTTGTCATTTTTCTTTCATGGTCTACCCCATCCATAGTATGAGCAATATTGGCACTCAAACTGCAGAAAATCTTGTGGTTTGTCTCTCCAAATGGCACACAAGAGAATATTTTTGGTGCAAATCAAGGGCACAAAATGACTGATTCCATAAAGACTCCCACAGTATCAAGTCCAGGCCACAAATTGTATTTTCAAGACTCATCTGATGCATATTGAGTGATTCCCACCTACGGAAAACGAATATAATTAATAAAAAAACACATAAAAAGTTTGTGTTTTGTATATAGATGTATCCACTTCTTAATAAAATTTGTCAGTCGAGGGGCTCTCGACTGACAGTTTTTATTCACTTATCTAACACTGAATAGATTTCAACGGAATCTTAAAATCAAAGATTTCAGTCACCCAACGAATTTGTTGTATCAGCAGGTGGCGCGGGTAGTGATTAAACAGACAGTTACTGTTTCTTCTTTAGGGATTCCAAATTCCAAATTTGGCAGATAATAAAAGTATTCGTCGGTTGGGGGTGATAAAAAATATTCATTCTATTCACTTCCGAATACTTTTTATTAACTTTCGATTCTATTCACTTCCCTTAGGTGGGAATCACTCATTGGGAACAACATTGCCACACAGGATGCTGGAAATGTTGTGGTTTGTCTCTTCAAATGGCACACAAGAGAATATTTTTGGTGCAGATCAAGGGTACAAAATGACTTATTGGGTAATGACTCCCAAAGTATCAGGTCCAAGCCATGAATATTTTTTCATGACTCATCTGATGCAAATTGGGAACTACATTGCCACACACAATGCTGGAAATGTTGTGGTTTGTCTTTCCAAATGGCACACAAGACTGTATTTTTGGTGCAAATCAAGGGCACTAACTGACTCATTGGGCAATGACTCCAAAAGTAGCATCAGTTCCAGGCCATGAATAATTTTTCCATGACTCATCTGATGCATATTGGGAACAACATTGCCCGATAGAATGCTGGAAATGTTGTGGTTTGTCTCTCCAAATGGCACACAAGGGGGTATTTTCGGTGCAAATCCAGGGCACAAACTGCCTTTTTGGGTAATGACTTCCAAAGTATCAGGTCCAGGCCATGATTTTTTTTCTTCTTGACTCATCTGATACATATCGGGAACAACATTGCCACACAGAATGCTGGAAATGCTGTGGTTTGTCTCTCCAAATGGCACACAAGACTGTATTTTTGGTGCAAATCCAGGGCACAAAATGACTGATTCAGCAGTGACTCCCAAAGTATCATGTAAAGGACATGAATAATTTGAATGCTGGAAATATTGTGATTTGTCTCTCCAAATGGCATACAAGATAGTGTTTTTGGTGCAAATCCAGGGCACAAACTGACTGAATGGGTAATGACTCCCAAAGTATCAGATCAATTCATTTTATTTTTCTGGCACATTTCATCTTGTCCATAATAGGAAGAATATCTATAATCCAATCAACAAAAATGTAGTTTAATTAGTGTCAAATGAAAATGATTCATGGTGAGTTGTTTAATCAAAATGGAAGTGCTATTTTTGGATTATTCTAAGACAAAAAAGTGATCAGGTATTACTAGTTGTACTAGCTGATACTGCATGCAAAAAGGTACATAGTTGGGTACTGTGCAAAAAGTGTATGTAGGTAGGTACTGTGCTGACCCAGGAGAGTTTCAAACCACTGACTGGCTACTAGATTCTACAGATGGGTTGAGAATCTGAATACATACACTTTGTGTAATCAAAATTTCCTCTTTGAAAAAATTATGGCGCGGGAGGGGCCGCTTGTACTGGTACATGCTTTACTTATATGAAAATAAAGGCAGCGCACAAGCCAGACACACCGAAGAAGTCAGGGTGCACAGCACACACAACACACACAAAAGTGCACACTCACAAAAAATGTACACACACGGAACCACACAAAAAGAAACACATGCTTCTTGGTTGGCACGGTATTGAAAAAAATGGGTGTTGTGCAACATACTCCCATTGACATACTATGTGCACAAGGGAAGGGAACAGAACGGAACAGAACAGAACGGAACAGAACAGAGCAACAGAACGCAAATGAGTGACAACAACGGCAATTTGTTGGAGATTCTATTTGTTTCTGATATTTCTTTCTTTTATTTTTATTGTTATTGAAATGGAACAACAATGAAATGAACCAACGAAGGAAAGGACGACACTCAAAACGGAACAACGAACAAAACAGAACAGAACAGAACAGAACAATGGAACAAAATGGCAGAATGGAACAACAGAACAGAACAACAGAATGCAAGTGAGTGACAATGACGGAACTTTGATGGATATTCTATTTGTTTCTGATCTTTCTTTCTTTTATTTTTATTTTTAGTGGAATGGAACTACAATCAAACCAACCAACGAAGGAAAGGACGACACTCAAAACAGAACACTGAAGGGAACGGAACAGAACAGAACAGAACAGAACAATGGAATGGAATGGCAGAAGGGCAGAACAGAACAACAGAACGCAAGTGAGTGACAATGATAACAGTTTGTTGGAGATTCTATTTTTTCTGATCTTTCTTTCTGTTATTTTTATTTTTCACAACAAAAATGGAACAACAAAGCAATGGAACAAAACAACAAAACAATGAAAAAATGAATGAAACAACAAACACGGAACAACACAAATGGAACAACGCAAATTGAACAACAAAACAACAAAAACGTAGAAACAAAAACAGAATGCTGAAACAGAACGCCAAAATGGAACAACGGAACGGAAGAACGGAACAGAGCAATGAAACAGAGCAACGAAACAAAGTAGCCACAGCAGCAAGCAACGAGAGCAACAGCGTGGGCACAGTAGCAGAAACAGCAGCAAAAGCTAGAGTAATAAACACCACTCTGACCCACAAGTGACAAATGTCAATCAGGTAATAACAGCCTTGATGAATGCCAATTTATCACTTGAATTAACGTAGAAAATAACAGTACATACATAATACAAAAACTACTAGTAATTGAGAACTAATATTGAGAATATTAGAAATATTGGAGGAATAATAATACATTGCAATATGATTAAATCAAACATAATAGAATTTACATTTAAAAAAAGGAATATCGTAGTCGAGAAAAAGACTTCACAATTAGGAGAGAAGAATCAAATTGTTATTCTGTAGCTTAATATTTTGGAATTAATACTGAGTCAAGATTTCTTTTTATTCATGAATAGAAGTAATTGTTATGGGTGCGGAATAATAATTGGGTTCTGCTAGAGACTGAGATAAATTATTTTTAATCATGATTAGAGTAATGTGCATCACGCGCACAGAAATAGTGCTGAGTTTACGTATACCCTTACACTTGGTCACGATGGACTTGAGAATTTCAGGGTGCTGAGAAATTTTGCCGTGTTAAAATCACGCACAAAATTTGAGCATGATAAGTTGATTTGAACCCCACAAAACAGTTCTCGGACGACTTTCTATCGGCAGCGGGCATTATGATATCTTTTGATACACAAACCATAGCATGGCTGGATGTGACAATAGCCATGAAGGATGCATCAAAAATAATACGAGTAAGCGCAGAAGAGGCCACAGATGCAGAGTTATTCAACAATGAAGCAAACGTCACAGAAAAACAGGATCGCATGAATGAGGAAGAGAAACAAATTTTTTGATCAATGCTTGAACAACACGAAGTGGTATCCGGCGGCGAGCTAGGTTACTATCTGCACCGGAAAAGCCATATAGAATTGAAAGAAGGTGCAAGGCCGGCTCATACGAAGCCCTATCCAAACGCATACCAAAGGGAGGAAATACTCAGAAAAGAGTTAGCGAGTCTAATAGCAGATGGAGTCCTTGAGCCATGTGGGCCATTGGACTGAGCTTTCCCAACATTCATCATACCAAAGAAAGACAACAGGGTCAGATGGGTGTCAGATTTCAGAGAGCTCAACAACATGATCAAGGAAACAAGACATCATGAATAGATGAGGAAAATACACACATTTCACCAAAATTGACCTATCCATGCAATACCATTGCTTTCAGCTGGATGAAGAGAGCCAGAAATTATACACCATCATGACGCCATATGGTCTGTTCAGGTACAAGTAATTCCCCATGAGGGTAAAAATCAGTGGAGACGTTGCACAACACTTTGTGACAGAAATGCTAGAAGGCCTGGAGTGTACCTGCTACATTGACGACGTGGGGAGCTGGACCAATCAGTCGTTTGATCACCACCTACAGCTATTGGATGAGATACTCGGCAGGTTTGCAATGAACGGAATGAAGTGCAATCCCCTTAAGTGCAGTTGAATGGTAAAGGAAAAAGACTTCCTGGGCCACTGGATGACCCCAGAGGGAATCAAGCCTTGGAAAAAGAAGATAGAGGCAGTTCTAAGGATGGGTCCACCGCAAAACATTACATACATCAGATCACTCATAGGGGCAGTGAACTATTACAAATCCTTTTGGCCTAGGCAAGCGCATGTATTTGCCCCACTAACAGAAATGACAGGAGCCAAGAAATTCACATGGGATGCAACAAAGCAGGAGGCCTTTGAGGAGATGAGAGCAATTTTAGCGGCAGATGTCATGAATGTCTACCCCAATTACACCAAACCTTTCCACATCTACACAGATTCCTCTGATTTGGGGCGGTAATCATCCAGGACCGCAGAGGAGTACCCTATTTCAGCAGAAAGCTATCTAAAGCCCATCAAAACTACATGACCACAGAAAAATAGTTTCTAGCAATCATCCTCACGCTCACCGAGTACAGGAAAATCCTCCTTGGAGGCGTTCTCTATGTCTCCGCCGATCACAAGAATCTCATTTTCAAAACCTTCTCCATCCAGCGGGTCCTCAGATGGAAGCTTTTCATGTCTGAATTTGATATCAATCTCACTCATATTGAAGGCAAACATAATGTACTTGCCAATTGTTTTTCAGGGCTGCCTTGCATGGAGTCACCCTCTATGGGGGATAGTCATCGGCAAAGCAAGGGTACGCTAGTTGATTTTCACACCATTCGGTTACCATAGGATGATATTATCATCGGTGATGAGACATTCACCAACATTGACAAGAACAATGAATGGATTGAATGCCTCCTTCTTAACTTACCACCACTGCAAGAAATGCCAAATCCAATCACCATCACCAACATTCAGAACCACCAGAATCAGGATGTCTACCTTTGCATAGCACATCAAGCAGATCCAGCAAAATTTCCAATCATTGTTATTAACGGGCAACAAATAGTAGCACGAGTCAGCAAAACCGACAATCAGAATTGGAAGATCATAATTCCGGCGACCCTCATCCAGCAAGTGATTCACTGGTATCACATAGTGTTAGGACACTGCAGAAACCAACGGCTATATGATACAATATCAGGAAGATTTTATTCACCGGATCTTCAACAATTATGCAAACAATATATATGCCCGGCAAACTACCGCCAATATAAGGAAGGAAGAGGAGGATATGGATTATTACCACCCAGGGAAGTGGCAATCGCACCTTGGAATGAAGTATATGTGGACCTTATCAGACCGTGGAAAATCCAAGTAGGTGACAGACAATATGAGCTCAAAGCATTGACAACAATAGACCCATTCACCAATCTAGCAGAGATGGTCAAAATAAACAGCAAATCAAGCCAACATGTGGCAGACCAGTTTACAAATAGTTGGCTAGCCAGATGTCCCAGACCAGACAGATGTGTGCACGGCAATGGAGGAGAGTTCATAGGGCATGAGTTTCAAACATTACTAATTCAGCATGGCATCAAATTGGTGCCGACAACAGTGAAGAATCCACAATCAAATGCAATCTGTGATCGATTGCATCAAACCAGCATGGGTGATATCCTGAGAGTCACCATGAGAACAACACCTACAAATAATGAGCAGGAAGCTGAACAAATCATGGGCAACGCCCTAGCCAGCTGCAGGCATGCAACTAGATGTGCAGTCAATCACTCCATGCATACCTCACCTGGAGCCTTAGCATTTGGCAGAGATATGATGATAGATGTGCCATTGATAGCCAGCTTGGACACAATTAGTAATAGGCAACAACAACTCATCGATCAAAATCTTATAAGAACAAACAAAAGCAGAGTAAGCCACAACTATCAGATAGGAGTTCGAATCATGGTCAAGACATATGATCCGACCAAATTGCAGGAGAGATTTCATGGACCATACCCAATTGTTCAAGTGCTCACTAATGGAACGGTTAAGGTACAAAGATCGGAAGCAGTTAAAGAGGTATACAATATTCAGAAGATCGTGCCCTATCAACGACCAATACAACAACAACAACAACAACAACAGTAATAATCGTAACGGCTGATCAATCAGTCACTGTGGGGGATAGTGCAACAATAATCCTCGTCACTGACCAATCTAATTGTGAGATTGGATCGGAGACCAAACTCAAATTCTGATGACCCGGCGAATATTCTTGATGACCAGAAGAAGGATTCTTCTTCCTTGACATCTTGACACGAGATTGTTCTATTTTAATCCTTTCATAATTTCTATTTTATCAATCTCTAAAAACGTACCGATAGTTGATACACCCATACCCCATACCCTGCAAAAAGCTAACCAGGGTGAAGGACAGACCAACGGTCATTCATTAATCAATGACTCACCAACACAAAAGATGTGTTATTATTTTATTCTTCATCAAAAATACACATCTGCTTCTCGACAGCATCGCCGACGACTCTCGACGGTCCTCTCACTCCCTTTTTGTCAACCTCTCTCAGAACTTAGCCAGTGAAGATTTGGATATCTCCAAAGCATCAGCTCTGATCAAGTTTGTGCCAGCTACTTTATCTGAACTTTCTTTTCCTACCTACCATGCCCTCTCCACCTACTCTCAACTTCTCTCCTGAGGACGGGCCGCCAGGTGGCGGTGGCGGTGGCGGTGGCGGTGGCATGGCGGGTGGGCGTCTAGGTACGCCTAATACCAAGGGGGTTATTGGGGGGGGGGGGGGGGGGGGGATATTACTGGGCATCCACGCCCCTGTCTCCAGCCCAACGGGCAACACTATGTATGGGGGCAATTGGGTCTCCAGGCTCAACACACAAATTCTGTGCTGCCCCACACAGGACAAGTGCTGTGGTAAAACACTGAACCACAAAGCTCAACTTGGAGCCCGCGCCGGCCTTGGTGTCAGGCACATATCTTTTCATTAAAACCAAGCCTGGGGTGCTCTCAGCAACGGTTTGCCTCCCCCTAAAGGCCGTCATCAACGAGGATACCTCCTTAGAGCAGCAATGGCTTTTCAGTGTCGCACTTTTGACTAATGGGAGGTGGTATTCAGGACCGTCTTAACCGGCCTAAAGGATCCTACCGGAGACACCTGCCAACGACCAGGACATCCTCGAGGCGTCAAAGCGCCTCTTGCACCCCATCAGCTTATTGCTGGAACCTAGGGCCAAACAAGCAAAAATCAACCTCATCAAGACACAAGTGGAAGAGCGATACCCTGAGCTAAAGGTTCCAACAGCCAAGGATTTAGAACCCATGAATCCCACTGATTTGAAAGTGGCCTTTGCGGCCTTGGCCGGGCAACTAAAAGAATTCCGAACCCACCTCATCCAAAGTGAAATGAAGGTGGAAGAATAGACCTCTCCTCTGTTGAACTGCAGTTCGTCGCCATCAAGCTTGTCATCAATCAACAAAACGGCAATTACTCAGACACACTGATGGATGCCAACACCAGGCTTACCAAGGACCTTGGTAAGCTCAAAGCCCAACCACCAGTCTTAGCAAAAATGAACAGGACAAGGTCTGTTCAACTACTTCTCACCTGACCTGTTCAAGCTGTCTCCTGTGATCCACTTGGAGATTATGTATTAAATTCCTTTCATGTCCAGTAATGCCAATGTTTGTATGGCAACACTTTGCTCCATTCGAAGGAGTTGATGCGTTTGATTAACTCAAGAGATTGATTGCGGCTTATGTTCAAAACAAACGTACCCCACTGTGTTTTGAACCCCATCGCTTATCAAACCGCATTGTGTATCGATCTCATCGCGTATTGGCAGTGAGCAATCCTTGGTTTCTAATATTGCTCTCGGTTCTAAGGTGAGCAATCTTTGGTATCCAATAATGCCATGTCGATAAATATTGCATGAGAATCTTTCTATACTCACGATCAATATATATATATATATATACATGATCTCAATACATATACGAAATAAATCAGTGAGTGATTTTACAGTGCTGCATTAGCAGAGGCACTGTCTTTCACCACAATGAAAGAGATATCTTGCTTCACGGCAAGATTTCCCTTTATCTCATACTTTTAACATTCAACTGATTATATCTCCAAAATTCTACACTAGTTGCTATCAACTACTTGTAAATCTACAACCATATAAGATCTATCTGACTGTGCCGTTGAATTGGTAGTGAGAAGAGATCCGGCGTTTCCATAGTCTTGCCTTGTAGTAAGATTGTCTTTTGCACAAAGTATTGAAACACATTGAATACGCGAAACACATTGAATACGCGTCAAGCACAACCATACAATTACTAACGCAGCTTTGCTGTTCTTCCAAAGCCTTCAAATCAAAGTCAGAAACGGACTGGATTCAGAAGGAAAATAATATTATAACCAGCTTGGGAGGAATTTTAGAGTTCTTCAAGGCTTGCAGCACCCAAGCCCCAGAGGACATTTTGTTGGACAGGATCCCGAGACTCAAATCGACCACCACGGCACTCTCTTTTCACATGCCGGGGCTGTCTGGATTCAGCTCCCTACCACTCACTTCCCCTGCAAAACCAGCCAACATGGCAGATCCACAAGCGCAATTGAACGCCCTGGAGGCATAATTCACCTACTTCAGTGAAGAGAGTGACAACACAAAGGTACGCCTAGTGAACACCTACTTCACATCTTGAACGAGCGTGGGAGCTTAGGGCACTTTGCAAACAACTCGGCAGGCTACTTGCATGTGGTGGGCCCCCACAGCCTACTAGCCCTGGCATTCAACTCGAAGGGAGGAACCGGCAGTGATGTCAGTTTTGAGTCCTCCACTAGAAAGAGCGGGTATGACTTCCCTGAGGCCCCGCTGGTAATGAAAAGCTTCTGGTACGCAGTCCCGGAGGTATTCACAGGCGGCAAAATCAATGCAGATCCCATGATGCTGCCGGCCATTCCTTCGTGGACCTCATTTGAAAGGGAAGGATCTATGGATGGGTTCAGGTACAAACTCCGAACCAGTTTGTACAACGTTGTAGAGACAATCAGACAAGAGCCTGCCATAAATATCTCAACGAAAGGCCAGGCCCTATCACAGATGTGTATTCAGGACACCAAGACCTTCACCTCAGGGCTCATTCAATGGATGTATTCGACCAACCAAGATCCAAAAATCCAATCCTTCCTTCTCGAAGGTATACTGGTGATATGTTTCCCACTGTGTCTGAGCCATATTTGAGGACCTTCACAAGGCCCGGAAGGCCAGAGCTACATTGGGGTGGACAAATCAGAGATCATGTGGGTTTGCTTACAGGGAAGACATGCGGTGTTGGAGTTCACACAAGATGGCTTCTCCAATCACCCAGTGGTTCAAACAGTTTTTAAAGAGGACATGCGGCACCAGGCTGTCATGTGAGATGAATTAAATACCCACCTAGCTGCTTTGAAAAAGGAGCAAGAAGAGGTCATGAAGGAGCTCTGGTCTATGAAAAGTAGAGTGGACAAGGTCCCCAAAAAGGCTTGACAACCCCCGCCAGGACTAAACGGGGAACACAAAAAACAACTCCTGGTCTCAGTCCAATTGCGGACTCCCACCAGGAAATAATTGAAATCGACAACAGCCAGTCCGTGTACAAAAAGCGTGCCTAAACGCCAGAGAAATCAAACGTCCTCCAAGCGTGGGCCAATGCAGATGACTGCAGCCAGTGGACCTGAGATAAAGGCTCCTCTACCTGTTTTTGGAGGTGGCTTCTCAATTATAAGGAAATAGCTCAAGCCGGCCTCAAGCCTATGCTTGATGGTCCAGCCCCCTCAAATACTGACCAACAGCCACCTTACTTGGACTCCTGCACCAAGGCTCTAGTCAAGGAGAAACTATCTGTAGTGATCAACAAGGGGTGCATCGAGCTTGTGGATATAAAATTTGTTGAGGCCATGATGTTCATGTTCCACGTTCCAAAGGGTGAAACTGATGTGCGCATTGTTTACAACGGCACCGAATCAGGTCTCAATGATGCCCTGTATGCTCCATGCTGGTTTGCCCTTCCTACCATGGACTCAATGTTGCAATGGGTGGTTGCAGGCGTGTGGCTGGCCAATTATAATTACGGCGAGCAGTTCTTGAACTTCCCATTGCACCCCAACCTGAGAAAATAATGGGGAGTAGATCTTTCTCAGTTGCTAACTTCAGCATCTCCAGCGCAATCGCTGGGTGTGGATGATGCTATGGGCCTCAAGTATTCCTCTTACAACTTCGTCCAGGGATGTTTGCGGGCAAAGCGCGCCCCAAAATATCTACGTCAGACTTGTAACAGTAGAATAACGGGAAAACAGCTTAACGGCATGCACGCAAAACTTGTAACTGCAGAATAACGGAAAAACAGCCTAACGGTTTTAATTCCTACATGAATGAAAAAATAAACCAAACCCAACGGCTGTGAGTTTTCTATGACTCAGTTTGTTCTCTACCCAACGGTTATTTGATTCCTGCGCCAGTCAATCTAACGGCAAGGAATTCATCCAACAAACCCAAACCACATATGCAAAAATTCAACGGCCTCAAACCCCAATAGTCCGCTTAAGTATGGTCAAACCGGCGAGCTTCATCCTTTCTGAGCTTGGAATGTTACAAATTTGCTTGGAGATCACCAACTACTAGCAAAAGCACAAAATAACACGCAGAGTTGCTCATTCCAGAAGAAATCATTCATTATCTTCTCCAAAAGCAAACAAGCAAACGTATCCAAAAGATTCTATCCACCATGGCGAGACTGACGAGAGGACAGCCAGGATGGCCAGCAGCAGTAGCAGCAAGAAGAACACCTCCGGAAGAGGTACTTGCTCCATTGGACAACTTAGCCTTCACTCGGGCGCAGATGGATTTCCTACAGACTATGCTGGAGCGGAACCGAGCCCCATTGATCTCAAATGAGGTCCAGGAGGCTATCGAGGGATCCCTGGGTATGTAGGAGAAAGGGCTCTGGACAACACTGAAACCATCTTCAGGGAAATACTTGAGTCATTTGGGCTGAACCAGGCTACTGCTGATAAGTTATTCCAGAATGGATACTCTGGTACTGACTCCCTAAGCAACGTGGAGCAATCCTCCATTAAGTCTGTTGAGCCGTTCTTGGATTTTGTCTCTGCTTGTCCAATGGAAGATAAAGTAGATGATTGTTGAGTAGATTTAGCGGCACATTGAATACCAACCTTTGACATAAGCTTGGAAACAGAATCGTCATACAGAGAAGCAAAGGCAACATTGGTCCAGTGAGGCGGTTTTCTACGTTCGTTGGAAGCTAGGAGTTGGCCAGCAACCGTTTCGGCTAAATTGGTGCGTTTGAACCCCATGCGGAGCAATCTTTTACTTGGATCCGATGGAGAAAGTTTCCGGTAACGAAAGTTGACAGCTAAATCTTTAGCAATCGAAGAAGCGGCGTTGATCATTGATTGTTCGACATGGGAATTGGATTGGAAAAGAGAATGGAGCTCTTTTAAGAAAAAGAATTGCCCGGCAAGGATATGGGAATTGGCTTGGTGTATATTTTTGTCAAAGCCCTCACTGTTGGCGAAAACAGTCCAAAGCTTTGGATCATACTTCAAAAGGTACAAAATTACATTGGCACAATGCTTAGTAAGAGGACTATTGTTGAGATCGAGTAGGGCAAAATATAAACTGATAAGGTTTTGAAAGAAGGAATTGCTTGATGTTGAATCAGACAAAGCAAGAATGTATCAAGTAATCGTTTGTTGAGAGGAAGCAACCCAAGTGTTGTAGGATTCTATGCCTTCACTACCACCGGGTTTGTAGTTGGTAAATAAACGGTCATGTTTGGATCTGACAGATCTTGTGAGATGTTGGAGACACAACGACACCAAAAAGGAGATTCCACATGGATGAAAGAAGGCTTCAAATGTAACTACTAATGGACCTTGGTTGGTGAAAAAAGTATACAAGTCAACGGGGGTGCCATGTTTCCAACAACACTGTATAACCCAAGATAATTTGGAAGTCTTTTCCGCAGGAATGATAGCCCACGCAAGAGGTATTGTGTCGCCATAACTAGTCTTGGTTACAAGAACGAAACATACACCATCATAACGATGTTCTTTGTAATGGAAGCAATCACCAACAAAAACTGGAGTAGTTAATTTCCCAAAATGTTTCCCAGAAGCAATTGGGGTAGCAACAAAACATCTATAGAACCAATTATCGGTGTTGGTCTGAAGAATAACAGTGGCTTCAGGATTCTTGAAGGCAAATGCCTGCATCCAGGTTGAGTGGGTGCATGATTGTTGATTGGGTAAAGATTTGAGCATGTATTCGAAACACACATTTTGAGATCGACGTATCATCTTTTAACCTGCCTAGGTTTGGAAGTTGAAGTGAGACCAGATACTAGAAACCAAGAATACAGAATTTTTTGGGAAGTGTCATCGGGAGATGGGCTCCTCATCATACATTTGGACATAAATTGCTGGAATGGAGGGAAATGAGTTAAATAAATTTGTTCCTTTATCGAGGGTAACGTCTGATGGAGACAACAATGTTGATCAAAAGTTGGGAAAAGAGTTTCGTCCAACCACCAAAAAGTAGAATCCGAATCGGTCCGGTTCTTCCGAGTCTGGAAAGGTGCATCATGACTTAAACAGACGACTCTGATCCCAAGATCGCAACACAGGGGTTGACACGTGCCAACCAAAACGGAGGAGGGGTAGTTACATATACGTCCGAGAACTGTTTCTCTACCCCCCGCGGGCTATCGCCCGGTATTTTTACAATTCTCGACCCTATTTTTTAAATTTCCTATCTTTTTAGGTCGCGTGTCTACTAAAAAACCTCGCGCGTCGCACACCTTTACTTTCGAGACAATATCTCGTCACTTCTCAACTAAAATAACTATTTTAGGGTTAAGGATATCATATTCCTTTCGTGACAAGCACTATTTTGTGTACAACTTGTGCACGAATGACTTATTTCATTTTCTCAACATGTTGCCACCATATAACGGGCTCCGTCCCAAATCCTCTAACTCCAACTCAAATCCCAATTCCAACTCCAAGTCAAATCCACCCCAGGCGGGCTATTGCACTCAAGGGTTTGGTTCCTGTTTAATGGCAGGAAGATCCGTTGTATTTTCAGAAGCTACACTGTCGGAATCGCCACCAAAATCTGAATTGTTCTTCAATAACCCGCAAGGTGGATTGATGGTTACATTCGGAATGACTTGATGATTGCTAAGGAGGATCGACGATTCCATTGTTAACATTTGGATGATTGCTTTTTCCTGCACGAATCTTACGAATCATTTTTTGGAGTCGAGCAATCTCTTTCTTGCGATAAACAATCATTTTCCGGAGTTCTTGTTCAAGATCGGCTGGGTGTTGTCTTGACAGGTTTGTCAATGGGCTTATTTACCCTCTTCCTCTCCGGTTTTATCTGCGACAATTGTTTATAAGTCTCATGGCTCTTCGACACTGGTGCTGCAATGGTCAGAAAATTTGAAGACATTCTCTGTTTATGTCTTCTCTCATGTTTCCTATTTGCTTTTTGCCTCCTTCCTCGTGCTGACAATTGCTTTCCATTGGTTGTGGTTGGTTTCATTGTTGCCGAGACGAATTGCCGTTGGAGGATGACGAGGACGAATCGATTTGCCGATGGAGTGCCGCTTGCCGGTGGAGGAGGAGGAGGAGCGTTTTCGCTGATTCGTTGCCGCTTGCCGGTGGAGTAGGAGTAGGAGCGTTTCGCTGATTCGTTGCCGCTTGCCGGTGGAGGAGGAGTAGGAGCGTTTCGCTGATTCGTTGCCGCTTGCCGGTGAAGGAGGAGCGTTTCGCTGATTCGTTGCCAAGCGCCGGTGGAGGAGGAGCGTTTCGCTGATTCGTTGCCGCTTGCCGGTGGAGGAGGAGCGTTTCGCTGATTCGTTGCCGCTTGCCGGTGGAGGAGGAGCGTTTCGCTGATTCGTTGCCGAGCGCCGGTGGAGGAGGAGCGTTTCGCTGATTCGTTGCCGAGCGCCGGTGGAGGAGGAGCGTTTCGATGATTCGTTGCCGAGCGCCGGTGGAGGAGCGTTTCGTGATTCGTTGCCAAGCGCCGGTGGAGGAGCGTTTCCGTGATTCGTTGCCGAGCGCCGGTGGAGGAGCGTTTCGTGATTCGTTGCCAAGCGCCGGTGGAGGAGCGTTTCCGTGATTCGTTGCCGAGCGCCGGTGGAGGAGGAGCGTTTCCGTGATTCGTTGGAGGAGCGTTTCGGTGATTTGTTGCCGAGCGCCGGTGGAGGAGGAGCGTTTCGATGATTCGTTGCCGAGCGCCGGTGGAGGAGCGTTTTGGTGATTCGTTGCCGAGCGCCGGTGGAGGAGGAGCGTTTTGGTGATTCGTTGCCGAGCGCCGGTGGAGGAGCGTTTCCGTGATTCGTTCCCGAGCGCCGGTGGAGGAGGAGCGTTTCCGTGATTCGCTGCCAGAGTGCCGGTGGAGGAGGAGGAGCGTTTCGATGATTCGTTGCCGAGCGCCGGTAAAGGAGGAGGAGTAGCGTTTCGCCGGTCGTGTCGGAGGAAGGACCGAAGGAAATGTTCTTGCTGCCGCTTGCTGCTGTTGCTCTCGCTGCCGCTTGCTGTCGAATCGACGAGTCGTTGCCGTTGTTGTTTCCAACGAGCCTATTCAAATAGATGATATGATAATTGAACAAAATGGGTGAGTATCTATTGATGTACTACATAGAGTAAATAATAACAACAGAATAATATGATAATGTACATGCCGTTCGATTCGTAAACACCTACAGGGGAAGATTCGTTGCTTCCGATTCGCACAGGGAAGATTCGTTGATTCCGATTCAATGGTTGCTTCCAATCCGTTGGTTTCGATTTGATGATTGCTGATTCCAATCCGTTGCTCCCAATCCGTTGCTTCCGATTCGATGGTTGCTTCCGCTTCCGATTAGATGGTTGCTTCCGATCCGTTCCTGTGAAAATAAGAAGAAAACAGAAGGGAATCAGTAATGCCGGTGGAGTGGAAGACCAATATGCCAATGCCGATGCCAATGCCGATGCCGATGCCGATCTCTCTCATTCTTACCTTTGCTTGTTCCGACGTTCCGACGTTCCGACAATCGTCCCGATGATGTAGTTGCTGCCATAGATTACTTCTTACTCCATGTCACGAAAAACAGTATCTTGTTCCTGTTGATATAATTGCAAGGGACGAAGCCGGTTCATTGCTTCTTTCAAGACGTATATGTTTGGGTCGCGAATCCGAACAACACTATCTATCCAGCAAATCCCCTTCTCGTCAAATGCTAACTACTTCTTTTCCAGTACAAGGCTGTTATTTCGGACTAAAATATCTGACAACAGATCCTCCGGCTCTGTTAAAGAGGTTTCGGATCAAACGTTCTCGGACGGAGTGTTGACTGCAAGAACCAACAAAGATCCTGCTTACAGAGATTCTCCAATCTTGCTTACAGGGGTGCATATGACTCGGTCGGTATTATCGTACCACTCCAGCTGTAGTACTGTAAATTACGTAGAAATCTACGCAAATTCAAGTACTGGCCTGTGGTTCCCTCACATTCGTACGAAAGGAATTTAATATGCCCCATCTTCTTGCACGTGATCAAGTGTGTCACATAGCTCGAAAAGAAGAACAAGTAAATTTCGTGAGTACGTATGTGGAAGTAATTTAATATGCCTACTTCAAAATGAAGAAGAACAAATGAATTCCGTGAAGCATGCAATGTGCTCCATTTTCTTACTCGAAAAAGGAAGATTCAGAAGACTTTATCACAGGAAGAATACCAAAGGATAAGAATGCCCCATGATTGTTCATGGATTTGCAGAGATCAAGATGCCCCACGATAGTGCGCCGATAATTTGGAGAATTGATTCGAATTGAATCGTATCAATAGGATTCAATCGTAGAATTGATTGCAGACAAATTCATAGATCAAGTACAATCGTAGATTTTGATCGTAGGTGGATTGATACAATGGTGGTAGCAAATCCTAGCTTCGATCTTGGAGCGAGATGGGTGATTACATATCAAATATCAATCGTAAGCGAAGCCTGATCGGGGAATCTAATAGGAGATTGTGATGCCCCATGAATCGAATGTGGAACATTAGATTGAACGGTTGTAGATACCATAATCGCTTGGTAGGGAATCCATTTGTAGATACAACCATAATCGATTAGTAGATATCAAGCTTGGAATGAATCATTGAAATATTTCTGGTAGATACCAATTTGAAATGAATCGATGCGTGGTCATATATGAAATTGATCCGTAGGTACCAACTTGAAATACATCGGAGAATAGAATCGGTTGCTTGGATCAGAGAATCGATTGATTTGGGTAATCGAATCAAGGATAGATCGAATCGTAGAATCTAATCGATTGAGTATCACATCAAAGATGAGTGAGTAACAATCGCTGGAAACTTTGTGAGCATACTAGATCGAATCGTAGAATCGAATCGAGAATGCGATTGATCAAATACAATCGTAGAATCTAATCGATTGAGTATCACATCAAAAATGAGTGAGTAACCTTCGATGGAAACCTTGTGATCATACTAGATTGAATCGTAGAATCGAATCATAGGAAATGATTGATCATATTCAACCGTATCGATCGAGTTGGAGGAATCCAGACATGCCCCATATCAAGCAATGTCATCGTAAGTCCAATTAGCAACCAAGAGAGTAGCATGTAGGTGATACAGTTTGAGCTTGATAGCATCACGATGGCGTTTGGTGATACACACAGCAGGCAAGTCATTTGTCAGAGAATGTGCCCCATAAAGAGGCTTCCGACCAGGGCAAGAGGATGCACCATGCTGTGGATAGGCATGACTTGTGCTTGGTACGATGACATGATCTGAGCTTGGAACAACATTATCCTTAGAAAATGCCCCAGATGATGGAAGTTGCAACAAAGGAATGGAAGTACTAGGCTTGTGGGAAGAAAGTTGCTTGGGTGAACGGTGGAATGTCACAGTAGCAGATTTAGGATGAAACGTCCATCTTGGATTAGTGCTTTGCAGGGGCCCTGTGGAGTTGTTGAATACGTAGTTATTGTATGTATTGTAAGTGTGTGTCAGTAAAGTTATGGTAAGAAGTACTTGTACAATAACGCGTACAATTTCTACTAGAAGTGTGCATCAGGTGAGATCAGAATTACCAAAGGTGTTCTGATCTGTACCAATTCTTACCAGTACCAATTCTATAATTAGCCAACCAACCAAATGTACGTGTAAGCTATCAGCAAGGTATCAACATTCATAAGGATGGGGTTAGATTCGAACAAGAAAGCTGTAGGAGCTGCCGGTAATTACGAGCTACCAGATCTACAAGCAAGCTGTCTATGTTCTTACCAATCATACCAATTGATTTATTATTATTCAAGTGACGTCATTCACACAAGCTCTTTTTTAAATTGGAGCAAGCAAGCTGTAAAAGTTAACAGTAATTGCAAGCTACCAGATCTACGTTCATACCAATCAATTTATATTACTATTCAAGTGACGTCATTGGCACAAGCTCTTTTTTAAAATTAACTCAATCATCAACCAAAAAAAACACCAGATTTGAAAGCAGTGCAAATCTTGCCAATCCCTGACCAAACTATAACTCAGTCATCAACCCAAAAACCCACCAGATTTGAAGACAGAGCAAATCCTGCCAATTCCCGACCAAACTTTAACTCAGTCATCAATCAAAAAACTCACCAGATTTGAAGACAGTGCAAATCCTGCCCATCCCCAACCTAAAACTTACTTAATCATCAACCCAAAAAACCGGCAGATTTGAACACAGTGCAAATCCTGCCAACCCCCGACCAAACTATAACTCAGTCATCAACCCAAAAACTCACCAGATTTGAAGACAGTGCAAATCCTGCCCATTCCCCAACCTAAAATTAATTCAATCATCAATCCAAAAACCCACCAGATCTGAAGACAGTTTGAACCCTGCCAATCCCCGACCAAACTATAACTCAGTCATCAACCCAAAAACCCACCAGATTTGAAGGCAGTGCTAATCCTGCCAATCCCCCAACAGCCTATAACTCAGTCATCAATCCAAAAACTCACCAGATTTGAAGACAGTGCAAATCCTGCCCATCTCCAACCTAAAATTAACTCAATCATCAATCCAAAACCCCACCAGATTTGAAGACAGTGCCAATCCTGCCAACCCCCGACCAAACTATAACTCAATGCTCAACCCATAAACCCACCAGATTTGAAGACAGTGCAAATCTTGCCCTTTCCCCAACCTAAAATTAACTCAATCATCAATCCAAAAACCCACCAGATTTGAAGACAGTGCAAATCCTGCCAATCCCCGACCAAACTATAACTCAGTCATCAACCCAAAAACTAACCAGATATGAAGACAGTGCAAATCCTGCCAGTCCCCCAACAACCTATAACTCAATCATCAATCCAAAAACCAACCAGATTTGAAGACAGTGCAAATCCTGCCCATCCCCAACCTAAAATTAACTCAATCATCAACCCAAAAACCCACCAGATTTGAACACAGTGCAAATCCTGCCCATCCCCGACCAAACTATAACTCAGTAATCAACCCATAAACCCACCAGATTTGAAGACAGTGCAAAACCTGCCCTTTCCCCAACCTAAAATTAACTCAATCATCAATCCTAAAACTCACCAGATTTGAAGACAGTGCAAATCCTGCCAATCCCCGACCAAACTATAACTCATTCAACAACCAAAAATCTCACCAGATTTGAAGACAGTGCAAATCCTGCCAATATCCGACCAAAATATAACTCAGTCATCTTTCCAAGAATTCAACAGATTTGAAGACAGTGCAAATCCTGCCAATCCCCCAACAACCTATAACTCAGTCATCAACACAAAATCCCACCAGATTTGAAGACAGTACAAATCCTGCACATCTCCAAAATAAAATTAACTCAATCATCAATCCAAAACCCCACCAGATTTGAAGACAGTGCAAATCCTGCCAATCCCCAAACAAACTATAACTCAGTCATCAACCCAAAAACTCACCAGATTTGAAGGCAGTGCTAATCCTGCCTATACCTGACCAAAATTTAACTCAGTCATCAATCCAAAAACCCACCAGATCTGAAGACAGTGCAAATCTTACCAATCCCCAACCAAACTATAACTCAGTCATCAATCCAAAACTCCACCAGATTTGAAGGCAGTGCTAATCCTGCCAATCCCCCAACAACCTATAACTCAGTCATCAATCCATAAACTCACCAGATTTGAAGGACAGTGCTAATCCTGCCTATACCCTGATCCAAAATTTAACTCAGTCATCAATCCAAAAACCCACCAGATCTGAAGACAGTGCAAATCCTGCCAATCCCCAACCAAACTATAACTCAGTCATCAACCCATAAACCCACCAGATTTGAAGACAGTGCTAAATCCTGCCAATCCCCCAACAACCTATAACTCAGTCATCAATCCAAAAACTCACCAGATTTGAACACAGTGCAAATCCTGCCTATCACTGACCAAAATTTAACTCAGTCATCAATCCAAAAACCCACCAGATTTGAAGACAGTGCAAATCCTGCCTATCACTGACCAAACTATAACTCAGTAATAAACCCATAAACCCACCAGATTTGAACAAAGTGCAAATCCTGCCCTTTCCCCAACCTAAAATTAACTCAATCATCAATCCAAAACCCCACCAGATTTGAAGACAGTGGAAATCCTGCTGCCCATCCCCGACCAAACTATAACTCAGTCATCAACCCAAAAACCCACCAGATTTGAAGACAGAAGCAAATCCTGCCAATCCCCCAACAACCTATAACTCAGTCATATATCCAAAAATCTCACCAGATTTGAACACAGTGCAAATCCTGCCCTTTCCCCAACCTAAAATTAACTCAATCATCAATCCAAAAACCCACCAGATTTGAAGACAGTGCAAATCCTGCCAATCCCCGACCAAACTATAACTCAGTCAAAAACCCAAAAACCCACCAGATTTGAAGACAGTGCTAATCCTGCCAATCCCCCAACAACCTATAACTCAGTCATCAATCCAAAAACTCACCAGATTTGAACACAGTTCAAATCCTGCCTATCACTGACCAAAATTTAACTCAGTCATCAATCCAAAAACCCACCAGATTTGAAGACAGTGCAAATCCTGCCAATCCCCGACCAAACTATAACTCAGTAATCAACCCATAAACCCACAAGATTTGAACAAAGTGCAAATCCTGCCCTTTCCCCAACCTAAAATTAACTCAATCATCAATCCAAAACCCCACCAGATTTGAAGACAGTGCCAATCCTGCTGCCCATCCCCGACCAAACTATAACTCAGTCATCAACCCAAAAACCCACCAGATTTGAAGACAGTGCAAATCCTGCCAATCCCCCAACAACCTATAACTCAGTCATCAATCCAAAAACCCACCAGATTTGAAGACAGTGCAAATCCTGCCCATCTCCAACCTAAAATAACTCAATCATCAACCCAAAAACTCACCAGATTTGAAGACAGTGCAAATCCTGCCCATCCCCGACCAAACTATAACTCAATCATCAATCCAAAAACCCACCAGATTTGAAGACAGTGAAAATCCTGCCAATCCCCGACCAAACTATAACTCAGTCATCAATCCAAAAACCCACCAGATTTGAACACAGTGCAAATCCTGCCCATCCCCGACCAAACTATAACTCAGTAATCAACCCATAAACTCCACCAGATTTGAAGGACAGTGCTAAATCCTGCCAATTTCCCCAACCTAAATTAACTCAAGTCATCAATCCATAAACTCACCAGATTTGAAGACAGTGCAAATCCTGCCAATCCCCGACCAAAATATTAACTCATTCAATCAATCCAAAAATCTCACCAGATCTGAAGACAGTGCAAATCCTGCCAATCCCGACCAAACTATAACTCAGTCATCTTTCCAAGAATTCAACAGATTTGAAGACAGTGCAAATCCTGCCAATCCCCCAACAACCTATAACTCAGTCATCAACACAAAATCCCACCAGATTTGAAGACAGTACAAATCCTGCACATCTCCAAAATAAAATTAACTCAATCATCAATCCAAAACCCCACCAGATTTGAAGACAGTGCAAATCCTGCCTATCACTGACCAAACTATAACTCAGTAATAAACCCATAAACCCACCAGATTTGAAGACAGTGCAAATCCTGCCCTTTCCCCAACCTAAAATTAACTCAATCATCAATCCAAAACCCCACCAGATTTGAAGACAGTGGAAATCCTGCTGCCCATCCCCGACCAAACTATAACTCAGTCATCAACCCAAAAACCCACCAGATTTGAAGACAGAGCAAATCCTGCCAATCCCCCAACAACCTATAACTCAGTCATATATCCAAAAATCTCACCAGATTTGAACACAGTGCAAATCCTGCCCTTTCCCCAACCTAAAATTAACTCAATCATCAATCCAAAACCCACCAGATTTGAAGACAGTGCAAATCCTGCTGCCCATCCCCGACCAAACTATAACTCAGTCATCAACCCAAAAACTCACCAGATATGCAAGACAGTAGCAAATCCTGCCAAGTCCCCAACAACCTATAACTCAAGTCATCATATCCAAAAATCTCACCAGATTTGAAGACAGTGCAAATCCTGCCCTTCCCCAACCTAAAATTAACTCAATCATCAATACCAAAAAACCACCAGATTTGAAGACAGTGCAAATCCTGCCAATCTCCGACCTAAACTATAACTCAGTCATCAACCCAAAAACTCACCTAGATTTGAAGACAGTGCTAATTCCTGCCAATCCCCCAACAACCTATAACTCAGTCATCAATCCAAAAACTCACCAGATTTGAAGACAGTGCAAATCCTGCCAATCTCCAGATCACAAACTATAACTCAGTCATCAATCCAAAAACCCACCAGATTTGAAGACAGTGCAAATCCTGCCAACCCCCAACCAAACTATAACTCAATGCACAACCCATAAACCCACCAGATTTGAAGACAGTGCAAATCCTGCCCATCCCCAACCTAAAATTAACTCATTCATCAACCCAAAAATCCACCAGATTTGAACACAGTGAGAATCCTGCCAATCCCCAACCAAACTATAACTCAGTAATCAACCCATAAACCCACCAGATTTGAAGACAGTGCAAATCCTGCCCTTTCCCCAACCTAAAATTAACTCAATCATCAATCCTAAAACTCACCAGATTTGAAGACAGTGCAAATCCTGCCAATCCCCAACCAAACTATAACTCAGTCATCAACCCAAAAACCCACCAGATTTGAAGACAGTGCTAATCCTGCCAATACCCCAACAACCTATAACTCAGTCATCAATCCAAAAACTCACCAGATTTGAAGACAGTGCAAATCCTGCCAATCCCTGACCAAACTATAACTCAGTCATCAATCCAAAAACCCACCAGATTTGAAGACAGTGCAAATTCTGCCCATCCCCAACCTAAAATTAACTCAATCATCAACCCAAAAACCCACCAACCCAACAGATTTGAAGACAGTGCAAATCCTGCCCATCCCCGACCAAAATATAACTCAGTCATCAATCCAAAAACTTACCAGATTTGAAGACAGTGCAAATCCTGCCCATCCCCGACCAAAATATAACTCAGTCATCAATCCATAAACCCACCAGATTTGAAGACAGTGCAAAACCTGCCCTTTCCCCAACCTAAAATTAACTCAATCATCAATCCTAAAACTCACCAGATTTGAAGACAGTGCAAATCCTGCCAATCCCCCAACAACCTATAACTCAGTCATCTATCCAAAAACCCACCAGATTTGAAGACAGTGCAAATCCTGCCCATCCCCAACCTAAAATTTACTCAATCATCAGCCCAAAAACCCACCAACCCACCAGATTTGAAGACAGTGCAAATCCTGCACATCCCTGACCAAACTATAACTCATTCATCAACCCAAAACCCCACCAGATTTGAAGACAGTGCAAATCCTGCCAATCCCCGACCAAACTATAACTCAGTAATCAACCCATACAACAAGGGCAATTCAATATTTTCTGGGAACCGGGAAAACATAATCTGGCTGATTCCCCCACCAAGCACCATCCAGGGAGCCACCATAAAAAGGTAAGACCGATATATCTACATAAGCCGGATAGTCCAAGGACCATCCAAGGGTGTATTGGAATACTGAATCAAGCGTGAATTTCCGTACGCGCAAAATCGTCGTAACGTACTTGATACGTGATACGTAATAAGAAACGTATAATTTACGTATTACGTATTACGTATACGTAATACGTATTACGTATAAATAATACGTATACGGGATATAAAGCGAGACGTACGATTCCAAGATCTTCTATCACAAGCTGAGCGCAATAAGTAAAAGTGAGACGCGACCAATGTGCTGAGTACAAAGTAAATTATACATAAGCGCTCGTGAGTATCAAGAGATACTTAAAGCACTGAGTAGAGGTACACAATATGAGGATCGAACTCTCGAGTATCCCCACACAAAGGAATGACAAATTAGTAATTGAGAGAACAATATGGTCCAGAAACAATCCGATCATAATCTTATCGATAACTCTTTCCAACACAGTAAAAAGAGCAAAATAACGTAAATACTAAAAGTAACTAATCTAACCCAACGCCGTCTTACAGCTTTGGTCTTATTACTATGATTAAATTCTACTTGTATGACGACGAGGAGAATGGTATGATTTTTATCTGTATTCAGGTTAAATCTTATGGTTACTTGCAACCATAAAAATGAGAGTTTGCTACTATAAAATATTAAATTCCTTTCGTGTCTAGGTTGGTAGAGGTTGGTAGAGGTACGAAACCACTAGATATTACTATTGCTTTTAGATGAAGCATCTCATTTCCGTAAATAATTGTTTCAATTCTGTTTTTAAAAGTTTTTAGTCGTAGCGTTTGTACCAAGTCTACTTGTTAAAAACAGATTTTTTTAATATTTCTACATATTCCCCCCCCCCCCCCCAAACCCCCCCATAAACTCCTTCTAGAAGATTACGTTGTCAACTCTTAGGGTAAGTGTTAAACGTTCAACTAACAACTCCACCAATTTCTCGCACCTCAATCGAATTTCGCACCTCGGTCCCGCACCTCCGTCGTCGTTTCCGAGTCCGTATTTTTTTGCCGACAACAATTTCGATCGAACTCTCTCATTTGTTCAATCGAATTTGTCCGACTCATTCATGTACAAATTGTACCAAATCTAAAAAGTCCGATTGTATTTCTCTCACCAACTTTCTCATCTGACGATGGGCCGATGATGACGACGATGAGAATTGTATGATTTTTATCTGTATTCAGGTTAAATTTTATGGTTACTTGCAACCAAAAAAATGAGAGTTTGCTACCATAAAAATGAGCGCGCGCCACTAGATATTACTATTGCTTTTAGAAGAAGCATCTCATTTCCGTAAATAATTATTTGGGTACTGTTTTTAATGATTTTTAGTCGTAGCGTTTGTACCAAGTCTACTTGTTAAAAACAGATTTTTTTAATATTTCTACGTATTTTCCCCCCCCCCAACCCCCCCCCACATAAACTCCGTCTACAAGGTTACGTTGTCAACTCTTAGGATTAGGGTTAGTGTTTAACGTTCAACTAACAACTCCACCAATTAGCTGAAGGCTTAGAGGAAAGACATGGGGAGTGACGCTTTCGATTTGAAGTATGAAAGGCATTACCAGGTGGAGTGTCCGGGTGGACAATAGGAATGGTTGAAGAAGCAACTTTTCTGAAGCGTACTGATTTTGTGCTAGGGAAGTAAGTCCAAGTGTAGGATGGAGTACTTGTGGAAACAGGGACGGGGTCAGTATTGGGACGAGCTAACTTATGCGTTTCTGGAGATCCAAGCGGGTTCTCATTGTTGGCAATAGTGGAAATGGCAGGCGTTTTGCAAGCAGGATTAGACGCTTGAGATGGTGAGGAAACAGGTGCTGGAGTCGTGACCGAAACATGTGCTGGAGGCGTGACCGAAACATGTGCTTGGGCCGTCTTAGAAACATATGTTGTTGTCGTAGATGATGCCTGTGATAGGACTGGTTTTGTCAGGCAAGGTTTAGCTTGTATGCTGGGTTGTGATGCCAGAGGAACTTGAGCAGTGACATGTGGGAATGGTGCTAAAGGAATTTTAGCATTAGCCTTGTTTTGAATAGTTTGATTCCTACTCCGTGTCGATAGATTACAGTAGGAAGATTGCAGTAATATTGATTAGATTCTAGAATTGTGAGCATTAGGATTAAGTTATATTCGGATCGAACTGCACCTCTGTCGGTCCCTCTTTACAGGTCGTATATGCGTTGAGATGAATCGTATAAACAGTTATTTGCTTTGGCGACTAATACGAGTAACTGGTTTAGTCTGTCTGTATGTCCTTAACCGCGTGATTTCTAGAGTCCCCGTGTCTTCGTGGTAGTGAGAGTACTAGTAGGAGATACCTATCCCGCGGGTCTCATTTTTTCATCAACCCCATCTCGCCACATACACCTCATTGCTAGCTCAATTAGCCTGGATCCACTCATCAACTTTGTGAGTAAGTCCGCGATATTCGACTCGCCTGGCTCCTTTGCAATCCGAATAGTTCCTGCTGCTATGCACTCCCTTGCCTTATGATAAGCAACACTATTATGCTTCTTCTTACAAGGGCTTTCTGGTCGTGTAGTGTTCTTCACGACTGACTCATTGTCACAATAGATATTGGTAGGTCCTTCTATAGGTACGCCCATCATCCGTAGCTTGTATCTTAGCCCCTCTACCATCTTGATTGCTATCCTAAGCGCGACTATTTCCGAGCCAAATGTAGATGTCTCAACAGGTTGTTTGCCTCTTGGAGAACCACAAAATAGGTGCTCTGTTAACAAAGATGATGACTCCTGTATGGGATCTCCTGGTAGCCTTGCAACCCGCATGATCCGCATCCACAAAACATGTGGTAATAACTGCCTTTCCTTTTGGTTCAGGCATATCTGGGGGCAATAGCTCTTTGGCCTCCGGATAGAATTTCACTCCAGTCACACGACTGAAAATTTGACTCATCTACCTCAGGCATAGATGCATCGAAACACCAACTTAGACTTGCTGTAATTCTTCAAGTATGCAAACAGGTGAAACAACTGATTGAGATGGCCTTCTCTGGCTTGCGCGAGATATCGAGACATAAGTGATACGGGCATAATTATATCCAACCGACCGAGTTCACATATCCACCGGAGTATCCCAACTAAACCTTGATAGTAGTTTTGTTTCTCCGGATCAAGTTCTGGTGACGCGTCTATCTCAGGCCTATACTCAGAGCTCAATGGTGACCTTGCTGTCTTGGGTAGTACCTTAAACACGTATCTTCCAGGTTAGTAGTTCTTCTTCAACTGATTTGATGGTTTTCGCAGTATACTTAGATGAAGCCATAGACCAGTACGGGTTACCATTTATGTAGGTCTTTCCTATATCGGCGCCCAAGTAGAAAGAGGGTTCTTCAACTGTTCCATTCTTCAACTTGAATTGCCTTTCTATCGCATCCATCTGAAACTTTGGATCCATCCCACATACAAGGATATCATCGACATAAGCCACACAGTACTCGTAGTAAGGTGAGCCATCTGGTTTGAACGCAGGCCGGAGATGCACGTCAGGATCTGCTTTGCAAGATTCGTAACCAAGTTCCCTTAAGTGACTAGCCAAGTGTGATCGGAAAGATGCCCCAGCAACCGGGAGTCCATATAAAGCCCTTACAATCTTGCAGGGCCTTCCACATAGTTCCGACGCAAACCCTTGGGCCTCTGTAGCTATTGTGAAGTACTTCTCCTTGATGGGCACTGTTAAGTAAGCGTTCTGTATATCCGCGCTGAGTACCTCGAGGTTGTTGAGTGCTGCCACTAGGAAGAACAATCTAACTGAGTCCCTACTGGGTACACTGGAATAAGTATATTCCTTGGAGATTTCTGGGACTTTGTGACCGTCTCCAACTAACCGGGCCTTCCGTGTTAAGTCGATCTTGACATCAAAGACCATGTGCATGGTTATTTTAGTATGCCCCACTGGTATCTTGTCTTCCTCATTGAATTCAAAGGCAATAGAGCTGTTCCTCATTTCTTTTGCAATAGCCCGAGCCCAATGATCGGTCCCTGTTTCCCTATCAATGGCTTTTGCTTCTGAAATAGACTTAGGGAGCCGGACCCCGTACTTATGAGACTTGGTCCAGTATTTGGTTTTAGCGCCAGATAAGATCCGGTCCTTTTTCCGAAGTACTTAAACGCTGGCTCATTTATGACGCCTTCTTCACGGGCGTATATTGCTGTTTCAACCGGGAAGCTCTCCTTCATATCGCTTAACTTTGCCCAGGATGTAGTGCCATCCTTCCATCTAACAAGAAACCTCCATCCTTTGGTTGTTGGCTTTGTTCTAGTTTGTCCGGACTTTGTTGTATAAGTGGCCTGTTCGACAGTTAAGGCATCTGAATCCCTCTCAGAATCGATAATCTCATCCATCAGGCAATACATGCGCCCTTCGTCGTCAACGGAAGAATAGATACTCTCTGAAAGTGTATTGGCTGTATAGATTTCAATAGATCCATCCGGCATGGCGACCTCGTAAGACCTCGTGTCTAAGAGTGGATTGTTGTTCTTCTCGCCAATCAGCACACCATCCTTATCCCTGCAACGACTCTTAACTAACCCCCGGATATGTTGGTCCCCTATCTGGAGTAACACTTCAGTTCCAAGATACTCATCAAGGTCTTTATCAGATAGGTCTTCAACATCCGGGGAAGAAGCCTCAGCTTCTGCCATGAGCACTTCATCCTCCCCCTCATATTTGCCATCAAATAGGCCCAGAGGTGGTTCGCCAAGTTCGTTTTCAAGATAAGTATCGGAAGGTTTAACCTCGTCACCTATTTTTGCGTTGATCTCTTTGTTGTGTGCTTCCAACTGTGATAGAATATCTGGATGTCTCCATTCTTCCTCAGATATAGCCCGGGTGCTGTTTGTTATGTGAACCTTTCCAGTCTTAAATAAGACATAGTGACAATCTCCACCACCAAAAGTGTCTCCACATGGGCCCAGCCACCGGCCAAGCCTATTTGTTTTCCCATTTAAGTCATACCACCAAATAAAGTCATACCAGTCGTGGATCATATACAGGGTGATATCTGGGGTATACCCATGCACCAGTTCGAAGTTAGTCCTCCCCATTGAGGAAGGATCACTTGATGCCATGAGGTTCATCCGGCCGGCCGCTAACATTCCACAGAAGGCCCAGCACCTCCTGGGACTGCCCTTCTTAGAAGTCATCAAACGGATTGCCCTTCTTAAGTCCCCGGCACTGTGTTCAGCTGTATTCTGCCAAGAGCAGTGAGGTTGTATGTATGTTTGTCGGATGCGATACTCCGATCGGAGTTTGTGCCAGCCAGTGCTGTGTGTCTCGTGACTCCCCTGGGCCTTTGCTCCATCGGTAACTAGGTGCTCTGGGATTCCCACTTCGTTGATGAAGCAAGATAAGCCATCATGGCATCGGACTTCACCTCTGACCGGATAGAAGGCCACATAGCCCTTTCCATTTGCAAAGATCTGAGCTGCTGTATCATTTCGGATGATACTGGGAACTTTGAATTTCATAGTATCGGCGTACCAACGACCCTTGAGCATCCTCCTATTCCTCCACTTCTGTGTCTTCAGTCTCTTTGTGATAGGCTGGGACAATTCGCGGATGCCATCCTGGGTAGTGACTTCAATAGTAGCCTTGGCCCACTTCTCACTGATGTTCCACATCTTAGCAATGGCCTTGGCATCATACCTGTCCACCTTGTCAGGTATCCTTATTGGAGGGCCCCATTGTCCCCGCCGTACGAAGGACTTCTTGTCAAGGGACATTTCTTGGTCTAGAACATCTTGTTGGCGCCTTAACAGCTTCCTTTCCTTGGTGCAAGCCTTGGCTTCCTGTTGAATGGCAAGCTCAGCTTCAGATAATGAAGTCTTGGTGGAAACATCAGAAATCGTAGAATTTGCTAAATTTCGAAGGTTTTCTTGGTCCTCCCCGTTGGTTCCAGCAAGGGCTGAAATGAAACGGGTGGAAACGTCCGTTGGGGTATATCCGGTGCGTTGGGAAGGAACTCTATTAGTACAGACAGAAGCCAAATGGAGTAGCCGGTTCGTGTCGTACCCTGTGCCGAGTGGTTCTGGATGAATCGGGGATGAATATTTGACCGGAGTCCCACAAGCCGGCAGGCAGCCTGAAAGAGTAGCAACAACCCGCGGGAAAGAGGCATTGGTGGCTTCTTCCTCCTCTGCAAAGTGAGCAGAGTAGGGGTCCCAGGTGTGGGTATCTGTAGCCAGTATATGTTCACAGGTTGCCAATTCCTTCGTTGTAGGCTTCCGGGAATCAAAATAGGATATGACTCCTTCGACTTTGAGAGGGATGAAGAGTTCAGTGTCTTCAGATTGGAATGTAATCCCGTGGGTAGAATTGGAGTCATAACGCCGTGGAGTGTCCTCAACCTTGTTGAAGTTGCAGTCCCGTACTTGATTGGGACATACCAAGCTGTGTTGCAACTTGGCGCCAAAAAACAAAGCCTGCCCAAACACCAAGATGTAAGTAATCCCGTCAGTTGGGTCAGTCCAAGCTGTGGCGCAACGGGCAATAGGGACATTCTTAAGCGGTGAGTATGTATCTGAAAATGGTGCAACGTCCACATATGTCAAGATAGAATCCAATGAATCCAGTAATACCATATTTGATCCCGCGGCTGTTGTATCAGCGTGGCTGTCCAACTCGCATCGACCGTTATCTTGAGATGGGGAGCCAAAACTCTTGATATGGACTATCGGCCGGCCTACCCGGGATACAATCGACAGGCCCCGGCCGGCGAATCAGTCTTGGTTCTTTTTCTTGTGAGTATGACTACCGAACTGATCGCCGGCCGACCCTTTTGCTGTAGTGTTGTCCCCTTTGGCTTCAACAAGAGAAACTTGGGCGGACTTTGAATTGGAGTTAAGAGCTGGGCGTAGGGACCGGACTTGGTTCTTCTGGGCAGCAGACATAGTGACCCAGATTTCCTTTGGGTAGATCTTTCCCTCCAGAGGTCCATCGTAGGTACCTGAAGTTTTCTGTTTCTTGTTGCTGTGTCTCTTGTTGGAGGAGGAGTTGCTATCGTTGTTGCGTTTGTTGCCGCCTTTTCCCTTGAAGGAAGAGATATTTCTGCGATTGCCTTTTCGGCTGGCTTGCATCTTCTTGATACCAAGCGTTTGAGTGAAGTGGGCGGAAGCCTTGTCAAAACTGTCATACATGCCGCCTGCTTCATTTAGGACCAATTGCACTGCCATCTCGAGTCTTGGATCCGAGATAGAGTGACAGAAGTCAGTGACAAACTGATCTTCTGGTGGGAAGGCCTTATGCCGCAATAGGAACTCCTTTGCATCATACCAACGCCTCTTGTGCTTGTCAAAGCTGTAGTTCTTGGTGTCCCCGGAGTAGGTAGAGCTCTGTAGGAAGGCCCTCTTTTCTTCTATGAGAAGCCTTACGTTCGTTGATTCATATGCCTGAGAATAGAGGGTGAAATATGCCTTCCTTCCATCCCCGTCCGATCCAAGGCCTTGGATGTAGGACCAACCGGGACCCGCTCCCACCAATTTGAAGAGGATTCCCCATAGTGTATTGTTGTCTTTTGTCCAGTGGGATCCTGAGTGAACGGTGCATCGTATAGAATATTCGTTCCAGTTGGCATACGTATCGGTTGGAGCGGATCCAACGGTCCCCCCCCTCTCAGCGTCACCGACCATCGAGTCCTTCCGAATTGTGTATAGTAGAGACGTCTTGGTGACGCCCCTTTTGTGTCTAAGATACTCCCTGAATCGTTCATCGAACTCCTTGAATTTCGACATTGCAGTGAGTGGTTCTGGGAGAGTAAGGTCCCCGGCCGCTGTGTTGCTGTCATCCTCCTTGAGAGACTTGAGGCGCTCCCGGGTCTTGGATTCTGCATCCGGATCAGCTACCCAGTCAACTGGGGTAGCTGTGGCTCCAATGAGGGGCTGAAAATCGATCCAAGCCACAAACAACTTGAGTCGATCCCCGAAAACCCTCCCCACATACACTTGTTTTGGGTCCGGGCAGTAGTTGTGTTTGGTCTTGTTGACGCCATTCACCAGGGATTTGATAGCAGATTCATCCATGTCCCGCAGGGAGTCAGTGCTGCTGTGGCCGGTCCGGAAGAGCTCATCCGCCGTGATCCGGTTCAGCCCAAAGGATTCCAAGATTTCTCTGAAAACGACCTCTGTCGGGGTTAGAGTCCTTTCCCCTGCGTACCCAGGGATTCCCTCAAGTTGATTAGCGCGTTCGATTGCGTCTTGAACCTCCTGTGTGAGCGAAGGGGCCCGGTTAGTATCCATCATGGTCCTAATGAATTCCATTTGCGCTGCTGTAAAGCCAAGATTGGCAGGAATGGCTGGTCCATTGTTAGCAGGTCCATCAGCTACTGCGTTAGCTGCTGCAGCCGCTGGATTAGCGGCCGCATTGTCGTTGCGTTGGTTCTGTCGGGCTGTTCTTCCTCTCACCATGGTTGGTATTTGGTCCGGAATAGCTGTTTACTTGATCTGTAAGTGATATATGAATGATTTTCTGAGAGAATTTTGTATTTCTCAAGCAATCACTTCCCTCGCGATATCACTAGTAGTGGATATTTCTCCTTGTAGAATTCTGCAAACGTTTCTATTCCGAATGAAAATCGCTTCGTTGTCCCTTACTTAAGCAAACTGTTCGGGTTCCGATTTCGAATCATGGCCGTTGATTTGGCTTATGAATCCCTCTGTTGGCCGTTGAGTTTATTCGTGCGGGAATATATTGGCCGTTAGATCCGGCCCGCTGCACGTTCCCGTGGGAATCTGGGGCTGTTGAATTGTTTTCACAGGGATTGGGGCCGTTGGTTTGTTTTCCCGTTATTTTACGGTTACAAGTCCATCGGGTCCCCCTATTCAGCGGGAGTTGAAATTATTGTAGAATAATTCAACTGCCATCTCCGTATAGTTCGTAGGCTCAGAACAGCTTAGTGTACACGTCTGTACGCTGTCCCACCTCATGTGAGTATCATATTGACTCGTATAGAGGAATCGATCCCTCCTAACTGTACTCGCACCTACTGCTATCTGTGAGCTTTAAGCTCCTAACTGTTGGTGTTACTGTTGTTGTTGTTGTTGTTGTTGGTGGGGTCTTCTTACTCGTCTTTATCGTGTCATTTCGAGACCCCCATGTGGGTCTCTTCCATTGTTTGAATTGGGACACGTTTACATTTGAATGTAGAGACTGCGGTTGTTCTGGCCCCCCCCGGAGTTCGATGTGTTGTATCGATGGCGTTTGCTTGTTCCCCTATGGCCATTATGTCGTTTGAGGGAAGCAAGAGGTATTAGCTCATGCCCGGCTGCACTAGTGCCATTACCCATCTAAGTGCTCAAACATGGACATAGCCTTCAGGGGTCTTTGATTAGCCGGTGATCAGTCGGTAATCATTCTCTCTTCGTCCATTGTCGTGTGGACACTCCTTATGCGGTTAGAGTCATGGGTCTGATAAACTTTGATTCCTACTCCGTGTCGATAGATTACAGTAGGAAGATTGCAGTAATATTGATTAGATTCTAGAATTGTGAGCATTAGGATTAAGTTATATTCGGATCGAACTGCACCTCTGTCGGTCCCTCTTTACAGGTCGTATATGCGTTGAGATGAATCGTATAAACAGTTATTTGCTTTGGCGACTAATACGAGTAACTGGTTTAGTCTGTCTGTATGTCCTTAACCGCGTGATTTCTAGAATAGCAGCCATTCCAGGAGACCGGTCTCGAGTATCGCAAAATGCAAGGAAAACATCCCGAGTGTACTGATGATGGTCATACCAGTTGCGGCCAGCTAGGGAATTGATGAGATTTGTAAGATCAACGAATGTAGTTAATGTGCGTTGATCGTCCATACTGATAGAACGATAGCCGTTTTGAACGTGGTATTCGAGGTCAGCAACATAACCATAACCAACGATATCGGTAATAAACCAGTCCCAGGTGGTTGAATTTGCCAGAATGAGGGCTTCACATAGATGGTTACAAGCTTCCCGAGGAACATCCAGGGTTGTATGTAGGATACGAGCAAGTTTCAAGTCAAAGGATGGGAACAGTAATTTGAGATCGGAATCTGACGTGTTGGATTGGTGAATGAACATGTCGTCACGGAAACTTTGATATCGCTGTCAATATTGGGAGATAGAAGACCAGGATGGTACCTGTACGTCCACAATAAAGAGAAGAACGTCGTCGATGAGATATGACGGGTCGTTGAAGTGGCGAAGTGGCGAAGCGACGGCAAATTCGTTACCGTTGTAGTTGTTGTTCTTGATGCGCAGCGGTGAAGCACAACAATTTTGTGTTGTGGAAACAATCGGGCGATATCGGTGATAGTCAATCGTAGTATCGAAGAATCGATCGTATGACGGGATACGATCTGCCGGTGGCGTGGCGATTTTGATGGGAAATTCGTTTCCTTTTTTTTTTTTTTTTTTTTTTTTCCCTGTTGTTGTAGAAACAATCGGGCGATATCGGTGATCGTCAATCGTAGTATCGAAGAATCGATCGTATGATGGGATACGATCTGCCGGTGGCGTGGCGATTTTGATGGGATACGACGGGCCTTTGAAGTGACGATCCGATTAAACGAATTTCCGTTGTTGGTGGAGATGGAGGAGATAACAAATAGCGTCGGCGTTAGCGTTGGCGTTGGCGTCGGCAGCAAAGAATCGATCGTAAGAACGAGTTTGCGACAGCCAATACGATGGTGGTTTCCTTCCTGTATTTGCTATTAAGCGGTGAAATGGTGTCGTTGACGTAGTTGAGAGGGTGATTGATCAAAGAATCAAATCGTAAGCATCGTACTAGTAGTGGGTCTGATAAGGCAATAATCGATGGAATAATTGCAGTCGGTGGATTGATAATGATGCTTAACACAATCAAATGGACGTCGACGGGTCCTGACAAAGTTGGTGTCACAAGGAGCGTAGGCGCGAAAATATATAATCCAGGAACGTTGTTCTTGGATGGAGATATTGCTATTGGCGTGTCCAATGCAATGGGCTTCTAATAAAGACTTCGGCGTGTCCGATTGGTGTCTTTCTTGTGTGTAATCGGATCAGAGAACTATCGATCGTCAGCCGTAGTCGAGCGTTCGATGATCTGCTGTCGGATTGTCGTTGACTGTTTGGATTGTTATGCAAGCTGCCTGAGAGCTTGCGACTGTTAATCTATTATTTTCCTTCTGAATCCGGTCTGTTGAAGGTCTGATTCAAAGGCTTCTGAAGAACAGCAACGCTGCGTTAGTGTGTTAGTAGACAAACGATTGTACTCTACGCGTGACAATTGTGTTTGGATACTTTCGGCAACGGATAATTGGACTACAGGCGAGACTAGGGAAACGCCAGATCTCTTCTTGCTGTGACTTGTTCAGATTGCAGCGAGACAGACCTTAGTATGTAGATTACAAGTAGTTGGAGGCAACTAGTGTGAATTTTGGGATATAAATCAGTTGAATGTTAAAAGTATGAGATAAGAGAGTAATCTTGCTGGAGAGCATGATATCTCTTTTAGTGCAGTGATGAATACAGTACACCGCTAATCGTACAGCACTGTAGAATCACATGCTATCATGAGAAGCTTCCTTCTCGATTAGAAGCTTCCTTCTAATCGTGATCATCGAAACAGCTGTTACAGGAAGCTTCTTCGTACCTCCCTTTTGATCATGAGTATCGAAACACATGATCGTAAGTATCAAAATGGCTATACCAGAACCAGGCAATTCACCTTGTTTTTGGTCATGAAAACAAAAGGAATCTTGCTTCCGATCTTAAGTATCGAACTTCGGTCATGAAAGAACCTTGCTTCTGATCTTGAGTATCGAACTTTGATCGTGAAAACAGAAAGAATGGGCCTTCCCGGTCATTTACAATAAGATATGAAAATATTCCAATCCTGTTTACAGAAAGTATGGGCCTTCCCGGTCATTCGGTCTTCGAGAAGAATATTCCAATCCTGCTTTTGACTCTCCAAATGGCAAACATAGGGGTATTTTTGGTGCAATTCCAGGGCACAAACTGACTTATTGGGTAATGACTCAAAAAGTATCTGGTCCAAGCCATGAATACATTCATCATGACTCATCAAATGCATATTGGGAACAACTTTGTCACACAGAATGCTGGAAATGTTGTGGTTTGACTCTCCAAGTGGCAAACATGGGGGTATTTTTGGTGCAATTCCAGGGCCCAAACTACATTATTGGATATTTAATCAAAAACTATCTGGTCCAAGCCATGAATACATTCATCATAACTCATCAAATGCATATTGGGAACAACTTTGTCACACAAAATGCCCAAAATGTTGTGGTTTGACTCTCCAAATGGCAAACATGGGGGTATTTTTGGTGCAATTCCAGGTCACAAACTAACTTATTGGGTAATGACTCAAAACGTTTATGGTCCAAGCCAGGAATACATTCATCAGGACTCATCAAATTCATAATGGGAATTGATGTAGCAAACCGGATGAGGGGAATGGTAGTGAAGTACAGACCAGGGAACAACCTTGAGTATACAGCGCACGTACTTTGAGAAAGATCTCACTGTATCAGCAATCAGCAACATCGGTGCGACAGAACGTTCCCCGTAGGTACAGTACATTGTACTGGGAATTCTGTAAGCATCAAATTCTGCAAGCATCAAATTCTGCAAGCGAATCTGCAAGCATCAAATTCTGCAAGCAAAATCTCTGCAAATACAGGCTAAGCGCTAACAAGCCTGTAGAGGATTCCCCCAGCAGAATACAAGCCCACAGCTCACTCTTTTGCTCCTAAACCGATTAGTAGTAGAATAAGTAAATAAATAGGTAACGCGTCCTGGTCCAATAGTTATCCTATTGTACCCGTACGACAAGCCTATCTGTTGGTCCCCTAGCCTGCCTAGTGTAACCATGCAGCAGTCTCCTGTCCTGGTCCCCTAGCCTTGCCTAGTGTACCCGTACAGCAGTCTACCGGTTGGCCCCCTAGCCTGGCCTAGTGTACCCACACAGCCGTCAGTCTCTTACTAACACACTCACAGCCCAACAGCTCCCCATTGTCATCACCGGCTCCCTATTGTCATTACGGCAGGCCCGGTCTTGATAGATACAGCACCTCCAAGCGTCCGCGAATCTATTTGGTCACCAGTTGATCTACTAGGCAAACGCGCGTCTCCAGTTGCTTCAGCTTCTATGACGTTGCACCTCCGGTTGACTCCAACCGATACCGACCCCTCCAATCGGCTCCCTCAGACAGCGACTTCTCCAACAGTCGGCACCTCCAAGCGTCCAGTCGACTTGGGTTTGGACTTCACAGATTCCTCCAAGCTGCCGCCAATCCGCACCTCCAGACCGGCGACTCCGACGTCTCCCTGCGCCTCCAAGCTCGCACCCCCATACCGCACGACACCCTCCGCTGAGGATTCAACAATCCGCTCCCCCCGAGTAGCCAGTCGCTTCCCTTCTTCCTCCAGTTGATTCAGATCGATTAGCAGATTCCTAAGATACCAACTTCTCCGACAGTCCGCACCTCCAAGCGTCCAGCCGACTCGATTTTGGTCTCCACAGATTCCCCCAAGCTGCCGACAATCCGCACCTCCAGACCGGCGACTCCGACGTCTCCCTGCGCCTCCAAGCTCGCACCTCAAGCTGCCGACAATCCTTCCAGACCGGCGACTCCGACGTCTCCCTGCGCCTCCTCCAAGCTCGCACCTCCATACCGCACGACACCCCTCCTCCAAAGATTTGACAAGCCGCCCAAGTAGCCAGTCGCTTCCCTTCTTCCATCCATCTCCAAGCGCAAGCACAACATGCTGACCTACACTGAGTATTACCAGAGCACCCCCAGTCCCCTTGGAGTGGGACCCGCCCGGGACCTGGCCTACCAAACCATCTATGACTACTTTGCTGAGGAAACAGCCACCCCCATACTCCTGGGCCGGCTCTTGGACCTCTTCGAATCAGAACCTGTGGGGGCCCTAGGAATATTCCTGACCGACACCTTTGGAAAGGCGCGCCTCCGATTGGTGCATGGCCTTCGGAAGTACCCGGGGCCCTCAACCTGCGCCAAGTACCAACAAGGGCAAGGCTTTTGGCTACCTGGATGACATCGAAGGCGATGCGGGAGAGCTAGTGCTAGTGGATGCTGCCCTCCTCGAGCAGGCGCCCGAGACCTTGGTGCTGTCCCTCGATCGCCACCTCGACGTCATCAAGCATGCTCACCATTCCCACATGATCCCCATGGTGCTAGGCAATGATCCTCACATGGAAGTCATCACCCCCTTCAAGGCCTGCTTCATCCCTCTTCCAATTGGCGCCCTTACTCCTAGGCAAGGGCCTTAGTCCAATCCACGCCTTGAAAATCATCTACCCCTACCTTGACACACTCAACCTGGCACTCACTTGCGCCCCCCTACTGAATACCCTCCAAGCTGCCGGTACCGACCCCACCATCGTTGATGGAGGTGTCCACTTTGCCACCCCCGGCACCCCCTTTCAAGGGGAGCCAGGCCTGACCTTGTACATGCGAAATCAAGTACTATACCGGGACCTCCCGGGCTTGAAGCAACCCTCCCAGCCGGGGCAGCAGCCGGCACCCGGCCAACTGGCCGGGGTAGATCCCACTCTGGCAGCTACCCTCACCGCCCTCGCCAACCAACAGCTCAAGCTCAGTGAGGGCCTAGACCAACGTCGCCCCCCTGCCACGGTCAAGAACACCTGGGGCCCCTTGTACACCCAGCGCTTGCTGCTGCTGTGTGGCAAGATCAAGGAAGCCGACCTACCCCCCATCTACCAAGCCTGGGCACAGAAAGGCAAGCACGAGAAGACCCATATGATCTTCCAGAGCCAGGTGGCCACATGCGCCGCCGAGTTCCTCATCCAGGCACCCTTGGTCACCACGGCGGCACTCAAGAAGTTCCAAGATGGCAACTTTCATGGGACTGACCCCTTTGACGTGGCGGACGGCATACTCCCTTTAGCTTTCACTCCCCCCGGTGGATCTGCCGCCTCCTTAAAGAGGGAACAGGAAGCTGCAGCAACTGTGGCGGCCTATGACACCATGATCTCCACCGAAGGCAACTCCCTCACCTTAAAGGACTCCCTCGAACTCCAGAAGACCAAAGCCTTCCTACCCATCGACTGGACTGAAGCTACCACCCAACTGGAAAGCTATCTCGCCGTCCTGGCCACCATTCTAGGCATGCATCACCCTGTCGTGCAGGGCTACCAGAATGGACTCGCCAAGCTCAAGCTCCAGCAAATGCCCCTCCGCCGAGCTATTGCCAATGAACTGGGGGAGCTCATCACCCCCTCCATTGTGGTATACTACTTCCAAATCCGGGTGCGGGGTTGGCTCGGGGAGCAATGGGGATCGACCTTCACTGTCCCCTCCCCCGGCTTTGGGAAGGACTTCCAAGCCTTCCATATCACCCAGAACCTCTACTGGCTCCCCAATGTCACCAATGTGCCGGCTCTGAGGCACCTGCGTCGCGTAGCTGCCGTGGCTGCCCCTGCTGCAACCCCAGGCACCACCAAGCCCGGCAAGACTACCCCCAGCCCCAACCAAGGCTCCGCCGGAGGTGCTTGAGTGTCCAACCCCAACCTGGATCCCCGACTACAAACGGCGGGGGTAGCCAACAAAGTCCTACGCGCCCGACTGAGGGAAGTCATTGCTACCATGAAGGAAAAAGGTACCATTCCCTTGACCCGTCCAGATGGCAAAGAAAGGTGCCATTCCTATCACCTTCGAGGAACCTGCTACACCAACTGCAGGAACATCCAGGACCATGGTGCCATCACCAGCAGTGAACAGGACCAAGTCTGGACTTGGTGCCAAGCCGCCTTTGGTGTCTGACCGAATGGCAAGCGCCCCTTTGGCGCATTGACCCTGCCCTCTCACTCACCGAGGGGGGCTCTGCCTTCCTCCCGACGACCACCTCTGCCTCCATCTCCGCCCTTACGAATCACACATGAATTAGGTAAGCACAACCCGCGCGCGCGCATGTACTCCTCTCGCCTTGTATGTGCCTCCCAAATGTTCTACAGGTTCAAAGACCCCCCCTCCCCCCCACCTACCCCCGAATCCCTAGTTTCTCCTACGGCTTCAGCATTCCCTCTCCCTGCATCCCCCTCCACCTCCACCTTGTCCTTGCCTAGGCCCGAGCTCCTCGTCACTGCCAAGTTGACTAGGCCCGAGCGCCTAGTCCTCCCCCCCGACCTATTGCCTAGGACAGAGCTCCTCGTCACTGCCCCCCCGTTGCCTAGGCCCAAGCTCCTCGTCAACCCCACCAACCCATTGCCTAGGCCGACGCTCCTAGTCCACCCCACCCCCCCCATTGCCTAGGCGCAAGCTCCTAGTCAACCCCCCACCGGCGCCTCGACCAGAGCCCCTCGGCCCGGCACCACTCTCCGTTCCCCTCATCACTACATCCCCCTACCCCGTCGACCGACTGGACGTGCACATCAACCGGGCTGTCACTGCCTACAACAACAGCACTAGCTGGGGGGACTTCATCCGGACTATCCGAGGACGGGGTGACATCCATCCTGACGTCGCCACCATCCCCCACCCAGCAGGAAGCCTCCTTGACCGCTTTGGCACTGGACGGCACCCCCGCCACCATGTCCGGACCCTCGTGGGATCAACCTCGAATTGCAGCTGCCCTCCAACGGGGTCCCCACCAATCCTCCCACCAGGACATTGACTTCCTGCGCGAGGAGTATGCCGACATGATGGACAAGCAGCAATGGACTGTTCTCCCCGCCAGCCTCATCCACGACCTTCCCGGACTCCGACTGAGCCCCCTTGGCTTAGTCCCCCAACGAGGCCGACGCCCACGCATGATATCCAATTACACCTACTCGGCCGTCAACCAAGACACCGGCCCTCTTGCCCCTGTGGACGCCATGCAGTTTGGCCGGACACTCCCGCGCCTCCTCACCAAACTGCACTGCGCCAACAACAGATTTGGTCCAGTGTATATGTCAAAGATTGACCTTGCCGATGGCTTCTACCGCATCCGATTGCACCCAGATGACACCATGAAGCTAGGAGTCCTGTTCCCCTCTCGCCCTGGGGAAGCTCCACTCATTGGCATCCCACTCACCAACCCTATGGGGTGGAAATCCAGTCCTCCCAACTTCTGTGCCTTCACTGAAACCATTGCGGACTTGGCCAATGCCACTCTTGCCACCGGGCTGGCTGAGGCCCGACTCACCCCCCATCGGTTGGATCTCCCTTCTGAAACCACCCCCGTCGCGCCTCCCATGGAGCCACCCGCTCCGGAACCCCAGGCGCCGCCTCCCTCTCCCCCTACGGCCTCCACGCCGCCCCTCATCCCTCCTAGTAGCACCACTCCCAGCAAGTCGCCGGTTCGCTACTGGGATGTCTATGTGGATGACTTCTGTGGCCTTGCCCAGGGCAACCACTGGACACGCCGCGCCGTCAAGCGCGTTCTCTTCCAATCCCTTGACACCGTCTTCCGGCCCCTCGATGCCACTGACACTCCCTTCCGGCAGGAGCCTGCTTCCCTCAAGAAAATAATCCAGGGGGACGCCACTTGGACCACCAAGAAAGTTATCCTCGGCTGGCTCATCGATTCTGTCCACAAAACCATCAGCCTTCCTCCCCATCGGGTGGCCCGCCTACAGGAGATTCTCCACTCCATCTCCCCCACCCAGCACCATGTCCCCCTTAAGCAATGGCACCAAGTCCTTGGGGAGCTCCGGTCAATGGCACTGGCCATTCCGGGCTCCATTGGCCTCTTCTCCATTCTCCAAGAGGCCTTCAGACACAAGGAACCGGGCAGGCAGCGCCTCCGGCTCACCAAGCGCGTCCACAGCTTCCTTCGCGACTTCCAATGGCTGGCCAATGATCTATCCAACCGGCCTACCTCCTTTGCCGAACTCGTGCCGGATACCTTCCCTGCCACCTTGGGCGCCTGCGATGCTTCAGGTTTGGGCATGGAGGGCGTCCATTTTGTCCCCCTTCCCACGGGCGCCGTGTAGCCCGTCATGTGGCGGCATGCGTTCCCCACGTGGATCGCCGCCCAGCTCGTCTCCTTCAACAATCCTGAGGGCTCCATCACCAACAGTGACCTCAAGCTCGCCGGTTCCATTGCCCACAATGATATTCTGGCTCAGGCTGCTTGTGTCCACGCCCGCACCACCCACAACTGCTATGACAACACCGCGGCTGTCTATTGGCAACGCAAAGGCGCCACTACCACCACAGGCCCTGCAGCCTACCTCCTCCGGCTCCAGTCTCTGCACCAGCGCCTCTTTCACTATGTCCCCCTTCAGGACTACATCCCGGGGCCTGCTAACCACCTGGCGGACCTCCTCTCTCAATCTGAACTCTCTGACACTGCCTTGCTCCATCACTTTAACACCACCTACCCACAGGACTTGCCCTGGACCTTATGCCACCTTTGGCCGCCCATGCATTCCGCGCTGACCTTAGCGCTGTCCAGAAGACCATGCGAGCTTCAGTCACTGAGCTCTATGCCAAGCGCAAGGATGCCCATTGGGACCAATGGGTTCAATTCTGTTTGTCTCAAGGTTTTGACCCGCGCCTCCAGTCCATTCAGGATCCAATCCCCATCCTCCAAGTCTTTGCCAAACGACTCCATGATGGCAACCTCTCCAGTAGCCACAAGCCCATCGGATCTCGCACAGTTTCGGACACCATCCGGTCAGTGGGCCAGACGCTCGCCCACCTGGGGTCCAAAGACCCTCGCACCGACTCCACAGGCAGTCTTGACTTCTGGCTAACGGCCCAGTTCAAGGCATATGCCAAGCTGGACCCGGCCCCCTCCCGGGTCAAGCCGGTCCCCATCACCCTCGTGATGCATGCCCTCCACTTCGCATACCACGAGTCCCTTTCCCCCACCTGTCAAGCCATTGCAAACATGATCTGCATCGCCTTCTTTTTCTGTCTCCGCCCTGGTGAGTACACTGGTACTACCACGGATGACCAAGCCTTCCACCTACAAGACGTCTCCTTCTACCTTGACTCCAAAATCGTCCACCACGATGGCCCTGCGCATGAGCTCCAGGCTGCTACCTCTGTCACGCTCACCTTCACCACCCAGAAGAATGGCGACAAAGGGGAAGTAGTGGCGCATGCCAGGAGTGGTGACTCACTATGCTGCCCCGTTGCCGCCTGTGTGCGCCAAGTCCTTCACCTCCGAAGCTGTTGCTCTTCCAGCTCTCCCTTCGGTCCCTCCCTCACGCTTGCCAGTTACTTCGCCAATGGGGTCCTTACCCTTGTTCGCGTGGCAACTGTCACTTCCTCCCTGTGAGTCTATGCCCAGACCCTCTACCCTACCACTGGCATTGCCCCTGCAGCCATCTCTGCTCACTCCCTTCGCGCGGGTGGGGCAATGGCCCTGCTCCAGGGCAAATGCGACTCTAATGTCATCAAGCTCCTTGCCAGATGGCACAGTGACTGCATGATGCGCTACTTACATCAGCAATCCCTCCCCATCTTCAAGAATCTTGCCTCTGTCATGTTCAACAATGGCACATACTCCTTCCTGCCCGAGGAGTGGGTTCCGGCTGCGGACCCCACTCCTGCTGGCAGCTCTCTTTGAGGCACCCTGGCGCCTCTTCCCTCCCTCACTCTGCTCCAAGCTCACGCGCGCGCTCACGCTCTCGCTCACGCTCTCCACGCCGTTCCCACCCGGTGCCTTATGGCCCAATGACAGAAAAGGCTTAACAGCCAGAGGCTTAAACGCCCAAGCTGTTAAGCCCGACTGTACGCCGGTGTGTGTGGGCAAAGCAAACTAAGGGACCGGCCTCTGGGCAAACCAGAGTTCCGAATCCCCCTCTAGCCCTGCTTAACCCACCAACACACCAATGAACTACAAGCATGTCACATCCATTACTACAAGTAGGTTAGCTACTGAAGCTATCACAAACGTAGCGCGTGATAGCAACTTTGTCACACAGAATGCCCAAAATGTTGTGGTTTGACTCTCCAAATGGCAAAAATGAAGGTATTTTTGGTGCAATTTCTGGGCACAAACTTACTTATTGGGTTATGACTCCAAAAGTATCCGGTCCAAGCCATGAATACATTTATCAGGACTCATCAAATGCATATGGGGAACAACTTTGTCACACAGAATGCCCAAAATGTTGTGGTTTGACTATCCATATGGCAAACATGAGGGTATTTTTGGTGCAATTACAGGGCACAAACAGTCTCATTTGGTAATGACTACCAAAGTTTTTGTACCAGGCCATGAATGCATATCACATGACTTACGAAATGCATGTTGGGAACAACTTTTAAATGCATATTGGGAACAACTTTGCCACACACAGTACTGACAATGTTGTGGTTTGTAGATACAAATGGCACACAAGACAGTACGGTATGTTAGGTGCAGTCTACGAGATTCTACATGTGAATAGAGGATTGAAATACATAACCTTAGTGTGATCAAAAGTTTCCCTTCTGAAAAAATTATGGCGCGGGAGGGCTGGCTGGCACAGGTACGTGATCTACTTCTACAAATATAACAGCGCGCCCAAAACCAGACAACACACAGAAGAAGTTAGGGCAAACAACATAGTACAGAACCTACGGAAAAAACTCTACACACAAAACATCGTATACATACTACACGAAACACCGTAGAAACACACACACACGACACACGACACACAAAACACAAAACACCGTACACAACCCGACAAAATTATTAGTACACACACAAAACCACACAAAAAGAAACACATGAATTCTTGATCGACACCGTATTCAGAAAATAAAATAAAAAATATGAATGCTATCGGAAAGACACGACGAAGCAAAAAATCCAAGGGGAAGACCCTTCGAAACAACAAAACCATCCGGCCCAGTGATCATCAAAATACAGGGGACAACAACGGTAAGAAAAAAAAAGAGTGAAAACAAACACACCAATTACTAACAAAGTGTGTAACAGTAATACCACAACTATGAACGCATCAAAGGGCAACAGTAAAAAAAATGGTACCGACAACACAATTTCTACTACTACAAACACGGAAGAACAAAACACCATCAACCAGAGTAACGAACCAGCACTGAGCATTACCAACACAACCACCCCTACAGTAACAAACCAACAGAAAGAAGGAACAAAAACCAATGTGGTAGAGAAAACATCTAACGGAGAATGCTGTGATTTAGAGGATGTTGCGGAACGTGTCATGGAAAAAATCCAATATGACAAATTGGCACAGGAACTGGCAAAACACTTACGGCAACAAGAGAGGGAACCGCATATAGGGGTGGGAAAGGTAGTAATGGTACCTAAACAAACAGAGGCAACCATGCAGGGAGAGGGGACTGATAATACCGGCGACACAAGAGAACGAGCAGTAAGTACAATTACAGACGAATATGGGCTTATAACAGACAACGATATGCTTAAGGCTTTGAGTGATATGACTGAAACAGTGGACAAGCAAGCTAAGGGATTACGTCAAAAAACATTGGTACCACAACATGAAGTTCCCTATCAATGACAAGGTAATGGCGCATGTAATACAAAAAGCTGTTAAAGCAAATGCGGTTATGAAGCCACCAAATATTCCACTTGCGTCATTCTGTTCCTTTTACAGGAAACGAGTAGGGACAGTACTGACCGCATTGAGGCACAACTCACAAACATTAGCGAGAAAAAACTGGATAGGTAAATACAGGTGGGAGAATTGGTTGTTGAAATGAGGAATTTTAGAATCTATTTTTGGTCCAACAACACTAACATGCTGCCCGTTGATACTGATGATACTTCCGTACAGACAATTACAGAAAAGGTTGAGTCCCTATCACCTTCCCTGGTACTGTTGCAGTTATTCAAGACACAGAATATGAGGACACAGGTATTTTAAACCCTAAATACAGAACATACAAAGACGCGGAAAATGAAGATTTTTATTATTTTGTTACAAGAATCATGTTGGCAATCAATTCGACAAATTCCAATTTCAAACAACGGAAGGAGAGGCACTTGCTGAGTGATATATTTTCTATAGCAGATGAAGCATTTGCATTGGTACTGATCTACAATGAGCATCATGTATGGGTGAACCAGCAGCGGCGAAAGGGTGATGCCACAATTCTGCGACAAAAAAAAATTCTGCGATTCAGACAGTGGAAGCAGAAGTGGATGGATGGAGGAAGGACGCGAGTTGTTCAGTGACTTGTGCGACAAAATTGGCGAGATGCGAAAACACCCAGAAACAGGAAGGAAATTGGAAGAAATGATGAGGGAGAGATTTAGGAACGAAAGTTCAACAGATTACACCAACAATAAGCATGGCGATGCAAATATTACTAGTAGCAGCTCCACTAATTGTAGTGGACCAAAAAAGAAAAAGAAAAGAAACGTCTCTATTGATCTGGCAATAACAGCATTGATGAATGAAAGTTTATCTATTGGTGAACTGATGTAGAAAATAACAGTACATACATAATACAAACCTACTAATAATCTTGAACTTAATTTTGAGAATATTAGAAATTATGGAGGATTCGTAATACGTTGCAATAGGAATAAATCAAGCATAATAGAATCTACATTTTAAAAAGGGAATATTGTAGTCGAGAAATAGAATTCACAATTAGGAGAGCACTATCGAATTGTTATTTGGGAGATTAATATTTTAGAATTAATACTGAGTAAAGATTTCTTTTTTATTTGTGAAAAGAAGTAAGTGTTGTTCGTACGGAATAATAATTGGGTTCTGCTAGAGACTGAAATAAATTATTTTTATTCGAGAGTAGAGTAATGTGCATCACGCGCACAAAAATAGTGCTCTGTTAATTTATAGCTCGCCACTTGCCGGCAAATTTCAGGGTGTCCAGAAATATTGCTGTGTTAAAATCACGCACAAAATTTGTGCGCGAGAAGTAAATTTGAACCCCGCGAAACAGTTCTCGGGCGTAGTAATACCATGGCTTGCACGGGAGAGCACGTGCACTCGCAAAATTGATGCCTAAGTAAGAAAAAATAAAAGGGACTCGTGAGTTTAAAACAAACTCAACAGGCGCGAAAAAGGTGTGGGGAGGGGTGTTACTTTGGTAATTTTCGAAAATATGCCGTAGAATTGCTACACGATTTCTAGTAGTATTTTCTGCCTCGACAATGGCATAATACTTTAGTAATTTCGAAAATATGCCGTAGAATTTCTACACAATTTCTAGTAGTGTTTTCTGCTCTGACAATGGCATCTTCTTCTTCTTTTTATAGGGGTTGCTCAATGAAGAATTCCTGTCTGCTACAGACCGACGTTGGGTTGTTGCTGTTGTTGCGTCCGTCGATCACCGAGTCGGAGGAGCTGGAGCAGAAGACCGAGTCCGAGGAACTGGAGCAGCCTTGCTCTTCCGAGGTGGAATAGTTTGAACCATCCTTGTTGGAAGGGGGCTATTTCCATGGTCAAAAGAAGCAAAAAGAAGAAGAGTGCCGTGAGATAGGAATAAACAAATAATGACGATGATGATGTGCCGGCAGCTCCAAATCAAACCAAAACAGCCTGAGCATCTCTCTCTCCCCCCCCCCCCCAGTCACTTACAGTGCTTGTTGTTGCTATTCCCATGGTCAAACAAGCAAAAAGAACAAGCAGCGTTGTGAGTGATAGGAATCAATAAAATGACAACAAGAACGCCGCCGCCGGCAACGATGAATCAAACCAAAACAACCTGAACATCTCCCCCTCCCAGCAAACGAAGGACCTGTTGTTACTCTGAAAATCGACCAAAAGGTATAGGATAATGAAATTTAAAGAGATTTGAGCTCGGAGAGACGCTCTTATTTTTACTGTATTGGGGCTCTCTGCTGTATTTTACATGGTAGAGATCTTCCCCGGTCTTTTCACTAGTAGGGGTTTCTTTGTACCGATACTTCTGTTGCTGTTGCTGTATTAGCGTCATGTTGGTCTTGCTGTATCAGTCATTCTGTTGGTATTGGTCATTTGTGAGGTTAAGTGTTTTATCCGATGGGGCGTATGCTTGTTCGTTGTATTTAAGGTAGATGAGGAGGCCCATTCGGAATCGGTACTGATTTTCTTGATTCAAATAAGTAATTTCCTCACGGGATATTAAGTGTATTCGTTTGAATGTACTTAAGGATTCCAAGTGTTTACTTACTGTTCAGGTCTTTGGATATTTCTTGTTTCTAACCAATTATCCTCTTTTGTTTGTAGCCTTAGGTGATATCGTTTTTACCACTTAAGGATTTTCAAGTAGTGGAGGTGCGTTTGGTTCTAACGCTTTATCAGCGGAATATTCGTATCTCGCATTCCGCACCTCGGTCGTCGTCTTTTTCGATCGGATTTGATGCCGACAAAGTCCGTATTTTTCGCCGACAACACACCCCTTGATCCAACATGTTCACTCAATGTTGGATTACTGTCGGAGTATGCTTTACCTTGGATCGATCCGTCTATCCATCAATTGGATTGAACCCAAATGTAATGGAAATGAGATCCAGTGGTCGATCGAAGCGATCAAACGACTTAACTTGGGTAGTGTCCCATGATATATCTTGCATGTCGGGCGTGCAATATCCATCCCAATGATTTGGTTAGGTCATCAGCCGGATTGATAACTCCAGGAATATGAATCATCGTGATTTCACCATTTTCTTTCCATGCTTGAATTGCGAAGAACCTGATTTCGATATGCCTGGTTCTTTCAGTTGGCTTCTGTGCATTGATGATTTCAATCGCTGATGCATTGTCTTCATAGATTGGAGTTGGACCAACTTGGGCGAATCCTAATTCCTTGAGTATAGACCCGAGATATCTGGCTGTTTTGGCTGCTGTGACGGCAGCAATGAACTCAGCTTCCGTAGAACTCTGTGCGGTAAGTGACTGAGCTTTGGATCTGTAAACTATTGCTCCACCAGCATAGGTGAAGACATATCCTGTGGTGGACCTGCGATGCTTTGGATAATTGCCATACTGCGGCATCAACAAAACACATCAGTTTGGCTTGCTTGATATCTTCAGGGAATTTTGGGAGTGATGCATCTTGGACTACGTTGGTGTATGGTTCTCCTGATGGTAAAGATGGCTCAGCATTTGGTCTGTAGAACCTAATACCCCAAGATCTGGTTGTTCTGAGGTATCGAGCTATGTTCTTCAGACTGGAATAGTGGAATGCAGTGGGGTTGGAACTGTATTTTGACATCAGGGTCACTGCGTAGCCAATGTCTGGCCGACAGCTCACATATGCGAACATCATTTCCCCTAAGAGTGTTCTATAGGAGAAGCCAGATGTGGATTGCAATTCAGCATGTTCCTTGGTGCCTTCTAATGGTCCATCAGTATGTGATTGTAGTTGGCTCAGCACTTCAGTTGATAATGGCGCAGATGGTTTGGAATGAGGTTTCATCTTAGAATCAGTTTCCCATCCATGAGATCTCATGATTCTGTCAATGTTATTTGCGCAGGACAGTTCAATGTAGTCAGCTGTCTGTTTGACATCAATTCCATTGAAGTCTTCAAGCAATCCCATTTTTGTGAAGGGGACAACATCTTCTTTTGGTAGCTTCAGTTTTGCACCAACGATGTCATAGATCTTGTCAGATATGGATTCTGATGTGCAAGCCAGTGCAAAATCGTCAACTTGTCTCAGCATGTAGACTGTTTCACCTTCAAAAAATGTCGTGTAGATCGTTCTGTCATGTGTGGTGGTCTTGAAGTTGAGATCAGGGCCTTTCAAGATCTTGTTGATATGGGTTTCCCATAATCTACCTGATTCCGGATGACCTTGGAGTGCTCGAAGGACAGGAAGCACCAATCTTCTGTCTATGTCTTTGCCATGCTTGTGTCGGTACCATTCTGCATATGCATCATCAATAGTCATGTATGTAGGGATGTTGGGCCCTGGAGAATGGGCATAGGCGTCAGCCGCGTCACCTGCATAGATTTTGAGATTGAGGCTGGCTGCAATGGCAAAGAACAACCTTTGGATGGGGTGTTCAACACATGATGAGTATGACATGGCAATAGCGTGCAGGGTTGGAGCTGCATATTTGCTTCCATTGCAACATTGCCTGGCTCTTCTGACACCATTCCTTTTGACATTGTATTGCCAATGGGGTTGGAGAATAACTGCTTCTGGATCCTTAGGGTATGGAATTGGTGATCCAAACATTTCCAAGTCTTCAAATTGATCAAGTTGTTTTCGCTCCCCAGCTTCCCATTCAGCCCATGTGGATAAAGGCTTGAGATTCCTTCGAGTGAAGTGTCCAAGTGCTTGTTCTTCAGGTGTAGTTGCTTTGGAATTGATGGCCTTGATTAAAAGTTCAATTTCTTCAGTTGGTAGTGAATCTGCATCTAGAGGTAATGTATGATTGCCTGGTTTATGAAGCTTGGTGATGGCTCGAAGTGATGCAATATCAATAGTGGGAATGACAACCTCCATGTCATCTTCAATTGGGGCCAAGTGTTTTTGGATGGTGGCATGGAGTGTTTCAGTGCTATTGACCTGGTTGATTCTGGATTGGATGATATTCTTGTATTTGGTGCCAATTTTCTTGATAGCCTCGATGGATGAAATCCGGTCCAAAAAAGGTGGGTCTTCTTCATCAGTGGGTTCCTTCCAAGAAGTATTGGGGGCAAATAAACCATATTCGTTGGAGTGTTTCCTGACTGCTTTCAGAGACAATTTGGTTTCAAGTGCAAAGGTAATTGGTGTATCTATTGAATCCCTCACCCCTCGAGCGTGTGATTGATGCAATGCGGTGGTAACATCAGCAGCAGTGAACACACGGTTGTGATTGATAGATACAATATAAGCGCCTCGGAGCTTGGAGATAGATTTCTTATGCGAGGAGAGAAGCTTGGAGGCAGGGCTTTTGGGAAGGATATTTGTGACGTAGGCTCTGCCAAGAAGGGAATCATTGGCATATCGAAGACCAAAGGCTTGATCAGCACAAGTACTTGAGACAGTGAGCTGGAGATTTGTGAGATCTGCAAATGGGGAGATGGAGAATTGAAAATCATTGGATGACACCTCATTGGGTTCCGCGGGAAGTGGAAGGTTGTCATCAGTCCTGAGCAGGTGCTTGACTATTGGTAGGAAGGTCAGCAAGTGGGAGATCATTCATGCCTTCATCAAACCTGACATGAGTGGCAATCTTGACTCGGTGTGTTTCAGTATCATACCAAAGGATGTTTCTGGTAGTGTATGGTACGAAACCAAGAAATATGCCTTTTCTCGCATTGGGTTTGAGCTTGATTGATTTCTTCCCTGGAGGGCGCACCCAAACTCTGCAACCAAAGGTTTGGAAGTCAGCAAGGTTTTCCTTATGGCCAGTTGCCAATTCTAAGGGTGAATGCTGCTGAGTGCCTTCAGGGAAGGCATTGGACAACCAAAGGGCATGATAAAAGGCAAATGGCCAGAACTTGATTGCCAAGTTTGCACCAGAGAGCATGGTCCTCATTGAGTTAGCAAGAGTTCGATGGGCTCTTTCAACTGTACCATTCTGGTGAGAGGCATCAGCACCAGTTGGGAAAATTGAGTACCCAAAGGCAGAGAAGAGGTTTCGGATGTCAGGGTTGTGGTAGAGTTCACCACCTTGATCAACGCTGATATACTTGTTGGCACAAGTTGGGTTGTGCTGTGAGAAGAAATGTTCCAACCAATGGAGAGGTGCTCCTTTCGAGATTCGGGCATCACCATATTTCATACCAGTAAAGTGATCTGTGATGAGAATCCAAGCTGTCTTGCCATGTATCCCTTCGTAATCAGACTTTCGTTTGCTGTTGGAGGATCTGGCGCCAGAGAATGCAAAGTCAATAGACAAACCTTGAAATGGTTGGCTGGCCTTTCTTGTGGAATGTGAGCCAGCGGGTGTTTTAGTTTGCTTACATTGTATGCAAGTTGGGCATTGATCAAGAATACTTGTTTGACGCTTGAACTTCGGTACTCCAAGAATATGTTTATGAGCTTGGTATAGAAAGTCATCGCATGGGTGTCCTAATCTTTGGTGCCAAAGAAGTTTCGATGTCTTGGTTTTGATGGCTTGGATGGGGATATTTTTGTCCACAATCTTGGTGAAAAACAATTTAGCATCAAAAGTTGGCATGTCACTGGTGTCAGACCGAGCTTGAGCTGCTTCTGTGCATTTTTGCAGTGTGACAAGATTCGTGTACACATCATATCTGTAGCGACTGATGGCTTCGTTTGAGGCCAGTTCACAAGCTTCCTTGAACTGCATGTCTGTAGCTAAGGCATAGGCCGAGGATGATGCACAATTGGCATATGGAGATGCAAGATCAATGTCTGGAATCAGTACTGGGTGGGTATAGCACTGACCATCAATGATGCTTCCATGGAGGACAATGCTGTTGGCAGTGTTCTGCTTGTGATGACAGATAATGGTGAGGTTTCCGTTTTGTTGAGCAGATGAGTCATGGTTGTCAGTGAATGATTTATGGATTGACTGTCCACTGAACTGACATCGCATGCAAGATGTCATTCCACAGAGATCATTCTCACTCAGCAATGTCGTCGACAGGGAGGGAGAATAATAGAAGAAGACTTTGAGATATCCTATGTGATTGGGTGCTGGGATATGCAAGTAGCCCAAGCCTTCAGGAATGCAGGTGGCTGCCTTTCCTCCTATTGCTGCCGTGAGCCTGATCGGACATTTCCTCAGCTTGGTGTAAGGTTTGTAACTGTGTAGGATATGCTTGAGATTTGTGCAGGAAACCTTGGCGCCCGTGTCAATCTGGGCTCTGACACCCTGTTGGAAATGGGCTGTAGCCGCAATAGGGTCTGGTGGGACCAGGAATTGCACATTGTGGGTATCAACTACTGAGGTAGGGTTGTCTCTGTCAAAGTTCGGATCTCCATTGATTTCCAGGTGTGATTCCAATGCAGGAGCTGTAATTTCAAGTGATTCCATATCACAGTAGACATCAATTGGGATTGAAGGCTGGAGGTTGTCCCTAGGGAGAAGATTGACAGCACCAATCTTAACACATTCATAGGAGCTGACACTGCTGGAGTCCAAGGAAGGGCAAAAGCTTTTCACTTGAGGGGCTGTGACGTTGTCAAATCCTTGAGGATCATCTTGAGGTGATGTCATATGATGGCTGCAAGAAAGACCGTCTATTCCTGGCCATTGCAAAAATTTTGGTCTTCTACTGCATCATCGGGTGAAGCCTCGCCTTGATCTTCATCTCCTATGTTGATTTGGGAGACACGTTGAGTAGAATCTAAGAGTTGTTGCGTTTCTCTATTGGATTTGTTCAGAAAAACAGCTGCAGCAATCCTATGTTTCTTGAGGGACTCAACATCCTGCAATGCAGGACAATTATCAAAATTATGACCGGACGTGTGGCAAACAATGCATTTTCTGGATGTATCAAAGAGACTAGGTTGCTTATCGAATGCAGTGATAGCATTGCAATATGCTTGATGGAGAAAGGGATTGTCAGATTCTTCATCCATCTCGGGGAAGCCAAGTGATTCAATCAGGCTGATTGAGTGAGAAGTCAAAGTAGAAGGTGTTCTAACAGTACTGTTGCCAGCACGTTTTTGAAGCCTATCATTGCGACGGGGACCTGGTCTGGTGCCTGAGACAGGCAATTGCTTGGACTGGATTGGTTTGGAGGTGTTACTCTTGTACTTCTGTTCAGCCTTGATCTCTTGCTCATATGTTTGCAGGGTTTGTAGAAGCCTACCTGCTTTGTACTTGTCCCGTTTGAATTGGTCATCTGAGTCAGCGTTCATCTTCTGTTTTCTCAAATAGTTCGTGACTGAGAGTGGTCCCTGCAATCAAATTGCTGACTTCTTCTATCGAACCCATGGTGCCGGGTTGGTTTTGGAGGAAAACTCTGAGTCGCAAGTAATCCTTGTATCTGAAGTAGTATTCTTCAAGGGATTCATTTGCATCTTGGTTGGGAGGGTTCCGGACCATTCTACCCGCATTGGATGGCCTTTTTGAATTGGGATGTGTCTGGGCAATAATTGTGTAAAGCGCTTCATAACCTTGTCCCCCTTCAAAGCTCTGAATGGTGGACTTCATTCTTCCACATGAGTCAGGGATTATCTTATCCTGTTCTGAGTGCAGTGTAGATGAGATTACCCCATTCTTGGATTGCCAATTCATATCTAGCAGGTAGATCATGAGGGAGATTATCACCTATGGTAAATCCTCTGAGGCTGTCAGCTTCTCGCCTGTAGAGGTAGTAAGGATGAATGTAAATGTGATGTTGCTGTGAATGAGCAGTAATTCTCTCTGTACCATTTCCTAACTTGGGGGTGAGTATCATCCTTTAGTTGTGGAAATCCTGAGAGAAAAAGTTTGTCTCGAGCTGCTTCCTTTGACTTGTCAGAAGCTCTGGTTAGATCAAAGCAATCACCACTTCTAGTGATCAGACATTGGTCATTTCTACCACTGCCTAGGTTGTGTAGGTAGTAGTTTTGTCTGATGATCGTTTCATTTCCGGATGAGTTGGTGTAGGTGATTGGAAAGTCTTTCATATCATCTCTGGTGAGGAAGTCATCTCTCCTGTAGTATCGCTCTTTGACTGGTGGTGGTAAGGTTGCTGGATTCCATGGTAAGTCAAGTGACGCTTGGTGGTTGACGCTGGCATTGTTGCTGTTGTTGCTGATAGCACGTTCGGACAGTTTGTCAAGGAGGGCGCGTTGACCTTCTAGGAGTTCCATCATCTTTTCATCATAGATCCTTGCTTGAGGTTTTGTTGCTGGGATTCCTCCATCGTTGGCGTCATTTGCATTGGCATCGGCATCGTCGTTATTTGGTGGTGACTTGCCAGTGTATGCTTCCATGAATAGATCAGAACTCCATTTTTTTGTGAATTGCCAATGTGTAATGGTGAGTTCAATTACAACTGTAGGTTCTTCATCGGTGTTGGTTCGAATTGCGTGTTTCGCAGCTGCGTCAAATTCTTTCTTGTATCGCAATCGCTTGGTGGATCCGTTGTTTCTGACACGCTTGATAACACATTTGCTGAGGAGATTTGCAATGTGGCCTTTGGTAATCTCGTCCGGTGGTGGGTCTATCAGGTTGATAGCAATGGCTTTGGCAATGCAATTTAGAATGTGGAGTTGTGGATCTGGTGCTATTTCTAGTGGTCCTTCTTCGTCTTCATCTTCACGGGTTACAAAGAATTCTGAGAGTTCATCTTTGCCTATGATTTCAGAGTAGGCTTTGTTGAGGGCCGTGGCTGCAGTTGGGTTGTTACCGCTTGAAAATCGAAATTCGATTCCAAAGATTGGAGTCCAGTCAAATGGAGTTGGCATGGTTTCGATATCGCGATATCGTCGTCGATGGTGGAGATGAGTGTTTTTGGGAAAATTCGTTGTTGTTGTTAACGGTAGTATTCGATTAACGTTTGATCGTCGTCAATTTACCGGCGATTAATCATTGTTACGGTGTGGCGGTAGCGTTCGTTGTTGCGACGTATCGTCCGGAGCGTTCGTCGGAGGAACAATCAAATGTGGGTGATGCGGGCCGGTCACAGATTGATTGGTGAAAACAATCGGCGTCGATGGTAATTAACCAGACGATCGTTGGCGGTTGGAGTTCTTCTTGGCAGAAGAAGATTCGTGTCGATTGTCGTTGTAGCCTTGGTGACGGTGTTCGGAGAAACAATCGATCGTCAGTGCTTGGTCGTGGATTACAAAGAGAAGATGCTTGTAGATGGATCTGTATCACACCCCTTGATTCACGAGCAGGGAGAAAGAGAGAGAAAGAATGAGACGTGGGGAGGCCGAGAATGTGCCGCACAGGGAGCTAAGCACAGAATTTCCTTCTGGATTTAACCAACAGTGGAGGTGCTGAACGGCCGGAGATAGGTAGCTTAAGGTAAACACTGGTGCTCTTGCGGGACACAAGTGTAAGTTATAAGGGCTCTATAACCTGTTGTTACTCTAAAAATCGACCAAAAGGTATAGGATAATTGAAATTTAAAGAGATGTGAGCTCGGAGAGACGCTCTTATTTTTACTGTATTGGGGCTCTCTGCTGTATTTTACATGGTAGAGATCTTCCCCGGTCTTTTCACTAGTAGGGGTTTCTTTGTACCGATACTTCTGTTGCTGTTGCTGTATTAGCGTCGTGTCGGTCTTGCTGTATCAGTCATTCTGTTGGTATTGGTCATTTGTGAGGTTAAGTGTTTTATCCGATGGGGCGTATGCTTGTTCGTTGTATTTAAGGTAGATGAGGAGGCCCATTCGGAATCGGTACTGATTTTCTTGATTCAAATAAGTAATTTCCTCACGGGATATTAAGTGTATTCGTTTGAATGTACTTAAGGATTCCAAGTGTTTACTTACTGTTCAGGTCTTTGGATATTTCTTGTTTCTAACCAATTATCCTCTTTTGTTTGTAGCCTTAGGTGATATCGTTTTTACCACTTAAGGATTTTCAAGTAGTGGAGGTGCGTTTGGTTCTAACGCTTTATCAGCGGAATATTCGTATCTCGCATTCCGCACCTCGGTCGTCGTCTTTTTCGATCAGATTTGATGCCGACAAAGTCCGTATTTTTCGCCGACAGCAGGACCAATAATGACTTACGGTACTACAGTGTGATAGAATGGGTTTCTTGTTGTTGTAATAGGAAAGGAAGCAGTGGAAAGGGTATATTCCCATGGTCGGGGGAGCAATTTGCTTTTGCAAAGTGGATAATTTTGAAACAATGAATTACAACCGGGAAAATCAACAATAAATCAAGGTTGTAGTAGGGATTCTACTTGATTCTACACAATGTGAAGGAATCAAACAAAATTGCTGCTACTGCTGCTGCCACTTTGCCATATGTATTGCTCAACACCCCTTACTTAGGGTAAAACGCTTAAAAATACTTTTGACTGGTAAGAACGGCTGAAATATATGAATGTAGTAGGGATTCTACTAGATGCTACTGTACGGGGGGAAACCGGTAAAAGGATGTAGTAGAGATTCTACTAGATCCTACGCAGGTCGTGTCAAGGAATCAATCAATTGTGTACTAGTCCTGCTGCTAAATCCCGGGAGTTAGTACCCTCTTTGCCTGTCAAGCAAGTGGATCCCCCTTGCCCACAGTTCACCGTCGTGTTGTATGTGTCAAAAATTACTGAAGTAATTTTTGGAGATTTGCACACGCAACTCCGTGTGTTGAGCAATACTTACTTGCTTAACACACGGAGTTGTGTGTGAAAAATGGCTGAAAATACTTTTTGATTGGTCAACACGGAATCGAAAAAATTACTTTAGTACCGCTTTCCCATACTAAAGTAATTTTTCACACATACAACACGGTAGACTGCGGGGAGAGCAGGTTTATCCTTGTCCCCCCCGCAAAACTGCAGCAACACCAAAAAGCAACCGGCGCTCGCTAGCAACACCAAAGATCAAGCATCGGTCCCTAGCAAGAGCCTCCTCCTCTTCCCTTTGTGCTCTCCCTTACGACCATGGTATTACATACCTAATCACCCCTCCTCCTTGCACTCCTCCTCGTAGTATCTGGGGGGGGGGGGAGGAGTTTTCTTTAGGGTATTTCTTTTCCTCGGCCGGGGGCCTCGGAAAAGAAACGCCCTAAAGAAAACTCCCCCCCCCCCCCCCCCCCCCAGATACTACTCGGAGTCATTTGGTTGGCACGAATCAACCCCTATCTAAAGAAAAATTCTCGGCGCGCGCGCCTCCAATTTTTCTTTAGAGAGGGGTTGACACGTGCCAACCAAAACGGAGGAGGGGTGATTACATATAGTAATAATCATCGTATTACGGATAATCATCGTGTTATTATTTGAGATAACATATGTTTACCTAGCAGGATATCGTGTAGCATTAGTACTAGGCTGTACATAATAGGGCAGCATGATAGTGTGTTTAATAAGGTTAATTCTTCAGAAAAGTGAGCTAACGGGGATCCACAGAAAAGCGGGGACGATTATCGATTGAGTTAATAATCTTACAAATAAGATTCAGAGCCTTCCATCCTTCATATGTCCAGTTCGCTTGGTATGTACTCATACTTAGGTATTCATACATACTTACACGGTGAATTCTTTTCAGGATAATCTTACAAAATATGAGTGCTGCGAGGAAAAAATGAAAATTGAGTGGAGAATAAATGATTATTGGGTTAAGCATGAAATGAAGTTGTGCCAGAAAGAATTGTGAAGGACCCATAATACTGGGGCTGAAACTGTGAGTGCGAAAGTAGTCCTCCTTGAAATTGTTTCGTCTAGAAATACACAGAGAATTAATTTTCATGCGCGCAACAAACAAGTCCAATTTTTTTGAATAAATCACACGGATTTGACACAAGCATGAGCATCGTTTAAGTGACGTAATGTCAATTCCACTCCTGTTTATACCGTACACTATTGTATCTATGCTGTGAAAAATGCTGATAGCAGGACTTGGGTGTTGATGTGCATAGTATCATGTCAATTTCATTCCTTTTTCTATCGTAGTCTATGTTCTCTATCCCTTAATGGTTCTGGGTTTATACGCACCCACGCGTACAATTTTTTTCAATTTTTTAGTTTTTCCATGCACCAGATGACCGCTTCGTCAGAATTCTTGCAACAACTGTCAATTGAAGGGCAACAAGTCTTATGTAAGGTAACAATCAATCACCAATAATGGTCGTGCAAAAGGTATTTTTGACGAATTTCAGAAGAAATCCGGGGATTTTCATACATAGTACTACTAGGGCCCGTTGTGTTTCGCAATTTTTGAGCCTAAAATACCACAAAGACTTCCAAAAAAACCCAGGTCTGCCCCACTGAAATGGCAAGGGGTGGTAAATTTGAAGCCATACTTGCCGTTGTCGAGGCCAAGGTTACAACAAGCGAATCGTAATTTGCAAACATTGAATATTTTGCGATCCGCATCTTCGTCATCCGCCCAGGCCTAGAATACACCAAAGACTGCAACAAAATCCCTGTTCTATCCACACTAATAGCAAGGGGTGGTGGATTTGAAGCAATACTTGCTGTTGTCCGAGGCCAAGGTTGCAATTGAATCAAGAATTGATGATCATGCAAATCAATTTGTTCATCCCCAATCAAAATCACCAAAATAGACCGTATCTCCTTGATATTTGGAGGAATCAGTCCCTTCTTTTTGTGGCTTGTAGGTATCTGATAGGAAAATGGGATCGACACCTTGGTTTGTTGTAATCAGCTTGCATTCGTTGATCTTTTATAGCAGCAGAAGGAATGGACAAATGCACATCCTGTATGATCTGCGTTACTTCTGCCATCCGTACTTCCTGTTGTTACTCTAAAAATTGACCAAAAGGATAGGATAATTAAAATTTAAAGAGATGTGAGCTCAGAGAGACGCTCTTATTTTTACTGTGTATTTCACTGTGTCGGGGCTCTCTGTATTTTACATGGTAGAGATCTTCCCCGGTTATTTGTTACTGTCTTCTTTACCGTCGTACCGATTCTTCTGTTGCTGTTGCTGTATTAGCGTCGTGTCGGTCTTACTGTATCAGTCATTCGATGGTATTCGGTCATTTTGGGGTTAAGTATTCTGTTCGATGGGACGTATGCTTATTCGTGGTATATGTGCTGGATATGAGTAGGCCCATCTGGAATCGGTACTGATTTTCTTGATTGCAATAAGTAGTTTCCTCACGGGATATCAAGTATATTCTTTTGAATGTACTTATGGGTTCCAAGTGTTTACTTACTGTTCAGGTCTTTGGATATTTCTTGTTTCTAACCGATTATCCCTTTTTGTTTGTAGCCTTAGGTGATATCGTTTTTACCACTTAAGGATTCCAAGTAGTGGAGGTGCGTTTGATTCTAACGCTTGATCATTCTCGTATTTCGCACCTCGGTCGTTGTTTCGTTTTGTCGGCTTTTTTCAATCAAATTTGATGCCGACAAAGTCCGTATTTTTCGCCGACAACACACCCCTTGATCCAACATGTTCACTCAACGTTGGATTACTGTCGGAGTATGTTTTACCTTGGATCGATCCGTCTATCTGTATGATCAATTGGATCAAACCCGAATGTAATGGAAATGAGATCCGGTGGTCGATCGAAGCGATCGAAAGATGTAATTGACTATCAATCAAAGCGATCGAACGATTTAACTTGGGTAGTGTCCCATGATGTATCTTGCATGGCGGGCGTGCAAGATCCATCCCAATGGTTTGGTTAGATCATCAGCTGGGTTGATAACTCCAGGAATATGAATCATCTTGATTTCACCATTTTCTTTCCATGCTTGGATGGCAAAGAACCTGATTTCAATATGTCTGGTTCTTTCAGTTGGCTTCTGTGCATTGATGATCTCAATTGCTGATGCATTGTCTTCATAGATCGGAGTTGGACCAACTTGGGCGAATCCTAATTCCTTGAGTATAGACCTGAGATATCTGGCTGTTTTGGCTGCTGTGACGGCAGCAATGAACTCAGCTTCCGTAGAACTCTGTGCGGTAAGTGACTGAGCTTTGGATCGGTAAACAATGGCTCCGCCAGCATAAGTGAAAACATATCCTGTGGTGGAACTACGATGTTTTGGGTCATTGCCATATGCGGCATCAACAAAACACATCAGTTTGGCTTGCTTGATATCTTCAGGGAATTTTGGGAGTGATGCATCTTGGACTACGTCGGTGTATGGTTCTCCTGATGGTAAAGATGGATCGGCATTTTGTCTGTAGAATCTAATACCCCAAGATCTGGTTGTTCTGAGATAGCGGGCTATATTCTTCAAACTGGAATAGTGGAAAGCAGTGGGGTTGGAACTGTATTTTGACATCAGGGTCGCTGCATAGCCTATGTCTGGCCGGCAGCTTACATATGCAAACACCATTTCACCTAAGAGTGTCCTGTATGAGAAGCCCGATGTGGATTGTAATTCAGCATGTTCCTTGGTGCCTTCTAATGGTCCCTTCGTATGTGATTGAAGTTGACTCAGTACTTCGGTTGATAATGGTGCTGAAGGCTTGGAGTGGGGTTTCATCTTGGAATCAGTTTCCCAACCATGGGATGTCATAATTCTGTCAATGTAGTTTGCGCAGGACAGTTCAATGTAGTCAGCTGTCTGTTTGACATCAATTCCATTGAAGTCTTCAAGCAATCCCATTTTTGTGAAGGGGATTACATCTTCTTTAGGGAGCTTTAGTTTTGCGCCTATAATGTCATAGATCTTGTCAGATATGGATTCTGATGAGCAAGCCAGTGCAAAATCGTCAACCTGTCTCAGCATGTAGACTGTTTCACCTTCAAAAAATGTCGTGTAGATTGTTCTGTCATGTGTGGTGGTCTTGAAGTTGAGATCAGGGCCTTTCAAGATCTTGTTGATGTGGGTTTCCCAAAGTCTACCTGATTCCGGATGGCCTTGGAGTGCTCGAAGGACAGGAAGCACCAATCTTCTGTCTATGTCTTTGCCATGCTTGTGTCCGTACCATTCTGCATATGCATCATCAATAGTCATGTATGTAGGGATGTTGGGCCCTGGAGAATGGGCATAGGCGTCAGCAGCATCACCTCCATAGATTTTGAGATTGAGGCTAGCTGCAATGGCAAAGAACAATCATTGGATGGGGTGTTCAACACAGGATGAGTATGACATTGCTATGGCATGCAGGGTTGGCGCGGCATATTTGCTTCCATTGCAACATTGCCTGGCTCTTCTGACACCATTCCTTTTTACACTGTATTGCCAGTGAGGCCTGAGAATAATAGCGTCTGGGTCCTTAGGGTATTGAATTGGTGAGCCAAACATTTCCAAATCTTCAAATTGATCAAGTTGTTTTTGCTCCCCAGCTTCCCATTGAGCCCATGTGGATAAAGGCTTGAGATTCCTTCGAGTAAAGTGTCCGAGTGCTTGTTCTTCAGGTGTAGTTGCCTTGGAATTGATGGCCTTGATTAAAAGTTCAATTTCTTCAGTTGGCAGTGAATCTGCATCTAGGGGTAGTTCATGGTTGCCTGGTTTGTGAAGCTTAGTGATGGCTCTGAGCGATGCAATGTCAATGGTGGGAATGACAACCTCCATGTCATCTTCAATTGGGGCCAAGTGTTTTTGGATGTTGGCATGGAGCGTTTCAGTGCTATTGACCTGGTTGATTCTGGATTGGATGATATGCTTGTATTTGTAGCCAAGTTTCTTGATAGCTTTGATGGATGAAATCCGGTCCAAAAAAGGTGGGTCTTCTTCATCAGTGGGTTCCTTCCAAGAAGTATTGGGAGCAAATAAACCATATTCGTTGGAGTGTTTCCTGACCTCCTTCATAGACAATTTGGTTTCAAGTGCAAAGGTAATTGGTGTATCTATTGAATCCCTCACCCCTCAAGCGTGTGATTGGTGCAATGCGGTGGTAACATCAGCAGCAGTGAACACACGGTTGTGATTGATAGATACAATATAAGCGCCTCGGAGCGTGGAGATAGATTTCTTATGCGAGGAGAAAAGTTTGGAGGCAGGGCTGTTGGGAAGGATATTTGTGACGTAGGCTCTGCCAAGAAGGGAATCATTGGCATATCTGAGACCAAATGCTGGATCTGTACAGGAGGTTGAAACATTGAGCCTGAGATTTGTGAGATCTGCAAAAGGGGAGATGGAAAATTTGAATTCACCGGATGACACCTCATGTGGCTCTGCTGGAAGAGGAGTGTTATCATCGGTCCTGAGCAGGTGCCTGACATTGGTTGGAAGATCTGCAAGGGGTAAGTCATTCATCCCTTCATCAAACCTGACATGAGTGGCGATCTTGACTCGGTGTGTTTCAGTATCATACCAAAGGATGTTTCTGGTAATGTATGGGACAAAACCAAGAAAGATGCCTTTTCTCGCATTGGGTTGAAGCTTGATTGATTTCTTCCCCAGAGGGCGCACCCAAACTCTGCAGCCAAAGGTGCGGAAGTCAACAAGATTTTCCTTATGGCCAGTGGCTAATTGGACAACCGAAGGGCATGATAAAAAGCAAATGGCCAGAATTTGATGGGCAAATTTGCACCACTGAGCATGGTCCTCATTGAGTTAGCAAGAGTCCGGTGAGCTCTTTCAACTGTGCCATTCTGGTGAGAAGCATCAGCACCAGTTGGGAAAATTGAGTACCCAAAGGCAGAGAAGAGGTTTCGGATGTCAGGGTTGTGGTAGAGTTCACCACCTTGATCAACAGCTGATATACTTGTTGGCACAAGTTGGGTTGTGCTGTGAGAAGAAATGTTCCAACCAATGGAGAGGTGCTCCTTTCGAGATTCGGGTATCACCATATTTCATACCAGTATAGTGATCTGTGATGAGGATCCAAGCTGTCTCGCCATGTATCCCTTCGTAATCTGACTTTCGTTTGCTGTTGGAGGATCTGGCGCCAGAGAATGCAAAATCAATGGATAAACCTTGAAAAGGTTGTGTAGCCTTTCTTGTGGAATGTGAGCCAGCAGGTCTTTGAGTTTGCTTACATTGTATGCAAGTTGGGCATTGATCAAGAACACTTGTTTGGCGCTTGAACTTTGGTACTCCAAGAATGTGCTTATGAGCTTGATACAGAAATTCATCGCATGGGTGTCCTAATCTTTGGTGCCACAGAAGTTTCGATGTCTTGGTTTTGATGGCTTGGATGGGGATATTTTTGTCCACAATCTTGGTGAAGAACAATTTAGCATCAAAAGTTGGCATGTCACTGGTGTCAGACCGAGCTTGAGCTGCTTCTGTGCATTTTTGCAGTGTGACAAGATTTGTGTACACATCATATCTGTAGCAACTAATGGCTTCGTTTGAGGCCAGTTCACAAGCTTCCTTGAACTGTATGTCTTTAGCTAAGGCATAGGCTGATGACGTTGCACAATTGGCATATGGAGATGTAAGATCAATGTCTGGGATGAGTACTGGATGTGTGTAGCACTGAGCATCAATGATACTTCCATGTAGGACAATACTTTTGGCGGTGCTCTGCTTGTGATGACAGATAATGGTGAGGTTTCCATTTTGTGGAACAGATGACTCATGGTCGTCATTGAAGACTTTGTGAATAGACTGTCCACTGAACTGATTTCTCACGCGAGGTGTCATTCCACAAAGGTCATTCTCACTCAGCAATGTTGTTGACAGCGAGGGAGAATAGTAGAAGAAGACTCTAACATACCCTACAGGATTGGGGGATGGTATGTGCACATAGCCTGACCCTTCAGGAATACAGGTCGCTGCCTTTCCTCCAATTGCTGCAGTGAGCCTGACAGGACATTTCCTCAGCTTGGTGTAGGGTTTGTAACCATGCAGGATGTGTTTGAGATTTGTGCAGGAAACTTTCGCACCGGTGTCAATCTGAGCTCTGACACCATGTTGGAAATAGGCCGTAGCCGCAATAGGGTCTGGTGGGACCAGGAATTGCACATTGTGGGTATCAACTGATGTAGGCTTGTCTCTGTCGAAGTTGGGATCTCCATTGATTTCCAGGTGTGATTCCAACGCAGGGGCTGTAATTTCAAGTGATTCCATATCACAGTAGACATCAAGTGGGATTGAAGATTGGAGGCTGTCCCTGGGTAGGAGATTGACAGCACCAATGTGGATGGGTTCATAGGAGCTGGCACTGCTGGATTCCAAGGAAGGGCATAGGCTGTTCACTTGATGGGCTGTGATGTCGTCAAATCCTTGAAGGTCATCTCGAGGTGATGTCATATGGTGGCTGCAAGAAAGACCGTCTATTCCTGGCCTGTTGCAAAAAGTTTGGTCTTCTACTGCATCATCGGGTGAAACCTCATCTTGATCTTCATCGCCAATGTTGATCTGAGAGATTTGTTGAGTGGAATCTAAGAGCTGTTGGGTTTCTTTATTGGATTTGTTCAGAAAGACAGCTGCAGCAATCCTATGTTTCTTGAGGGACTCAACATCCTGCAATGCAGGACAATTATCAAAATTATGACCGGACGTGTGGCAGACAATGCATTTTCTGGATGTGTCGAAGAGACTAGGTTGCTTATCAAATGCAGTGATAGCATTGCAATATGCTTGATGAAGGAAGGGATTGTCAGTTTCTTTGTCCATCTCAGGGTACCCAAGTGATTCAATCAAGCTGATTGAGTGAGAAGTCAAAGTAGAAGGTGTTCTAACAGTACTGTTGCCTAGCGCGCTTTTGAAACCTATCATTGCGACGGGGACCTGGTCTGGTGCCTGAGACAGGCAATGGCTTGGACAGATTTGTTTTGGAGGTTTTATGTTTGTACCTCTGTTCAGCCTTGATCTCTTGCTCATATGTTTGCAGGGTTTGTAGAAGCCTACCTGCTTTGTATTTGTCTCGTTTGAATTGGTCATCTGAGTCACGTTCATCTTCTGTTTTCTCAAATAGTTCGTGACTGAGAGTGGTCCCTGCAATCAAATTGCTGACTTCTTCTGTCAAACTCATGGTGCCAGGTTGGTTTTGGAGGAAAACTCTGAGTCGCAAGTAATCCTTGTATCTGAAGTAGTATTCTTCAAGGGATTCATTTGCATCTTGGTTGGGAGGGTTCCGGACCATTCTACCCGCGTTGGATGGCCTTTTTGAGTTGGGATGTGTCTGGGCGATGACTGTGTAAAGCGCTTCATAACCTTGTCCCCCTTCAAAGCTCTGAATGGTGGACTTCATTCTTCCACATGAGTCAGGGATTATCTTATCAGTTCTGAGTGCAGTGTAGATGAGATTACCCCATTCTTGAATCGCCAATTCATACCTAGCAGGTAGATCATGAGGGAGATTATCACCTATGGTAAATCCTCTGAGGCTGTCAGCTTCGTGCCTGTAGAGGTAGTACGGGTGAATGTAAATGTGATGTTGCTGTGCATGAGCTGTAATTTCTCTGTACCATTTCCTAACTTGGGGGTGCGTCGCATCCTTTAGTTGTGGAAATCCTGAGAGGAACAATTTGTCTCTATTGGCTTCCTTTGACTTGTCAGAGGCTCTGGTTAGATCAAAGCAATCACCACTTCTAGTGATCAGACGTTGGTCATTTCTACCGCTGCCTAGGTTGTGTAGGTAGTAGTTTTGCCTGATGACCGTTTCATTTCCGGATGAGTTGGTGTAGGTGATTGGAAAGTATTTCATATCATCTCTGGTGAGGAATTCATCTCTCCTGTAGTATCGCTCCTTGACTGGTGGTGGTAAGGTTGCAGGATTCCATGGTAAGTCGAGTGTCGCTTGGTGGTTGGCGCCGGCATTGTTATTGTTGTTGCTGTTGCCATTGTTGACCAGTTGCTGTAGTAGGGTGGTCAACTGTCCCATCTCGGTAGGGGAGACGGTTGCTGCAGGTGTATCCGGGACGGCTATCTCATCATCTGATGGTGGGTCTCCGGTGTAGGCTTCCATGAATAGGTCTGGGCGCCAATTTTTCTTAGAATCGCCAGTGGGTAATTGTGATTTCAATTAGAACAATTGGCTCATCATCTGTGTTGGTCGGAATGGCATGTTTTGCAGCGGCGTCGAAATCAGTTTTGTATCGAATGCGTTTTGTAGATCCACCATTTCTGACATGCTTGATAACACATTTGTCAAGGAGATTGGCAATGTGGCCTTTTGTTATTTCATCCGGTGGTGGTTCCACTAAGTTGATGGCAATAGCCTTTACAATGCAATTGAGGATGTGGAGTTGTGGATCCAGAGCTATTTCTAGTGGTCCATCTTCTTCTTCTTCATCCTCGCGGGTCACAAAGAATTCTGAGAGTTCATCTTTGCCAATGATTTCAGAGTAGGCTTTGTTAAGGGAAGTGGCCGCAGTTGGATTGCTAGCGCTTGAAAATCGGAATTCGGTTCCATAGATTGGAGTCCAGTCAAATGGGGTTGGCATGGTTTCAGTATCTCAATATTGTTTATTGAATCGAAGCGTTGCGTCGGCGTCGGCGTTGTCAAATTAACCGGTGTTGTATGTGTTTTGTGTCCGATGTTAGCTTCCAGAACGTTGTTTGGTCGGTGTGGTGTTGGAATAAGTATTGTCGATACGAATTAATCGTCTTGTAGGACATTCGTTGGGGTAGGATTATCGAGTGATCAGCGAAATGATCCGCGGAGGTACGGAAGATAATCAGTTGTGGTGATGTCGACGATAATTAACCTTGCTTGCCGGTCTTGGTCTTGGATTACAAAAGAAGATGCCTGTAGAAGGATCGGTATTACACCCCTTGATCCGCGAGCAGGGAGGTGAAGGAAGGAAAAGAGAGAGAAAGAATGAGACGTGGGGAGGCCGAGAATGTGCCGCACAGGGAGCTAAGCACAGAATTTCCTCTGGATTTAACCGACAGTGGAGGTGCTGAACGGCCGGAGATAGGTAGCTTAAGGTAAACACTGGTGCTCTTGCGGGACACAAGTGTAAGTTATAAGGGCTCTATAACCTGTTGTTACTCTAAAAATCGACCAAAACGATAGGATAATTAAAATTTAAAGAGATGTGAGCTCAGAGAGACGCTCTTATTTTTACTGTGTATTTCACTGTGTCGGGGCTCTCTGTATTTTACATGGTAGAGATCTTCCCCGGTTATTTGTAACTGTCTTCTTTACCGTCGTACCGATTCTTCTGTTGCTGTTGTGCTGTATTAGCGTCGTGTCGGTCTTACTGTATCAGTCATTCGATGGTATCGGTCATTTTGGGGTTAAGTATTCTGTTCGATGGGACGTATGCTTATTCGTGGTATATGTGCTGGATATGAGTAGGCCCATCTGGAATCGGTACTGATTTTCTTGATTGCAATAAGTAGTTTCCTCACGGGATATCAAGTATATTCTTTTGAATGTACTTATGGGTTCCAAGTGTTTACTTACTGTTCAGGTCTTTGGATATTTCTTGTTTCTAACCGATTATCCCTTTTTGTTTGTAGCCTTAGGTGATATCGTTTTTACCACTTAAGGATTCCAAGTAGTGGAGGTGCGTTTGATTCTAACGCTTGATCATTCTCGTATTTCGCACCTCGGTCGTCGTTTCGTTTTGTCGGCTTTTTCCAATCAAATTTGATGCCGACAAAGTCCATATTTTTCGCCGACAACACTTCCTTGCCTTATGGAGGAGGAATCAGTCAGTTCTTTTTGGGGATTGTTTGTATCAAATATTGGAAGATGTCTGACTACTTTTTACGGTCGGCGCTTCATATGAAGCTGCTGGGGAGATATTCCTGTCATTACCAATATTTTGTCACATGCCGGACCACAATGAAATACAAGATCACTGTGTAAATCCTTGATTTTCAGGCAAATAAATCCGCTCTTCTACTGGATTGTAGCCCCGTTGATGACTGTGAGAGCCATGTACTTGGATGCTGGATTGGATGAGTGCAGTGACCAGTCATGATTTGTTTCCACGGTGAGAAAGAATTTTGAGTTTGTGTGCATGCTCAAGGAATACCAAGTGTAGTGGAGCTTCAGCTGCTGATAAAGCAGCCAAAAAACCAAGTGGGGATCTGGGACAAAGTGTTTTGTAAGACATTTTTTTTACAAGGAATAAGATTATGAAGTTGGATTTGAAATTCAACAGAGTTGAGACTTTTGTTTGGCCCCTCGAAAAAGAGCAGTTTGTATTTCTGTGTGCCTACGGAAATATTAAAGGATAGTGTGAAGATTGTTAACAGGGGGATTGTGTGTTAATGTGCATAGAATTATTTCAATGCCATTCCTCTATCTAACATAGTCTATCTTATATACTATGAAGTATGGAATGTAGATAGCAATACTTGCATATTGATAAGTAGATTTTCTTGTCAATTCCAATCCTATTTCTATCATAGTCTATCTTATCTACAGTCTGACAAAATGAAGATAGAAAGAATTTTGTGTTGATTTGCAAAGTATCAACATTTCAATGCCATTTCCAATGCCAATCCATTTCTAACATAGTCTATGCTATCCATAGTGTGAAGAATGTAGAAAGCAAGACTTGGGTACTGATGTGAAAAGTATCAGGTCAATTCCATTCCTGCTTCTACCATAGTTTATCTTATCCATGGTGTGAAGAATGCATATACCAAGACTTGAACGTTGATGAGTATATTTTCTTGTCAATTCATTCCTGTTTCTATCATAGTCTATCTTATCTATAGTCTGAAGAATGTAGATAGAAAGACTTGCAGGTTGATGTGCATAGTATCAGCATGTCAATGCCATTCCTGTTTCTAACATAGTCTATGTTATCCATAGTGTGAAGAGTGTGGACAGGGAGACTTGGGTGTTGATGTGCAAGCTATGAGGTCAATTTTATTCCTGTTTCTATCATAGCCTATGTCATCCATAGTGTTATTGCGAAGAATTTAGATAACCTGACTTGGGTGTTGATGTGCAAAATAAAATGACAAGGTCAATGTCATTCCTGCCGCTATCATAGTCTATTATATCTATAGTGTGAAGAAGATAGATAGGGAGACTTGGGTGTTGATGTGTAGATTACATTTCCAAGTCCATACCTGTTTCTATCATAGTCTATGTTATCCATAGTGTAAAGAATGTAGATAGCAAGACTTGCATGTTGATGAGTAGATTTTCTTATCAATTCCATTCCTGTTTCTATCATAAAATCTTATCTATTGTATGAATAATGCTTGATTTCCCCCACCACAGAGTGAATAGTTCATAAAAAATATTTACAAGTGAATAGATTGAATAGATTTTTGGCGCACCCAATGGATGAATATTTTATTAACTTATGAATTTGAAACTTGGAATCCCTACATAAGAAAGAGTAGTAACTGTCTCTTTAATCACTGCCCGCGCCACCTACCCGCCTATTTTGGCAAGCAAGGCTGTCCGGTTGAAAATCTCAAAATTTTTCATGTACCGTACCGGCTACCGACTTTGCTAGTAGTATCCTCACTAAAACACTCAAGTTGCTCTCCAGCAAACACTCAAGCAAGCACTCTTTCTTTTTTAGTCGACAATTGATGAAACAACATGTCGCTGGAGTTAGCACTGCTTGGATACTACTATGACAACTACTTAACCCCTGATTACAATAGTCCACTGCTTGGCAACAAAGATAGGAGAAGAAGGGATCGTAGAATTCCTAGGATTGCAATTAAGAGATACAGCCAATCTGCTTTTGTGTATCTGTATTGATCCGGCAATGATCAAGCCCTTCTAAATTGCTTTGGAGTTGACCATGTAGCATTCAGAGAGCTCCTTGATTTGTTTGAGCATTTATGCAATTGCTACACATATGATCGCTTCAGAAGTTAAGGAACAAACAAACCAACGTCCGAGGACTGTTTTGCGAGGTGCGAATTTACTTCTCGCGCACAAATTTTGTGCGTGATTTTAACACGACAATACTTCTGGACACCCTGAAATTCCCACCCCCGCGCGACCATAGTCATTGCCTTAAAATCATACAAAAAATAATTCTGTGCGCGTGATGCACATTACTCTACTCTCAAATAAAAATAATTCATTTCAGTCTCTAGCAGAACCCAATTATTATTCCGTACCAACAACACTTACTTCTATACACAAAAAAAAAGAAATCTTGAGTCAGTATTAATTCCAAATTATTAATCTCCCAAATAACAATTTGATTCTGCTCTCCTAATTGTGAATTCTATTTCTCGGCTGCAATATTCCCTTTTTAAAACGTAGATTCTATTATGCTTGATTTATTCCTATTGCAACGTATTACGAATCCTCCATTATTTCTAACATTCTCAATATTAAGTTCATAATTAGTAGTAGTTTTGTATTATGTATGTACTGTTATTTTCTACATTAATTGAAGGGATAAATGGGCATTCACTGATGCTGTTATTGCCGGATCAACATTCATCACTCATGGGTTGGAGTTGTGCTTATTACTCTAGCTTTTGCTGCTGTTTCTACTACTGTGCCCACGCTGTTACTCTCGTTGCTTGCTGCTGCTGCTACTTCGTTTTGTTGTTCCATTTTGGCATTCCATTTTGACCATGTTCCATTGTTGCTTCGTTTTTTTTCCTTTGTTTGTGTTGTTCTGTTTGTGTTGTTTGGCTTGCGTTGCTCCGTTTGCGTTAGTCCATTTTTGGTGCTCTGTTTTTGTTGCTCTGTTTTGTTGCTCTGTTTTCGTTGCTCTGTTTTTGTTGCTCCGTTTTCATTGCTCCGTTTTTTTTGCTCCGTGTTTGTTGTTTGACTACATTGTGTCGTTGTTTTGTTCCATTGTTTCATTGTTCCATTTTTGCTGTGAAAAATAAAAATAACAGAAAGAACAATCAGAAAAAATAGAATCTCCAACAAATTGTTGTCATTGTCACTCACTTGCGTTCCATTGTTGTTCTATTGCTCCGTTTCACTTGCTATTCTGCTCTGTTGTTCCATTTAATAAAAATAAAAGAAAGATCAAAAACAAATAGAATCTCCAACAAATTGCCATCATTGTTATCACTTACTTGCATTCCATTGTTGCTCCGTTGTTCCATTTTGTTTGTTGTTTTGCTCTGTTGTTCCATCCGATAAAAATAGAAGAAAGAAAGATCAGAAATAAATAGAATCTCCAACAAATTGCCGTCATTGTTGTCACTCACTTGCATTCCGTTGTTGTTGTTCCATTTTGTTATATTCACGGCCCAGACCAGATACTTTGGGAGTCATAACCCAATAAGTCAATTTGTGCTCTGGAATTTCACCAAAAATACTCTCATGTTTGCCATTTGGAGAGACAAACCACAACATTTCCAGCATTCTGTTTGGAAAAGTTGTTCCCAATATGCATTTGATGAGTCGTGATAAATGTATTCATGGCCCGGTACGGATACTTTGGGAGTCATTACCCAATAAGACAGTTTGTGCCCTGGAATTTCACCAAAAATACCCTCATGTTTGCCATTTGGAGAGTCAAACCTCAACATTTTGGGCATTCTGTTGGGCAAAGTTGTTCCCAATATGCATTTGATGAGTCGTGATAAATGTATTCATGGCTTGGACCGGATACTTTTTGAGTCATTATCCAATAAGTCAGTTTGTGCCATGGAATTGAACCCAAAATACCCCCATGTTTGCCATTTGGAGAGTCAAACCTCAACATTTTGGGCATTCTGTGTGACAAAGTTGTTCCCAATATGCATTTGATGAGTCATGATAAATGTATTCATGGCTTGGACCGGATACTTTGGGAGTCATTATCCAATAAGTCAGTTTGTGCCATGGAATTTCACCTAAAATACCCTCATGTTTGCCATTTGGAGAGACAAACCACAACATTTCCAGCATTCTGTGGGGCAAAGTTGTTCCCAATATGCATTTGATGAGTCATGATAAATGTATTCCTGACTTGGACCGGATACTTTGGGAGTCATTACCCAATAAGTCAGTTTGTGCCGTGGAATTTCACCTAAAATACACTCTTTTTTATCATTTGGAGAGACAAACCACAACATTTCCAGCATTCTGTGGGGCAAAGTTGTTCCCAATATGCATTTGATGAGTCATGATAAATGTATTCATGGCTTGGACCAGATACTTTGGGAGTCATTACCCAATAAGTCAGTTTGTGCCCTGGATTTGCACCTAAAATACCCTCATGTTTGCCATTTGGAGAGACAAACCACAACATTTCCAGCATTCTATGGGGCTAAAGTTGTTCCCAATATGTATTTGATTAGTTGTGAGAAATGTATTCATGGCTTGGACTGGATACTTTGGGAGTCATTACCCAATAAGTGAGTTTGTGCCATGGAATTTCACCAAAAATACCCTCATGTTTGTGCCATTTGGAGAGACAAACCACAACATTTCCAGCATTCTGTGGGGCAAAGTTGTTCCCAATATGCATTTGATGAGTCATGATAAATGTATTCCTGACTTGGACCGGATACTTTGGGAGTCATTACCCAATAAGTCAGTTTGTGCCGTGGAATTTCACCTAAAATACACTCTTTTTTATCATTTGGAGAGACAAACCACAACATTTCCAGCATTCTGTGGGGCAAAGTTGTTCCCAATATGCATTTGATGAGTCATGATAAATGTATTCATGGCTTGGACCAGATACTTTGGGAGTCATTACCCAATAAGTCAGTTTGTGCCCTGGATTTGCACCTAAAATACCCTCATGTTTGCCATTTGGAGAGACAAACCACAACATTTCCAGCATTCTATGGGGCAAAGTTGTTCCCAATATGTATTTGATTAGTTGTGAGAAATGTATTCATGGCTTGGACTGGATACTTTGGGAGTCATTACCCAATAAGTGAGTTTGTGCCATGGAATTTCACCAAAAATACCCTCATGTTTGTGCCATTTGGAGAGACAAACCACAACATTTTCTGTATTGTGAGTTTAAATGTTGTTCCCAATATGCATTTGATGAGTCATGATAAATGTATTCATGGCTTGAAAGGGATACTTTGAGAGTCATTACCCAATTAGTCAGTTTGTGCCCTGGATTTGCACCTAAAAAAATACCCTCTTTTTTATCATTTGGAGAGACAAACCACAACATTTCCAGCATTCTGTGGGGCAAAGTTGTTCCCAATATGCATTTGATTAGTTGTGAGAAATGCTATTCATGGCTTGGACCGGATACTTTGGGAGTCATTACCCAATAAGTCAGTTTGTGCCATGGAATTTCACCTAAAATACCCTCATGTTTGCCATTTGGAGAGACAAACCACAACATTTCCAGCATTCTGTGGGGCAAAGTTGTTCCCAATATGTATTTGATTAGTTGTGATCAATGTATTCATGGCTTGGACCGGATACTTTTTGAGTCATTACCCAATAAGTCAGTTTGTGCCCTGAAATTGCACCAAAAATACCCTCATTTTCGCCATTTGGAGAGACAAACCACAACATTTTGGGCATTCTGTGTGGCAAAATTGTTCCCAATATGTATTTGATGAGTCATGATAAATGTATTCATGGCCTGGACAGGATACTTTCTTATTATCCATTACGTCCGAGAACTGTTTCTCTACCCCCCGCAGGCTCTCGCGCGGTATTTTTAAAATTCTGGACCCTATTTTTAAAATTTCCTATCTTTTTAGGTCGCGTGTCTACTAAAATACCTCACGTGTCACGCGCTTCTCCTTTCCAGACAATATCTCATCAATCCCTATCTGGATCATCACCTAAAACTCACTCTCGACTTGGTGGAATAAAAATAATCAGTTAAATAACATTTTCAGGGTTAGGGATATCATAAAGTTGCCGTGATGAACAATATTTTATGTCAAACTTCTTACGCACGAATGATTTTCTCTCATCTTTGAAACATGCTGTTAACTGCACTTAGTAACACACTGTGTACAAAATACCACAATAAATACACAGTACAAAAACCATGTACACGTCTACAGGTAATGAACATGTGTGTGCTCCGTACACTGAAATCTCTTTAAAAAAAGAACAAGTGAAAAGACCCTGCAAACACAGCAGAAAAACCCTCAAAGACATGATTTATTTTTGATAGGAATTCCAATCATCGAAATCACCGATGTCATGAAGGTTCGCCACCGTACAAATAGTACAAAATTACACCAGCTCAAATACCTACACGTTACTCAACTTCGATGTGGAGCGGGAAGGGTAGTTACAAAAAACTAGCCAACGCCGACCCTAATCCGACCCAACAGCAATAGCGACTAGCGAGAGCAAAAGCAACAGCAACAGCGAAGAGCGAGAGCAACAGCAACTAGCGAGAGCAACAGCAACAGCGGCTAGCAACAGCAACAGCAACAGCAACAGCAACAGCGACAAGCGACCAGCGACCAGCGAACAGTGAACAGCGAACAGCAACAACAGCAACAGCAAGAGCAACTAGCAACTAGCAAGAGCAATAGCAATAGCAATAGCAATAGCGACTAGCGAAAGCAGCAGCAGCAGCAGCAAGAGCGAGAGCGACTAGCGAGAGCGACTAGCGAAAGTCACTAGCAAGAGCAACTAGCGAGAGCGACTAGCAAGAGCAGCACCAGCGACTAGCGAGAGCAACAGCGAATCCGCTCCCCTCATCCAACAGAGCAGCAATTTGTCTCCTCCTCCTCCTCCTCCTCCTCCAACAACAACAACAACAACAACAGGGATTCATCTCCTCCTCCTCCAACAACAACAACGGCAATTGGTCCCCTCCTCAAATAACAACAACTGGGATTCGTCTCCTCCTCCAACAACAACGGCGATTTGTCTCCTCCATAGCGAATCCGAAGCCGCTCCCCTCATCCAACAGAGCAGCGATTTGTCTCCTCCTCCTCCAACAACAACAACGGGGATTCGTCTCATCCTCCTCCAACAACAACAACGGCAATTCGTCTCCTCCTCCAACAACAACGGCGATTCGTCTCCTCCATCCAGCAGCGAATCCGTCCTCTCATCCAACAGAGCAGCGATTCGTCTCCTCCTCCTCCTCCAACAACAACAACAACAACAACAACAACGGGGATTTGTCTCATCCTCCAACAACAACAACCGCAATTCGTCTCCTCCTCCAACAACAACAACGGGGATTCGTTTCCTCCTCCTCCAACAATGACGATTCGTCTCCTCCAACAACAACAATGGGGACTGGTCTCCTCCAACAACAACAACAGCGATTCGTCTCCTCCATCCAGCAGCGAATCCGCTCCCCTCATCCAACAGAGCAGCGATTCATCTCCTCCTCCTCCAACAACAACAATGGCAATTCGTTCCTCCAACAACAACAACGGGGATTCGTTTCCTCCTCCAACAACAACGGCAATTCGTCTCCTCCAACAACAACGGCGAATTCGTCTCCTCCATCCAGGAGTTGCCGGCGCCGTGTTGTCTTTGCCGACAATCCTATTCAAATATATGATAATTGAACAAAATGGGTGAGTATCTATTGATGTAGTACATAGAGTAAATAATAACAACAATAATATAATTTACACGCCAACCGATTTGTAAATTATCACCAACCGGGAAAATTCCCCGCACCTACAGAGAAGAAGACTAAAGATTCGCCATGCCGATTCGTTGTTTCCAATTCGTGGGTTCCGATCTGTTGGTTCCAACAATTGATTCCGATCCGTTGATTCCGATCCGTTGTTCTGATCCGGTCCTATGAAAATAAGAAGAAAAACAGAAGAGAAAATACATTGAGTTTCACCAATGCCATTGCCGTTGCCGATGCCTATCTCTCTCATTCTTACCTTTGCTTGTTCCGACGTTCCGACGTTCCAACAATCGTCCCGAGGAAATTGTTGTTGCTGCTGCTGCCGTAGATTACTCCTTACTCCTATGTCACGAAAAACAGTATCTTGTTCCTGTTGATATAGAGGCAAGGGACGATGCCGGTTCATTGCTTCTTTCAAGACGTATATGTTTGGGTGATCAAGTCCAAGAACACTACTATCTATCCAGCAATTCCCCTTCTCGTCCAATGCTAACTACTTCTTTTCCAGTACAAGGCTGTTATTTCGGACTAAAATATCTGACAACAGATCCTCCGGCTCTGTTAAAGAGGTTTCGGATCAAACGTTCTCGGACGGAGTGTTGACTGCAAGAACCAACACCCTAGTCAAATAAGTTGGATGTAAGAAGGCAGATTATGAAGTGATTGTTTTTATTTGTCGCGAGGTAGAAAAAGTGATTTTTTTGTTTGTCCGAGGTAAGAAAAGATTATTACTGTTTGTGTGGGAGAGAGTTTTTTTTGTCGCGAGGTAGAAAAAAAAAAATCATCGATCGATCGAAGTAGAGGATACTTCAATCTTCTGTAGAATTCTACAGGATTTTGTACTAGTGTACAATTCTACACGTTTTTTGTACTAGATAATTTCTAGTAGTGAATACGGGTAGGTTTCTACGCCTGTAGATTCGTACACGCTTTTCGTACTACTACTAGATACATACTGATCGAAATCATCGATCGATCGATCGATCGATCGATACGACAAGGATACTTCAACTTCTGTAGAATTCTACATGTTTTTTGTAGTAGTGTAGAATTCTACACGTTTTTTGTACTAGATAATTCCTAGTAGTGAATCCGCGTAGGTTTATACGACTGTAGATTCGTACACGCTTTTCATACTAGATACATACTAGTATTGAATCCGCGTAGGTTTCTACGCCTGTAGATTCGTACACACTTTTCGTACTAGATACATACTAGTATTGAATCCGCGTAGGTTTCTACGCCTGTAGATTCGTACACACTTTTGGTACTAGATAATTCCAAGTATTGAACCTGCATAAGTTTCTGCGCGAGTAGATTTCTACACGCTTTTTGTACTAGAAAATTCCTAGTATTGAACCTGCGTAGGTTTCTACGGGAGTAGATTTCTACACGATTTTTGTACTAGATACATACTAGTATTGAATCGGCGTAGGTTTCTACACCTGTAGATTCGTACACACTTTTTGTACTAGATAATTCCTAGTATTGAATCAGCATAGATTTCTACGCGAGTAGATTTCTACACGCTTTTTGTACTAAATACACACTAGTATTGAATCCAAGTAGGTTTCTATACAAGTAGATTCCTACACGCTGGTTGTACTAGATAAATACTAGTATTGAAACCGTGTAGGTTCATACGCGAATAGATTACTACACACTTTTTGTACTAGATACATACTAGTATTGAATTCGCGTAGGTTTCTACGCAAGTAGATTACTCCGCACTTTTTGTACTAGATACATACTAGTATTGAATCCACGTAGGTTTCTACGCGAGTAGATTACTACACACTTTTTGTACTAGATACATACTAGTATTGAATCCGAGTAGGTTTCTACGCGAGTAGATTACTACACGCTTGTTGTACTAGATACATACTAGCATGAGTGTATTCACGTAGGTTTCTACGCGAGTAGATTAATACACGCTTGTTGTACTAGATACATACTAGTAGTGGATCCGCGTAGGTTTCTACGTGATTAGATTACTACACGCTTGTTGTACTAGATACATACTAGTATTGAATACGCGTAGGTTTCTACGCAAGTAGATTACTACACGCTTGTTGTAGAAGATACATACTAGTATTGAATCCGTGTAGGTTTCTACGCGAGTAGATTAATACACTCTTTTTATACTAGATACATACTAGTATTGAATACACGTAGGTTGCTACGCGAGTAGATTAATACACTCTTTTTATACTAGATACATACTAGTAGTATTGAATCCCCGTAGGTTTCTACGCGACTGGATTACAAGTCGCTTTTTGTACTAGATAAAACTTATTGGGTAATGACTACAAAAGTATCTGGTCCAAGCCATGAATACATTCATCATGACCCATCAAATGCATATTGGGAACAACTTTGTCACACAGAATGCCCAAAATGTTGTGGTTTGACTCTCCAAATGGCAAACATGGGGGTATTTTTGGTGCAATTCCAGGGCACAAACTAACTTATTGGGTAATGACTCCAAATTGATGTAGCAAACCGGATGAAGGGAATGGTAGTGAAGTACAGACCGGGGAACAACCTTGAGTATACAGCGCACGTACTTCGAGAAAGATCTCACTGTATCAGCAATCAGCAACATCGGTGCGACAGAACGTTCCCCGTAGGTACAGTACATTGTACTGGGAATTCTGTAAGCATCAAATTCTGCAAGCGAATCTGCAAGCATCGAATTCTGCAAGCGAAATCTCTGCAAATACAGACTAAGCGCTAACAAGCCTGTAGAGGATTCCCCCAGCAGAATACAAGCCCACAGCTCACTCTTTTGCTCCTAAACCGATTAGTAGTAGAATAAGTAAATAAATAGGTAACGCGTCCTGGTCCAATAGTTATCCTATTGTCCCCGTACGACAAGCCTATCTGTCCTGGTCCCCTAGCCTTGCCTAGTGTACCCGTACAGCAGTCTACCTGTCCTGGTCCCCTAGCCTGGCCTAGTGTACCCGTGCAGCAGTCAGTCTCTAACCATACTCACACATCCTCGGCACCTTACTTACAGCAGGCCCGGCCTTGAGTACCCAAGCCTCCAAGCGTCCAAAAATCGATTGGTCACCGGCCTGCACCTCCAGTTGATTGACTCGGCCAAGAAGGCAACACGTTCTGGTCCAATAGTATCCTATTGTACCCGCTCGGCCTTGATAGATACAGCACCTCCAAGCGTCCGCGAATCGATTGGTCACGGGTCCGCACCTCCAGTTGATTGACTCACTGTTGATCCACGCAAGATACCGGCGACTCTTGATCCACGCAAGATACCGGCGACTCCGGCGTCTCCCCGCACCCCCAAGCACAGGCTCTGCGGACGACTCCAACTCTGACTGATCCGCACCCGAGTGTGACCACGCCTCTTCACCTTCAAGCGGACCAACGTATCCGTACGGACTACTCCTCCAAGCGTCCAGTCGAATCGGATTTGGTCTACAGATCCGCACCTCCTCGCACCTCCAATACAGATCCGCACCTCCTCGCTCCAAGATACGGACGACTCCAACTCCGACTGATCCGCACCCCCCTTTCAGCTCCGTGATTGTGACCGCGCCTCTTTCAAGCGGCCAGACGTATCCGTACGTACTACTCCTCCAATCGCCCGGTGACACTCCAAGCTTCTGCGCTGTAATCCTTCCCAGCACCTACTTCGATCAGCCACAACATGCTGACCTACACTGAGTATTACCAGAGCACCCCCAGTCCCCTTGGAGTGGGACCTGCTCGGGACCTGGCCTACCAAACCATCTATGACTACTTCGCTGAGGAAACAGCCACCCCCATTCTCCTGGGCCGGCTCTTGGACCTCTTCGAACCAGAACCTGTGGGGGCCCTAGGAATATTCCTGACCGACACCTTTGGAAAGGCGCGCCTCCGATTGGTGCATGGCCTTCGGAAGTACCCGGGGCCCTTGACCGCGCCAAGTACCAACAAGGGCAAGGCCTTTGGTTACCTGGATGACATCGAAGGCGATGCAGGAGAGCTAGTGCTAGTGGATGCTGCTCTCCTCGAGCAGGCGCCCGAGACCTTGGTGCTGTCCCTCGATCGCCACCTCGACGTCATCAAGCATGCTCACCATTCCCACATGATCCCCATGGTGCTAGGCGATGATCCTCACATGGAAGTCATCACCCCCTTCAAGGCCTGCTTCATCCCTTTCCAATTGGTGCCCTTACTCCTAGGCAAGGGCCTTAGTCCAATCCACGCCTTGAACATCATCTACCCCTACCTTGACACACTCAACCTGGCACTCACTTGCGCCCACCTACTGAATACCCTCCGAGCTGCTGGTACCGACCCCACCATTGTTGATGGAGGTGTCCACTTTGCCACACCCAGCACCCCCTTTCGAGGGGAGCCCGGTCTGACCTTGTACATGCGCAATCAGGTACTATACCGGGACCTCCCGGGCTTGAAGAAACCCTCCCATCCGGGGCAGCAGCCCGCACCCGGCCAACCGGCCGGGGTAGATCCCACGCTGGCAGCTACCCTCACCGCCCTCGCCAACCAACAGCTCAAGCTCAGTGAGGGCCTAGACCAACGTCGCCCCCCTGCCACGGTCAAGAACACCTGGGGCCCCTTATACACCCAGCGCTTGCTGCTGCTGTGTGGCAAGCTTGAGGAAGCCGACCTACCCCCCATCTACCAAGCCTGGGCACAGAAAGGCAAGCACGAGAAGACCCATATGATCTTCCAGAGCCAGGTAGCCATCACAAACGTAGCGCGTGATAGCAACTTCGCGTCTCGCAATGTTGTCCGACGTTCCGAATTTCCAGTACTCAAAACACGTAGGATTCTACACAGAATTCCTTTATAATATCTTCTCCTCTTCCCTCTGTTTCTACCAACACCAGTCCCCCCCTCTACCCCCTCAGACCTGCTCCTTTGGTTCCGGCTATCAGTTTGTTTGACTGTTGCCTCCTTTGGGTGCTTTGTTTGATCCACTTCGGTTGTCGGCACTTCGGTTGTCGGCTGCTTGGACGACAACACATAATTTTCTACGCCGGCCCTAGTACGTTTTCTACGTGTCGGTCGGCGCTCCCGGTCACAACACATAATCCGCGGCTACTACGACAGCGGACACTCTCGACCCTCCCCCGCTGCGCTTCTGCTTGATCGATTCCCTTCTGCTTGCTGCTTTACTACGACAGCGGACACTCTCGACCCTCCCCCGCTGCGCTTCTGCTTGATCGATTCCCTTCTGCTTGCTGGCTCGCTTCCCACTGCTCCATTACATCGCTCGACGATCGATCGAATCTCTGTTTGCCCCCCGACAGTTGATATTTGCTTCCTGATTCGATTGCGCCAAAGCCTCCATTCGTCTTGCTCTGATTCCACCAATCGATCCATTGCACGACTTCCCTCTGCTCTGCTTCCAACCGCGCCCCTCGCTCGACTGCACCATCCACAAGCGAATCGATTCTGATCCATCTGATTCACCAACCGCCTGCAACTCCAATTGATATTGTGGCTACCGAATCACTCTCTCCCAGCAATCGCTATACACCAATTCCCAGCATGCCTACCCCCACCACTCCCACCAAGCCCACTGCGGGCCGCCCCTCTGCTTCTTCCCCCAAGAAAAGACTCCAGTCCACGCCCTCTCTATCTTCTTCATCTGCCCGCTCGGCATCTGGCTCTCGCTACCCCAAGCGTGCCCATCTGAAGAAGTCCTCCACCCCTACCCCAGCTCCTACCCAGGCCCCTCCTTCTCCTTCCTCTCTTCGCCCCCGGAAGGATGCATCTATGTCTGCTGGTTCCTCTTCCTCGGCCAGCCAATCCTCTGTTACCTCCATGTCTGTCTCTTCCTCCGATTCCTCTGTGGCCTCCTCTACTCAGTCCTCTAAGAAGCCTGCTCCTCGCCCGGATTCTAAGAAGCCAGCCCTTAAGTCCCCCCCCCCTGCAGCCTCCCGCTCTCAAGCAGCTTGTCCTTACTCCTACTCCCCCAGCTCTTCAGCAGCCAGCACCATCTGCCGCGCGTCCTGCCCCTGCTACAGCTCTTAAACAGTCTCTCCTCCCGGCGTCCCCTTCCATGACTCCCTCCCCCAGCTTGGATCGTCAAGCACTTCGTCAACAGGCTCTGGCCGCTGCCAATCAGGCCCACTCTGCTTCCTTCCTGTGGCGTTTCTACGGTGATGGCCGTTTCCCCACCCCATCTTTCATCCACCGCCTCCGGAAGTCTCCAGCGCAGACCCGGGTTTGGAATGCCTCTCCCAGTCCTACCCACTTCTTCAGCAAGAAGGATGGCCGTGACAAGAAATCAATTCATGACGTGTGCCGTCTCTCCGTCGCCCCGGTGTATGCCCTGGTCAATCCCGCTGATTCCGATTGGAGGACTGCTACTGTGGAGTCTCTGGTCTCCCTGGCTTCGGCTTGCTTCCAAGGCTCTGCTGCGTGGACCAAATCCCCTCCCGGCCAAGCCCTTCGGAAATGTCTCATTGGTCTTGCTAAAATGTCTCCCGAATGCTTTGATGCCCTGTACTGTGAAGGCAACCTCTTGCCTAGCACTGAGGGGCTGGTGTGGCTGGCTGCCAACCGGGTCCTCGGCTCTCATTGGTTTTTCAAGACTAAGCCACCTGCCCCTGCTCCGTCAGCTGCCTCTGCATCTTCCAGCCCGGCGCCGGGTTCTCGGTCTGTATCCTTTTTTCCTTCTGTTGGAGCTGCTTCTGTCCTTTCTTCTTCTGTCGGCCACTTTCTTCAACGGCGTGGGGTTTGCTCCAGTGATTCCAGGGCTCCGGTTGATGTCACTGAAGGTACCAAGTGCTCCTACAGCTCCTACTTCACTCTGTCTCTCCCTCGGCTGATGTCACCCCGCCCTAGTGATTTGTACGACGAAATGCTGGAGTCCCTGACTGATGCACTTAGCTTGCTCTGGTCGGCGGATCGGAAGCTGGTCCTCTATGTCTTCCCTTCCCGCGCCAGCATTAACCCCAAGGCTAAGCCCGTCCCCAAACTCTGGTCTACCCTGCCTGACAGGCGCACTCTTGAGCTCTACGTTGCTTCCCTCTGGCTCCGGGTTCGCGCAGCACCCCACCTTCGGTTCTATATTGGACACAGTGTCCCAGTGGATGCCCTCTTGTCTGACACTCTCCTTCAGCGCCTCCAGGACCGTGAAATGGACTTCAAGTACGATCATATTCAAGCCTCCACTACTGTCACCTGTGGTTTCCTGCTCGGATCCTATATGCAGAGTTTTGATCTTAACCATTATAATGCACTGCTCCAGACCCATCCTCGGTTTCAAGCCTTCCCTATCGCTGTCATCCGGAAGAACATTCGGCTCGACAATTCACGAACCCCTGACCCCTCTCCTGTCCCAGCCGCTCACATCTTGTGTGATTCTACCAAGCGTTCTCAGACTGTCAAGCTATTGAAGGCTCAGTTCAATCGCTGCTCTGCGGCTGATATAGCCTCCCTTCCTGACGGTAAATTCTACAAGTTCATTGAGACTGCTACCAATCCCTCTGACCGATGCCTTTCCCCTTCCAAGCTGAAGACCCTTCGTCAAGCTAAGCACCGGCAAGCCAAGTTCATCCAGACCCATGAAACTGCTTCTGTTCTCGGTGTGGTTGACCTGGATCTTCCTGTCGATTTGGGTCAGGGTCTGGGCGCTACCACTTTGCGCCGTGTTCTTCTGGGAATTCGTACTAGGGACAACTGGTCCTGGCCACTTTTTCTCTCTGTTGACACCAGCTCCTACCGTGGTGAAATCCTGGCCCTGTACAACACTACTACCTCAGCTGAAGCCCAAGCCATGCTGTCCTTTCTTCCTATCTTCCTGGAGGCCCGGTATGGCTCTTGTGTTCGCCAATGGTTCTCTACTGAGTGTCTCACTGAGTTGGAGGACTTTCACTGGGATCCCACTGAAGGAAGGGTTGTTGAAAATGCCCCTGCACCGGACCAGGAGCCGGAGGATGCTCTGCCCTTCTTTGGTCGTGGTGACGTCTGTGATTGGGAACTCGTGGATGATGACCTGTCCATTGACTCCACTTCCAACGCTGTTACTTTTGACCTGGATATGCACTTCTCTTTTCAGATACGTGAGGACAGCGCTGGGTGTGGCTTTGATGATGGCCAGTCCATGTCTACTCTTGCAACCGGCACTTCCAACATCACTTCTGTTCTGGGTGCCCCTCCGGCTGCTGCCCCTCTTGAAGGCATTGCCTTGGATGACAGTGTGTCCCCCGCTAGCACACTCCCCACCGCCCTCAACTCTCCTCTCCGCTCTGGTTTCACCTCCATAGCTTTTTCTCCCGGCACCGGCGCCAGTATCAGCGAGCTGAGCCATACCAATGCCTCAACCAGCTCTGCACCTGCTTCTCTCCTATCCGTGCGACAGACACGGTATTCTTCTGACCATGGTTAGGCACCTTTTCTTCTGGCCTGGTGGAATGCCTCCTTCTCCAAATTCCACTTCTGCATCCCTCAGTCACCCTTCCTCTTCCTCCGCTTCTCCTGCTTCCCGCCTTGTCTACCCCACCGTGTTTCTCCTATCCCTGCACCGGGGGTTCCGTCAGGTGCACTTCCCCTTTCCGCCTTTGGAGTGCTTCCCAGTGCTTCACCCAGGGTTGCTTCCACTGTTACACCCAGCGCGTCTCCACCTAGTGATCCCATCATTTCCCCCTGCTATGCACCCAGTGTTTCTCCTAGCACTGCACCAGGCGCCAATCCCAGTGCTTCCTCCTGCCATGCATTTGGCTTGCTTTCCAGTGCTTCCCCCAGGATTGCCTCCAGTGCTCCACCTAGTGCTGCATCAACTGGTGCTCCCAGTGTTTCACCCTGCTCTGCCCACAGTGTTCCTCCCAGCACTGCACCCGGCGCTACTCCCAGTGCTTCCCCCTGCCATGCATTTGGCTTGCTTTCCAGTGCTTCCCCCAGGATTGCCTCCAGTGCTCCACCTAGCGCTACATCAACTGGTGCTCCCAGTGTTTCACCCTGATATGCACCCAGGGTTCCTCCCAGCGCTGCACCAGGCGCCACTCCCAGTGCTTCCTCCGGCAAGGCTGCTGGTTTGCTTTCCAGTGCTTCCCTTAGGGTTGCCTTCAGTGTTCCACCTAGTGCTGCATCAACTGGTGCTCGCAGTGTTCCCCCCTGATCTGCACTCAGTTTTCCTCCCAGCACTGCACCAGGCGCGACTCCCAGTGCTTCCTCCTGCCATGCATTTGGCTTGCTTTCCAGTGCTTCCCCCAGAATTGCCTCAAGTGCTCCACCTAGTGCTGCATCAACTGGGGCCTCCAGTGTTTCACCCTGCTCTGCCCACAGTGTTCCTCCCAGCGCTGCACCAGGCGCCACTCCCAGTGCTTCCTCCTGCCATGCATTTGGCTTGCTTTCCAGTGCTTCCCCCAGGATTGCCTCCAGTGCTCCACCTAGCGCTGCATCAACTGGTGCTCCCAGTGTTTCACCCTGATATGCACCCCGTGTTCCTCCCAGCGCGGCACCAGGCGTCACTCCCAGTGCTTCCTCCTACCATGCATTTGGCTTGCTTTCCAGTGCTTCCCCCAGGATTGCCTCCAGTGCTCCACCTAGTACTGCATCAACTGATGCTCCCAGTGTCTCACCCTGCTCTGCCCACAGTGTTCCTCCCAGCACTGCACCCGGCGCTACTCCCAGTGCTTCATCCTGCCATGCATTTGACTTGCTGTCCCGTGCTTCACCTAGGGTCGCCTCCAGTGTTCCACCTAGTGCTGCATCAACTGATGCTCCCAGTGTTTCACCCTGATATGCACCCAGTGTTCCTCCCAGCGCTGCACCAGGCGCCACTCCCAGTGCTTCCTCCTGCCATGCATTTGGCTTGCTTTCCCGTGCTTCACCTAGGATCGCCTCCAGTGTTCCACCTAGTGCTGCATCAACTGGTGCTCCCAGTGTTTCCCCCTGCTATGCACCCAGTGTTCCTCCCAGCGCTGCACCAGGCACCACTCCCAGTGCTTCCCCCTGCCATGCATTTGGCTTGTTTTCCAGTGCTTCCCCCAGGATTGCCTCCAGTGCTCCACCTAGTGCTGCATCAACTGGTGCTCTCAGTGTTTCCCCCTGCTATGCACCCAGTGTTCCTCCCAGCGCTGCACCAGGCACCACTCCCAGTGCTTCCCCCTGCCATGCATTTGGCTTGTTTTCCAGTGCTTCCCTCAGGATTGCCTCCAGTGCTCCACCTAGCGCTGCATCACCTGGTGCTCCCAGTGTTTCACCCTGCTCTGCCCACAGTGTTCCTCCCAGCACTGCACCCGGCGCTACTCCCAGTGCTTCCTCCTGCCATGCATTTGGCTTGCTTTCCAGTGCTCCCCCCAGGATTGCCTCCAGTGCTCCACCTAGCGCTGCATCAACTGGTGCTCCCGGGGTTTCATCCTGCTCTGCCCACAGTGTTCCTCCCAGCACTGCACCAGGCGCACCTCCCAGTGCTTCCTCCTGCCATGCATTTGACTTGCTTTCCAGTGCTTCCCTCAGGATTGCCTCCAGTGCTCCACCTAGTGCTGCATCACCTGGTGCTCCCAGTGTTTCCCCCTGCTATGCACCCAGTGTTCCTCCCAGCGCTGCACCAGGCACCACTCCCAGTGCTTCCCCCTGCCATGCATTTGGCTTGTTTTCCAGTGTTTCCCCCTGCTATGCACCCAGTGTTCCTCCCAGCGCTGCACCAGGCGCCACTCTCAGTGCTTCCTCCTGCCATGCATTTGGCTTGCTTTCCAGTGCTTCCCCCAGGATTGCCTCCAGTGCTCCACCTAGTGCTGCATCAACTGGTGCTCCCAGTGTCTCACCCTGCTCTGCCCACAGTGTTCCTCCCAGCACTTCACCCGGCGCTACTCCCAGTGCTTCCTCCTGCCATGCATTTGACTTGCTTTCCCGTGCTTCACCTAGGGTCGCCTCCAGTGTTCCACCTAGTGCTGCATCAACTGATGCTCCCAGTGTTTCACCCTGATATGCACCCAGTGTTCCTCCCAGCGCTGCACCAGGCGCCACTCCCAGTGCTTCCTCCTGCCATGCATTTGGCTTGCTTTCCCGTGCTTCACCTAGGATCGCCTCCAGTGTTCCACCTAGTGCTGCATCAACTGGTGCTCCCAGTGTTTCACCCTGATATGCACCCAGTGTTCCTCCCAGCGCTGCACCAGGCGCCACTCCCAGTGCTTCCTCCTGCCATGCATTTGGCTTGCTTTCCAGTGCTTCCCCCAGGATTGCCTCCAGTGCTCCACCTAGTGCTGCATCAACTGGTGCTTCCAGTGTTTCACCCTGCTCTGCCCACAGTGCTCCTCCCAACACTGCACCAGGCGCAACTCCCAGTGCTTCCTCCAGCAATGCCTTTGGTTTGCTTTCCGGTGCTTCCCCTAGGGTGGCCTCCAGTGTTCCACCTAGTGCTGCATCACCTGGTGCTCCCGGTGTTTCACCCTGCTATGCACCCAGTGTTCCTCCCCGCACTGCACCAGGTGACACTTCCAGTGCTTCCTCCAGCAATGCCTTCGGTTTGCCCCCCCGTGCTTCACCCAGTAGTGCCCTTGGCATGCCTTCCAGTGCTTCACCCACGGTTGCATCCAGTGCCAATTCTTCTCCTTGTGCTGCTTCCTGTGCTGCCACTCCTGGTACCGCACCTGCTGTGGCCTTCCGTATTCCACACCTATTCCTCACACGCTTCCACTTCCGTGCGACAGACACGGTATGCATCGGATCATGGTTAGTATGTCTCCTTCAGGGCACTGTGGGATGCCCTCCAACTCTCATCCCCACCTGGATTCCTCCAGTCCTTCTTCCCATTCCTTGCCTCCTCCTGCTTCCCGTCTCGCCCAATCCAATCTTCATGGGGACATCCTTGTGACTACAGATTCTGATGCTTTTGGCCATCCTTTTCCCCAGTCTCCGTCCTCAAACTCTACCCTCATCACCTTCCAAAATATTGGTCCCCAGCGGAAGTCAGCCTTCATGTCTCGTTCCCGTCACAACTCTTGGCGTGTTGCTCAAAGTAAAGCTGGGGTTGCTCTCTACGCAGAGCATTGTCTGAATGAACCCCAGCTCCCCCTTTGTGATCTCTTTCACTCTCACATCAAACAGGCCTACCCTTCCACCTTCACCTTTCTTGCTAGCAACCAGCATGAGGCATCCACTGGCACGTGGCGCATCCCTGGCGGTACAGGGTTTACTATTGACCGGCTCTTTCATTCTCACAAGCTTGCCCACGGTGCTGATCCTTCGGGGCTTGGCCGGTGGACTTTTGTTCGGTTTCAGGGGAGGGCTCAAGCTACGGTTACCATCTTTTCTGCCTACTGCCCTGTAGAAAATGACAGGGACCTTGGCTCTGTTTGGAACCAACACTGTCGCTACTTCCAGGCTGAGGAGGATCTTCGCTGTCCCAACCCACGCATTCTCTTTCGACGTGACCTCACAGCTGCCCTTCAGGCTTGCCTAGAGGCAGGTGACTCCGTCGTCTTAGGGATTGACCATAATTCTGATGTCCGGTCTGACGGTCTCTCCTCTGAGCTCACAGCACTCGGCTTCAAGGATGCCATCTTAACTACCCACCCTTCAAGTTCCCCGCCTGCCACCCACAATCGCAATACTACCAGGACTCCAATTGATGCCATCTGGACTACTAAGCATGTTGATGTCATCCGAGCTGGTTACTGTGCTTTTGATGGTGAGCACGGCATGGTTTCTGACCATCGCTTGCTCTGGATCGAAGTGTGTAATGGCAGTATCTTGGGCAAATATCTTCCACCTCCTGTGCGATCCTCTCTTCCGCGCCTGAAATCTTCCCACCCTCACCTTCGACAGCGCTATCTCAAGCGGGTGAAACATGCCTTTGCTACTGCTGGTGTATTCCCCCTTCAGACTAAGCTCGAGCACCTCGTGGCCCTGTATTTATCTGGTGATACCACTGTGCGCGATTCTCTCATCACTACCTATGATGTCCTCCATGCTACCTCTGCCTCCATCCGGCTGTCTGTTGAACACCATCTTTGCCGGCTTCGCACCGGCATGATTCCGTGGTCCCCCAAGCTCCAGGTTTACCGTGACACAATAGATTTTTGGAGGCGGATTGTGCAGCTTCGTCAAGGTGTCTCCACCAGTCACACCAAGGTGAAGCGTTTGGCATGTAAACTTTCCTTATACAAGGGTGAACACTGTGATCTTGCCACGGCTGTCCTCCATTTGAAGCAAGCCTACAAGCAATACCGTGCTGTCAAAGCCCTGGCTCCTTCGTGGCGAGACTCCTTCAACCAAGGTTTGGTGGACGCTCTTCTTACTGAAGGCAAGCCCTACAACCAGAGCGCCTCTCAGATTCGGGCACGCATGCGCCGTGAACGGCTCCAACGGGATCTAGGGCTCGCTGCTCGCGCTATCCGTGGTCGCCTCTCAAAGCCTGCTGTTCTGAAAGCGGTTGCTGTTGGCTCCGATGGCACTGAACAAGTCTTGGAGTCCCAATCTGCCATGGTGCCAGCCATGGCTGCCTCCAATGTCTGCCGTCAACAACAATGCCTAGACACTCCCTCTATGTCTCCCTCATTCATTCAGGCCTTCGGCTACTTGGCTACTGGACCTTCCTCCGCTGATGTCCTTGCCGGCACCTACGTCCCTCCTTCAGGAACTGACCAGTACCTGACTGAATTTCTTACTTGCCTTCAAGTGCCCGCTACTATTAAGTCCTTGCCTCCCTTTGACTATTCTGTTAGCCCTGCTGACAATGCTGCTGCCTGGAAATGCCAGAAGGAACGCACTGCTGGTGAGCCTTCTTGCCTCAGTTTTGCCCACCATAAATCTTTTGCCTCGGACACTCAGCTGAATTCCTTTGATACTCTGATGCGGACTGCTCCTCTGCTTGCTGGCTTCTCGCCCTCTGCTTGGCAGGTTATCACCGACGTTGAAATTTTCAAGAAACCTGGTGAATACCGTGTTGACAAGATGAGACTTATCCAACTGATGTCTCCTGAGTTCCAGATCAACAACAAGATGATCGGTAAACGCATTCTCGCTCATGCTGAACAGGCCAACGCGGTGGCAGTTGACCAACATGGCAGCCGGAAGCATCACAAAGCCATCAACACTTGTCTCAACAAGAAGCTCATTTGTGACGTCCTCCGCCAGAAGCGCCGCTCGGGGGCGGTTGCAATGAATGATGCCAAGGGCTGCTATGACCGAATCTCCCATCCCATTGCAAGTCTCACCCTCCAAAGCTTTGGGATTCCGGCTCATGTTTGCGAGGTTCTACTCTCCACTCTCCAGCGTGCTACACATCACATTAAAACTGGATTTGGCCGTTCCGGTCCTATGTATGGTGATGAATCTATTCCTCTCAGTGGGATTGGGCAAGGCAACGGTCTTGGCCCAACTCTGTGGGCTCTGGTGTCTACCATCCTTTTCCAGATGATGCAGAATGCAGGCCATGGGGTTCATCTTCTCACCTCTCTATCCCTTCAGCTGGTCTCCTTGGTTGGTTTTGCGTTTGTGGATGATACTGATCTTTTTTGTGCCGGTTCCTCCTCTACTACCTCTGGTGAGGCTTTGGCTGTTGATTTTCAGGCCGCTTTAGACCGCTGGGCTGGTGGTCTCATTGCTACTGGTGGAGCTATTGAACCTGCTAAGTCCTTCTGCTACTTGATAGATTTCAAGTGGACTGGTTCTGCTTGGGACTATCGTTCTGTTGATGAAATGCCCGGCGTTTTCACCATCACTGACAAATCTGGTGCCCAATCACCTCTTGACCGTTTTGAGGTTGACCACGCGGACAAGACTCTGGGTGTCTACATTTCTATGGACGGCAATGAGGAAGCTCAAGTTGACCACCTGCAGACCCAGTCTCAGTCCTTTGGATCTCAAATGAGGTCCTCCAAGTGCAAGAAGAACACCTCCCTCTACACCTTCAGGTACTCATTTATGAAGTCTTTTGAATACCCCATGCCCGTCACTCAGCTCAGCGCTTCTACCTGGACCCGCATCCTCCAACCAACTCTGGTCCCAGTGCTCAATAAGGCCAGCATGTCTCGCAACTTTCCTCGCAAGGTTTTCTATGGTCCATCTTTGTATCAAGGCTTTGGTTTCGTTCATCCTTTCCTTCTCCAGGAATTCAGTCACATTGCTACCCTGCTTCAGGAATGTGTACGTGGTTCCCAGACAGGCCATATTCTTAGGCTTACCGCTGAAGCTTTTCGGCTTGAACTGGGGATCCCTTTTCATCTTGGTATTACCCCCTATCAGCCCTATGCCTCTTATATCACTCCCTGCTGGTATAAGCATGTGTGGCATTTCTTTTCTATGCACCCTGTGAGTATGGTGGAAGACTTTCCTACACTTCCTTTGCTTAGAGTGAATGACTGCTACCTCATGCAAGCTTTTGTCACTGCTGGTTTTCGGGGCGCCGACCTGTCTCTTCTGAATCTCATCAGGATGTCTCTCCAGGCTATCTCCCTTGCTGATATCTGCACTGCAGATGGCACACGGCTTTCTCCTATGGCCTTCCAGCTGCAGTCCTCCAACCATCTTCGCGCTCACCTTGACTGGCCTTGTTGCCCTCCTCCGTGGCATCTTCCCGCCCTTCAGCTCTGGCAACGTGCCCTTCGGAAATCCTTCTTACCCCCGTTGGCTTTGCCTTCGGACCGAGCTTTCCACCCCTCCTTTCACCTGGGGCATTGGCTGTCAACCGAGTCCTCCTCTGTTTGGCCCTGGTTTTTGTGCCGTTCTACTGACCGGCTCTTCTTCAAATGCCCCACTGGTTGGAGGGTCGGTTCTTCGCAAGGCAGAGGTCGTTATAGCCTTAACCCTACCATCCTTTGTGCTAAACCTACCAGTGCAGACACTATTGTCTCCCTCCTTTCCAGTGGGAATGTATTCCGGACTGTCGGTCAATCCTCCTTTATCTCTCATCCACCCGACGAAGACCCCTTGACCTACGATCCTTTTGAGTGTCTTCCTGCCACCCCAGAGGATGCATTTGATGCTCTCTGCGGTTCTCCCCGAGTCCTTCTCCATCAATACTCCCTTCCCCAGGATGGATGCCAGGTTCTGGCCAATGCCATTCTACGTGGCTCTGCCAGCGCTGTCTGTGACGGCTCTTATGATCCCGTTCTCCTCCGTGGTACATCTTCCTTCATCCTTTCCCCCAACACCTCCACCAAGTCTCCCTCCTTGTTACTCACTGGATCTAACCTTGTCAGTGGCTCCCCTGAAGATCAGTCTTCCTACCGCAGTGAATTGGCTGGCATCATTGGTGTCCTCACCTGCTGTATGGCTCTGGTGGACATCTATGATGTACCCTCCGGCTCACTCACCATTGCCCTTTATGGGGATACAGCTCTTCAACAGGCTCAGGGCACCTGGCCCTTGTCTATCTCTCAGAAATCTTTTGACTATGTCTATGTCATTCGCAATATGATCTCTGCTCTTCCAATCACTGTCACCTTCAAGTGGGTTCAGGGTCATCAAGAGGGTCTTTCTCTTGATTGGTGGGCGCTTCGCAATCATCAAGTTGATGGCATGGCCAAGGCATTTCTATCCATGAATCGTTCTTCTCCTTACCACTATCCCCGACTTGTGTTTGAGCCCTGGGCTCTCTCACAGAACGGTCTCAAATGCTCTCGCTTTGACAGAGATGCCTTGCACATTCTTATTTCAGGTCCCCCACTTCTTCACTATTGGCAAACTCACCACGACATCTCCATTCCACCACAAGTCTCCGATTCTATCCATTGGTGTGCCCATCACTCTGCTTTCAAGCGCCTCCCTCCTGGTATGCAGCGGTGGTTTGTCAAATTTGCTTCGGGTTGTATTGGTGTTGGCAATCAGCTACTTCATTACCAGCACCAGGATCACTCGTGATGCCCTCTGTGTGCCCAAGATGAGGAAAAGGTTTCCCATGTTCTTTCATGTGCCGACACCGGGGCTGTCCAGCACTGCTTGTCTTCCTTTCGGGGCCCTTTGCAACAGCGCCTTACTTCTGAGCTTACAGACCCTTCACTGGCTCTCGCCATTGTGGATGTTACCACTAGGGTTCGTCAAGGTAGGCGTATCCACCCTTCCTCATACTCCCCTGATATTGCATCTGCTATAAGGGCTCAGCGTCGGATTGGCTGGCACAACTGGTTCCTTGGGCGGTGGACACCCCTCTGGCATCAGATTCAGGCTGACTATTATTCTTCGATTGGTAGCAAACGATCTCCTCGTCGATGGGCCACTGCAGTGATTCATCAATTTTTCCTCACCTGTTGGGATCTCTGGACGTACCGGAACCAACGGCTCCATGGCACCGGAGGGTTGCTTGAGTCAGAACAACACCAATCTCTCAATGATTCCATTTCATCGGAATTGGCCATTGGCTTAGCCGGGGCTCTGCCTCAATCTCACTCCCTCCTCCAGATCCCCCTCCAAGTGCTCCGTGGTTACACTCTTACTGCCAAGCGTCAATGGCTTGCGACCATCCAGCTTGCCAGGAGACACTATGCAGTCCCTCTCCCTTCCCAGCAGCCGTATCGCCAGGAGGCTGCCTTGATGAGGGCTTGGCTGCATGGTGCCTAGCCCTGCACCAAGTGTAGCTCCTAGTGTTCCACCAAGTGCTGCACACAGTGCCAATCCCAGCGCTGCACCACGTGCTGCTCCAAGTGTCTCCCCAAGCGCAGCCCCAAGTGTGGCTCCAAGTGTTTCGCCCAGTGATACACTCAGTGCCCATCCTAGCGCTGCACCACATGTGGCTCTTGCACCCAGTGCTGCACCCAGTGCCGCTCCATGCGCTGCACCCCCTATTTCCCCTAGTGTTTCACCACGACACATCCTCTGCCTCTTGCAGTGCTGCACCAAGTTCAGTTCCCCGTGTATCACTTGGCTCTGATTCCAGTGCTGCTTCCAGTGCAACTCCAAGTCCTACCCCACATCTATACCCGAGCTCCGCCCCCAGTGTTGCTCTTTGTGTTTTCCCCATGGCTGTACTCCGTGCCGCTCCTCCTACCCTTCCTACTGTATGATTGCCATGCTAAGCTTTTGCTTAGGGCATCGTTATCAGTTTGTTCTTTGTCCCTTCCCCGCTCGCTTTCAGGATTCGTTTGACAAATTTGTCGTTCTACAACTTGGGGCTTAAACTCTCTTTGATTGAGGCGACGTTAAAGTCTGGATACAGACTGAGTAGTTTAGATCCACCTTCGGTGGTTAAAGTTACTTAAATACGTATATTAATTAATTGGGTAATGACTCCAAAAGTATCCGGTCCAAGCCATGAATACATTCATCATGACTCATCAAATGCATATTGGGAACAACTTTGTCACACAGAATGCCCAAAATGTTGTGGTTTGACTCTCCAAATGGCAAACATGGGGGTATTTTGGGTGCAATTCCAGGCCACAAACTTACTTATTGGGTAATGACTCAAAAAGTATCTGGTCCAAGCCATGAATACATTCATCATGACCCATCAAATGCATATCCGGAACAACTTTGCCCCACAGAATGCCCAAAATGTTGTGGTTTGACTCTCCAAATGGCACAAATGAGGGTATTTTTGGTGCAATTCCAGGGCACAAACTAACTTAATGGGTAATGACTCAAAAAGTATCTGGTCCAAGCCATGAATACATTCATCATGACTCATCAAATGCATATTGGGAACAACTTTGTCCCACAGAATGCCCAAAATGTTGTGGTTTGACTCTCCAAATGGCAAACATGAGGGTATATTTGGTGCAATTCCAGGCCACAAACTAACTTATTGGGTAATGACTCCAAAAGTATCCGGTCCAAGCCATGAATACATTCATCATGACTCATCAAATGCATATTGGGAACAACTTTGTCACACAGAATGCCCAAAATGTTGAGGTTTGACTCTCCAAATGGCAAACATGGGGGTATTTTGGGTTCAATTCCTGGGCACAAACTGACTTATTGGATAATGACTCAAAAAGTATCCGGTCCAAGCCATGAATACATTTATCACGACTCATCAAATGCATATTGGGAACAACTTTGCCCCACAGAATGCCCAAAATGTTGAGGTTTGACTCTCCAAATGGCAAACATGAGGGTATTTTTGGTGAAATTCCAGGGCACAAACTGTCTTATTGGGTAATGACTCCCAAAGTATCCGTACCGGGCCATGAATACATTTATCACGACTCATCAAATGCATATTGGGAACAACTTTTCCAAACAGAATGCTGGAAATGTTGTGGTTTGTCTCTCCAAATGGCAAACATGAGAGTATTTTTGGTGAAATTCCAGAGCACAAATTGACTTATTGGGTTATGACTCCCAAAGTATCTGGTCTGGGCCGTGAATATATTTATCACGACTCATCAAATGCATATTGGGAACAACTGTTACAAACAGAATGCTGGAAATGTTGGGGTTTGCCTCTCCAAACGGCACAAATGAGGGTATTTTTGGTGAAATTACAGGGCACAAACCGACTTCTTGGGTAATGACTCACAAAGTATCCGGTCCTGGCCATGGATAGTATATTTTTCATTACTCATCTGATGCAAAATTGGGACCAACTTTTACAAACAGAATGCTGAAAATGTTGTGGTTTCTCTCTCCAAATGGCACAGAAGAGGGTATATTTGGTGCAAATCCAGAGCACGAACTGACTTATTGGGTAATGACTCCCAAACTATCTGGTCCTAGCCATGAATAATTTTTTCATGACTCGTCAAATGCATATTGACAACAGCTTTGCCCCACAGAAGAATGCTGGAAATGTTGTGGTTTGTCTCTCCAAATGGCAAACATGAGGGTATTTTTGTTGCAATTCTAGGGCACAAACTGACTTATTGGGTAATGACTCCCAAAGTATCAGGTCAATTCAATTTATTCTTCCGGCACATTTCATCTTATCCATAATTGGAATAACACTTATGATCCAATCACCAAAAATGTAGTTTAATGAGTGTCAAATAAAATTAATTCATAAGTTGTTTAATCAAAATGGAAGTGCTGTTTTTGGATTATTCTCAGACAAAAAAAGTGTGCGGGCATTACTGGTTGTAGATGATACTACATGCAAAAAGGTACACCGTTGGGTACTTTGCAAAAAGTGTATGTAGGTACCGGTAGGTACTGTGCTGACCCAGGACAGTGTCGAACCACCGACTGACTATCAGATTCTATAGATGAGTATGGAATTTAAGTACATAACCTTCGTGTAATCAAATTTTCCATTTTGAAAAAATTATGGCGTGGGAGGGGTGGCTTGCACTGGTACATGCTTTACTTAGATAGAAAATAAAGGCCACACACAAGCCAGACACATGGAAGAAGTCAGGGTACACAGCATACACAACACACCCAAAACCACACACACATGAAAAACTGAAGTAACACGAAAAACTGAGCACACACAAAACTGCACACACACAAAACCAAAAAAAAACATACTTCTTGGTCGGTACGTTTTTTTTTTAAACACAGAAAATAAATGTTGTGCAACAGTCACGGACAACAGGACAATGGAACAACAAAGAAACACTAGTGAGTGTAACAGGGGAACAAGGGAACAACAAATGCAATTTCACTACCAGAAATTATCTGGTACAAAAATCGTGTAGAAATCTACTCTAGTAGTAGGCTATGTAAATTCAATACCAGAAAGTATCTAGTACAAAAAACATGTAGAAATCTACTGGCGTAGAAACCTACGTGGATTCAATACCAGAAAGTATCTAGTACAAAAAGTGTGTAGGAATCTACTGGAGTAGAAGCCTACGCGGATTCAATACCAGAAAGTATCTAGTACAAAAAACGTGTAGAAATCTACTGGAGTAGAAACCTACACGAATTCAATACCAGGTACAATCTAGTACAAAAAACGTGTAGAATTCTACACTAGTACAAAAACGTGTAGAATTCTACAGAAGTTGAAGTACCCTTGAGGGTATTGAGGAATCGATTACTGGGTTGATATGGGACTCATTGATTTGTACAAATAGAATAACTACCGTCGTGTAGCTTTGGTACTTTTGGACACAAAAGGAATTTAATACTTCTTCTTCCCTGTAGGTGCGGGGAATTTTCCCGGTTGGTGATAATTGCGAATCGATCGGCATGTACATTATATTATTCTGTTGTTATTATTTACTCTATGTACTACATCAATAGATACTCACCCATTTTGTTCAATTATCATATCATATATTCGAATAGGATTGTCGACAACGGCAACGACGATCGAAGCGGCCGCAACCGGGAACAATCGAACCAACAGCAACCGGGAACAATCGAACCGCATTGTGAGAGCATAGTATCGTGGACAACGACAATGACTCATCGATTCAACAGCAAGCAACAGCAAGAGCAAGAGCAAGAGCGAGAGCAACAGCAACAGGAGCCACCAGGAACAATCAAGCCGCAAAGCAAGAGCGAGAGCAACAACAGCAACCGGGCGGGGGCTTGGAAGCCCATTTTTTAGCCAAATTTTGCCCATCATCTTTCCCATCCATGTTGAGTCATTTTTTTCTGATCCGCTGAATCAATTGATTCGAAACTTGGGTGGCGTGTTCTTATATATGTAATGAAGAGGATCCTGCAATATCATTGCTGTTGGTGCCGTTGGTCCAGAGATATCTGCTGTGACTGTTATTTGGGTTGCTTCCGTGAAATATAGCCGAATTTTGCCCCTCTGCTTCACCGGTTCGATTCTTCTGATCTGCTGGATCAATTGATTCGAAACTTGGGTGGCGTGTTCTTATATATGTAATGAAGAGGACCCTGCAATATCGTTGCTGTTGGTGCCGTTGGTCCAGAGATATCTGCTGTGACTGTTATTTGGGTTGCTTTCTTGAAATATAGCCGAATTTTCCCCCTCTGCTTCACCGGTTCAATTCTTCTGATCAGCTAAATCAATCAATTCAAAACTTGGGCGGCGTGTTCTTATATATGTAATGAAGAGGACCCTGCAATATCGTTGCTGTCGGTGTCATCAATATGGAGATATCTGCTGTCACTGTTCTTATTTGGGGTGTTTCTTTGAAATATAGCCGAATTTTGCCCCTCTGCTTCACCGGTTCGATTCTTCTATTCCTCTCAATCAATCAATCCGAAACTTGGAGGACGTCTCCTTATAGATGTAATGAAGAGGTCTGTAAAATATCGTTGGCAGCGGCGACCTCGGTATGGAGATATCTGCTGTCACCGTTATTTGGGTTGCTTCCTTGTTGAAATACAACCAAATTTCTCCCTTCTGCTTCACCGGTTTGATTCTTCTAATCTGCTAAATCAATCGATTCGAAACTTGCAGGCCTTGTCCTTCTTAGTATAATGAAGGGATTCCTGCAATATCGTTGGCCGCGGTCCCTTCAGTATGGAGATATTAATATTCACCGTTTTTTTTTTTCCTTGTTTACCTTCAAAATGGACCTTGTGTGTCCAATGCTTTGCCGGTTAGATACTTCCAATTCACTCAATCAATCAATTCGAAACTTGCAGGCCTTGTCCTTCTTGATATAATTGAGGAATCCCTGCAATATCGTTGCCCGTGGCGCCTTCAATATGGAGATATCTGCTGTCCCTTGGGTTTGGAGGGGGTGTTTTCTGTGGAGGTGAAAATTCGGATTTGGAGTCCTCTGCTAGGCCCTCCTATTGCTTCTAACGTGCATGGCAGATTCCTTTGAGACTTGCAGGCCTTGTTAGTATTGTTGTCTAGAATTGTTTGCCTATCCTACCAACTTTTTGGAGTTCTTGGTTTATGAGATACAAGGGGGGGGACAGGTCCCTATCCACTGTGATGAAAATGGGATTTTTTGGAGTTTTTTTTTGCCTCAACTCGTACCATGGAGTTTGTACCCATAAAACCAACTTCGCAATTTTGCATGAGTTATTACTAGTAGTTACTAGTAATACATTATTTTCACTAGTACTTCTTCAATAATTCATTATTTCATTTTCTTTCCGAGCTGCAAAACCAAAACCAACGTGTTAGGTGTTACTACTAACTAATCTTCGAATCAACAATCTACTCTACTGATCCTACTAATCCTAATCTTCCAATCAAGGATCAAACCAACCATGGAGGGAATTTCCAAAAAAGAAAAGATGGTTAGGGATCTTCTAGCCAAAGTACAACAACTTGAACGAGAACACCGGCAAATGATTGTTTATCACAACCAAGAGATTGCTCGACACCAACAAAAGATTCGTAAGATTCTTGCACAAACCAGCAATCATCCAGTCGTTACCAATGGAATCATCAATGCACCTAGCAATCATCCAGTTGCTCCGAATGTAACCATCAATCCACCTTCCGGGTTATTGAAGAACGATTCAGATTTTGGTGGTGATTCCGACCGAGTAGCTTCTGAAATTACTACGGATCTTCCTTCCATTAAACAGGAACCAAACCCTTAAGTGGAATAGCCTGCCTGGGGTGGATTCGACTTGGAGTTGGGATTTGAGTTGGAGTTGGAGGATTTGGGATGGAGCCCGTTATATGGTGGCAACATGTTGAGAAGATGAAAATAGTCATTTGTGCATAAGTTTTACACAAAATAGTGCTTGTCACAAAAAGAATATGATATCCTTAACCCTAAAATAGTTATTTTATTTGAGGAGTGACGAGATATTGTCTCGAAAGTAAAGGTGTGCGACGCGCGAGGTTTTTTAGTAGACACGCGACCTAAAGAGATAGGAAAATTTAAAAATAGAGTAGGGAATTTTAAAAACACCGCGCGATAGCCCGCGGGGGGTAGAGAAACAGTTCTCAAGACTTTGATCTACAGAGAGAGTTTGATGCAACCGGATGTCTTGCTCTTGTCTTATTCTGGTTCCAAACACGGGGATCAGCAGCAAGAGCAGCTGCTCTAGCATTTAGATTAACAGCTTCTCCTATGTACAGATGGCTGAAATCTGGACGCAAGCTCCTTATTTCTGCATTACAAGACCATCCTGCTGTAAAAGTTTGCTTGTCAAATGAAGAACAGGCTCAACAATATGTTGATACTATTGCTGCAAAGTATCCAGCACTACATCCACACAGAGTGTGGGATGCTTGTGAGGGGCTTAAACTGCATCTCCAGCAGTCTGGTGACTGGATTAAACAGAACCAATACTATAATGGATGGACAGCAGGTACTTATGTGAACAATGCCTTTCTTTTTTGCCCAGATGGGAGGATCCAGGTTTGCGCCTTGAATGCTCCTGGGTCTTGATATGACAGTACTCAGGCTGACTACGGGCTATACAAAAAGATGGAGCTCATGTATGATATGTACAAGGCAAAGGTTGCTGTTGATTCGCCGTTTAAGTTATCTACAAATGACTACCATATTAGAAGTACTAGTCAATATGGCCCTCTGAAAACTCCTGTGGAAATACCTGAGGGTACTCTTAATGAAAAGGCCGCGGCAATTTTAAAAAGCAGCCCTTTGCAAGGCTGTTACAGTAAACAGACAAGCGACTAGCGTTCGACATATGTCTGAATGGGGGATGAGTCAGATCCAAGGTGGGTTCCCTTGGCTCAAAGATAGAGGTTCATTCTGAAGCTCGTCGTGTTGTTGTACAATTTTCAGACAGCTAGAGTTGGAATGAACACCATTCTCAACACCTACATGAGTCAGACTGAAGGTTTGAAGTCGTATGGCTTCTTCTTGTATGAATTGGTACCAACCAAAACTGCAAATGATGTATTTTAACGATCGAATTAGCATTATTTAGAGCAGTCGACAGTACCTCCGAATAATTTTGCTCCAGCGCACCTCTAGTGGTTTTGGATCCCTCTTCTAAGCAGTTGCAATAGAGTTTTTCTATTGTCTTTGTAGTCTAAGCTTCTGTCTGGAGAAATGTTGCTACTGTTGTCAAGTTTAACTGCTAATTTGATTACTATTTTAACTAACAAACTAATCAATTCCAAATCTAACTAACTAACTAACGAATTGATTCCAAATCGCTGTCGTTGTCACTGCTGTCGTCACCATTGCAGAGATGGAGACTGTTTACTGTTCTTTTGAGCTTCCCTTCAGCAGTAGTAACTTTGGGAGTAATAGGAGGTCTAGTACCACCACCACTAAGTTGAGCAAGGAGTGCCTGCAATAACACCTTCCTCTCTTGATCTGCCTGGTCCTGTCATCTTTGCTGGAGTTCCAATGACTGCTGCTGAAGCTTTATATCATCATGTCCCTCTTGCAGTATTGCAGCAATCACTTTCAACATATGTGATTTGTTGTCTACTCTGCAACTGTAATATCTATTCTTGGTGGCTTGGGTGTTTAAGCAAAGTATCATGTCAAATCAGGTTCTGTTTTTTGTGTGTTCCATCTTATTTTTGATATGAAGAATGTTGACAATTATTGTGACACTTAGGCGTTGATGTACAAAGAATCATTTCAATTCTGTTCTTGCTTCTATCATAGTCTAGTATCTTATCTATTGGGAAGAATCCAGATAGCGAGACTTGGGTGTTGATGTGCAAAGTATCATGACAATGCCATTCCTTTTTGTCTCATAACCAATCATATCCATAGAAATGTTGAAAATGCTTGGGAGGCTGAGGTGATGATGTGCAAAGTATCATGTTAATTTTTTCATTCTTGTTTCTAACATAGTCTATCTTATCCATAGTGTTAAGAATGTATATTGAGTACCTTCATACATAAATAGAAATTGAATGAAACAATTGAATCCTGAATGACAAGTTCAAGTTCAAGTTGGACCCCTCCCCCCATCCTCCTGTCCCAGGGGGGAAAGTACATGAAACAAAATAAGATGAAGTATTTCTACTTTGTACTTTGATTAATTTTAATAAGGGGTTTTAGACCACTTTGCCTCTCTATATAGTCCCTTTTTGAAGAGGTCTGGTGTCCTTTTTCCGCTAAAAATTGATGGGTTCTCCGTAGCTTTTTTTATACATTTCGGCCAATAGAAAACCTTCACTTAAATATATAACTCGCCCTTCTTTCCAACAGTAGAAGTAGTATTAGGGCTACCGTACGCTTAAAAACTCAGTTTTAATTTTTTTTAGTTTTGTCCCTCTCAGACTCTCTCTTCGACTGCTGGGTTATGTGTAATAGAGTTAAGTATTGAAAAATTACAACTCCACCAGTTCGGGTTGGGAGTCGTACGTACGTACGGTACCGTAGAATTTAAAATAAGCGCGCAAGTTCAAAATGCGCGATGAAAAATCATCATGGATATGAAAAAGGGGGAAAGCGGGAATTTCTTCATTCGTAGTTTGTTCATCAACCATGTTCTGGTATAGATTTTCTGCAGACGCGATGACGTGGATTGATTCATGTCACTTGTCAGATTTTCAAAATACCAACTCAGACGAGACATAAGCCCTTTTGTTGATTTTGATGTCACGTACATACCGTTAAGAGTTACCTGTAGGTTATGTATTTCTTACACTTTTAACTAACATTCTGATGGATGCGTGTATCAACTATCGAACCAAAACTGATAAAGACAACTTCAGAATGTTGACAGAAAACTTTAAAAGAAAACTACGATTTGGTTCTAATCGAAAATCGTCGATTCCGTGGGCGTCGACAGTCAAAATACGGATGCAAATTCTCTTTATTATTTCTCTCTCATTCTCACTGTGATTGTCATATCCAGGGGGAAACTTTGTCATGGATGTCTCAGGGAGAAATCTCAAGCAACTCTGCCGTTTGGCTGAATCCAAAGTGGAATTCAATCCCAAAATTCGGCCTATTCTCGACTATATTGACAAGAAGTTCGTAGAGGATTTCTACTTCATGAACGGATGTGGGGAAACGGAGCATAGAGCAGTCCTTTACTATTTCCTCACGTCACACCACATCACGGACGCATTGATTAGAAATTTTTTGAACCAAACGAGGTATAATATAGAATGGTTCGTTGAGAAACAAAAAAAAATTCAGGACAATGTTGACGCTCGACCTGTTGCTTCGCCGAAGACTACTTTCCGTCAATTGGTATCGGTACGGGGCATTTCGGCGTTACATGTTGCAGTTTACCGAAACTCGCTGCACGTTGAAAAGATAACGAGGCTTCTTCTGGATTGGGGTAGAGTTCCGGGAGATAATAAAGACTCAGGTCGTGATATGCACGAATGTTCATTGGCATCAATTCCAATGACATGTGGCAGCTACCCCCTTCACATTCTAGCGGGGCATAATGTAACAATCAAAGAAGAAACGTTGAAAGCGGTACTAAACGCTGATCCTAGCGTTGTTTTCAAAGACGACGTGAATGGTGATAATCCAATATCCTTATTGTGGAAAAGTACACTTGTGAGTAAAAGGTTTGAGTCGATGTTGGCATTTCTCCTTTTCCATCGTCTCAATTTCCTCACTTCGATTCCATGTTTGATTCGGTTGATCCGACCTAGCGATTTCGATGGGCAATTTCGATCATGGAGGGCGCTACCTGCATTGACTACATAAAAACTGACGACTATTCTTGGATGACCATTATAACACCTCATCAATTCATAAAATTTTCATTATTGATGGCTGCTAAAGCACAACGCAACAACATCAAAAGCTTGGGAAATGTTAAATTCGATACTATTCATTACCTTTGCAGCATCCCAAGGTGTCCGCCTATGCTACTACAACTTCTGAAATTACCCAGTTACAACGCTCATTTTGGTATGAGCGGGAATGCTTTTACCTTGGATCGAAACGGTATGCTTCCAATCCATCACGCTGTACAGACCCCACCTGCCACCTATAGATTTGTTCCGTCGCTGCTAAAACCAAAGCATCAAAGGAGTCTAGTTGATTTACTGCTGGCGGAAAACCCCTGTGGTGCTAGAGTCGCTGACAGTAAAGGGCGACTGCCTGTTCATCATGCTTTGCATAGCGGTTGTGTATCAGAGAAAGATCTACTGCCAATGATCAAACTTCATCCTGAAAGTTTGCGTAAAGAAGACCCAGAAACTGGTCTGTTGCCGTTCATGTTAGTTGCCGCAAGCCCGAGGCGTTTAGTAACGGTTACGAGCAATGCCCTTCCGAGTTTTGCGGTGGCAAGTTCAAAAATAGAGCTACATTCGTCGATTTCTATTGAAGAAGCCGGGAGCGAAAACAATAATTGCCTTACCACGGAGAGGGCATACCAAGCAGAATGGAAAAAAGACCATGTGAGGATGAGTTTTCTGCTCCTTGGCAAGACTCATCCCCTCTCTAAAGAACAATTTGAGGCCCGGGGATGAGTCTTGCCAACCAAATCGACTCCGGCCCTCGGAAAAGGGAGCAGCCTAAAGAAAACTCCCCCCCCCCCCCCCCCCCCCCCGATACTACAAGGAGGAGAGCAAGGAGGAGGGGTGGTTGGGTATGTAATACCATGGTCGTAAGGGAGAGCACAAAGGGAAGGAGGGGGAGGAGCTTCTGCTTGCTATCGAGCGTGTCGGATGCTTGTTGTTGCTGCTGTTGGGGGGGGGGGGGGGGGGGGGGGGGGGGGGGGCTTCTTGCTAGCCAGCGTCTGCTGCAGTTTCGCGGGGGGACAAGGATAAACCTGCTCTCCCCACAGTCCCACGTGTTGTATGTGTGAAAAAATACTAAAGTAACACTTTCGATACTAAAGTACCACTTTTGGTTCTAAGGTAATTTTTCCGACTCCATGTTGAGCAACTCAAGAAGTATTTTTAGGATATTTTCACATACAACTTCGTGTGTTGAACAACTAAGTACTTGTTCAACACACGGAGTTGTGTGTGAAAATATCCTAAAAATACATTTTGAGTTGCTCAACACGTTGTTGGAAAAATTACTGTACCGTAGGGTAGGATATACGTCACACAAACGAGATTTGGGGTTCTTTTGGAATCACGTGCATATTTGGGTCAAACTCCACTGGTCCCCCTTTGTAATTTCACCCCATTTATTGAAATTAATGTCAAACTCATAATATTTTGATGCACATTGCATTTTCCTACCCCACTGGCATCTGTTTCTGAATTAGTGGCATGTTACTGAATTTTATGCCTGAAACAAACAGTGCATGGTCACAATTTTTCAATCTCAATTGTTTCCTCATTTTTATTGTTATTACTGGCTATCGTACTATCGATGGTGACGACACCTAAATATCAGGTTTATTGTATACGTTGCTGCCGGGACTCTCCTCTGATCACTATAGGTAGGGGAAAGAAGAAGGTTACCAAGAAGCAGAAACTCCCCTTGTTTACAGCGCGACTAAGAAAGAAAACAGGAGTAGTTGTTTCTCCCGGTCTTCGGGACCATATTTCTCGTAATCCGGGTACATGTTATTCTTATTACAACCGGTGTTTGGGGGTAGATGATTTTGCATCTTCCTTATTCATTAGAAAATCGAAGAAGAAGCTCGAGGATGCTACTCAACAATTAGGTCTAACGAACACCCGTAATGGTCCACAGAGTAGTGACGGCGCATTACCAGAGGTGCTCAACAATCAAGTTATGTATGACCCTTCTGTCAAACCGATTGGGCGTGCCTTGATTGGTCGGGAATTAACAAACATAGAGGATGACGATGATTCTGTTTCCGATGACAATTTTTTCTTTCCTAACGATGACGATGAGGAAGAAGGAAGTGAGAGCATAGATGCCCCCCACTCTTTGAGTGTCAATGATGAAGAAGGCAACAACATTGATGTTGATGATTCCCATCGTGATTCAAACACCACGATTACGACACCCAATGTAGGAAGGAACATATCTGATGAACTGAAGGTCAAGATCAAGTTAATGAAAATTATGCGGAATCATAGCATACCATTAGTTGCAGAGAAGGAATTGTATGAATGGGCTATCAAATCCGAGTGGCTCAATTTATTTTCATGGACTAAAGGCAATCTCATAAAGACCAGGGCAAGTGTCATGAAGGAAATTTGCGCAACTGTGCCTGAAATGAAAGGCGATGGGTTTGAGCCTCATCCTTTTGACTGGTGTTCTAAGAAATCACAGAGTGCTGACGTTTCCTGTCGCAAACAAATCTACGTCCAGTTGTTCCAAAAAGCACTTCATTCCCTATTAACGAATGTGACTTTGGTGAAGGAAGACAATCTGCCATTCCCCCATGCTGAAGACCCAACCTTACCAGTTCATTATTCAGAACTTCAAGGGAATATTGATATTGACAAACTCCATCACAGTGAATGGTGGATCAACACTTGGGAGAAGAGATGCAAATCCGAATCGAATGAAATTCTGATTCCTATTATTCTCTACATGGATGGAATTGCAATTGACAATAGTGGTCAAACCACTCTTACCCCACTGAACATGACTTTTGGCATATTCAACACCCTAACTCGAAACTCCCGGCCGGATGCCTGGGAGGCTATATATTATCACCCAACATGTCCAGGTGATAAAGGTTCCGAATCAATTGACAATGTGAACAATCTTCACTCTGGCCTTCGTTTGGCTCTTTCATCTTTGAAAGATGCCTGCAACCAAATGGATGGTATTGAATGGTCTAATTCATGGAACAAGAAGAAATGGTTGGTTCGAATGAAATTTGCGGTTGCTTATTTCATAGGTGATACTCCCCAGCACGACCAACTTTGTGGACATTATCAAACGTCAAATTCAAAGATGATCTGTAGGCATTGCAATTGTCCCAGAGCAATTGGTATTAACGCTCGTGTGAATGTTTTGAAGGTTCCCGTTTCAGTTAAATGTGGTAACATGCAGGTGTCTAATCACCAAAATGGGGACGAGTATCAATCCATTCGCCTCTGGAATATATCTGATTTTACTGCTCCAACGGTTGACAAAGGAGTGAATGTTGAACAGTATTTCAAAAACATCTCTCACCACGGTGTACATAACGGCAACGCTTTTTATGATCTTGATTTTGGGGAAAACCCACATAATATTCATCTGGTGTTGCCGGGAGAGAGACTCCATATGTTCCAACTTGGTTGTGCAAAGCGTGCAGCAGAAACGTTCCGTGAGGACTTTTTAGGCAATAACCAGCGGCTTCTTGGTGAGATGGAAAGGTTAGCCAGTTACTACGGTGGTGCTGTTCAGAGGCAATCAGATCGTGACTTCCCACGAACCAATTTTTTCAGAATCAATACATACAGCAAAGAAGGAGGGGAACCAGTACATTGGAATGCTTCATACTCAAATGCTGTCACTTCTGTCTGCTGGAGGTTGTCAATTGTTGTTGTCTCAAAAGACGCCATCCAATCTTGAGAACAAGAGCAGAAAGTGTGAAGACAAAATTGACCGGCGTATTTACGCCATTGAGTTGTTGTTGGGTATGGAAGAGTTCCTAAAGTACACTGGAATGTTTGACAAGGTTTTCAAAGAAGACAAGAAAGGTGTTTTGAATCTTGACAAAATGGTTGTTCTTTTCATCAACTGTATAAATAACAATCTGCAATGAAGTTAGGGAGAGGGTAACAATCTGGTGAAGAATCACATGTATTTTATTTATCACAGTACATGAGATTATTTGGTCCTCCAACTGCGTCCGAGAACTGTTTCTCTACCCCCCGCGGGCTATCGCCCGGTATTTAAAATTCCCTACCCTATTTTTAAAATTTCCTACCTTCTGAGCTCGCGCGTCTACTAAAAAACCTCGCGCGTCGCACACTTTTACTTTTGAGACAATATCTCGTCACTCCTCAAATAAAATAACTATTTTAGGGTTAAGGATATCATATTCTTTTCGTGACAAGCACTATTTTGTGTAAAACTTATGCACGAATGACTATTTTCATCTTCTCAACATGTTGCCATCATATATAGTGGGCTCTGTCCCAACTCCTCCAACTCCAACTCAAATCCCAACTCCAACTCCAAGTCAAATCCACCCCAGGCAGGCTATTCCACTTAAGGGTTTGGTTCCTGTTTAATGGCAGGAAGATCTGTAATAATTTCAGAAGCTACTTTGTCAGAATCACCACCAAAATCCAAATTGTTCTTCAATAACCCGGAAGGTGGATTGATGGTTACATTCGGAACAACTGGATGATTGCTAGGTGGATTGATGATTCCATTGGTAACAACTGGATGATTGCTGGTTCGTGCAAGAATCTTACAAATCTCTTGTCGGTGTTGAGCAATCTCTTGCTTGTGATAAACAATCATTTGCCGGTGTTCTTGTTCGAGTTTGGCTGGGTGTTCTCATTTGACTTTGGCTAGAAGATCCCAAAGAAGCTGTTCTTGTTTCAAAATTCCCTCCATGGTTGGTTTGATCCTTGATTGGAAGATTAGGATTAGTAGGATTAGTAGAGTAGATTGTTGATTCAAAGATTAGTTAGTAGTAACACCTAACACGTTGGTTTTGGTTTTGCAGCTCGGAAAGAAAATGAAATAATGAATTATTGAAGAAGTACTAGTGAAAATAATGTATTACTAGTAACTACTAGTAATAACTCATGCAAAATTGCGAAGTTGGTTTTACGGGTACATGAAAGTCGGAATCAACTTGATGGTAATCAACAACGCACCGGCCCACGATTCCCATTTCGATTCCCATTTCCGTGTACCGTATGGAAGAACTGACGCGCCGGCCAACGATTCCCATTTTGATTTCTATTTCCATGTATGGAAGAACTGATGGGATTGACCCGTCCGGCGCTGTGTATTATCCCTCTTAAGAAGTTGACTGTACTGTGCACTACTAAACATATTGTACGAGGAATGTTGCAATCATCACTAAGTAGTAAGGAATTTACTGTACGGACCATTTTTGCAATCAAAGTATGGTAGTAAGGAAATCTACCGTACAAGAAAACACGTCACACACAAAATAATACATTTGATTTTTTCCTTCGACGATTCATCTTTTCGACCTCCGTCCTTTTGACCCATTCTACTGATATTTTCCTTCAAACAACTCAGCAGCATCATGCCTCCTGTTATCAAAACCCTTCTTCTATTCTACTGCCGTGGTTGCTGGGATAAGAAAGGCAAAAAATCCAAGAATTTTTTGGATACAAATCTGGGTCAAAAGAGTGCAATACCTTGAAATATGTCTCGTACGGCCTAAGAAAACATCTCGGGTACAATATCCAATGCTACAACCTATACAAAAGTGAGGGTCTAATTAAAGGTATTAAATTCCTTTCGTACGTATGTAGAGGAAACCACAGGCCGGTACTTGAACTTACGTAGATTTCTACGTAATTTACAGTACTACAGCTGGAGTGGTACGATAATACCGACCGCGTCATATGCACCTATGTAAGCAAGATTGGAGAATCTCTGTAAGCAGGATCGAGTCATACGCACCTCTGTAAGCAGGATTGGGATATCCTTCTCGAAGACCGAATGACCGGGAAGGCCCATACTTTCTGTAAACAGGATTGGAATATTCTTCTATCTATGGTAAATGACCGGGAAGGCCCATTCTTTCTGTTTTCACAATCGAAGTTCGATACTTAAGATCGGAAGCAAGGTTCGTTCACGATCAAAGTTCAATACTTAAGATCAGAAGCAAGGTTCTTTTGTTTTCATGACCAAAACAAGGTGAATTGCCTGGTTCCGGTATAGCCGTTTTGATATCTCCAATCATGTGTTTCGATACTCAGGGAGGTTCGAAGAAGCTTCTTGTAACAGCTGTTTCGATGATCACGATTAAAAGGAAGCTTCTAATCGAGAAGGAAGCTTCTCATGATAGCATGTGATTCTACAGTGCTGTACGATTAGCAGTGTACTGTATTCATCACTGCACTAAAAGAGATATCATGCTCTCCAGCAAGATTACTCTCTTATCTCATACTTTTAACATTCAACTGATTTACATCCCAAAATTCACACTAGTTGTTACCAACTACCTGTAATCTACATACTAAGGTCTGTCTCGCTGCAATCTGAATAAGTCACAGCAAGAGAAGATCTGGCGTTTCCCTAGTCTCGCCTGTAGTCCGATTATCCGTTGCCGAAAGTATCCAAACACAATTGTCACGCGTAGAGTACAATCGTTCGTCTACTAACACACTAACACAGCGTTGCTGTTCATCAGAAGTCCTTGAATCAGACTCTCAACGAATCGGATTCAGAAGGAAAATAATAGATTAACAGTCGCAAGCTCTCAGGCAGCTTGCATAACAATCCGAACAGTCAACGACAATCCGACAGCAGATCATCGAACGCTCGACTACGGCTGACGATCGATAGTTCTCTGATCCAATTACACACAACAAGAAAGACACCAATCAGACACGCTGAAGTCTTTATTAGAAGCCCATTGCATTGGACACGCCAATAGCAATATCTCCATCCAAGAATCTCTCACCCGACAGATTCCATTTCTTCCACGTCGCAATCCACGGTGACACACCCACTGTGACACCATATCTCGTATTTGGATCCCGACGCCCACCAAATGATTGTGCTAAGCACCGTAACCAACGACCACAATTATTCCATCGATAATTGCCTTATCAGACCGATGATGCTTACCATTTGATTCTACAATCAATCACCAAATCTACGATCGATTCTTTGCTACCGCCGACGCCAATAGCGACAACCACGACAATAACCAATTCTACGATCGATTACTCGTCAACAACAACTATTGCCGACAACGCAACCAACGGCGACGTCTCACCAAAACGGTTCCTCCTTATAGAGTAGACACGCCGGCATCAATCGTTCTTTGACACGCTTGATCTACAACCGTTTCTACTACCATCTCCCTCGATTGATCGGATTAACCGAATTTTGTTGCGACAACGTCATCTTGAAACAACGGCACAACACAAGTATCGTCTCCTACACGTCGTTATAACTCATCGAGATCGAATTTCCTTCATTATTCCAGATACGAAGGTACCACCCAGATCCTCTAACTCCCGATATTGATGGAGATATTGATTACCAAGCACAAGACACAACAATCGCAACAACAACGACAAACAACGACAACGAATTTTCGTCGCTTCGCCACCTCGCCACTTCAACGGCTCACCGTATCTCATCGAGAACGATTCTCCACACTATTGCGGACGTATTGGTACCATCCTGGTTCTCTATCTCCCAATATTGACAAAGATATCAAAATTTCCTTTGACACGAGTCCGCAGTGCCGTTATGCCCATTCACCAATCCATCATCATGGATACCCCAGATCTCAAATCTCTGTTCCCGTCATTTGATTTGAAACTTGCTCATGTCCTACATGCAACACTGGATGTTCCTCAAGAAGCATGCAACCACATTTGTGAAGCTCTTATTGTAGCAGGAGCAACCACCTGGAATCGATTCATTTGTGAAATTTATGAATATGGTTATCTTGTTGGCCTAGAATACCAAACTCAGACCGGCTCCCGTTCTATCAGTATAAAAGACCAACACACATTAACTACATTTGTTGATTTGATAAATGATATCATTCCCCAAGCTGGCTGTTACTGGTATGACCACAATCAGTACACCCGGGATGTTTTCCTTGCATTTTGTCATGCGTGCAACCAGCACCCTGAACTGACTGCTTTACACAGGGCTAATGCTGCAATCCCTTTTGCGCCATTCCCACCTGTTACTGCTCAAGTTCCTCTGGCATCACAACCCAGCGTACAAGCTACACCTTGCCTGACACAACCAGTCTTAACGCCGGTGTCATCTTTGGTATCTGTTCCCATTGCATCTCAAGCATCTGATCCTGCTTGTGAAACGCCTGCCATCTCTACTACTATTGCCAACAATGAGAACCCGCTTGGATCTTCTGAAACGCATAAGTTAGCTTGCCCCAATACTGATCTCGTCCCTGCTTCCACAAGTACTCCATCCTACACTTGGACTTACTTCCCTAGCACAGAATCAGTTCGCTTCAGAAAAGTTGTCTCCTCAACCATCCCTACTGTCCACCCGGACACTCCACCTGGTGATGCCTCTCATATTACAAACCGTGCGCGTCACTCCCCACGTCCTTCCCTTAAGCCTTCAACTCACTCAAGATGGACATTTCATCCAAAATCTGCTACTGTGACATTCTACCGTTCACCCAAGCAATTTTCTTATCACAAGCCTAGTACTTGCATTCCTTCATTGCAACTTCCACCATCTATGGCATTTTTTAAGCATAGTGTCATTCCAAACTCAGTCCATGTCTATTCACAGCATGGTGCATCTTCCTGCCACGTTCCAAAGCCTACTTATGAGGCATATTCCTTGACCTTCGACTTGCCTGCTGTGTGCATCATCAAACGACATCATGATGCTATCAAGCTCAAGATGTACCACCTACATGCTACCTTGTTGCTTGCTAATTGGCTCTATGACGCTGTCACCTGACATGTATGATACGATTCCATTTCTACAATTCATTCCAAAATAGGTATCTACAATCAAACGGTCTCTTCGATTTGATATGTGATCATGAACCTTGATTCAAGATAAAGCAAAATCTATGCTCCTTTTTCTTGATCTACCTATACTACCATTATATCGCATCTTCCGATTTGATCATTTGACAAAGCCGCTTGCCATACCATCTTTCCGACTATCTTGCAGGGGCATTTCTTCTATGCAAGACAGCCATCATGACTATTTGCAAGGATCTACTCCAGACGATCAAGATCTACGTTTAATCTACGACACAAGGTTCACACCAGTCATCTTCGAATTGATACGCAAGCGATCCTACACTTCGATCTATGATAAGTTGCCTTCTATGATCAACGATCAAGCTTTGGTTACGATTCATGATTTGATCAATTGATCTCCATCTATACAAAATCGATGCCTAATCATGGGGCATCAAATCTACTATTAGATTGACGTTCCTACGATTGATCTGATTCGAATCTCCGACTCAAGCTTCAGTTATGCCTGCTGATGCCTAATCATGGGGCATCCCGCTCACGCAAAACACAACTCTTACAATCATTCCAAGGTTTTCTATCCAACACGACAGATACTTGCCATGCCGTCTTTCCGACTATCTTGCAGGGGCATTTTCTTCTGTACAAGACAGCCATCATGACTATTTGCAATTCTAAGTTGATATCTACGAATCGCTTTACATGCTTCAATCCATGATTGGTCTCTACAATTGTTTCCTATGACTTGGTATGTGCTCAATCTAATTCAAGTCAAGATTCCTACGATTCGATTCTATGTTTCCATTTCGATTACGATTGAATTTGATCTATCGAGGTGTATGTTCAATCTAATTCAAGCCAAGATTTCTACAATTTATTCCAGGATTGATATCTACAAATCAATTCCCAACGAATCAATTATGGTATCTTCTACGATAAGATCAATCAATCTCTACGATTCGTCATTCATCTTTGATCTAATACTCAATCGTTCTCTCGTACGGTTGATCCAAATCTACGATTGATCCAAATATAGATGGTTCATAGTGTCCACGAATCAATCGATTGATCCAAATATACAATGGTTCATAGTGTCCACGAATCAATCGATTGATCCAAATATACAATGGTTCATAGTGTCCACGAATCAATCGATTTCTACGATTTGATTTAATTATGTTCCACATTCGATTCTATGATTCGTCTGTCAGTTCCAATGGCTTGATCCATGCAAAATTGATGCCTAATCATGGGGCATCAAATTTATGGGGCACATTCTACAGAATCGATTATCAATCACATCCTACGATTCGCTTCTACGATTCGCTTCTACGATCCAATCTACGATCACAGGGTTTCCATCAATCATCTTTGATATGATAATCAATCGATCTCTATGATCCGATTCTACGCTGACCTTCATCTTTGATTTGATACTCAATCGATTCCATTCTACGATTCGTCTACGAGCAAGATCCATGATCTGATGTGTGCACACAGTCAATCAGTATCAAATCAACAGTACTACGATTCGATTCTACAACTTGATTGATCTTCTCGCTCCAAGATCGAAGCTACGATTTGCTACGATTGTATTTGATCCATAAATTTGTCTGCAATTTATTCTATGATTGAATCCTATTGATACAATTCAATTCGAATCAATTCTCCAACACCAAGACAAGTACGATTTGATCAGTCAAATGATTCTACGATCCCTTCAAGTTGGTTTCCTCCGAATCGATTTCTATGATCATCTGCCTGCAATCAATTCTACGATTGAATCCTATTGGTACTATTCAATTCTCCGAATCAATGCTCCACTACGATCGATCTTCTTTCCGAAGTATGTGATACACTTGATCACGTGCAAGAAGATGGCGCATATTAAATTGCTTCCACATACGTACTCACGAAATTTACTTGTTCTTCTTTTCGAGCTATGTGACACACTTGATCACGTTCAAGAAGATGGGGCATATTAAATTCCTTTCGTACGTATGTAGAGGAAACCACAGGCCGGTACTTGAACTTACGTAGATTTCTACGTAATTTACAGTACTACAGCTGGAGTGGTACGATAATACCGACCGCGTCATATGCACCTATGTAAGCAAGATTGGAGAATCTCTGTAAGCAGGATCGAGTCATACGCACCTCTGTAAGCAGGATTGGGATATCCTTCTCGAAGACCGAATGACCGGGAAGGCCCATACTTTCTGTAAACAGGATTGGAATATTCTTCTATCTATGGTAAATGACCGGGAAGGCCCATTCTTTCTGTTTTCACAATCGAAGTTCGATACTTAAGATCGGAAGCAAGGTTCGTTCACGATCAAAGTTCAATACTTAAGATCAGAAGCAAGGTTCTTTTGTTTTCATGACCAAAACAAGGTGAATTGCCTGGTTCCGGTATAGCCGTTTTGATATCTCCAATCATGTGTTTCGATACTCAGGGAGGTTCGAAGAAGCTTCTTGTAACAGCTGTTTCGATGATCACGATTAAAAGGAAGCTTCTAATCGAGAAGGAAGCTTCTCATGATAGCATGTGATTCTACAGTGCTGTACGATTAGCAGTGTACTGTATTCATCACTGCACTAAAAGAGATATCATGCTCTCCAGCAAGATTACTCTCTTATCTCATACTTTTAACATTCAACTGATTTACATCCCAAAATTCACACTAGTTGTTACCAACTACCTGTAATCTACATACTAAGGTCTGTCTCGCTGCAATCTGAATAAGTCACAGCAAGAGAAGATCTGGCGTTTCCCTAGTCTCGCCTGTAGTCCGATTATCCGTTGCCGAAAGTATCCAAACACAATTGTCACGCGTAGAGTACAATCGTTCGTCTACTAACACACTAACACAGCGTTGCTGTTCATCAGAAGTCCTTGAATCAGACTCTCAACGAATCGGATTCAGAAGGAAAATAATAAAAGGAAAGATCTATAACTTCTCCACCTCTGTCAAAGTGCAGCCTACCTTGCCGTCTGTTCAACATTCTCCATCAGATTTTGGGATGACTATGACACAAAACGGTCCATCTGTTCCCTTTTCCCATCTCTCCCACCACACCGTCACAAGTCAATCAGCCACCGGTCTTCATTCTGTTCTAAACAGACAGATTGTACATGATGTCTTTTTACCGCCAATGGATAGGAACACCATTGAATCTTACATGGCCGTTTCTGCTGTTCAAGATGAAGATGCATTCCTGCTGAATAATGATATAGACAATGCCGATGACTGACAAGGATGACAATGACGATGATGTAAACGAAAATAATGACAACAATTCTACCAACAACATAGATTGTGGAGACAACGAAGAAGATCACACTACTAATGGTTCTGATGTTAACTTCGATACTGCTCAGCAAGCCCCACCACCACCATCTTTGCATGAAATCATCAATCTGAATGAAAGAGACTGTTTGTTTCAGGCATAAAATTCAGTAACATGCCACTAATTCAGAAACAGATGCCAGTGGGGTAGGAAAATGCAATGTGCATCAAAATATTATGAGTTCAACATTAATTTCAATAAATAGGGTGAAATTACAAAGGGGGACCAGTGGAGTTTGACCCAAATATGCGCGTGATTCCGAAAGAACCCCGAATCTCATTTGTGTGACGGGGCCTTGTTGGATAACAAGGAGCTAGAGTGGTACCAAGTAACACCCCTCCTCCCCAATGATACTAGTACTCGGAGGCGATTTGGTTGGCACGTGCCAACTCCTCTCTTAAGAAAAACTCTCTTAAGAAAAATCCTTGGTACACACGCCTTGGATTTTTCTTGAGAGTTTTTCTTTAGAGAGGGGTTGACACGTGCCAACCAAAACTGAGGACGGGGTGTTACCTATAGTACTACTATCACGTAGGAAGGAAGGCGATGCCACGTAGAAATCAGAGTTTAGGAGCTTCGACCCAAGTGCCGGACACCTGTCACGAATTACGTAGTTGTAGTAACTACGAAGTACTTCGGGGTAGTGTTTAGATGAAGAGCGCTTACGCTACGGTACCGTACCGGTATCACAAGCATCTCACACTCAGTATCAACGGTACAAGTACTTGTACTGTAATTAGGAATCGATACTGAGGCTATCGCGCACGTAGAAAGTGATAGCGTCCGGATCAACGAACGCCTTTCAACAGAACTACAACTATGTACGGTACGTTCTACCTCTCCACCACAAAGACAACAACAACATTACCCGTAACACCGTACACTAAAACCAAATATTCCTAGAAAATAAAGGCTCTTTCTCGCACGAGAAACGCATCTAAACGAGGCATCGCAGTAGGAGAACTTGTGTAAATTGAATACCTGGAGGAACCATTCGAGCAAGCCGAGAAGACACCGGAAAATCTGATCGCAGCATGGTTCGACGCAGGTCAAAGCGCAAGGCAACGGTCCTTGAAGGTCTCACGAAGGCTCATGGGGGATTGCGTCGATCGAAGAGAAAACTGGCATTGAAAAAGGATGAATCTAAAATTTATGGGGACGATTATGGGATCCTTCCGTCCGATTGATCCCACGTAGGTAAGAAGACACTGTTTGCATCGTTCCTTTTTTGAGTGAAAGAGATTGTGCTCCGCACGATTCACTAACAATTGTCGTATGCCATTCTTTTCGTTTCATCTTCTTGGTTCATCCACCGGTAACTCGACTTCAGCCGCATCGGCTATACCGGGGAGGTAAGCTCCGTTTGAATTTGTTACTTCCAACTCATGTTTTTTTAATAATCGCAATATACTTACTTTTCCAGCGCCTTTCGGCAACGACGATCAATCGTTTTTCACCTTTGAATGCTGGATCCAACATTACGATCGACCACAAAAAGGGTACCCTTGGGATTTGTATGCGGTGAGTTAAATTTTTGGAAAAGTGCGGTGTTTCCCTAGTGTTTTCTTGCCGCTCACTCGAAAGCTCATTTTGCTTTCTTTGAAGGTTATCCTGTGGGGATAGGGGGTGAGTTATATGGTGGAAGTATGTTCATCAAAAGTGCCGCTTCAGACACGAATCAAGGGAAAGCCATTCAATCTATCAATGAGAAATGGGGAGAGACCGGAAGTAGCGGACGCCCTTGGGGTGGAAGAGAGACCATAGGCATTCAAGTTTGCAAGAAAAAATACACCCCTTTTCTCTTCACGATTGATGCTTGTGACGATGAAAATGATGCCAAAAATATCAACGCCACCACTGCTACTTCTGGTAGTCGAAAAAAAAAGCTTGTGAAGGTCGTTAGGATGTTTGGATGTCCTCACCATTCCGATTTACGAAAAGAGAAAATCGAGCGTCATGGAGTTCGAAACGGGTGGGAGCCGTTTGGTCAGTGGTCGCTTCGAAAGGCACAGCAATTGGCTCTGAAAGCAACGTATCGGATCGACGATATTGATGATACTTGCAAGACTTGTGAGGACGGGGACAGAAAGATTGCCGCGTTACCCACCGACGGAAAAAATAACACTGGGAGCAATCCAGTAGGTTTTGGCAGTAGACGCAATAAAAACAGTTTTACCATTGAAGACGTAAAAACAGTCTGTCACAATGGAAAGTGCCTTTGGAAAAAACGAGACAAGTATGACAATGTTTACAATGAAGTCACGGGACTTTCAGAAGCACTGAGCGAAGAAGATACACCACGCTGCTCACCGTCGTCTTATTAAAAAGTAATATGAGCAATTTCAAAGCTAGTCGATCTACATGTACTGATCACACGGATAGCCATTTGACGACACTTTTACTCCAAATGTTCAGCTGCAGAGGGCATTCATGTAAGTTTGGCTGTTACTCAATTGCAATTTTGAGTTATGATTATTTGCCTTCCGTAATGACCTGGATTTGTTAGATACTTTGTTATGACCAAATCTGGTGAAGAAGGAAAGGAAATTATCCAATACGATTGAACAGCAGGGCAGTGTGGTATTGTAATTCAAATAAATTCACCATAACTTTTGTCGTTTCGTCTAGTTTTACTCTCGATGTCCATACATCACACTAACAGCGGTCGCCCTTGTTAGTAACTACAGAGTAGTATTAATTTCAGTGATTTCAAGTACGAGTACCGTAGGTTCTAAATTTGTGAGTGTTATTCATGTAATACCATGGCTCGCACGGGAGAGCACGTGCACTTGATCCGATCGGTGCCTAAGTAAGAAAAAAATTAAAGACTCACGGGTTTAAAACAGACTATCACTCACATACGTTTGTGATAGCCTCAGTAGCCTACCTACTTGTAGTACTGGATGTGCAGTGTTTATAGTGCATACGTGTGTTGGTGGGTTAAGCAATGCTAGAGGGGGAGCCGGGAAGTGCCAGCCTGTGGCTAGTTTTTGCAGGCTGGTCCGGTCCCGAGTTGCTTTGCCCACACACCGGCGCACAGCTTTGGCTGTTAAGCCTTTTCTGCGGGCGGGCGTGGTGGGCCTTTTATTCTACTACTAATCGTTTTAGGAGCAAAAAGAGTGAGCTGTAGGCTTGGTTTTTGCTGGAGGAATCCTTTACCGGCTTGTTTGTGCTTTCCCTGTAATTTGCTGCTTACAGAATTGCTGTATTCGGTGAGGGATGATCGTAGTAGAGTTCGTACCTACGTTGGTGATACAGTGAGATCTTGATACTCAAGGGTGTTCTTTGGTTCGTACGTGCGTCGTACGTTCCACGTGGCACTACCATTCCTTACATTCGGTTCGCTACATCAACTATCACTCACATACGTTTGTGATAGCCTCAGTAGCCTACCTACTTGTAGTACTGGATGTGCAGTGTTTATAGTGCATACGTGTGTTGGTGGGTTAAGCAATGCTAGAGGGGGAGCCGGGAAGTGCCAGCCTGTGGCTAGTTTTTGCAGGCTGGTCCGGTCCCGAGTTGCTTTGCCCACACACCGGCGCACAGCTTTGGCTGTTAAGCCTTTTCTGCCAGTAGGCCATAGGCCACAGGGTGGGAGCTGGAGGGAGATGAACCGGGAGGGTCTTGGGGAGGACAGCGAGGGTGGGAGAATCATCATGGAGGATTCAGAAAGGAGGATCAGAGAGAGCTGCCAGGGGGAGTGGGGGCTGCAGCCGGCACCCATTCCTCTGGCAGGAAGGAGTATGTTCCATTGTTGAACATTACAGAGGCAAGGTTCTTGAAAATGGGGAGGGACTGTTGATGGAGGTACCGCATCATGCAATCACTGTGCCATCTGGCGAGGAGCTTGATGACATTAGAGTCACATTTGCCCTGGAGCAGGGCCATAGCCCCTCCCGCGCGAAGGGAACGGGCAGAGATTGCTGCAGGGGAGATGCCAGTTGTGTGGTAGAGGGTCTGGGCATAGACTCTCATGGAGGAGGTGACAGTTGCTGCTCGAACCAGGGTGAGGACCCCATTGTCAAAGTAACTGGCCAACTTGAGGGCTGGACTGAAGGGGGAGAGGGAAGAGCAACAGCGGCGGAGATGAAGGACCTGGCGAGCGCAAGCTGCCACAGGGCAGCAGAGGGGGTCACCACTGCTGGCATGAGCCACTACTTCACCCTTGTCCCCATTCTTCTGTGTGGTGAAGGTGAGGGTGACAGAGGTAGCAGCAAGGAGCTCATGCTCAGGGCCATCATGGTGGACAATTTTGGAGCCAAGGTAGAAGGAGACTTCCCGGAGGTGGAAGGCTTGATCATCCCTGGTAGTACCCGTGTACTCACCAGGTCTGAGGCAGAAGAAGAAGGCTATGCAGATCATGTTGGCAATGGCCTGCCTGGCCGGGGAAGGGTAGTCATGGTAGGCAAAGCGGAGCGCATGCATGACTAGGGTGATTGGGACTGGTTTGACCCGGCAAGGGGCTGGGTCCAGTTTGGCATAGGCTTTGAATTGGGCAGTTAGCCTGAAGTCAAGACTGCCAGTTGAGTTGGTTAGTGAAGGCACAGAAGTTGGGGGGGCTGGATTTCCAGCCCATTGGATTGGTGAGGGGGATTCCAATGAGGGGTGGCTCGCCCTTCCTCGCAGGGAACAGCACTCCTAACGTCATGGTGTCTTCGGGTTTCAACTGGACCCGGTAGAACCCATCTGCGAGGTCGATTTTGGACATATACACTGGACCAAACCTGTTGTTGGCGTGGTGCAGCTTGTGGAGGAGCCTGGGAAGTGTCCGGCCAAATTGCATGGCTTCTGCCGGGGCTAGCGGGATGGTGTCTTGGTTGACCTCAGAGTAGGTGTAATCGGAGATCATTCGGGGGCGCCTGCCCCTTTGTGGGACCAGCCCCAGTGGACTCAGCCTGAGGTTGGGAAGGTTGAGGATGAGGCTGGCTGGGAGGACAGTCCATTGCTGCTTGTCCATCATGTCGGCATATTCTTCCCGAAGGAAGGCAATGCCCTGCCGTGAGGATTGGTGGGGGCCCCTGGCTAGGGCCCCAGCAAGCCGGGCAGTGGTCCAAGGAAGGTTGTTCATGGAGGCGGGGGTGCCCTCCTGCCCAAAGTGGGCTAAGAGGGGACCCGCTGGGTGGGGGATAGTACCCACATGTGGGTGGATGTCACCTCTTCCCCGGATGGTCCGGATGAAGTCCCCCCAACTCGTACTGTGGTGGTACACTGAGGTAGCTCGGGTGATGTGTGCGTCTAGCCTGTCCTTGGGGTAGCTACTAGGAGCGGCCAGCGCGGTGCTGGGAGGAGAAGGAGAAGGTTCCAGCACGGCGCTGAGGTGGGAGGGAGGATCCAGCGCGTCGGCGCTGGGAAGAGAGGGAGGGTCCAGCGCGTCGCTGGGAGGGGAGGGGGATGGAGAGCCCAAGGCCGGGCAGGTTGGAAAAGCCAGCGGAGAGAGTCCCAGCAACAAGTCGATGGGTGGAGGGGAGCCCAGCGCGGTGCGGGGCGGAGGAGTTGGAGGTCCCAGCCGGTGGCTGGGTGGAGGAGATCCCAGCCCGGCGCTGGGTGGAGTAGGCACTCGTGGGGGTGGAGGAGATCCCGGCCCGGCGCTGGGTGGAGTAGGCACCCGTGGGGGTGCTGAACCGAGGGTGGGGTCATACAGGCGAGTGAGAACGGGTGTGGGGGGCTTACCTAAATCCCTAGGGAGGGTAGGAGCGAACTGTTGGGGGATGGGTCGGCTCCGGTGGAGCGGCGAGGGTGGGGGCCGATGGCCCTGCACGCGTGTTGAAACCACGTGTGGTGAAACCAGTTGGGGGAGGTGTACGCGTGTTGAAACCACGTGTGGTGAAACCAGTTGGGGGAGGGGTCGGCGGGGAGGGGATGGGGGCTCCCGGGGGGAGCGGGAAGGAGATGGGATGGATGTGGCTGATGGGTTTTCCCGGATGGCTGGGGAAGATGGGTGTTCCCGGGGGGAGCGGGAAGGAGATGGGATGGGTGTGGCTGATGGGGTTGCCCGGATGGGGGGGGGAGGGGTGCTGCTGAATCGAAGGTGGTGAGGGAAGTGATTGGGTGGGGGCGCTGTTGTGGCCCCCGAGGCAAGTAGAGTGAGAGGGGGCGCAGCGCCAAGTGATTGGCGCTTGCCAGGTCTTCAGGCAGCATAGGCCTCTTGGCACCATTCCCAGAGCAGTTCCTTCTCTGTTGGCGTGATGTCGACATGGTCATGAATATTGCGGCAGCCGGTGAAGCAGCGGCCTCTGATGTGCCAGGAATGGCAGCGTTCTTTCCCATCGGGCCGTTTGAGAGGTGTTTTGCCCTTGGCTTTCATGGAAGAGATGACTAATCTCATTGCTTTGTTTTTGATTTTAGCAGTGAGGGGATTAGAGGGGTCAGAGAGCCTGGGATCTCTGTTTGGATTGTGAAGCTGATCATCGCGAGGGCGGGGGGTTCCCCCCCCTCCTGTAGGTTGGGCTGGAGGGGCTCCCGTCGGAGGGGAGAGTGGCAGCTTGAGGGCTCGTAAGGCATCGACGTTGGACACATTAGGGAGCCAGTTGAGGTTCTGGGTCATTCTGAACCTGTGGATGTCTTCCCCAAAGTCCGGGGAAGGGAGGGTGGTGTCTGCCTCCCATTGTTCTTCTAGCCAACCCCGGATGCGGACCTGGAAGTAGTACACTACTATTGCAGGAGTGATCCGGTCGCCTAGTTCATCTGCAATGGCCCTTCTGAGGGGCATTTGTTGCCACTCTAACCTGGAGAGACCACGTTGGTAAGACTTCACCACATTATGTGTGGCGCCTAGGAGGGTGGCTAGTACAGCAAGGTAGCTTTTCAGCTGAGTGGTAGCCTCGGTCCAATCGAGAGGGATGTAGGCTTTGGTCTTTTGCAAGTCTAAGGAGTCCTTGAGTGAGAGAGAGTTGCCGTGGGTGGAAATCATGGTGTCATACGCAGCTACATTAGCAGCCGCTTCATGTTCCCTCTTTAGGGTAGCTGCTGATCCTCCTGGAGGGGTGAAGGCTAGAGGGAGTATGCCATCTGCTACATCAAAGGGGTCGGTCCCATAGAAGTTGCAATCTTGGAACCTCTTGAGTACTGCTGTGGTGATGAGGGGTGCCTGGATGCCAAGGTTGTAGGCTTCTGTGGCTACTTGACTTTGAAGGACCATGTGGGTCTTTTCATGTTTGCTCTTCTTGGCCCAGGCTGTGTAGATGGGGGGAAGATCCGCTTCAGTTGTTTTTCCACAGAGTAGGAGGAGTCTTTCAGTGTAAAGGTTCCCCCACACTTCCCTCACGGATTGCAGCTTGGAGGATTCTTGTCTTCTTTGGTCCAGTGACTCGCTCAGTCTTAGTTGTTGGTCGGTGAGCGCTGCGAAGGCTGCAGTGAGGGTAGGGTCTGCCGGGGCTGCGGTGCCTGCTATGAGGCCTGGGAGGTCGCGGAGGAGGACATTGCTCTTCATGTAGGCTCGGAGGTGAGCTTCAGCTCGGAAGGAGGGTCCGGGCTCTAGGAGCCGGATGGCGCCCAGAAGAGTGGTAGGTTGTGTCCCCACTGCTCGAAGTGTGTCCAATAAGGGTTTGCAGATATTCTCCAGTCCTTGCTGGTGGATGTGAGGTTGGAGGACTTGGAAGGCCTGCTTTGGGGTGAGGCCTCTGCACAACACCAGTGGGACAAATTCAAAGGGTAGGAAACATACCTTATGGGCCTGGAGCATTTCAGTGTGGGCGGTCCCTTCAGGGATGGCGGGGATGTAATCTCTATCCGGATGTTGTGATATGGTGGCTTCATGGTGGGCCATAAGGTACACCCGGCTAGCTGCAGCCCTCGACAGAAGAGCTGCATCCACTTGCACCAGCTCACCCTCTTGTCCTTCTACATCATCGATGTAGCCAAAGGCCCGGCCCCGGTTGGCTGAGGGCTGGGTGATGGTGCCTGGATATCTTCTAAGACCATGGATGACCCGGAGCCTGTCCACCCCAGCTGCATCTTCTTGGAAGATGCCCAAGCCTCCAATAGCTTGGGCATTGAAGATATCGAGAAGTAGAGGGAGGAGTCTCTCCCCGTCGGCCTCCGTGAAGAGAGTGTAGATGGCCTGGTAGACGTCGTGCCTAGCAGGGGCTTCCCCAAAGGGCCCGGAACCCTGAAAGTACTCCCTGTAGTTCATATTGTTGCTATGGAAGCGTCGGGCCTCGTCGTTGTCGTGTTCTGTTGATGATCGGTCTGTGGCAGAGGCGCGTCGGGCCTTTGGTCAGTCGGCGATAATCCGAGGATGGGGAAGAACCGGGACGCGGTAGATGAATCGAACAACAGGGGGAGGGGGAGGAGGTCCTCGCGTTGGGAAGAACTCGCGTCGGGCCTTAGGCTGGTGATAGATGCGGCCGTGGGCGCGTCGGGCCCAGGATCCTCACGTTGGGAGGAATCGGCGCGCTGCGGCTCTCGCGTTGGGAGAAGCCGTCCGGGAATCGATAGAGGGACTATCGACCACCAAGAGAGGCTTGTACGGGTACAATAGGGGAGACTATTGGACCTGGACGCATAAGCCTTTTATTCTACTACTAATTGTTTTAGGAGCAAAAAGAGTGAGCTGTAGGCTTGGTTTTTGCTGGAGGAATCCTTTACCGGCTTGTTTGTGCTTTCCCTGTAATTTGCTGCTTACAGAATTGCTGTATTCGGTGAGGGATGATCGTAGTAGAGTTCGTACCTACGTTGGTGATACAGTGAGATCTTGATACTCAAGGGTGTTCTTTGGTTCGTACGTGCGTCGTACGTTCCACGTGGCACTACCATTCCTTACATTCGGTTCGCTACATCAACTCAATGGGCGCGAAAAAGGTGCGAGGAGGGGGTGTTACTTTGGTAATTTCGAAAATATGTCGTAGAATTGCTACACGATTTCTAGTAGTATTTCCTGCCTCAACAATGGCATGATACTTTAGTAATTTCGAAAATATGCCGTAGAATTGCTACACGATTTCTAGTACTAGTGTTTTCTGCTCTGACAATGACATGATACTAAAGTAATTGTTGTCGGCGAAAAATACGGACTTTGTCGGCATCAAATTCGATTGGAAAAGCTGACAAAACGAAACGACGACCGAGGTGCGGAATACGAGATACGAGTACTCCAATGATTAAGCGGTAGAATCAAACGCACCTCCACTACTTGGAATCCTTAAGTGGTAAAAATGATATCACTTAGGACTACAAACAAAAGACAGTAATCGGTTAGAAACAAGAAATATCCAAAGACCTGACCAATAAGTGAACACTTGGAATCCATAAGTACATTCAAAAGAATATACTTGATATCCCGTGAGGAAATTACTTATTACAATCAAGAAAATCAATACCGATTCCAGATGGGCCTCATATCTAGCATATATACCACGAACAAGCATACGCCCCATCGAACAGATTACTTAACAACATGAATGACCGATACCGCCAAATGACCGATACAGTGAGACAGACACGACGCTAATACAGCAAAAGCAACAGCAACAGCAACGACAGTATCGGTACGAGAATGGTAACAAATAACCGGGGAAGATCTCTACCATGTAAAATACAGCAGAGAGCCCCGATACAGTGAAAATACGTAGTAAAAATAAGAGCCTCTCTCAGAGCTCACATCTCTTTAAATTTCAATTATCCTATACCTTTCGGTCGATTTTTAGAGTAACAACAGGTTATAGAGCCCTTATACCTTCCACTAACAAGTGGATACCTTAAGCTACCTATCTCCGCCCCGTACAGCACCTCCACTGTCGGTTACAGCCAGAGTATACTTGGTACGGGACTCGCATCGCCGGGCTGTATCAATAGACCTCCCCGCCTCTCTCTCTTTCCCTTCTTCTCATCCTTACTCGCGTATCAAGGGGTGTATCTACAGATCCTTCTACCAAGAATCTTCTTCTGTAATACACGACCAAGCGTGCGTATCAAGGGGTGTATCTACGGGACATCCAAGAACGATCAACGATTCGAATTAGAACGTTCCGGACATCGATTGAACGATTCCTCCGACAATCGTTACATCAACGGACGATCGCACAAACAATAACCCCGACAACGATCATCCCAAAGGTTAATTAATTCGCCTTGTCTCTACTACGATTGAACGATTACTTACATCGAACGGCTATCGAATCATCGGACGATTACGACGCTCGCACGATTACGATTACATTGAAACAAGAATAAGACCGAACGCCGCAACAACGACAATCTCTAAATCATGCCGCCTGCACCTCCATTTGACTGGAATCAAATCCAGGAAATTGCAATCCGATTTGGGACATTCAACACCAAAGGCAATGCCCACAAACATGAGGCCCTCAACGACTCATTCCAGCACGATCTAGAAGACACTGCTGGCCTGTTCCTCACAGAGGATGATGACGCCAACACCGAAGGACCCAAGACCCTGGCTCCAGACCCCGTTACCATGCTCAAGGAAATCATTGTAAATGCGATCATGGAAATCATCCCCCCCAAGGAACAGACTGAGATCAATAAGGGACACATATCCACTCTTTTTGCAGACGCATGCCTCTGGTACGTCGCTCCAGACAAAACAACAAAGCGAATCAGGAACAAACACTCAATGGACAAGGCAGGAGCACTAGCTATCGCACAAGGACAAGAAACCCTCCTCATAGAGATCAGGGCAACCCACTGGGGCTTCAAATCGAATTGGGATGCAGTACACTTTGACGAGGTCTACGATACAAAAATCTACACCTTCCCCGAAGCAGACGACAACGATGAAGATGCCACAGCTCCAGCGCCGGCAACCGGCACGAACATGCAACAATTGACCACTCTACTCCAGCAACTGGTCGACAACAGCAACACCAATAACAACAACAACAACACCAATGCTGGTGCCAACCATCAAGCGACACTTGACCTCCCATGGAACCCGGCAACCTTACCACCACCAGTGAAGGACCGTTACTACAGGAAAGATGAATTCCTCACCAGAGATGACATGAAAGACTTCCCAATCACCTACACCGACTCATCGGGAAATGAAACCATTGTCAGGCAAAACTACTACCTACACAATCTAGGCAGTGGGAGAAATGACCAGCGCCTGATCACCAGAAGTGGTGACTGTTTTGATCTGACCAGAGCCTCTGACAAGTCCAAAGAAGCAGCTAGAGACAAACTGTTCCTCTCAGGATTCCCGCAACTAAAGGATGCAACGGACCCTCAGGTTAGGAAATGGTACAGAGAGATCACAGCTCATTCACAGCAACACCACATTTATGTACACCCATACTACTTATACAGACGTGAAGCTGATCACCTCAGAGGATTCACAATTGGTGATGACTTTCCACACGATCTACCTTCAAGATATGAATTGGCTATCAACGAATGGGGAAATCTCATTTACACTGCACTCAGAACTGATAAAATCATCCCTGATTCATGTGCAAGTATGAAGGCCACTATTCAGAGCTTTGAAGGCGGACAGGGATATGAAGCGCTCTACACAATTATCGCTCAAACACATCCCAACTCCAAAAGGCCATCCAACGCCAGCAGAATGGTCAGAAACCCTCCAAACCAGAACGCAGGTGAATCTCTTGAAGAATACTACTTCCGGTACAAGGATTATCTGAGACTTAGAGTGTTTCTCCAGAACCAACCTGGCACTATCAGTTCGACTGAAGAAGTCAGCAATCTCATTGCAGGAACCACCCTCTCAGACGAGCTCTTCAAAAAGACAGAAGATGAACGCGACTCTGATGACCAATTCAAGCGGGACAAATACAAGGCAGGTAGGCTTCTACAGACCCTCCAAACATATGAGCAAGAGATTAAGGCCAAACAAAGGTACAAGAACAAAACCTCCAAACCAAGCTTGTCTAAACAACTACCAGTCACAGGAATCAGACCGGGTCCCCATCGCAATGACAGGTTTCGGAAACGCACTGGCAACAATACTGTCAGAACGCCTTCTACTTTAACTTCTCATTCAATCAGCCTGGTTGATTCACTTGGATACCCTGAAATGGATGAAGAATCTGATAATCCGTTCCTCCACCAAGCATACTGCAATGCCATTACTGCGTTTGACAAAGAGCCTAGTCTGTTTGACACCTCAAAGCAGTGTATTGTCTGTCACACCTCCGGGCACAACTTTGACAACTGTCCTGCGCTGCAAGATGTTGAGTCACTTAGAAAACATAGAATTGCCACCGCCGTTTACATCAGCAAAAACATGAGGGAAACCAAAAAGCTCTTGGATTCTACACAACGTATCTCTCAAATCCACATTGAAGATGAAGATGACGAGCAGAATGAGACCTCACCGATTTGTGAACCAGAGAACCAAAATTTTTGCAACGGCCAAGAATAGAAAGTCTTTCTTGCAGCCATTCTATGACATCACCTCAAGATGATCCTCAAGGATTTGACAACGCCACAGCGCTCCAAGTGAACAGCTTATGCCCATCCTTGGACTCCAGCAGTGTCAGCTCCTACGAATCTGTCAAAATTGGTGCCGTCAATCTCCTCCCTAAGGACAGTCTCCAGTCATCAATCCCAATTGATGTCTACTGTGATATGGAATCACTTGAGGCTACGACCCCTACATTGGAATCACACTTGAGAACCAATGAGGATCCCAATTTCGATAGGGACAACCCTACATCAGTTGATACCAATACTGTGCAATCCCTAGTCCCACCAGATCCGATTGCAGCTACAGCTTACTTCCAACATGGTGTCAGAGCTCAGATTGACACCGGTGCGAAAGTTTCCTGCACCAATCTCAAACACATCCTGCATGGTTACAAACCCTACAACAAGCTGAGGAAATGTCCTGTCAGGCTCACGGCAGCAATAGGAGGAAAAGCAGCTACCTGCATCCCTGAAGGCTCGGGATATTTGCACATCCCAGCACCCAATCACATAGGGTATCTTAGAGTCTTCTTCTATTATTCTCCCTCCCTGTCAACGACATTACTGAGTGAGAATGATCTCTGTGGAATGACATCTCGCATGCGATGTCAGTTTAGTGGGCAGTCAATCCATAAATCATTCATTGACAACTATGACTCATCTGCTCCACGAAACGGCAACCTCACAATCATCTGTCATCACAAGCAGAACACTGCCAGCAGCATTGTCCTCCATGGCAGCATCATTGACGGTCAATGCTATACACACCCAGTACTGATCCCCGACGTTGATATTGCATCTCCATATGCTAATTGTGCAACATCGTCAGCCTATGCTTTGGCGACTGACATACAGTTCAAGGAAGCTTGTGAACTGGCCTCCAAAGAAGCCATTAGCAACTACAGGTATGATATCTACACCAATCTTGTCAATCTGCAAAGATGTACTGAAGCAGTGAAAGCTCAGTCTGATACTAGTGACACACCAAGGTTTGATGCCAAACTGTTTTTCACCAAGATTGTGGACAAAAATATCCCAATCCAAGCCATCAAAACCAGGACATCAAAACTTCTGTGGCACCAAAGGTTGGGACACCCATGCGATGATTTTCTCTATCAAGCTCATAAGCACATCATTGGAGTCCCAAAGTTCAAGCGCCAAACAAGTATTCTTGATCAATGCCCAACTTGCATACAATGCAAGCAAACTAAAACACCTGCTGGCCCACATTCCACAAGAAAGGCTACACAACCTTTTCAAGGATTATCAGTTGATTTTGCATTCTCTGGCGCGAGATCCTCCAACAGCAAACGCAAGCGCGACTATGAAGGCATTCATGGAGAAACAGCTTGGATTCTGATCACAGACCACTATACTGGTATGAAATATGGAGATACCCGAATATCCAAGGCAGCACCCCTACATTGGTTGGAGCATTTCTTTTCCCAGTACAACCCGGCTTGTGCCAACAAGTATGTTTCAGTTGACCAAGGTGGCGAACTCTATCACAACCCTGATATCAGAAACCTTTTCTCTGCATTTGGATACTCGATTTTCCCCACTGGTGCTGATGCTTCACACCAGAATGGTACAGTTGAAAGAGGGCATCACACTCTGGCTAATTCCATGCGAACCATGCTATCTGGTGCTAATTTGCCCATCAAGTTTTGGCCCTTTGCTTTCTACCATGCACTTCGGTTGTCCAATGCATTCCCTGAAGGCAACCAACCACATTCACCATTGGAATTGGCAACTGGCCGTAAGGAAAACCTTGCTGATTTCCGAACCTTTGGTTGCAGAGTTTGGGTTAGACCTCCAGGCAAGAGATCTATTAAGCTCAAACCCAATGCACGAAAAGGCATATTCCTGGGTTTTGTCCCATACACTACCAGAAACATCCTTTGGTATGATACTGAGACACATCGAGTCAAGATAGCCACCCATGTCCGGTTCGACGAAGGCATGCATGATCTCCCACTTGCAGACCTCCCCACTAATGTCAAACACCTACTCTGGACTGATGACAACGTTCAACTGCCACCAGAGCCTACTGAAGTCTCATCCAGTGATTTCCAGTTTTCCATCACGCCGTTTGCCGACCTCACCAATCTCAGGCTCCCTGTTTCCAGTTCCTGTACTGATCCAGCATTTGGTCTCAGGTATGCCAATGATTCACTCCTTGGCCGCGCTTACATCACCAATATCCTTCCCAAAAGTCCTGCCTCCAAGCTTTTCTCCTCCCACAAGAAGACTCTCTCCAAGCTTAGGGGCGCTTATATTGTATCTATCAATCACAACCGTGTGTTCACTGCTGCTGATGTCACCACCGCCCCGCACCAATCACACGCTCGAGGGGTGAGGAATTCAATAGATACCGATACTCCTATCACTTTTGCACTTGAAGAAAAATTGTCTCTGAAAGACATCCGGAAACACTCAAATGAATATGGATTATTTGCTCCCAATACGTCTTGGAAAGAACCCACTGATGAAGAAGACCCACCCTTTTTGGACCGGATCTCATCCATCAAGACCATCAAGAAAATTGGCACCAAATACAAGAACATCATCCAATCCAGAATCAACCAAGTTGACCACACTGAAGCCCTCCATGCCTCCATCCAAAAACACTTGGCCCCAATTGAAGATGACATGGATGTGGTCATTCCTACTATTGACATTGCTTCGCTCAGAGCCATCACTAAGCTTCATAAACCAGGTAACCATACATTACCTCTAGATGCAGATTCACTGCCAACTGAAGAAATTGAACTCTTAATCAAGGCCATCAATTCAAAAGCAACTACACCTGAAGAACAAGCACTAGGGCACTTCACTCGACGGAATCTCAAGTCTTTATCCACCTGGGCAGAATGGGAAGCTGGGGAGCAAAAGCAGCTTGATCAATTTGAAGATTTGGAAATGTTTGGCTCACCAATTCAATACCCTAAGGACCCAGAGGCGATTATTCTCAGGCCTCACTGGCAGTACAGTGTCAAGAGGAATGGTGTCCGCCGCGCAAGACAGTGTTGTAATGGAAGCAAATACGCAGCTCCAACCCTGCATGCTATTGCCATGTCATACTCTTCATGTGTTGAACATCCTATCCAAAGATTGTTCTTTGCCATTGCCGCTAGCCTCAATCTCAAAGTCTACGGAGCAGATGCCCAAGATGCTTTCGGACACAGTCCTGGACCTGAAATTCCAACCTTCATGACTGTAGACGATGCATATGCAGACTGGTACAGACACAAACACGGCAAAGACATCAACCAAAGGATGGTGCTCCCGGTTCTTCGAGCACTTCAAGGCCACCCAGAATCAGGTAGACTATGGGAGACTCACATCAACAAGATCTTAAAAGGTCCTGATCTCAACTTCAAGACCACCACACATGACAGAACAATATATACGACAGTCTTTGAGGGTGAAATGGTCTACATGTTAAGACAAGTTGATGATTTTGCACTAGCTTGTACATCAGAATCCATATCCAACAAGATCTATGACATTATAGGTGCAAGGCTCAAGCTACCAAAGGAAGACGTGATCCCCTTTACAAAATTGGGATTGCTTGAGGACTTCAATGGAATTGACGTCAAACAAACAGCTGATTACATTGAACTGTCCTGTGCCAATTACATCGACCGGATCATGACATCCCATGGTTGGGAGACTGATTCTAAGATGAAACCCCACTCCAAGCCATCAGCGCCGTTATCAACTGAAGTACTGAGCCAACTGCAATCACATACGGATGGACCATTAGAAGGCACCAAGGAACACGCTGCATTACAATCCACATCTGGGTTCTCCTACAGAACACTCTTAGGCGAAATGATGTTTGCATATGTGAGCTGCCGGCCAGACATTGGCTATGCAGTGACCCTGATGTCAAAATACAGTTCCAATTCCACTGCATTCCACTATTCCAGTCTGAAGAACATAGCTCGATACCTCAGAACAACCAGATCTTGGGGTATTAGATTCTATAGACCAAATGCTGAGCCATCTCTTCCATCAGGAGAACCATACAACGATGTAGTCCAAGATGCATCACTCCCAAAATACCCTGCAGATATCAAGCACAGCAAGTTGATGTGTTTTGTTGATGCAGCATATGGAAATGATCCAAAACATCGCCGGTCCACCACAGGATATGTTTTCACTTATGCTGGTGGAGCAGTTGTTTACAGATCCAAAGCTCAGTCACTTACTGCTCAGAGTTCTACAGAAGCAGAATTCATTGCTGCAGTCACAGCAGCCAAAACAGCCAGGTACCTCAGGTCCGTACTCAAGGAATTAGGATTTGTACAAGTTGGTCCAACTCCTATCTATGAAGACAATGCGTCAGCAATTGAGATCATCAATGCCCAGAAGCCAACTGAAAGAACCAGGCATATTGAAATCAGGTTCTTTGCAATTCAAGCTTGGAAGGAAAATGGTGAAATCAAGATGATTCATTCCTGGAGTTATCAACCCTGCTGATGATCTAACCAAACCATTGGGATGGATCTTGCACGCCCGCCATGCAAGACACATCATGGGACACTACCCAGGTTAAACCAGTCAACAGTACGCGCTTCGACGATTGCTACGATTGATTCGATCTGATTCCGATTCGATCCGAATCAGCAAAATTGATCCAAGGTTAAATATACCCCGACAGTAATCCAATACAACACGGTTAGAGTATTGGATCAAGGGGTGTGTTGTCGGCGAAAAATACGGACTTTGTTGGCATCAAATTCGATTGGAAAAGCTGACAAAACGAAACGACGACCGAGGTGCGGAATACGAGATACGAGTACTCCAATGATTAAGCGGTAGAATCAAACGCACCTCCACTACTTGGAATCCTTAAGTGGTAAAAACGATATCACTTAGGACTACAAACAAAAGACAGTAATCGGTTAGAAACAAGAAATATCCAAAGACCTGACCAATAAGTGAACACTTGGAATCCATAAGTACATTCAAAAGAATATACTTGATATCCCGTGAGGAAATTACTTATTACAATCAAGAAAATCAATACCGATTCCAGATGGGCCTCATATCTAGCATATATACCACGAACAAGCATACGCCCCATCGAACAGATTACTTAACAACATGAATGACCGATACCGCCAAATGACCGATACAGTGAGACAGACACGACGCTAATACAGCAAAAGCAACAGCAACAGCAACGGCAGTATCGGTACGAGAATGGTAACAAATAACCGGGGAAGATCTCTACCATGTAAAATACAGCAGAGAGCCCCGATACAGTGAAAATACGTAGTAAAAATAAGAGCCTCTCTCAGAGCTCACATCTCTTTAAATTTCAATTATCCTATACCTTTCGGTCGATTTTTAGAGTAACAACAGTAATTTCGAAAATATGGCGTAGAAATCCTACACGAATACTAGTAGCGTTTTCTGCTCTGATAATGGATTGATACTTTGGCAATTCCAAATACTCTGTATGAGTGGTACATAATTAAGAATATGAGTAGAAGTGGTACGTGATTTTCTAGTAGTGTTACTCGTTGCCTCTACGAACAAGGTATGGTAGTAGAATTTTCTGTCGTGATTTCCAGTTGTATTCTGAGCACTATTCACCTAGCACTCTTTTTGATACTCCCAGAACAGACTAATACACAACAGACAAGGGACCAGGGTATGTATTTTCCAAAAAAAGAGCTAGAATTAGTCTGTAGACCTATTTCTTGTTAGAGAGCAAGTCATTATGAATATTGAGGCTGTTGGGCGGACCGGGTACAAGGGGGAGGACCTTGTTGTATCGCAACTCGTCTCGCCGCTGGAATCAATCCTCGTATTGCCGCTCATGTCAATTGCAATGATCCAAGGCAGTGCTTGTAATTCAAATGCCATAGATACACCAGTCCCCTAGATCGAAGCAGCGCAATGCTTGTAGTTTGGATGCTGTGGATACAACAGCCAGGCGCCAAAGAAGCAGGCTGGTGGCACCGGAATTGAAGGAGCAACCAGAAGAAGGAGGGATGGTCCGACAAGCGCGCTTCTTCCTCTTGCTAGTGGTGGTAGTTGGAGATCCAGAAGGAGGGGGAGGGGGTTCTTCTTCTTGTTATAGTGGTTTCTCAATGAGGAATTCCTGGCTGCTACAGACCGACATTGGGTTGTTGTTGTTGCTATTGCATCGGTAGATGACCGAGTCTGCTGCGTTCTTAGATGACCGAGACCAAAGATCTTGAGCATTCTTATACCAAGTCCAAGGAGCTGGAGCAGCCTTGCTCTTTCAGGATGGAATAATCAAACCATGATTGCTGGAAGGGGCTATTCCCATGGTCAAAGAAGCAAAAAGAAGCAGCGTCGTGAGTGATACTAGGAATGAATGAATAAAATGACAACAACGATGGTGATGAGGACAACGACGACGCCAAATCAAATCGAAACAGCCTGAACATCTTCCCCCCCAAGCAAACAAAGAACTGGCAATGACTTACAGTGTGATAGAAGTCCAATGGGTTTATTGTTGTTGTAATAGGAAAGGAAGCAGCGAAAAGGGTCTATTCCCATGGTCGGGGGGGGGGGGGGGGGGGGGGGTTGATTTGCTTTTGCAAAGTGGTTGATTTTGAAATAATGAATTACAACGGGGAAAAACAGCAACAAATCAAGGTTGTAGTAGGAATTCTACTTGATTCTACACAGGTGGTGTCAAGGAATCAACCAAATCGGTGGTGCTGCTGCTGCTGCTGCTGGCGCTGTTGCTAATCCCGGGTTAGCTCCCTCTTTGCCATATATATTGCTCAACACCTGGAAACGTTACTTTAGGTAAAATGCTTAAAAATACTTTTGACTGGTAAGAACGGCTGAATATATATGGATGTAGTAGGGATTCTATTAGATCCTACTGTACGGGGGAACACCGGTAAAAAGGTTTCTAAAATCCAGGATGTAGCAGAGATTCTACTAGATCCTACACAGGTCGTGTCAAGGAATCAATCAATTGTGTAGTCCTGCTGCTAAATCCCGGGAGTTAGTACCCTCTTTGCCTGTCGAGCAAGTGGATCCCCCTTGCCCACAGTCCACCGTGTTGTATGTGTCAAAAATTACTAAAGTAATTTTTGGAGATTTGCACACGCAACTCCGTGTGTTGAGCAATACTTACTTGCTTAACACACGGAGTTGTGTGTGAAAAATGGCTGAAAATACTTTTTGATTGGTCAACACGGAATTGAAAAAATTACTTTAGTAGTATGGAAAACCCATACTAAAGTAATTTTTCACACATACAACACGTGGGACTGTGGGGAGAGTAGAATCAAATCAAAATTGTAATCAAATTGCGTTGAATTGAATCAGCAACAGCAGCAACAACAGCAACAGCAGCAACAACAAGCAACCGACGCTCGCTAGCAAGAAGCTCCCCCTCCTTCCCTTTGTGCTCTCCCTTACGACCATGGTATTACATACCTAATCATCCCTCCTCCTTGATCTCCTCCTCGTAGTATTCAGGGAAGGGGGTGTTACAAGCTGCTTGTTGTTGTTTCCGAGGCCCCGAATTTTGGCTTGCACGACTCATCCCCTCTCTAAAGAAAAACTCTCTTAAGAAAAATCCTCGGCGCACGCGCCTTGGATTTTTCTTAAGAGAGTTTTTCTTTAGAGAGGGGATGAGTCGTGCAAGCGAAAACGGAGGAGGGGTGATTACATAGTATAGTAACACCATGGCTCGTACGGGAGAGCACGCGCACTCGCTAAAAGGCTACCTAACTAAAAAGAGAAGGGACTCAACGGAGGGCAATTGGTGGGAAATTGGTCTTCACCGCGGGAATGGGTCCCGAGGAGGGGGTGATAATTTTGTAATTTCCAAAATATGCCGTAGAATTTCTAGTAGTGTTTTCTGCTCTGACAATGGCATGATACTTTAGTATTTTCCAAAGTATGCCGTAGAGTTGGTACACAATTTCTAGTAGTGTATTCTACACTGATAATGGCATGATACTTTAGTAATTTATTGTCGTGATTGGCTTACGTTAGTAAGTGATTTTGTCGGGCAAGGCATAGGACAAGCCAAAGCAGGACGCGTGGGAGGCACGCCCCTGCGCTCCACGTGCACCGGTCGTCCTGCCCGTTGCCCGCGCTGAGATTATGTCAGTCGTGCAATTCAGAACCTATTGTCAGGTCCAATTATGTCAGTCGTGCTATTCAGAACCTATTGTCAGGTCCAATTATGTCAGTCGTGCAATTCAGAACCTATTGTCAGGTCCAATTATTTCAGTCGTGCTATTCAGAACCTATTGTCAGGTCCAATTATGTCAGTTGTGCTATTCAGAACCTATTGTCAGGTCCCTCGTTAAAGATGTAGTATTACTTTGGGGTTTTTTACATACGCCGCCAAAGAATGAGTGGCAATCATTTTTTTCCCCTCTTCCCCTTCCACTACTCACACCCATATTGCCTACCTTAATCCTATTCAATGAATACCGGGTCGAATCATGTCATCAACCCAACCGAACAACGTCAGCAATCTTCTGCAGAGCATTATATTGCAACAAAAACAAAATATTGCATGTACCAGTGTGTCTGGTCTTGTCTCAAACACAAAAGTATTTTTCAGTTAAGTGTCATACAAGGAGCTTATCCAAGCGTGTGTCTTCCAATATGAAACGGAAGAATTCAACACGACATTACATGGATCCAGCCTCCTTTGCAGAAGTAATAAAGATCCACAAAGAGGACATGGCACACTTGAAAAACAATTCGAAAAACAATATCTCCAACCGTAAGAATACTGACGCCTGGAATTTGTTTTGGAAACAAGCTGCAACACCCCAATCAGCGTACAAGAGGAAGGTTTTGAAGCCTAGGTTTCTTTTGGATTCTGCGGAGTACTGTGCAAGAAGTAATGAGCTCAATCACGGCGACGGAAACAACGGGCGAAAACCCATTCTTATATCATTTTGAACCTGGGTTCGATGCGCTATGTGCCAAAAACGGCCACTTGGTACTCACAATACTTAATGGATGCAACAAGATCAACAATGTGAGAGCAAGACTCAACAGCCAAAAAGGGCATTTTGATGAAGAAGAAGGTTTGGAGATTTGGGAACAATGCTTAAAGTACGTAACAGAGGAACTATTTCCTTTCTATGAGGAAGGCGACACTAGTGGCGTTGACCACGTGTGGGCTATGGGTATCATTATGGCGTACATTTTATGCGGTTATCCTGCACTGAAAGGAACAGAGGACATACAGTGCTACTACAACAACGTGGGTATTGGACAACCAGTACAATCCGGAGAACAAGAGAGGCTCAAACTGAATGGTCATACTTTCCCACCAAAGCAATGGTGTAACCTGACGCCGGAAGCCAGAAAACACATAAAGGAATGCATACATTTTAAGCCAGGTAACCGTCCCTGTCTGACAATCCTTTGGCTCATCGAGTGGCGCACAATGGCTGAAGAGGCAATCATTGAAAAGTACTGTATAAGGTACATAGAAGAAACGGATGACGTAAAGGAACAAAACAAAGAAATGGAGAAAAATAAGATTAAAGACACCCCGGTTATTTGATCTTCATCGCCCCGATACTGGTGCTGTTGCTGTATTAGCATCGTGTTGGTCTTACTGTATCGGTCATTCGATGGTATTGGTCTTTTACAAGGTTAAGTGTTTCTTATCCAGTGGGGCGTATGCTTGTTCGTAGAGTAGGTAGATAAATGAGGCCCATCCGGAATGGGTATCGATTTTCTTGATTGCAATAGTAAGTTATTTTCTCACGGGATATTAAGTATATTCTTTTGAATGTACTTAAGAATTCCAAGTGTTTACTTATTGGTCAGGTCTTTGGATATGTCTTGTTTCTAACCGATTGTCCTCTTTTGTTTGTAGCAGTAGGTGATATCGTTTTTACCACTTAAGGATTTCCAAGTAATGGAGGTGCATTTGATTCTAAGACTCGATCATTGGAATATTCGTATCTCATTTTGCACCTCGGTTGTCGTTTCGTTTTGTCGGCTTTTTTGATCAAATTTGATGCCGACAACAGTCCGTATTTTTCGCCGACAACACACCCCTTGATCCAACATGTAGATTCATTTAATGTTGGATTACCGTCGGAATAGATTGGAGTCGGTTATATAAACTGGAATCGTATCGAAGTTTTATCGATTGGAATCGTATCGAAGTTTTATCGATTGATAGATTCAACGTTCGGATCGAATTGATCCGATGCGATCGAACGCATCAAATGGGATCAATGTATCATGGGTAATCGAATGATTTATCCTGGGTAGTGTCCCATGATGTATCTTGCATGTCGGGCGTGCAAGATCCATCCCAATGGTTTGGTTAGATCATCAGCAGGGTTGATAACTCCAGGAATATGAATCATCTTGATTTCACCATTTTCTTTCCATGCTTGGATGGCAAAGAACCTGATTTCAATATGTCTGGTTCTTTCTGTTGGCTTCTGGGCATTTATGATTTCAATCGCTGATGCATTGTCTTCATAGATTGGGGTTGGACCAACTTGAACGAATCCTAATTCCTTGAGTATAGACCTGAGATATCTGGCGGTTTTGGCTGCTGTGACTGCAGCAATGAACTCAGCTTCTGCGATGTTTCGGATCATTCCCATATGCTGCATCAACAAAGCACATCAGTTTGTTTTGCTTGATATCTTCAGGGTATTTGGGGAGTGCTGCATCTTGGACTGCGTCGCTGTATGGTATCCCTGGAGGAAGGGATGGCTCGGCATTTTGTCTGTAGAACCTAATACCCCATGATCTGGTTGTTCTGAGGTAGCGGGCTATGTTTTTCAGACTGGAATAGTGGAAAGCGGTGGAATTGGAGCTGTATTTTGACATCAGGGTCACTGCATACCCAATGTCTGGCCGGCAGCTGATATATGCAAACATCATTTCACCTAAGAGCGTCCTGTAGGAGAAACCAGATGTGGAGTGTAAATCAGCATGTTCCTTGGTGCCTTCTAAAGGTCCATTCATATGTGATTGCAGTTGACTCAGAACTTCAGTTGACAATGGTGCTGATGGCTTTGAGTGCGGCTTCATCTTAGAATCAGTTTCCCAACCATGGAATCTCATGATTCTGTCAATGTAATTAGCACAGGACAGTTCAATGTAATCAGCTGTCTGTTTGACATCAATTCCATTGAAATCTTCAAGCAATCCCATTTTTGTGAAGGGGATAACATCTTCTTTAGGTAGCTTCAATTTCTCACCAATGATGTCATAGATCTTGTCAGATATGGATTCTGATGTGCAGGCTAGCGCGAAATCATCAACTTGTCTCAACATGTATACTGTTTCACCCTCAAAGACTGTCATGTAGATTGTCCTGTCATGCGTGGTGGTCTTGAAGTTGAGATCAGGGCCTTTTAAAATCTTGTTGATGTGGGTTTCCCAAAGTCTTCCAGATTCTGGATGGCCTTGGAGTGCTCAAAGGACAGGAAGCACCAATCTTCTGTCTTTGTCTGTGCCATGCTTGTGTTTGTACCATTCTGGATACGCATCATCAATAGTCATGTATGCAAGGATGTTTGGTCCTGGACTATGCGCATACGCGTCAGCAGCATCTTCTGCATAGACTTTGAGATTGAGGCTAGCTGCAATGGCAAAGAACAATCTTTGGATGGGGTGTTCAACTCATGATGAATATGACATTGCAATGGCGTGCAGAGTTGGGGCTGCATATTTGCTTCCATTGCAGCACTGTCTTGCTCGTCTGACACCATTCCTTTTGACATTGTATTGCCAATGGGGCCTGAGAATGATGGTGTCTGGATCCTTAGGGTATGGAATGGGTGATCCAAACATTTCTAAGTCTTCAAACTGGTCAAGTTGTTTGCGCTCTCCAGCTTCCCATTCAGTCCATGTTGATAATGACTTGAGGTTTCTGTGAGTGAAGTGCCCTAGTGCTTGTCTTTCTGGTGTAGTTGCTTTTAGATTGATGGCCTTGATTAAGAGTTCAATTTGTTCAGTTGGTAGTGAATCTGCATCTAGGGGTAATGCATGATTGCCTGCCTTATGAAGCTTGGTGATGGCTCTGAGCGAAGCAATGTCAATCGTGGGAATGACAACATCCATGTCATCTTCGGTTGGTGCCAAGTGTTTTTGGATGGATGCATGGAGTGCTTCAGTGCTATCAACTTGGCTGATTCTTGATTGGATGATATTCTTGTATTTGGTGCCAATTCGCTTGATGGTTTTGATGGATGAAATCCTGTCCAAAAATGGTGGATCTTCTGCATCGGTAGGTTCCTTCCAAGAAGTGTTGGAAGCAAATAGTCCATATTCTTTAGCATGTTTCCTGACTTCTTTCATAGATAATTTCTCTTCAAGTGCATAGGTAATAGGAGTATCTATGGAATCCCTCACCCCTCGATGGTGTGATTCATGCAGTGCTGTGGTAACATCAGCAGCAGTAAACACACAATTGTGATTGATAGATACAATATAAGTGCCTCGGAGCTTGGAAAGAGAGTTCTTATGAGAGGAAAAAAGCCTGGAGGCAGGACTTGCTGGAAGGATATCAGTGATATAGGCTCTACCAAGTAGTGAATCATTCGCATACCTGAGACCAAATGCTTGATCAGTACAGGAGCTGGAGACAGTGAGCCTGAGATTGGTGAGATCTGCAAATGGTGAGATGGAGAATTGGAAGTCACTGGATGATACCTCATTTGGCTCCGGTGGGAGAGGAAGGTTGTCATCAGTCCTGAGCAGGTGCTTGGCATTGGTGGGAAGGTCAGCAAGTGACAAGTCGTTCATGCCCTCATCAAACCGGACATGAGTTGCAATCTTGATTCTGTGTGTCTCAGTATCATACCAAAGAATGTTTCTGGTAGTGTATGGTACAAAACCCAGGAATATTTCTTTGCGTGCATTAGGTTTGAGCTTGATTGATGTCTTGCCTGGAGGCCGAACCCAAATGCGGCATCCAAAGGTTTGGAAGTCAGTGAGATTTTCCTTGTGACCAGTTGCTAATTCCAAGGGTTAATGTTGTTGGTTACCTTTTCAACTGTACCATTTTGATGGGAAGCATCAGCACCAGTTGGAAAAATGGAGTATCCAAAAGCAGAGAAGAGGTTTCTGATGTCCGGATTGTGATATAGCTTGCCACCTTGATCTACTGAAACATACTTGTTGGCACAGGCTGGGTTGTGCTGGGAGAAGAAATGCTCGAGCCAATGGAATGGCGCTGCCTTGGAGATTCTGGTATCACCATACTTCATTCCAGTGTGGTGATCCGTTATGAGTATCCAAGCTGTCTCACCGTGGATACCTTCATAATCACGCTTTTGCTTACTGTTGGAGGACTTGGCTCCTGAAAATGCAAAGTCAATAGACAAGCCCTGAAAAGGCTGTGTAGCCTTCCTTGTAGAATGGGAGCTAGCAGGGGTCTTGGTTTGCTTACATTGGATACAAGTTGGACATTGATCAAGAATACTTGTTTGACACTTGAACTTTGGTACTCCAAGAATGTGCTTATGCGCTTGGTATAGAAAGTCATCAGATGAGTGTTCCAGTCTCTGATGCCAGAGAAGTTTGGATGTTTTGGCTTTTATGGCTTGAATAGGGATATGTTTGTCAGCAATCTTGGTGAAATTTGTTTTTTGCATCAAACCTTTGTGTGTTGCTGGTATCAGGCTGAGCTCTGGCAGCTTCAGTACATTTTTGTAGTGTCACAAGATTTGTGTAGATGTCATACCTGAAGTTGCTAATGGCTTCTTTGGAGGCTAATTTGCAAGCTTGTTTGAACTCCATGTCAGTGGCTAAAGCGTACGCTGAGGAAGTTGCACAATTTGCATATGGGGATTCAAAATCAACATCTGGTATCAATACTGGGTGTGTGAAACACTGGCCATCAATGATGCCTCCATGGAGGACAATGCTTTTGGCAGTGCTCTGCTTGTGATGACAAATGATGGTGAGGTTGCCATTCTGTTGAACAGATGAGTCATGGGTGTCAGTGAAAGCTTTGTGTATGGACTGTCCACTGAATTGTTGTCTCATGCGCGATGTCATCCCACAGAGGTCATTCTCACTCAGCAATGTTGTTGACAGTGAGGGAGAATAATAGAAGAAGACTCTAATATACCCTATGTGATTGGGGGCTGGTATATGCACATACCCTGATCCTTCAGGAATGCAGCTGGCTGCCTTGCCTCCAATTGCCGCTGTGAGCCTGACTGGACATTTTCTCAGCTTGGTGTAAGGTTTGTAGTCATGGAGGATATGCCGTAGGTTTGTGCAAGAAACTTTGGCACCGGTATCAATCTGTGCTCTGACACCCTGTTGGAAATATGCTGCAGCTGCAATTGGATCTGAAGGGACAAGATTTTTGACATGGTTGGTATCAACTGAGATAGGATTGTCGCGGTCAAAGTTGGGATCTCCATTGGTTTCCAAATGCGATTCCAATGTAGGGGCTGTAACCTCAAATGATTCCATATCACAGTAGACGTCAGTTGGGATTGAAGGCTGGAGGCTATCCCTAGGGAGAAGATTGACAGCACCAATCTGGACGGATTTGTAGGAACTGACACTGCTGGAGTCCAAGGAGGGGCATAAGCTTTTCACTTGAGGGGCTGTGGCATTGTCAAATCCTTGAGGATCATCTTGAGGTGATGTCATATGGCTGCAAGAAAGGCTGTCTATTCTTGGCCTTGGCAAAAATTTTGGTCTTCTGGTTCATCATTTGGGGAGGTCTCATCCTGCTCCTCATCTTCAATGTGGATTTGGGAGATGTGTTGAGTAGAATCCAAAAGTTTTTGTGTTTCTCTCTTGCTTTTACTGATATAAACTGCGGTTGCAATTCTATGTTTCCTGAGGGACTCAACATCTTGCAGGGCAGGGCAGTTGTCAAAGTTGTGTCCAGAGGTGTGACAAACAATACATTGCCTGGAGGTGTCAAAGAGACTGAGCTCTTTGTCAAATGCAGTGATGACGTTGCAATATGCTTGATGGAGGAAGGGATTGTCAGATGCTTCATCCATTTCAGGGTATCCAAGGGAGTCAATCAGACTGATTGAGTGAGAAGTTAGGGTGGAAGGTGTTCTAACAGTATTGTTGCCAGCGCATTTTTGGAACCTATCACTGCGGCGAGGGCCTGGTCTGGTTCCTGTGGTTGGTAAGTGCTTGAGCAGACTTGATTTGGAGGTTTTGTCCTTGTACTTCTTTTCAGGCCTTGATTTCTTGTTCATATGTTTGGAGAGTTTGCAGCAGCCTGCCTGCTTTATATTTGTCTTGTTTGAATTGGTCATCTGACTCGCGTTCATTTTCTGTTTTCTTGAAGAGTTCTTGTGAGAGAGTGGTTCCTTCGATAAGGTTGCTGCTGACTTCTTCTGTTGAACTGATTGTGCTGGGTTGGTTGTGGAGGAAGACTCTAAGTCTCAAATAATCCTTGTAACGGAAGTAGTATTCTTCAAGTGATTCACTTGTGTGTTGATTTGGAGGGTTCCTGACCATTCGTCCTGCATTGGATGGCCTTTTGGAGTTGGGATGTGTCTGTGCAATTACTGTGTACAGAGCTTTGTATCCTTGTCCTCCCTCACAGCTTTGAATGGTAGCCTTCATACTTCCACATGAATCAGGAATGATTTTATCAGTTCTGAGTGCAGTGTAAATGAGGTTTCCCCATTCATTGATGGCCAATTCATATCTTGTAGGTAGGTCATGTGGGAGGGTATCTCCAATGGTGAATCCTCTGAGATGATCAGCTTTGCGCCTGTAGAGGTAATATGGATGGATGTAGATGCGGTGTTGTTGTGCACGGGGTGTGATTTCTCTGTACCATTTTCTAACTTGAGGATGCGTTGAATCCTTTAGTTGTGGGAAACCAGAGAGGAACAATTTGTCTCTAGCTGCTTCCTTGGATTTATCAGAGGCTCTGGTTAGATCAAAGCAGTCACCACTTCTAGTGATCAGGCGCTGGTCATTTCTACCACTGCCTAGGTTGTGAAGGTAGTAGTTTTGTCTGACAATTGTTTCATTTCCTGATGCGTCTGTGTAAGTGATTTCAAAGTATTTCATGTCATCACTGGTGAGGAATTCATCTCTGCTATTGTATCTCTCCTTAACTGGTGGTGGTAAGGTTGCTGGATTCCATGGTAGATCACTTGGGTTGTTGGCGCCGGTGTTGTTGTGGTTGTTGCCATTGTTGACCAATTGCTGTAATAGATTGGTCAGTTGACTCATGTCGGTGCCTTCCACGGGAGCAGTGGGTGTGTCTTTGACGTCGTCATTTGTTTCAGGAAAACTGTAGACTATCGTGTCATAGACCTTGTCAAAGTGTACCGCATCCCAGTTTGGTTTGAAGCCCCAGTGTGCTGCTCTGATTTCTATGAGAAGGGTGTCTTGTCCTTGTTTGATGGCTAGTGCTCCTACCTTGTCCATCAAGTGTTTGTTTCTGAGTCTCTTTGTCGATTTGTTTGGAGCGACATACCAGAAACTAGCGTCCGCAAAAAGGGTGGATATGTGTCCTTTATTGATCTCAGTTTGTTCCTTGGGGGGGATGATATCCATGATTGCATTGACAATGATTTCCTTGAGCATGGTAACTGGATCTGGAGCCAGCGTCTTGGGTCCTTCGGTGTCAGCGTTGTCGTCTGTGAGGAACAGGCCAGCAGTGTCTTCTAGATCATGGTGGAATGATTTGTTGAGGGCCTCATGTTTGTGGGCATTGCCCTTGGTGTTGGATGTCCCAAATTGGATTGAAATTTCCTGGATTTGATTCCAGTCAAATGGAGGTACTGGCGGCATGGTCGTCGTCGTTGTCGTCGTCGTCGTCGTCCCGGCGTTTGGTGGTTTCGATGTTCGTTCTTGGGATGTAATTAACCGGGGAACGGCGATGTTGTTGACGTTGGCGTTAATGCGATCGTGTGACAGTGAACGGTGATGTCGTCAACGTCGCCGTTATTGGATTTGTTTTGGCCTTGGATTCGATTAACTGGTAATCGTTTGATCGTAGTAGAAACAAACGTTGGTGGTATTCGATCAACCGGTGCTGTCGAAACGCCGATGTGTATTACAGAAGGAGATTCTTGGTAGAATGTTCTGTAGATACACCCCTTGGTACGTATGCTTGGTTATGTATTACAGAAGAAGATTCTTGGTAGAAGGATCTGTATACACCCCTTGATATGCGAGTAAGGAGGAGAATAAAGAAAGAAAGAAAGAGGCAGGGGGGAGGTGTATTGATACAGCCCGGCGATGCGAGTCCCGTACCAAGTAGTATACTCTGGCTGTAACCAACAGTGGAGGTGCTGTACGGGGCGGAGATATGTAGCTTAAGGTATACACTTGTTAGTGTAAGTTATAAGGGCTCTATAACCTGTTGTTACTCTAAAAATCGACCGAAAGGTATAGGATAATTGAAATTTAAAGAGATGTGAGCTCAGAGAGACGCTCTTATTTTTACTAAGTATTTCGTACTGTGTCGGGGCTCTCTGCTGTAATTTTGTGTGGTAGAGATCTTCCCCAGTTATTTGATCTTCATCGTCCCGATACTGGTGCTGTTGCTGTATTAGCATTGTGTCGGTCTTACTGTATTGGTCATTCGATGGTATTGGTCTTTTACGAGGTTAAGTGTTTCTTATCCAGTGGGGCGTATGCTTGTTCGTAGAGTAGGTAGATAAATGAGGTCCATCTGGAATGGGTATCGATATTCTTGATTGCAATAAGTTATTTCCTCATGGGATATCAAGTATATTCTTTTGAATGTACTTAAGAATTCCAAGTGTTTACTTATTGGTCAGGTCTTTGGATATGTCTTGTTTCTAACCGATTGTCCTCTTTTGTTTGTAGCAGTAGGTGATATCGTTTTTACCACTTAAGGATTTCCAAGTAATGGAGGTGCATTTGATTCTAAGACTCGATCATTGGAATATTCGTATCTCATTTTGCACCTCGGTTGTCGTTTCGTTTTGTCGGCTTTTTTGATCAAATTTGATGCCGACAACAGTCCGTATTTTTCGTCAACAACACTTTACACATTCTGCAGAATGCCCCTTTTCCTTTGATGACGTACTACACCCAAGGTTCAACAAAGTTGTAGGTGATTGAGTATCTTTCAATTTATTCTTGGGTGTAATCTTTGGTGCGCCTGTTGACTCACCTTTTGGATTTCCATCCTCATTAAAAGCTTTCTTGTCGTTTGCCAACGTTTCTACCGGAGACCTATTATCCACCCTAATATCAGATGTTTCTGGAGATTGTGACTCTGTTGACATCGTCTCTGGCGTGGTCGTCTTTGAACCTGTTGGCTCTGTTTCTGTAGGACATGCCTCTGGGTTGGTCGTCTTTGAATCCGTCTGCTCTGTTTCTGTTGGATGTTCCAAATCCTGTCCACCTTCATTGTTGTTAAATGAATCAACTGGTTTCCCCTTAACCAACACACTCACTTTGGGAATTTCGGACTTTGATTTTTGCGCAGAGTTCGTCATAGACACTTTTGTTTTGTATGACGTTGAAACTGTATTTTCCGACTTCAATTCTGTATCCTCCGTTGTGCGTTTTTCAATGTTTTTGGACCATACATCTACCAACTTGGAATTATCACCACCATAATCATGTGTTAAAACATCAGTAACCTTCCCCTCTACACCCTCTATACCTAATTGGTTATACTTCTCCCTGAGTACCTTGATGAAATTTGCATACTCTTTTCGGAATTTGACAGAGCACATACCAGAAACAAATGAACCAAATTCATTTTTGATTGCCCTTGCAGAGAGACCCGCCGATGTTTCATCATGCTCTTTGTCAAGTTTGTATTTGAGTTTACTGCCATGTTGAGATATCCAGCACACATAGAAGCAGACAAATACTCCGCAGTTGATTGAGTCTTTTTGTATTGGAAAAGAGGAAAAACACATCTCAAGATATCGATTCTTTTGTATTATTGGATTCTTTTTGTCGGTATCAGTACAGAAGAACTCGGCTAAAAGCAGTGATTCCTTCTCAGATGGAAACTTTCTCTTTGGAGTCATGGGATCTAATTGGGTAGCGGAATAATGTCCATTGGATGCATGGAACACCAGATTCACTGCCCAGTGTGATCCACCCAAATTAATAGGGATAATGAACAATCTTCTTTTTGGAGTCATGGTGAAGTCAAAATTAATTGATTTCCTATATTCTTCCTTGTCACTTGATAAATACTCGTAGAACACAGGATAGAATATATGTACCGTCTGTGATACCAACATAGACATCATGAAGCACCAAAGTGAAATAGTGTAGTCGCTCAACCATGCATCAGCCATATCTCCAGGTGCCAAAAAATCTAAAGCCTGATAGTCATCAACAAAAGTTCCGTAGCTATCCCACGACGTTTTTTGCAGTCCAATAGCACAAGACCTGTCGTATAGTGTTTGGTAGTTTCTCGCAGTACCTTCCTTGAATATATCAACAAACATTGGCCACGACTTTCTAGCAACCTTTTCAATCACAAACTGAGATATAGGTAGACCCAAAAACCTGGACAAAAAACTCCGGTTTTTGTTTAGTTTGTTGGCATGTTTCTGCCTATGAAGAAAAACACCAAAGCAGTGAGCAAGTTCTCTATCAATCAATACAGGTTCCAAGCCTTGGTTTTCCTCGTTTTCCTCATGACACTTCTTGAAAAATAATAAAATTGCAGAGAGGCCTGCTTGGTCACACTGAAAATATAGCCGCATCAGTGTGCTTTCATCTGGTTGGGGAAGAGATAGTTCCTCAGAGTAACCACCAGAAGAATAACGTTTCAGTAGAAGAATGGTAGGCAATGTCAACATTGCTTTCTGAGGCATGACCTAACACAAGCAACATTAAAATCTTTTCTGCTTTTGGTAGTGTGATTTCAAGCCTTCAATCACCCTTGATGGAGGTACCTAACTGTAGAACACATTTGGCAACAACCGCCAATCCTTGTTTATACTCATGAAGGTCAACCTTGTTGTAAAAGTAAGACTATCAATTTCGAATTGCGGTTTCTGTATCTTGTATGTTGCACTTCGGATGTATTCTGACTGAATTATAGTAACACTGAACCCATATATTTCTGTACTTATGCCCACAAGACACTTACTGCCAAGACGTGATTCGATAAAAGAAGTTCGAATTGTTTTGGTCAAAAAGGGACCCGGCCATTTATCATTCATAGATTCCTCCAAGTCTTGAAAGTGATTTTGGGAAACCTTTCCTACCATTGACATAAGACTGAAGTCTAATCTACCAACCTTGATTCTTTCTGGTTTGGGGGGGGGGCTCCAGTCAATCATACATTCGTAGATAGGTATCCGTATATCAGGAATTGCTGGGTGAACAATCATGAAAACATTCTTGTCCTTTTTCCAAATTACAAGGGAGGCTGGTTTCTTATCTCTGCATTCTATTGTCAAAGCTTCTGTAACATCGCATCAATTTGTTATCTTTCCATTAGCAGGGCTACCATTATTTTGTATGTATTGGAAATGATTGGAACTCCGAGTGAACGTTATAGGCCCTGGATCCATTCCTTGCACAGGCGAGGGAGGAGGACTCTCCCAATCTGTATCGGATTCGGATCCATTTTGGACCACCTGACCTATTTTCAGGGGAGTGCGAGATTCTTCCTCTGGGCGGTATAACTCAGCATATGCAATGTCTCCTTCAATTTGGTGTTTTATGTCAATAAGTTTACCCTTTTCCCAAAAGTTTTGTTTTTCCTCCAAAGATGAAAATTGACCGAGACAATTGGAACAAAAAGATTCGTCAAGTACCTCCAGCTCGGTTTTTAATATCCGCTCTTCTTTATCGGTAGTCGGGGGTTTGGTATAAATATCGAGAACAAAAAGAAGTGCTCTCAGCTCTTTGGTTGTCGCGCGTTTTGAGTCTTTGAGCAATGGTGTTCGCTCCAATAGGGTTCTTGTGTCGATTATCGGCCGGGTCTTTGTGACTTTTTTCTTTGGGTTGCATATGGGTAGTTTGATACTGTTCCTTTTATTGTCAACCATAGGACATCTTTTGTGTTTGGGTTTGTGTGTGTTATGCTTGTTGAAAGAGGCTGTGCCTGAGGAATGGTCGCCAATAAGTTTGTGGATAGTCAATGGAGTAATGTATTTCTCAAGTATAATAGACAGTGACAAGGACACTTGCTAGCAAACCTTCTTAACCTGAGGAGGTAGATCCTCTTTAGGATTTGTAGTCATGGACAAAAAGAAAAGTCTTTTCATTTCATCAAATAAACATATATTTGAATCAACTTCTGGATACAGAGTTGATAAGAGATATGTTTTACTATCCAACTTTGACCATTGACGTGTGGTTGGGTAGTTGTTGTTGTTGAGAACATGAACAATGAGACTCTGTGTGAACTTATTCAGTAATATGATATCGCTTGGAGTACACTTTGGATGGTAGATTGGTAATACCTTCTGACACCTGGGATACACTGTTATTAAATTCCAAAGACACCTCGTACCAAAAGAATCCAAATATGTGAAGACCGGGAAATAGATTATGTTCGGACAAAATGATTTGCCGCCATCATATTCAAAAACATAATTAATCTTGTAGGATGGTCTCACAACACCGTAACACAGGGCGTTGTGGCAAAAGAAACGGGGTCTAACAGAATTTGACGGAATACTCTGATGTATTCAACTGTTGTCACTCTAAAAAGCGACCAAAAGGTATAGGATAATTGAAATTTAAAGAGAAGTGAGCTCAAGGTGAGGCTCTTAGTTTTGCTATGTTATTCTTGTAGTCGACCGGTATCCCTGTGTTATTCGCGTTGTATGTAGGGATGTCTAAACCGGTCATAGATCATGTGCAGTTTGTCATAAGACAGAGAACACATGATATGACCTAAATGTCTGGATACTTGAAGTCATTTTTATCTCTGGAGGAGTGTAAGTAACTTTTCAAGTGTAGAATGGATATAACTGCCGTAGAATGTACGTAAGTACCGTAGGCGTATTTTCGACCGACAACATCAACAATAACATTCAGAGCGATCGGTGTCATGATATCTTGTTTGTTGTTGAATAAACCATGAACAGCCATGATTGATAATTTGGGTCCCTCTTGATTGGAAACACATCGGTCGCCAACAACAATGTTTTCCAAAACTTCCTTTATTTCGTTCTTTTCTAAACCGTAAGACTTGGCGAGTAGAAATGCAATAGTGTGTATCATGGAGGTACAAGCAGATTTACTTATTGCAGGCTCAGGAGCAACAAGATTGAGTGCAGAGGCAGGTGATTGGATAGGATTGGAGGCATGTGCATTAGTGGTCAGTTCATAAATATGGGCCAAAGGGTTTGGTGGAAATATAGGAGATGGCAAACTATCCTCTGAATCACTATCAATACAATCCAAACATGATTCAGTAGGAGGTACCAGATTTTGAGACAGTGGTTTAGATGGGATTGATGGCGTTTGCTACTCTCGTCAGAATCACTTCCCATTATTGCAAGAAGAGCAGCATTGGTAGATTGAGAGAGATGGGATTCATGCGGGTCCAGTAGGTATGTCTGTGTCAAATCTTTTCCTACTGGTTGGGATAGCTTTGGTGTCTCCTTGTCAATAGAAGGAGTACAATCTTTGTGTGGTTAAATACCAACAAGCGATTTGGCGGCCCTTTTGATATCATCTGTATCGGCAGCTAAATTGACCAAAGCAACATCAGTAGATCCGGCACCAATAGGGATTTCATCTAACGTTTGCGAATGTTGAAAGAAGATAAATCAACACCAAGTAGCGTTGAGGCAAATCTGTCCGTGATATTGTTCAGTGAAAAAGTAAGACATTCTTGGTCCTGGAGAATAATACCACCACCATCCATAGAGTTGCCAAATTAGTTTCATCAAAGAAACATCGGTCGTATTCGTTTCGCGAAATTCTGTCGCGCAATCCATTAAAACAACTGGTGGAATTTGTCTAGAGGGAGAACGGTTGGACGTCAAATGGAAAAGATTCTGGATTAGGGGAGTAACGGAGTTCTTGGCCTGTAATGCTGACATGATAAAATATGAATTCACCAGGCTTAATATCCAATAGTGGACAAAAGTTAGATATTGCTTGGTTCCTTAATCCGGTCAGATTGGGGTTGACATTTGTTAGCTTGTCCAATGTTTTGATACCAGACCTGTCCAGATTACCATCAACTGTATTTTGGTGTTAGATATGTTCCCGGTCAATTTTATTCTGTTTCTTGAGATGATAAGTACAATTGATTTGGGCACCAGAAGTATAAGCTGAGGCTCTCCTATTGCGAGGACACCAACTGGAGTTACGGAAAGTTGTTAGCTCCCCTTTGGAAGTTATACGTTTTCCTTTTGAATTGGTGGATTCAGAATAGCGAGGTGCAGGCAGCATGTGTATGGGGCAATAAAGGTTCTGTGTGTCAATTGTTCTTGGCAAATGTAATTCCAATGATGTAGAAGTGGAAGTGAATGGATTGGACTGGGTACAGGGCGGAATGGCCTTGTCGATGAGCTGACGTGAACATAGGGACAAACAGGACTCACCGTAAACCAAACCTTCCACCAACCCAGGTACGGGAATAGTCAAAGGTAAAGGCCAATAGGGATGTTTTTTGGCAAAGTCAAAAATGATGGGAAAACACGCGCAAATAGAAGACCTCATCTGCGTGAATTCAACATGTTGGCTGCAGGAAGTTTTGAAATTAAGAAGATTGCGGGCGGTCATAATATCTTGCTCAAACTCATGCCAGTTTCTATCTGGATATTTGTAATTGGAACAATGATTCCATTTCAAAACAATTCAAGGGTGTAAAGTCATCTTCACGCTTCAAAACAACAGAAACACCATCCACTCCATAATGATTTTCAACAAACGAATGTTGGCCATTGGGAACATATGTAACCACATCAGATTCTTTGCTGTTGAAATGATTAATCATTTTTCCAATGGAGGATAAGGTAGATGATTGTTGAGTAGATTTAGCGGCACATTGAATACCAACCTTTGACATAAGCTTGGAAACAGAATCGTCATACAGAGAAGCAAAGGCGACATTGGTCCAGTGAGGCGGTTTTCTACGTTTGTTGGAGGCTAAGAGTTGGCTGGCAACAGTTTCAGCTAAATTGGTGCGTTTGAACCCCATGCGGAGCGATCTGTTACTTGGATCTGATGGAGAAAGTTTCCGGTAACGAAAGTTGACAGCTAAATCTTTAGCAATCGAAGAAGCGGCGTTGATCATTGATTGTTCGACATGGGAATTGGATTGGAAAAGAGAATGGAGCTCTTTTAAGAAAAAGAATTGCCCGGCAAGGATACGGGAATTGGCTTGGTGTATATTTTCGTCAAAGTCCTCACTGTTGGCGAAAACAGTCCAAAGCTTTGGATCATACTTCAAAAGGTACAAAATTGCATTGGCACAATGCTTAGTAAGAGGACTATTGTTGAGATCGAGTAGGGCAAAATATAAACTGATAAGGTTTTGAAAGAAGGAATTGCTTGATGTTGAATCAGACAAAGCAAGAATGTATCAAGCAATCGTTTGTTGAGAGGAAGCAATCCAAGTGTTGTAGGATTCTATGCCTTCACTACCACTGGGTTTGTAGTTGGCAAATAAATGGTCATGTTTGGATCTGACAGATCTTGTGAGATGTTGGAGACACAACGACACCAAAAAGGAGATTCCATATTGATGAAAGAAGGCTTCAAATGTAACTACTAATGGACCTTGGTTGGTGAAAAAAGTATACAAGTCAACGGGGGTGCCATGTTTCCAACAACACTGTATGACCCAAGATAATTTGGAAGTCTTTTCCGCAGGAATGATAGCCCACGCAAGAGGTATTGTGTCGCCATAACTAGTCTTGGTTACAAGAACGAAACATACACCATCATAACGATGTTCTTTGTAATGGAAGCAATCACCAACAAAAACTGGAGTAGTTAATTTCCCAAAATGTTTCCCAGAAGCAATTGGGGTAGCAACAAAACATCTATAGAACCAATTATCGGTGTTGGTCTGAAGAATAACAGTGGCTTCAGGATTCTTGAAGGCAAATGCCTGCATCCAGGTTGAGTGGGTGCATGATGATTGTTGATTGGGTAAAGATTTGAGCATGTATTTGAAACACACATTTTGAGATCGACGTATCTGCCTAGGTTTGGAAGTTGAAGTGAGACCAGATACTAGAAACCAAGAATACAGAATTTTTTGGGAAGTGTCATCAGGAGATGGGCTCTTCATCATACATTTGGACATAAATTGCTGGAATGTAGGGAAATGAGTTAAATAAATTTGTTCCTTTATCGAGGGTAACGTCTGATGGAGACAACAATGTTGATCAAAAGTTGGGAAAAGAGTTTCGTCCAACCACCAAAAAGTAGAATCCGAATCGGTCCGGTTCTTCCGAGTCTGGAAAGGTGCATCATGACTTAAACAGACGACTCTGATCCCAAGATCGCAACACATGCACTTAAAAGAACAATTGGTACGGTGGCAGCGGTAGTTTGTTCTATGAAAGGTGGTGATCTTAAATCCCCACAGATTGAAGCAGTATGCTCCAAGAGAGTCAAGCAAATTGTCCGTGGAGGAGGAAAAAACAGGAGGTTGATTGTGGAATTGCTGTAATGACATGGGCGACCATGACTTAACGGGTTTATGGCTGGAAGTGGACAAATTGATCATTGGAAACTTGGCTCATTGCAGAAAAGAATACGCCGGGAAATAGAATGAGTAAAAACCGATGAACCATGAATGATGGGATGTGAATCGGGAAATAAGTACGAAGTAAAGAAAAAACAATCCAATCCCGAGGATGAAAGGGTGTGTGTGAGAAATATAGACTAAGAAAAATTACTGACTGAAACTGAGATTTGACCAAAAATAATGATAGTGATAAAACGTTACAAGAATAAAGTACATGATGGGTGGAACAAATATAAGCCCGAAAAAATGACGGACAGGATTGCGCACAAAGGTAGGCAAGGGAACCTATCACCAGGCTCAAAGGTGCAGATACTAAATTTTTAAACCAACACTGAGGTCCAGCGGAACATAAACAGCAGGTTAAACGCGCGCAGTCAGGCCCAGTAGCAATAGTTGCCAAATTTTTGACAGGCACCGAGGCTGATACCAATTTTGGAAACCTATTTTGAGGCTCTTGCCCTTGCCTTATCCCTTAATTGAATCGTACGCATACAGCCATATAAATCGCTCTTTTTTGAGGGGCCAAACAAAAGTTTTAACTCTGTCGAATTTCAAATCCGACTTCATATTCTTATTAACTTTGTTCCAGGTCCATACTTGGTATTTTGGCTGAGCTATCGGCAGCCAAAGCTCTATCGCACTTGGTATTTTTTTGTAGCATGCATACAAACTCAAAATTCCATATCACCATGGGAAAAATTCTGACTGACCCCTACACTCAACCAACCTAGCATCCAAGCACATTGCCGTCACCGTCATCAACAGAGCTACAATCCAGTAGAAGAGCGGACTGATTCACCTGAAAATCAAGGATTTATGCACTGATTTCCTAGTTTGGAATTGTTCCATCTTGGGACAAAACAGCACAAACGATGAGGATCGCTCTCCAATAGGCCGCCGGTCCATTAATGCGGCATCAAAAAACATCGGTATAATCCTCATGAAAAAAGCTACAACATACTAGTAGAAGAGCAGTCTGATTCGCTTGAAAATGAAGGAAATACGGATAGAAGAAGTAGCACAGATTGTAAGGGGTGTACATTCATATATTCCTACTTCTGGTCTAAATGACCAATGAATACAAGCCGAGAAGGCGTCGATCCTATTCTACTATGAAATAACGACATCCCACAAGAAGAACGGACCAATTCCTCCAAATATCACGGAAATACGACCTATTTTGGTGATTTGGACCGGGGACAAATGAACAACAACAACAACATCGCTGCAGCGAATACACTAAGGAGCTTCAGGATCATTCGATGCTGCCAATCCCAGGCGTCGGACTTCTTCTACTCTCAGATACCTACAAGCCACGGAAAGAACGGACTGATTCCTCAAAATATCAAGGAGATACGGCCTATTTTGGTGATTTGAACCGCGGACCAGAAACAACAAAAATGATGCTCAAGCAAATCCCACTAGTAGGCGGGATCCAGGATCTTTCGATGCCACCAATCGAAGTACCCGACCCTCTTCTACTATCAAATACCTACAAGCCACAGAAAGAATGGACTGATTCCTCAAAATATCAAGGAGATACGGCCTATTTTGGTGATTCGGACAGGGGACCAAAAACAACAAAGAACAATAACAACAACACTGCAGCGAATCCACCAAGCGAGATCCAGGATCATTCGATGCCACCAATTGAAGTACCCTGTCCTCTTCCACGTCACAAAAAGAAGGGACTGATTCCTCCGAATATCAAGGAGATATGACCTATTTTGGTGATTCGGACAGTGGACCAAAAACAACAAAGAACAACAATAACACTGCAGCGAATCCACCCAGCGAGCTCCAGGATCATTTGATGCCACCAATTGCACTCGGCCCTCTTCTTCTATCAAATACCTACACGCCACAAAAAGAAGGGACTAATTCCTCCAGATGTCAAGGAGATGTGGCCCATTTCTGTAATTTCAACGAATCAAGGATGGTATCGATTCTACTAAAATGGTCGTGTTTGGAAGCTTCCATGGGTTTTGCCATGTGTTGGTGCTCAAACGCTGCTATCATCATTCCTTTCGCGTCTGGATCCGGTGTGATGACATTGATGTAGTACGCCTGTACTGTTGCCCTGAATCCTTCCTTGGTGTGCTCTGTTGGCTAGCGTCTCATTCCATCTCTTCCTAGGTCCTCTTGATAGGCACTGTCCCCATTGGGTATGCCATCTGGTAACTGACATTTCTAAATCATTACATGTGTCTACGAACAAGTCGTAGGTGTATAGTACTTCTTCCACCTCCAACAAGTTCTGTACTCTTCTGATGTTGTTATTGCCTGCTGATTGATTTGTGGCCCTGGCGTAGTCTACTACGAGTTTGTGGCTGTCATGGTCTTCGGTAACGTCGAAGGTTCTCTTGTACTGGATGCATGGTTGGAATTGGGTGTTCATCTTGTTATTATTTCGTAATGGTTGATTTCCTCTTTTCGTACAGCACGGTATTGTACGCGATATTTCATTTTCGGATGGTTGTTTCGTAGTATTTCAGTGTTATTCTTATCGAGTAGTCTTAATGTAATTACAGCGTATCAACTATCGGTACGTTTTTAGAGATTGATAAAATAGAAATTATGAAAGGATTAAAATAGAACGGTCTCATGTCAAGATGTCAGGGGAAAAGAATCCTTCTTCTGGTCATCAAGAATATTCTCCTGGTCATCAGAATTTGAGTTTGGTCTCCGATCCAACGATTAGATCGGTCAGTCATGAGGATTATTGTTACAATGGGCGCCGCAGCCCGACGATAGTAATATCCGCCCCAACACGACGATATTTCGAAGTTCTTGCTGCCAGAGAAAGGCGAAGGGAACTAGTTACATAGTCTTCTCTAAATCGCTTGGTTCGTTTTGTCCAACATGGAAGAACACGAAGTTTGCTTTTGCGTTTTTTATACCAGTTTCTATCAATGTTTACGTTGTTACGTCGTAATAGTTTTAAAACGCACCTTCGATTGGTGGAGTGGGTGTTTTCATGCTATTACCAGTTGCCTCTTTGGCTTCTTCTACGACAGTTGGAGTAAGGGTTGCAACTTTCAGTGACTGGAGGAGTATAGCTTTTTCGAGTGGTGACGATTGATTTGTGTTCCCAGTACGACCTGCAAGATATTCCACCGAAAGCGATCTGTGGGTACCAATCTTATATGCTTCCCCTATTTTGGTGATGTATTCTCCATATCGATCGACAATGTCCTGAGGAATTGATTTCTTTGCCACATCCACCGCTAAAGGAGATGATACAGGTGACGTGTACCCCATGGCAGCAAGTGTTGCGTAGACTAGAGACAACCAATCGCGTCTTATTTGTTTTTCTTCGTCCACGAGGGGTCGATTGGCTGTGTTTGGAAGGTTCGTATTCTCCTCTAATTCCTCTAGAATGCTGGCGACGGAAAAGCCGGCCTCATAGGCGCCGATAGACGCGGCAATGAACATTTTTAGAACATCAACGTACCCAGACGCGAGTTGTATGCAAGCGTGTACGAAAGAAACTTCCAAGAGCTCCGCAACACCTGCCGGTGTTTGTGTGTCTGGAAAGGTGTAATTGGTTCCATCGTACAAGGGTTTCGTGGGCGTCGACGAAAACAAAGGGGTCGAATTCTCTCTACACTTGTAACTCGAGGGTGTAGTATCGCGGATAAATTCGCAAGTGAAGGCTGGTTGCCAAGTAGACAATCTGTTCGCCGAAGGAATCGCAAAGGAATTGATCGTTGTGATCTTCTCGAATCCATGAAGTAGAAAGAAGCCATTCAAAGCAACACGGGAAAAACGAAACGCCTTCATCTCTCTCTCTCTCGTTCTTGTTGTTCCTTATATTTTAATCGTTCCACAAGCCGTGAGCTACTACTGGTATGCTGGGTTTATCTATCGTTTCCAGGACCTGTTTTTCCAGGTGTTTCAGATTCTACGAAGTATGGAATGCCGATATTGTTGCGTTGGTCGTTGAAGAGTTACAAGCTGATCTAGAAACCACGCGGTTAAGGACATGCAGGCAGACTGTGAGTCGTACACCAGACAGGCCGAATCACTTACTCGTGATGGCCGCCAAAGCAAATAACTGTTTATACGATTCATTCCTTCTAACGCACATACGGCGGGAAGAGAGATCGGTGGAGGTGGGATTCAAGTACCATTCGATCTCTAGTAATGCTCACAATTTTAGAACCTAATCAGTATTACAACGAAATCTATCTAACAAACATGAAGTAGAAATCAGAGTTTATCAGACCCACAGATTCTAACCAAAAAGAGTGTTTAGTCAACAATCGGCTACCGTTCAAATGAGAGACGAGTGTTCCAGCGGTTCACACGACAATAGAAGAAGCGAGACCAATTACCGACTGATCACCGGTTAATCAAAGACCCTCCTGAAGGCTATGTTCAAATTTGAGCACTTAGATGGGTAATGGCACTAGTGCAGCCGGGCTTGAGCTAATACCTCTTGCTTCTCTCAAACAACATAACGGTCTAGGGGGAAGAGCAAATGCCATTGATACAGGATATCGAATCCAGGGCCGAAGCAGTTGCAGTCTTTACATTCAAAAGTAAATGTGTTCCAATTCAAGCATGGAGAGGTCCACATGGCGCCTCAAACAACACGATGAGTACTGGCAACACACCTAGGTGTGCATAGAAACGGCAACAAGCTACTGGCCCCAATAGCACAAGATGTACGGCCATACGGTACTAGCTGGAAATACAGTCAAGGACTGGCCAAGTATTGGGGGCGTGCGTCCTCCGTACGAGGAGAAAATTACTAACATACGGCGGGGCAGCGCACAGACGTGTGCACTAAGCTGGACCTAGCCACTACACGGAGAGGGCAGTTGAACTATTCTAGAGCAGTTTCAACTCCCGCTCATTAGAGGGATCCGTTGGACTTGTAACCGTAAAATAACGGGAAAACTAACCAACGGCCCCAATTTCTGTGCAAACAATTCAACGGCAGCAAATTTTTGTGGGAACCAGTAGCGGGCCGGATCAAACGGCCACTAGATTCCCGCACGAGTAAACCCAACGGCCCGCGAAGGGATTAATAAGCCAAATCAACGGCCCTGATTCAAATCGGAACCCGAACAGTTTGCTTAAGTATGGGGTAACTGAGGGATTTGCGTTCGGAATAGAAACGTTTGTAGAATTTTGCAAGGAGAAACCACTAGAAAATATCCACTACTAGTGATATCGCGCTGAGAGTGATTATTCAAGAAATGCAAACTCTCCTCAGAAAAATCATTCATATATCACTTACAGAACAAGCAAACAACTACTCCAGAAGCAAACTACTAACCATGGTGAGAGGAAGACCAGCTCGGCAGAACCAACGCAACAACATTGCGGCCGCTAATCCAGCGGCTGCCGCCGCTAATCCAGCAGCTGGCGGACCTGCCAACAATGGACCAGCCATCCCTGTCAATCTTGGCTTCACAGCGGCGCAAATGGAATTCATTAGGACCATGATGGATACTAACCGGGCTCCGGCACTCACACTAGAGGTTCAAGACGCGATCGAATGCGCTGATAGACTGGAGGGAATCCCTGGATATGCAGGGGAGAGGTCCCTAACTCCAACTGAAAGAGTGTTCAGGGAGATCTTGGAATCTTTTGGATTGAACCAGATTATGGCAGACGAGCTTTTCCGGACTGGCTACAGCAGTACTGACTCCCTACGAGACATGGATGAATCTGCTATCAAATCCATGGTGAATGGTGTCAACAAGACCAAACACAACTACTGCCCAGACCCAAAACAAGTGTATGTGGGGAGGGTCTTCGGGGACCGTCTCAAGTTGTTTGTGGCTTGGATTGAATTTCAGCCTCTCATTGGGGCCACCGCTACCCCGGTTGACTGGATGGCTGACCCGGACGCAGAGGCTAAGACTACAGCTTGCCTCAAGTCCCTGAAGGAGGATGATAGTAACACGGCAGCCGGGGACCTTACTCTCCCAGAAGCACTCACTGCAATGTTGAAATTCAAGGAATTTGATGAACGATTCAGGGAATACCTTCAACACAAAAGGGGTGTCACCAAAACATCTCTACTCTACACGATGCGGAAGGACTCCATAGTGAGCGATGCTGAAAGGGGGGGGGACTGTTGGATCTGCTCCGACAGACAAGTACGCCGGCTGGAACAAGTATTCTATACGATGCATGGTCCATTCAGGGTCTCACTGGACCAAAGACAACAATACGCTATGGGGAATCCTTTTCAAGTTGGTAGGGGCGGGCCCCGGTTGGTCCTACATCCAAGGTCTTGGCTCCGAAGGGGATGGAAGAAAGGCATACTTCACCCTCTACTCTCAAGCATACAAATCGGCAAATATAAGACTTCTCATAGAAGAAAAGAGGGCCTTCCTACAGAGTTCTACCTACTCCGGGGATACCAAGAACTACAGTTTTGACAAGCACAAAAGGCGATGGTACGATGCGAAGGAGTTCCTGTTGCGGCACAAGGCTTTCCCACCCGAAGATCAGTTTGTTACTGACTTCTGCCACTCTATATCGGACCCAAGACTAGAAATAGCAGTCCAATTGGTCCTAAACGAAGGAGGTGGCATGTATAACAACTTCAACAAAGCAGCTACCCACTTCACTCAAGCGCTTGGTATCAAGAAAATGCAAGCCAGTCGCAAAGGCAGTTGGCGTAATATCTCTTCCTTCAAGGGGAAAAAGGGTAACAAACGCAACAATGAAGGCAACTCCTCCTCCAACAAGAAATCCGGCAACAACAAGAAACAGAAGACTTCCGGTACAAATGATGGGCCTCTCGAGGGTAAAATCTACCCAAAAGAAGTCTGGATCACTATGTCTTCAGCGCAAAAGAACCAAGTAAGGGCCCTACGCCCCTCTCTCAACTCTCCTGGAAAGTCTGCGCAAGTTTCTATGGTTGACTCCACGAAGATACAACTCCACTTCTACACATGGGATTACCCTCCACTCTGATAACACTGAGCTTTTTATTCCCCTCAAAGTCGACGGGGTCATATCCTATTTTGATTCCCGCAAACCTACAAAGAAGGAACTGGCAACCTGTGAACATGTACTGGCTACAGATACCCACACATGGGACCCCTACTCCTCTCACTTTGCAGAAGAAGAAGAAGCCACCAATGGTTTTTTCCCGCGAGTCGTTGCTACCCTTTCAGGGTGCCTGCCGGCTTGTGGGACCCCAATCAAATATTCATCCACGATTCATCCCGAACCACTAGGCACAGGGTACGACACGACACGACTACTTCATCTGTCCACCGTATGTCTTGGCCGAGTTCCTTTCCAACGCACAGGGTATAACCCAACGGACGTCTCTACACAATTGATTTCAGCCCTTGCTGGAACCACCGGGGAGGACCAAGAAAATCTTCGCAATTCAGCAAATTCTATGATTTCTGATGTTTCCACCAAGCCTTCATCAGCCGGTCTGTCCTCATTATCTGAGCTTGCCATTCAACAGGAAGCAAAGGCTAGGACCAAGGAAAGGAAGCTGCTACGTCGCCAACAAGATGTTCTAGACCAAGAAATGTCCCTTGAAAAGAAGTCCTCCATACGACGGAATCGAGTGGATTGGTTCGGGCAGCAGCGAGTGGATTGGTTTGGGCAGCACTCCGCGCTCGAAGAGCCCGAAGAATCTCAGCAATCTGTTGTTGATGTTTAACATTCTGTTTCCGGAGTCGCCGTTGAAGAGCCTGAAGAATCTGTTCTTGTTGTTCTTTGGTAGTTACCATAGTAGTAGTTTAACGATTAGTAGTACTAGTAGTTGCTTTTGCTTTTGGTTTTTCAAGAAAACGAATTATGAGCTTTGCAAGTTGCAGTGAGCTTTGCAAGTTGGAAAGGAATGAACTACTAGTAGTAACTACTAGTAACTCCTGCAAAATGGTGAAGTCGGTGAAGTTGTTACATGAAAGTCTGAACTCGATGGGAATCAACGCACCGGCCAACGATTCCCATTTCCATTCCCATTTCCATGTGTATGGAAAAACTGATGGGATTGAACCCCTCTCAAGGAGTTGAACCCCTCGGAAGGAGTCGTGCGGTTTTTATGAACCCGAACACCAAACGCGAAACTACTCCATCTTCCATCTTGAACGAAACTACTCCCCGTATTACTCGTATTACTTGTAACTCGAGAAGCTCATAATTCAAAAACCTAGCAACAGCAAAAGCTATGTACAAATAGAACACGATACTACTACTAGTACTAATTACTACCACCACCATGGGGGATCTCAACAATCTACTTCTACTCGACCATGGAGAATCTACTTCTTCTACTCGACCATGGAGAATCGATAGTTGGAACAGGAGCCTCCTAACAGGAACCTCCTCACCGACAACCGGAACCGACAATCTACTCACCGACAATCGGAACCAACAATCTACTCACCGGCAATCGGAACCGACAATCTACTCAACCACCCAAAGCGAAATTAGAAGGCGAAACTTCCATCAGTCCAGCGGAACTTCCATCACCCAATCACCGGCTCAACGGCTTCGCGCAGCTCCTCAACGGCTCAACGGCTCAACAATCACCGGCTGCTGTCTACTTGAACATGCCGTTGGCATCTTCAGTTGGCTCGGTGTCGTAAGAGAAGTATCCATTCTTCTTATGCATGAAAACATTCAGGATCTGGTTGTGGCCGATAGTACTGGTTTGGTAGTTGTACAGAAGCATCATCACGTTAAGTATGACCTTTCGATCTCCAAAGTCCTCTAAAAGAAGCCTGTCTTTCAATCGCGGGAATTGCCCCTGGATCATTCGCATCCCCCACTCTGATAACTGCCGAAGAGAGGTTGCTTCACGATTCAACACGAGAGCTTCAGCACCAACTTGATCGGCTTGCGAACTCTGGATAAGATAGTTTGAAAGTCTTACTTTGAATGCTGCATCAACGGTAAGCATTGCGGCATACTCATCGAACATTTCCTGCATCTGGTCATAAACGCCGTAATCTGCAACGGTGCTGTCATGCCAAGAACCCGGACAGTTGAAAGCAGTTATGCGGATTCTCCCATCAGGTGCAAAAACAAAAACACTACTCACGTAAGTGTCGCATGTCCAACCGTTGTAGTACTGGCTCTGTATTAACCAATTATCAGAGTGCTGTATTAAGAGTTTCAGACCATCGGCAGCGCCCCATACTCTTTTTTCATGAAGTGCTGGATATTTTGCACCAATTGCGCTAATGTATTCCTCCATTTCTACTTTGTTTGGAAGTGTAATCCTTGCATTCGGATGGTTCTGTAATACACACAAAAGAACTTTCCGCGAAAACTTAATCCATTTGTACATGACAGTAGATGTAAGTCCAAAAGCCAGTGAGGAGCTTCTTGCAACCGATCCTCTTGTTCGGAACCAAAAAAGGACTAACCCAAGACAACATGTTGCATTTGCCTCTCTTTTTCTTCCTTTTGGTACTCCATTCTTTGTAAAGGTTAGCTTGCGGATACGCTCCGTTTTTTTATCGATTGTGTACATATCGAATACTGGTTGGAAGAGGTGCAGAAGATCGCGAAAGACCTTGTGGTCTACACCACAGCAGTTGAGAAGAGCCTGTTCATTGCCAGAGTTGAATAGATAAGTGAAGGAGGATTGGCAGTGCCGGCGAATGGCTATTCTTGGTGTTCTTCTGTCTTTTAGACGCCTGTTGAAAGGATCTTCTTCATCTTCAGAATCGCCGTCGTCTATCATACAGAAGATGGAAAGGATCTCAAGTGTTGCCATGATAGTGAAATTTTGCTAAGTATGACGATTGAGGATTGTTAAGAGCGACGGCAAGGACAAGAATCCATCGGAAGAGAGGGAAATAAACACCGAAAATTTCACATTACACGACCGACAAAATTAGTACGGTCACCAGGGAGAAAGATACCTTTTTTAGTCCGTTCGTACTACCTTTTTTAGTCGGAGAAAGAGGAGGCAGATACCAATTTTTGTCGGTTGTATCATGGGTATCGCCGTATTCCTTATTCCAAAAATGAGCATGAATATGGGAAGAGTTTTTAGCGCACAGATATCTGTGTCAACAATTTTCATTCCCAAATACACACATTGATGCCATGGGACACAGATATTCTGTGTTTTCGGGAATGACCCAATATGCTCACATCTCTTTAAATTTAAAATATTCGTTAAACCTATCCGGTCGATTCTTAGAGTAACAACAGATTACAGGTACGTCTGAGAACTGTTTCTCTACCCCCCGCGGGCTATCGCGCGGTATTTTTACAATTCTCGACCCTATTTTTTAAATTTCCTATCTTTTTAGGTCGCGTGTCTACTAAAAAACCTCGCGCGTCGCACACCTTTACTTTCGAGACAATATCTCGTCACTCCTCAAATAAAATAACTATTTTAGGGTTAAGGATATCATATTCGTTTCGTGACAAGCACTATTTTGTGTACAACTTGTGCACGAATGACTTATTTCATTTTCTCAACATGTTTCCACCATACCGGTATAATGCGCTCCGACCCAAATCCTCCAACTCCAACTCAAATCCCAACTCCAACTCCAAGTCAAATCCACCCCAGGCGGGCTATTGCACTCAAGGGTTTGGTTCCTGCTTAATGGCAGGAAGATCCGCTGTATTTTCAGAAGCTACACTGTCGGAATCGCCACCAAAATCTGGTTCGTTCTTAAATAACCCGCTAGGTGGATTGATGCTGCTGGTTACATTCGGAACGACTTGATGATTGCTAGTAGGATTGACGATTTCATTTTTAACATTTGGATGATTGCTTTTTCCTGCACGAATCTTACGAATCATTTTTTGGAGTCGAGCAGTCTCTTTCTTGTGATAAACAACCATTTTCCGGAGTTCTTGTTCAAGATCGGCTGGGTGTTCCTGAACCACCTTTTGTATTTTGTAAATTCCCTCCATGGTTGGTTTGACTGTCGATTGGAAGATTAGTATTAGTAGTATCAGTAGAGTAGATTATCTATTCGAAGATTAGTTAGTAGTAACACCTAACACGTTGGTATTTGTTTTGCTCGTCGGAAAGAAAATGAAATAATGAATTATAATGATGAAGTACTAGTGAAAATAATGTATTACTAGTATCTACTAGTAATAACTCATGCAAAATAGCGTACTAGTTGGTTTTACTGGTACATGAAAGTCGGAATCAACTCGATCGTAATCAACAAAACAATTGTCCACGATTTCCATTTCGATAATCAACAACGCAATTGTCCACGATTTCCATTTCGATTAAGTACTAGTGAAAATAATGTACTACTAGTATCTACTAGTAATAACTCATGCAAAATAGCATACTACGTCACATAAACGATGCTCATGCTTTCGTAATATTTGTGCGATGTTTTAAAATATTCCGAAACATTTTGTTGCGCGCACAATAAATAATTCTCTACCTATTTTTGCACGCAACAATTTCAAGTAGGTCTATTTTCGCCACCGTTTTTTCCAGCCCCTTTTCATGCTTGCTTAAGAATCTTTCTATTCTACAATTTTGTTTCATGCTTACCCCGATAATATTTATTCGCCATTCAATTTTTGTTTTTTCCACACGAAACTCCTCATATTTTGTAATAATATCCTCTATGTACACTGATATTGTTGTAGCGTTGATACAAATTTCTTACCAAATATACAAGCTTCTTGATAACCAGCAATGTATTCTGTTACGTTGCTTTCACAATACTCACACTACATTTATCGAATATCAAAATCCAACAACCATATTTTTGTACTCATAAGAAAGTATTTTATCCGCATTTGCAATACTCTCCGACATTTTACAATATTCACGCTACGCTTATCAAATACGGAAATACAACAAACATAATTTGTAACAAATACGAAAGTATTTTATCAGCCTTTTGAAATTATCTTGTTTATTGTATTATATTCGAACAGAAGACCCGGAACAATATTGTGCAAACCATAAAATAATAATGAACTAGCCATTCTACTATTGCTGTTGATATCATCAATTACTCTTGTTCGTTTTTATTATATTCCATGAAAAATTTGTAGTCCTCATCATCTTCGCCTAGAATCTCAACCAAGGTACGTTTTCGCTTCCGTGTTTTTCCCTCTTTGTTCTCCTCCTTATCTTCTTGTTTACGATTGCCATTTTGCTTTTGGTACATTTTAAGTATTTCCGTCTCTAATTCTTTTGATTGTTGTTCCTTCCTTTGTTCTTCTAATTCACTTACTAGGTATTCGTAAAGATCTTGTCCCTCGTTACTCCAACCCTCCTTATTTCCAGACTTACCGTCAGTGAATTTTTTTCTCAACCTCGTGCCCTTTGTTGTGTTTATCCACGAGTCGTAGTCGTTGTAAAGGAAAAGCAATGCAAAAGCTTCATCGCTTGGGGTGAAAATGTTACTGATTGTCATTCTGACTGATTTTCTTTTGAAGTCTGTCTGTTATGGTGACACCGCTCCCAGAATTCTTTTCATGAAGTATTTGAATTCTGGTGAATTTTTCCGCCGATAGTCTTCGTGCAATTGGTACCTATTTTCTGAGTTAACGTCTTGTGTGTCCGTGATTAGAACCGTTCCTGGGAAACTATCTGGTATCAGGTTGTTTCTTTTATCGTCTACGTGTCAGTGTTCATACGACCAAAATGTTAGAATGGCTTATGAACGATTGCATGCCGGCAAACATTTTCTTGTTGGTTGCGTACCTTTGTAGTTTTTCCTGGCAAGAGTTTGAGCATTGTGCCTACACGCAGTCACTGCACGGCAATAAATTCCACTCCACTTTTGGTCTTTTATATCGATCGTATTTGGTATTTCATTGTTATTTGCTTGTTTTACAATTTTGAATATCGTCGCCTTCACGAATGTAATCTCTGGCGGGAATTTAAATTTCCTGAATGCTTTTTCTTTGACGTGTTTGACAATGTTGTTTTCCAAGTTATCGTTATTGGATTCTTTTGTTGTCTGTAGAATATTTCTGTTGCTACTGTTGGTGGTTCTATATGTTTGGCTATCGTTTGTGTTTGTTCGGTCACTTCCCGATACACTGCTGTTTGGGCTGTTTGTGTTATTGGTAACAATGGTTCTACCTGTCACCGGACTGCAACTAGTACTCAGTTCTACCATTATTTTTTTGTTAACTCGTGCACCTCAACTTACCGTTTTTTCCTTTGATTGATTTGGCGCGCTATTTTTATGATAATAATGTTGTTTGTAGGAATCGTTTGGCATGTTTTTTTCATTCCTACTGTACACACTGTAATCTCTTGATTTACTGTCTCCAAGGAATTGTTGCATTTCAACTAATTGTACTATCTGTGAGTGTTGTTCTTGTACTGTCGCCTGCCTATCTTATTTTCGAGCGTGCCGTGATATTCTGGAATGTGGAGTCCTCAAAATTTTGGCGCGGACCCGAACATTTTGATCTTCCCTACCCTACCGTACTTACCCTACGGTACCGTATCATTCTGTATTTATTTATTTACTTATTGTTTTTCAATTTTCTGCAACGGCGTTGCAGTAAATTCTATATTTTGGGTGGTTGACACTCCCCCCTGAATCAATTATGGATTGGATCACAATTTGTAGGTTCAACGGAGGGAATTTTGTTGTTGTTGTTTTGTTGCTTTCTGATGAGTATTTTTTTTTAATGTATCGACTTTTTAAGGTGATATTTTACATAATTTCCGTTCTAATTTTTGCACTTAATTTGTACCGGTGATACCTTTGATATTGTCCTGGTTTTTTTGTTGGAATGGAATCCTTACAGAGTTGCAGAGTTAGTGTTTCACGCGTCCCCATGCTCCACAAGGAACGGGATAGTTGTTATATTCCTCTAAATCTTCCGGCGAATTCCATCGTTTTTCGTAAAGACTTGAAAAGAATTCACCGTGTAACGCGTACTGTACGAAAAGTCATAAGGGCAAATAACCTTATTCGTAAGGTTATTTAACTTGAGTGAATAATCGTCGGCGTTTCCATGTGGTTTGTCTCTTTACCGAATTTCCCCATCAGCTCACTCTTCGAAGAATTAACAACTCTAAAACACTATCATGCCCTAAAACCTCCGTACAACCTAGTACTAATTCTACGTAATAAGGTACAAGCAATGTGATATTCCAATGAGAATATCACGGCGAATTATACGGTAAAAAGACCGATCGAAGATGGTTTTGCATGTGTTTTGCGTCTTATTTATGTGTGCTTTGTATGCTGAGAATTACCGTCGATTATACGGTGTATTACCGCGTAATTTGACGACGATTAATTAACCTGTCGATCGTCACCGACAAGGCCGAATGAACTGTAACAATGATTATGATTACTCTTGCTCACTAAATCAATCGATCGTAAGACCGATTGCGTTTGTTTGTTATGACACACTTTTTCTAGTTTATCAGACCCACAGCACTCTACGAGCTGTGGAGGACCGAATGGCGTTTCCCACCAAGAAACGCAGTTTGAGCTCGAAGACTAATCCGGACTAGCCTGATCAGCTACCGGCATCAACCCTCAAGGATGTAAAAGAGGCAGTTGCTTGTGGAGCCCTGGAATAGACCAACACCAGGGTGGTCTCCCTGAAAGAAGAGACCAAAGAATCGAACCAAGGTGGTGGCTCCACCGGGTTTCGAGATCCAGCAAAAACAAGCAAGGGAAAAGAAGCTGGACGGCTCAGTCGAAAGGGCCGCCCAGGTTGGCATCAGTTGAAAGGAATCAATATCCAAATTCGAGAACACTGATCTTTCACTGAAAATAGAACGACGTGAGCCAGAAGATTGAGCCTGGAGTATTCTGTGGTGAAACAGAAACGGATTGCGAAGAACATCTGCCCGCAACAAGGAACAGATTGCAAAGAGCATCTGCTACGAGCGGAAAACGAAAAATATAAAGATATGAGAACACCGAACCGCGAAAGATCGTCGAGAACACTAAAAGGAGAACACTAAATTCTCAGGAAACAATCTTTGAAATCCACCACAGAAATACAGAATGAGAAAAAATCCCGAGAAAGGATAGGAAAGCTCACAATCTTAATTTGCAACAAAAGCAAAAGCTCACACAAATACAGACAACCGGAACGAAAATTCGATCCGAACAAAAGTATACAAACCAGAACGAAAATTCGATCCGGAAAGAAAATACGACCCGGATAAATACAAATCACCCGGCAGTCACAAACGATTAATACCCATCTCTCACATCCAATCCTCGATTTGATTACACTCTCCCACCCAATACCAACTTCCATCGGATACCACACTACGAATCGCCCATCCATACTCCATCACAAAATATAATTCGAAACTTCGTTTGAAATTCTCCACCATGGTACGAACTAGAGCGGACGGCGACATGGAAGAAACAAAAATGGAAGTGGATGAGGACGATCCACAGAATTCTAATGAAAACAATGGAAGAGGTATGCAAGAAAAGGAAGATTTGGAAGATAAAATCATGGAAGTCATGGAAAGGGCCTTTGGGGACCCAGAAACAAACTCAACCATGAAGAGAATCATCGACCAAGAAATAAAGAAGAGAGTCAGGGCAATGAGAGATGCAGAAAGAAGGGGTGTGAATCCAGATGACGCGGATAGTGAAAATGATGAGGACGGACGAAATGATGCTGACCAAAATGCAGAGAACGCAAGAGCTGAACGACTGGGAAGAAGGTCGTCCCAACCCAGGATAAAAATCAGGGGATTCAACAATGGTAGATTTCTGAACCCAGAACAGCTTGCTTTCAGGAGCAGCCTAATGGATTTTGGTATCAACTATGAATCAGCTGAAGAAATTATGAGGGGAGGGATGTCTAATATTCGTGAAATTACAGACCTCAACAAGGAAAGCATTAAATCGTTCATGCATGGATTGAAATCTATCAGTCCGGACTGTCCTAATCCAAAAAGTATCCACTATGGTAACAGGCTATCATCGAGGCTCCTAACTTGGGCAAATTGGGCCCGGTATCAACCATTGATTGGAGTCAAGCCAAGGGCTATCGACTGGAACGCAAACCCAAACAACCTGGAACTGCAGCAATTCAGAATCAAGATGATGGAATCAAGTGTGAAATCACAGGAAAAGGCAACTCCACCCGAGCTAAAGGATCTCACAAAATTCAGGGAATGGGAGGAAGGCTTCCGACAAAACCTGAGATACAGATTCAACTCCGAGGGATTCCCAATCTTGTATGTCATAAGACCCCAAGAAAAGGAAGAAGTTACTGACGAAGCCAGGGCTGGAACAGTTGGGCAAAGTACAACAGATACTTATCCAACTTGGAGTGATTACAATGAAAGATGTGGCGTTCTGTCAGGTCACCAGTACGATGAGGACAACAACGTCGTCTGGAGGTTGCTGTGTGATGCAACAAGAAAAGGTCCTGGTTGGGAATATGTGGCACATTTCCAAAACACTGCACTGAATTCTGGTAATGCCAGAAATGCTTTCATTTCTCTCATGCAACATGCTTACACTGATACCAATATCACTATGGTTCTGAATAAGACATATCAGGATATGAAAGATTCACACTACACTGGAGATTCCAAGGGTTATGACTGGAACAAGCACAAGCGCAACTGGACTGCTTTTCATGGAACAATTCTGAGATTTGAAAAGAATCATAACGAAAGAAGATTTGTTTGGGATTTTATCAATTCAATCAGTGATGAGCGACTTGATGCTGCAAAAGCAGATGCAATTGATGAGAGCAAAGACTATCGTGACAACTTCAATAAATGTTTGATTCTATTCACCAATCGTCTTGGATTGAAAAAGCTTGCAACCGGGAAGAGTAAAAGAGGTTCCAGAAGTTTGTATTCTATGGGCACAACCAGTAACAAAAAGCAAAAGACAACTGGAACCTTTACAGGAAAAATTGAGTGCAAGCCTTACCCAACAAGTGTTTATAAAACAATGTCAAAAGAACAGCGCCAGGAGCTTTACCAGATGAGACAGGCTAAAAAGAAAAGAAATCTCAAGGCTGCTGAGACTAAAAAGAAAGAAACTGAAAATGAAGGCGCGGGTGACAGTTTTGGATCAAAATCTAAGAAATGACATAATAACCGGACACTATCACTAGAACACAAATTGTTAAAAATGGTGAGCCGGTCATTATACCAGATGAATGTTCCTGTAGGTTTTGATGACGGGGAAAATGAAGAAGGATATTGTGAGTTAGACTCACATGCAGATACTACCGCAGCAGGAAGCAATATGGTATTGCTGAACCCTGATCAAATCACAACACACGTTGATGTTGCACCCTTTTCTGAAGAATACAAGCCCATCAAGAAAATACCCATTGGAAGCTGTGCTACTGCATGGACGAATCCAACATCAGGCCAAGTATATATCATAGTGTTCCATCAAGCACTGTACTTTGGGGACAAATTGAAAAACAGCCTGATATGCCCAAATCAAGTGAGGGACTGCAATTTCAACTCTGTTGAAGAGACACCTCGCCAATTTGATCCAAGATCCAAGCATGGAATTACAATTCAAACTCCACTGGAGGATGATGATCCGAAGAAAGTTTTTATCAAACTGAGTATGAGAAACGTGATCTCATATTTCCCCACAAGAAAGCCCACAAGAATTGAGCTTGACGAATGTCAACATTTGATAGCAACAAATGATACCCCCTGGGATCCACATTCACTGAAGTTCAGAATGGCCGAGCTAGCCATTGACAATGGAGATCCAATTTCAGGGGACCAATTCAGCCTTCAAGCTATGTCGACCGAAGAGGACCAAGCAATGGAGGAAAGTTCTGTTGTAACAGAACCTGCTAGTAATGTTACAGATAACCTCCCCAAGACCAGCTTAGACAAACGGCATCCAAGTGTCATGCAGCAATGCAAACTGATGAGAGTCCATCAGGTATCCACAAGGAGAATGCTAACTGAATGCCAGATTGCAACAGATGGAAATATTGCTCATCGGATTTCTTCAGTAAGGAATATTTCAAGCGCGCGAAGGGTAGACCAATTTTTGTTTGATGATACAGAATTTGACTTTATGGAAGCTCCTAAAGCAGAATCAAAACAGGCCCCTAGCTTGCAAGAAATTGACAATACACTAGAAAGAAGGTCTCTTGACAGAAGAAATCAATGGGGGCCATCAGTGATAACAATTGAAGGTCCAAACAAAGTTGACTGTGAACGCCTAGCCAAAACTTGGAACATTAGTTTTAAGAAAGCTGAGCAGACATTGAGAGTCACGACGCAGAAGGCACTCAGGAATTTGCAATCACCATTGATGAAGCGGCTGCCTACTCAGCGCTTCAGGAACAAGAGAGTCGCACAAGGAACCTGGTACACTGATACCTGGCATGCAAGAACCACGAGTATTATGAGGCAAGAAAAATGTGCACAGATCTTTACAAATGGAAATGGATTTGAAGTATTTATACCAATACAGGACAAATCACAAGCCCACCAAGGATTGAAGACATTCATTCATGAAATTGGAATTCCAGAGCATTTGATTTCTGATGGTGCGCCAGAACAAGGATCCCCAAGAACCTACAAAACACACTGGAATTCAATTGTAAAGCGCAACCATATCCATCAGACATTCATCCAGCCGCATTGCCCATTCCAAAATCGGGCAGAACAAGCAATTGGCCATCTTGGTAGTGCAATCACAACCAAGTCTGCAAAGAAGAAGTCACCGAGAAGATTATGGTCATTTTGTGGTGAACTATGTGCTAATATCAGGCAGCGAACAGCCTCCAACAACCCTTCTTCAATGGGGAGAACCCCATTTGAATTGGTTCATGGCTATAGACCGGATATTACATTATACACTTCATCAGAATGGTATGATTTTGTGTTTTATTATGAAAAAGGTGATTCTTCCACCCGAGGTGTTGAAAGGCTGGCGCGATGGTTGGGCCCCTGTGGGAATAGGGTAGGTGGGGGGGATTGTTTTTGGCTACTGCCCGAGTCGGCAATACCAATATCTACAAATTCAATAAGACCCGTCAAGGAATTTGAATGGCGGGACAGAGATATCCTCAGAAGAATGGAAGCAATTGACAAATCAATTGAATCCAAGATTGGAGATGAAGTAAAGGATAGCGCACCGTTCTTCCAGGAAAACTACCCAGAGCCCCAAATAGAGCTATTTGAGAATCAACCAGTAGAAACACCGGATATGAAACTTGAAATGGCTGAGCCAGAAGCATCGGTAGAAGATGTTGATGAACCAGATGAATATCTGGGAAATGAAGTAATCATTGAAAGAGGTGATGAAAGACTCAGGTGCGTTGTCAAGGACAGGGTTCGCGACTTGCAAAACAGACCAATAGGAATCAGAAATGAGAATCCCATACTAGACACGAGGCTGTATAAATTGCAACTACCCGATGGTACAATGGAGGAATACACGGCAAATATTGTGGCAGAAAGTCTGTATAGTTCTGTTGATGATGACGGACGAATGTTCACTTTACTGGATGAGCTCATTGACCATGAAAAAGACAACACTGCTTTAAGTGATAAGGAAGCGACAACTATAGCAAAAAATGGCAGGAAAACCCATAAACCTACAACTAGGGGTTGGAGAATTTTAGCCAGTTGGAAAGATGGCACTGAATCTTGGTGTAAGCTAAGCGATGTGAAAGAGTCATTTCCAGTGCAATTGGCTGAATATGCTATCAACAATAATCTTGAAAAAACACCAGCTTTCAGATGGTGGGTGCACAAAATTTTGAGGAGGAAGGATCGAATCCTTAAAGCGGCCAAAACAGCAAAGTATTGGTTGAAGACTCACAAATATGGAGTTGAATTGCCACATTCAATCAAACAAGCGCTGGCTATTGATAAGAAAACAGGGACCGACCACTGGGAAAGAGCAATTCATAAGGAAATGACAAATAATATGGCAGCGTTTGAATTTTCTGATGATGATGTTATTCCAGTTGGCCATAAGCAGATAACAACTCATATGATTTTTGATATCAAGCTTGGATCCCTAACAAGGAAGGCCAGGTTGGTAGGGGACGGTCACAAAGTCCCTGCAGTGGCCAAAGAAAATACTTATTCATCGGTTCCCAGTCGAGACTCAGTAAGAATATTCTTTCTGCTGGCAGCGCTGAATGATTTGAAGGTTCTATCAGCTGATATTCAAAATGCATATTTGACAGCCCCAATTAAAGAGAAATACTTTCTAAAAGCGAGAGCAGAAGATGGTTTTCCACCTCACCTTGCAGGAAGGCCTTGCAAGATTGTCCGAGCATTGTATGGACTGCCGGTTGCTGGTGCATCTTTCAGGTCATACCTCACCCAGCATTTGAGAGATCTTGGATATTCACCTTGCAAGGCAGATCCGGATGTGCACTTAAGAATTGAAACCAGGAAAGATGGATCCAGATACTGGGCAATGCTCATTGCATACGTAGACGATATCTTATGTTCTGGCGAAGATCCAAAGTTCCAGCTTGAAAACATTGAACGAAAGTTCAAATTGAAGGATGATACGATAGAAGAGCCAACTCTGTATTTGGGAGCTGATATTGGGAAATTCTACTTTGAAGGTGATTCAAAGCCAAGATGGTCATTATCAAGCACTAAGTATACAGCGAAAGCTGTTGCAGCGGTCGAACAAGAGCTGGGAACTGAAAAATATGGCTACAAGTATCTACCAAAATCAGCATCCAGTCCACTATCACATGATTACCGACCGGAAATTGATATATCAGAAGAATTGAACCCTGAATTGCAAAATTACTATCAAGGTTTAATTGGAGTTCTCAGGTGGATTTGTGAATTAGGAAGACTTGACATAGTAATGCCAGTCTCACTGATGTCAAGGTATTTGGCACAGGCAAGGATCGGGCATTTGAATCAATTATTTCATATATTTGCATATTTAAAAAAGTACAACAGGTCAAAATTGGTTTTTGATGATACTGTACCAAATGTTGATGAGAGTAAATTTCAAAAATGTGACTGGTCTGAATTTTATCCTGGTGCTGCTGAAGTCATACCAGCAGATATGCCTGAAGCCTTGGGAAAGCATGTAACAATGAGCTGTTTTGTTGACGCCGACCATGCCGGATGCAAGGCGACGAGAAGGTCTCATACTGGTGTTATTATCTTCATTAATAATGCACCGATCATTTGGTTTTCCAAAAGACAAACAACAGTTGAGACATCAACTTTTGGATCTGAAATCATTGCTTTGAAAATTGCAATCGAATTGGTTGAAGGTCTAAGGTACAAGTTGAGAATGATGGGTGTTCCAATTGATGAAAGCACCAATGTGTATTGTGATAATGATTCTGTTGTCACAAATGTTACACGACCTGAAAGCCCATGTAAGAAGAAGCACAACAGCATTGCATACCACAAAGCGCGTGAATCTATTGCAGCAGGAATTATCAGAGTTGCAAAGGAACCAGGTTCAACAAATATTGCTGATTTGTTTACAAAGCTAATGAGCGGCGCTGTTTTCCGGGAACATTGTTCTCGTTGCATGTGGTAAAGTAAAGAATCAATCATTCGATGGAATGTTCGATCGATTGTTCGATTGAAGTAACAAGTTGATTTTATGTTCGATCTGCAATGAGCATTTCGAAGATGGATAATTTGATCCATGAATACAATATATCAAACTGGCAAGGATCAGGGCAAAATGCCATGATACAAGCCAGAATGAAAGGCAAAACGCCGCCCCATTTTTTTTGATAGGGCCTCTGATGGTAGACTGGATACAGTTTGGTATTCAACTCACGATGAACATATTAAGCCATAGAATCCAGCCGCTTAACGGTTGGAGGATTTATGACTGAAGGGGACTGAAAAGAATTCACCGTGTAACGCGTACTGTACGAAAAGTCATAAGGGCAAATAACCTTATTCGTAAGGTTATTTAACTTGAGTGAATAATCGTCGGCGTTTCCATGTGGTTTGTCTCTTTACCGAATTTCCCCATCAGCTCACTCTTCGAAGAATTAACAACTCTAAAACACTATCATGCCCTAAAACCTCCGTACAACCTAGTACTAATTCTACGTAATAAGGTACAAGCAATGTGATATTCCAATGAGAATATCACGGCGAATTATACGGTAAAAAGACCGATCGAAGATGGTTTTGCATGTGTTTTGCGTCTTATTTATGTGTGCTTTGTATGCTGAGAATTACCGTCGATTATACGGTGTATTACCGCGTAATTTGACGACGATTAATTAACCTGTCGATCGTCACCGACAAGGCCGAATGAACTGTAACAATGATTATGATTACTCTTGCTCACTAAATCAATCGATCGTAAGACCGATTGCGTTTGTTTGTTATGACACACTTTTTCTAGACTTAGCCATTTCTTAATTTTCCACTCGTTTTCGTCTTGTTCGCTCTTTTCCCCCCTGTTTGTCACTTCTTTTACTTTCCGTTTTTTCTTTTTTGACTGTTTTCTTGCTTTGTTCATGAACGAATCCCACTTATGTTTGGTACATTTGTTTTTCGTGTCTTTGTTATTTATGTTCTCTTCTTTAATTGGCGGAAATATTTCTTGTGTTGAGTACCACTCGTTATCGTCTTTTGATCTGCAATACCATTCCAATCTGTCAGTTTCGATGATTGCCTCATTCGTCATTTTGCGCCAGTTGTTGAACCAAATGTACGTCATACAAGGACGGTTCCCAGGGTGGTAATGTATACATTCTTTTATGTGTTCTCTTGCCTCCGGCGTCAGATTACTCCATTTTTTTGCCGGGAAAGTACGACCGTCTTGTATCATTCTCTCTCGTTCTATTGATTTTACTTCCGGTCCAATACCCACGTTGTTGTAGCACTTAATGTCTTCGGATGTTTTCAATGCAGGATAACCACATGTAATGTATGCAAGAATGACTCCCATTGCCCATACATGGTCCATCCCGTCAGTGTTCCCTTCTTTGTAGTCGGGAAATACTTCCTCGGTTATGTACTTGAAGCATTGTTCCTAAATGTTCAAAGCTTCGTCCTCCTCGAAATGACCTTTTTTGCTGTTGAGTCTTTGTCGCACTTCTTCTATCTTCTGGCATCCACTAAGGATTGTGTTAACCAAGTGTCCGTTTTTGGCACACAAGGCATCAAATCCTGTTTCGAAATGATATAGAAATGGGTTTCCGTCGTTGTTTACGTCATCGTTGTTTAGCTCATGCATCTGTTTGTTGTAATCCTTGGACAAGACAGTACCCCGGGTTGGCACAACTGTTGTTTTGTGTGTCGGTTTAGGTCTTTTGTTTTTCATTTTCCTGTTATTTTCCATTTGTAACGCAGTCATGCACCTATTTGTACCACAGTACACCTAACGTTCGTACTCTTACGCCAAATCATAAAGTTGGTATTTGTTGTTTTTTCCAGGCGTTGTAACTTTCAGTTTTTGGTTGTGGCTTCTTTTTCCCGAACACGCATAATTCTTACTATTGTTACGTACCGGCACCAACACTACGACGATGCACGTAAATAGTCTGATTCAAAAACCGACAAGCTTTAAGTAGTGTAACTTTCCTCGTTTGCATGCGATTGGTTCTTGATGTATCGTAGAGATGAACGTGTCAGGTGGATCAATACCTCCATAGAGATGTGTACAAGATGTATTCTTCGTACTTGTTCCTTAGTACTATTTTTTTAATATTGTATTGGTACGATGCACATAAATTGTCTGATTCATAAACAGACTGCCATTAAGTAGTGTAACTTTCCTCCTTTTGACATGAATGGTTCTTGATATACCGGTAGAGGTGAACGTGTCCTTTGGATCGACTCCCCCCTAGATATATGTCAAATGTGTGTTCTACGTTATATTTTTTTATAATTTTTTTATTATTGTATTGGGACGGTGCACACAAATTGTAGGATTCAAAAACTGACCAGCTTTAGGTAGTGTAATTTTCCCCGAGCACGTATGATTGGTTATTGATATAGAGGTGAATGTGTCCACTGGTTCGATTCCCCCGTAGTGACCTGTACCAAGGGTAGTAGTTTCGGCATATTATTGTAATTTTTGGTGATTTTCTTATGAAGAAGTAACCAAAATAGAGTTTCTCAGTTCTTTTTTGAGTGCAAAAGTGTGTTCTTTTCTGAAATTTTTGGATGAATATTGCTCCTACTAATGATTGGGGAGACAATGAAACAATATTGATGACAATTCTCCGGCTATTACTTTAGTCAGTATGAATTGTATAATAATGGTTGTCCCTGGTCATGCATGCTCCAAAATTGTGATTCCTAGTCACTTTTTGAGTACAAGAGTGTTTCATTCGATTCAATTGAAGGATATGTGTGGCATTCACTGCAAGAATTTCTGGATGAATAGTGTTCATACTATGGATGCGGTAGACTATGAAACAAACCGGACAAGAAACAGGCTGATACTTTATTCTGTATGAATTATAGATTACATGCATGTACCAAAATAGTGAGTCCTAGTCAGTTTTAGAGTGCAAATGTGTGGCATTGACTGCAATTTCAGGATGAATAGTGTTCATAGTATGGATGGGGTAGACTATGAAACAAACCGGACAAGAAACAGGCTGATACTTCAGTCATTATGAATTTTAGAATAATGTTTGTCCCTGGACATGCATGTACCAAAATATTGAGTCCTAGTCAGTTTTAGAGTGCAAATGTGTGGCATTGACTGCAATTTCAGGATGAATAGTGTTCATACTATGAATGTGGTAGACTATGAAACAAACCGGACAAGAAACAGGCTGATACTTTAGTCTGTATGAATTTTAGAAAAATGTTTGTCCCTGGACATGCATGTACCAAAATAGTGAGTCCTGGTCAGTTTTAGAGTGCAAATGTGTGGCATTGACTGCAATTTCAGGATGAATATTGCTCATACTATGGATGGTGTATACTATGAAACAAACTGGACAAGAAACAGGCTGATACTTTAGTCAGTATGAATTTTAGAATAATGTTTTTCCCTGGGCATACATGTACCAAAATAGTGAGTCCTAGTCAGTTTTGAGTGCAAATGTGTGGCATTGACTGCAATTTCAGGATGAATAGTGTTCATATTATGGATTGGGGTGACTATGAAACAAACCGGACAAGAAACAGGCTGATACTTCAGTCAGTGTGAATTTTAGAATAATGTTTGTCCCTGGACATGCATGTACCAAAATAGTGAGTCCTAGGGTACCAAAATACTGAGTCCTAGTCAGTTTTGAGTGCAAATGTGTGGCATTGACTGCAATTTCAGGATGAATATTGCTCATACTATGGATCGGGGAGACTATGAAACAAACTGGACAAGAAACAGGCTGATACTTTAGTCAGTGTGAATTTTAGAATAATGTTTGTCCCTGGACATGCATGTACCAAAATAGTGAGTCCTAGTCATTTTTTGAGTGCAAATGAGTGGCATTGACTGCAATTTCAGGATGAATATTGCTCATACTATGGATGGGGTAGACTATGAAACCAACTGGACAAGAAACAGGCTGATACTTTAGTCAGTATGAGATTTAGAACAATTTTAGTCCCCTCTGGCATTGCTGCATGTACCCAAATAGTGATTCCTAGGCAGTTTTCGAGTGCAAATGTGTGGCAATATTTCGCATAATATTGATTGAATAAAGAACTATGAAGGATAATGGATAAGTTACAAACGGATGCTTGCATTTGGTGTAACATAGTATGCCTCACTCATCCAATCTTGGATGATTTGGTGGAACTGGTGCTGTACTCTGACACGGTTGTGGTTGTGTCAGAAGATGAATCGGATACCTCCTCACTTCCATCCGTCGGGTCACGAATCCCAACATCCTTGCTGAAACATTTTACTAAATCCAATACTTTTTTAATGCGTCGAGGATTGGTTTCTTTCAGGCCGGAAATCTGAAAGTATGGGCAAAATTGTCGTTTCTCCCCCACCTTACGTTTGTGGAAAGTACATATATAACCCGCCACTCGTTCATATTGGTCGTAGTCTCCGAAAACGTACCTATAAACTTCTCCAATTTCAACTGGTCCGTTTTTTTCTGGAGTATAACGAACTTGTTCGTTTACTTCGTAAATAGGAAACAATATCTCTGGATCCTGATCTTTCAACAGCACAGAACATTGGAATTCACGTTTGGTTTCCTTCTCCTTGATCTTGATAGGATAAACTGGCAGTGTTACAGTGGCGTTAAGATGATTTTTTGCAACATCTATAATCATTTCTTCGCTTACATTTGAACCCTTTTTTTCACAGGTTTTAGTCGTTGTGTCAGTCAAACCAGTATCCTTGGAATTACCCTTACTTGTGTCAATTCCCGATTCTTTAGATTCGTTTGGCTTATTTTTCGAACCCTTACTGGTTACTTTCGATCCACTGATGTTCTTTCTCCCATCGTTGATATTGTTCGTCTTGCCAACATTGCCACCGTCAACGTTATCATCCCAGGGTGGTATGAATCCACGGTTGGAATCATTTGTCGTATTGAGATTGAAAGTAACCCATCCTACCCGGTATGTGTTATTTGATTTGTTGAACTCATTTATTTGAACCTTGGATCTTTTGAAGCAATCCCAAGTTAGAAAGTCCGATGGTTTCGTAAAAAACAAAGTCACGACCCTGGAGGTGTTCGAATGCCAGATTCAATTCTCCCGTTCCCTTTCCATAATTGTTGACAACCTTATCGTCCAAAAATTGAACTACAAGGTTAGCCGATGATAGATCATCCGACTTTTCCAACAAATATATTGCTAGTTTTTCTGTCAACGGGGTAAATATGGTACCCATTTCTGGGAGGTAGCTATACTGAATGAATTCTTTCCACCCAAGTATGACGTTGGAGAACTTCCGGATCAATTACGAATATCTCACGGAACACGTATGGAATGTGTTCCATAAAAACTCGTTGGTGCACCTCTTGTTGTGAGTTAACATCGTATTGAAGGAATCTTGTAACACAAGTTTGATTCTTATGTTGTTCTTCCAATCCGGACAGTTCCAAAATACCTGTTACAAGTTCTTCTGGTTTATCGTCAAAATTGACATGGGCAAATTTTGTCTTACTCAGAACACATGCCGTTGGGAAAATGTACAATCGATCATTCCTTTGAAAATACGGAACACTTCCCTCCGTCGATTCGGTGACCATAGCTCCTTTTAGAAAATTCCTCTCGGTCAATACCAAATCTTCAATGGTTTCCATCACATGATCGTAACTGACAAATGATTGGTTATTGGTTTTGAAGACTTTTGGTATCATTTTCTCACAAACATTGTCAATTGAACAATCAAAGGACAAACCAACGCCGTCGACTCGAATCATTGATGCACATAGTACATGAGAAATGAACAAATTACATGCTGTTTCCAACGAATCGACCACGTTTACCCCAATCTTGTTCCCGTGTTTGACAAATTTTGTTATAAGCCATTGATGCACCAAATATAGGATTCCTTTCGGCACCTTGAAATATGCCAGATCTATTTTTCCGGTTCCATGTTTGCATGGCGACAGGGTGACAAGGTCCTCATCGATATCGAAATGTATGTTGTAATATTTTGTGACCGTGTGCTTGTAGTGGATGACGTAGTGGAAAACCAATTGAGTATTGAGTGGTAATAACACTTTACCCGTTTCCGGAATTTTCGTGTCCCCTTGTCGATGAAATCCTACTGGAACCCACTTCTCCCCAGAAAGTACCGTGGTGCCCAAGACGAATGAATTGTTAATTAATTCGGGTAAGTAATACTGATAAAAACCTTCGTGTGTCAAAACTTTGATGTCGACGTGTCTCATGTCGATGATGGTACAAATGGTTTTCGCCTTCCCTTGAAAGCGTAACCAATGTTCACGAATGAGCTCCTGAAAAGCAGTTTCTCGTTCCGTTATCTTCATCAACTTATTGTTTGACACAATAAGTTCTTTAAACTCGATGTTTTCTGTTGGTAAGGATTTTAAGCATTCAATACGCTGCTTCTTGAAATGTTTGTCTAAGTCCACCGGATTGCAGCTATGAGTCATTGAAACACGTAGAGAGGTCTTTGCCATAAGGCAGTCCAAGAAGTTCCTCATTGATCTGACGTATCCTTTCAACTGACTGGGAGAACAATTGTCGCCTTTGGTATGGAAACACAAATCCTCAGACGAAATATCCGACCCAGGTGGATACTTCACATTCTTCATGTACCAAACCAATATCTCACGGTACATTATCATGTACTTCTTCATTGTAACGTAGTTGACGACGTTGCGCCCATAAATAGCATCCACGCCTGATGTGTCGTTAACATTCTTCAACAGTGACTTGAACCTATCCCACTTGTTCGCCATGTCGTAGTCATTGAATCGATCGGTTAATTGCTTCCTGCTCAAAAATTTCAACACTCCAGTCATACCGTTGTCAATTTCAAACAAAAATAAATCCACCATGACGTTTATTTGATGGGGAATAGGCCCTAAGTCACTTAAGGTTGTATCGGGTTTTTTCTTCTTTCCCTTCCCCTTCTTCTTTTCCGCAGAGTTAGTAGTAGACATTGACTTCCTGAAATCTGGTGTAGGTGCGGATTCAATAATTTTTGATACAAGGTAAACCCTCGTCAACAATGCAGTGAAACATGTTGTAACCTCAAGACTGAGGTTCCTCACAAACTCCTCTGTTCCATATGACTCACCCTTCAAAGCCTTTGTAAGGTTATTAATTACTGCCTGTCGATGATCTCTTTGATCGGTATATGTTTGTCAAGACTATTGGTTGGTGGGTCTTTCAATCTACCCTTCTTACAACTTGTCGTTTTCTCATTTGAATTTGGGTTGGCACCGCGCTTGCGAGCACTATTAGTCGTCGGTGTCATTGGCAATGTAAAATGTTATCAGTATTTGAGACAATCTTTTTATTGTTTGAAAACAATGAGAATCACTGTTGTGTGAATCTAGTTTACCCGAGTTACGAGCAAACATTGAATGAAAGAAGGATAGTAGTACAACTTGAAACTTCTTTCACAAGATATCACCACTCACGTAGCGACGCGACAGTGGTAATCATGTCTCAAAAACCATTTCTCAAAAAATCGAAAACGTAGAAGGTGCCCGTAAACGTGTCCTTGTTCTCGTAAAGACGTTCTACCACTAACCTGAGAAAGAGTTAAACAATATCGTCACAATAATTGGACAAATAAAACCTGCAACGACGAATGCAAGGGCGGGGATTTGTCTGTGAATCCGTTCGGATCAAAAAACCATTTTTTGTAACTGGAACCTGCGGCAACAACGTATCGGTGACATCAACGGTAAAACGAATCAGAACAAGCAACGGTACGAATGAGATAGACAACAATGATAATACTTCCTCGACCGGCATTACTGATAATGTATTTCCTCACTTATGTTTTTCTTCCTTATTTCATAGGACCGGAACGGAATAACAGATTGGAAACAACAGATTAGAAATTGGCAATCGCAACGGTAAGAATGAGAGAGGAGAAAGACAATGATCTTACTTCTTCTGGCATTCCTGATAATGTATTTTCTTCCTTCTCTTTTTCTTCTCATTTTCATAGGACCGTATCGGAGCAACGGATTTGAAACAAGGGATTGGAAACAACGGATCGGAAGAACCAATCTTTCCTGGTGTGGCAAATCTTTCCTATAGTTTCAAAGGATACAACGAATCGAACGCGACACTGAATCGAAGTCAACACAGAATCGAAGGTAACAACAACGGCAACAACACAGCAACACCACCAATCAACAACAACAACGAAAGGAAGCAAACGGTGTACGTTGGTAGCACGTAGATTATATTATTCTGTTGTTATTATTTACTGTACTACATCAATAGATACTCACCCATTTTGATCAATTATCATACCAAATATTCGAATAAAATCGTGTACAGCTGCGAGAGCAACAGCGGAAAGCAGCAGCGAGAGCAGCAGCGGCAGCGACAGCCGCGAGAGCAACAGCGGCAATCAGCAGCAAAAGCTACAATCGGCAACGACAGCCGCGAGAGCAACAGCGGCAATCGGCAGCGACAGCCGCAAGAGCAACAGCGGCAATCGGCAGCGACAGCCTCAGGGGCAAGCGGCAAGCGGCAAGCAGCAGCGAGAGCAACAGCGGCAATCGGCAGCGACAGCCGCGAGAGCAACGACAGCCGCGAGAGCAACAGCGGCAATCGGCAGCGACAGCCGCAAGAGCAACAGCGGCAATCGGCAGCGACAGCCTCAGGGGCAAGCGGCAAGCAGCAGCGAGAGCAACAGCGGCAATCGGCAGCGACAGCCGCGAGAGCAACGACAGCCGCGAGAGCAACAGCGGCAATCGGCAGCGACAGCCGCAAGAGCAACAGCGGCAATCGGCAGCGACAGCCTCAGGGGCAAGCGGCAAGCAGCAGCGAGAGCAACACCGGCAATCGGCAGCGACAGCCGCGAGAGCAACGACAGCCGCGAGAGCAACAGCGGCAATCGGCAGCGGCAAGCGGCAAGCAGCAGCGAGAGCAACAGCGGCAAGTGTCAAGCGAAAAGCGGAAAGCAGCAAGAGCAACAATTGCTACACCTACTCCAACCATGACGACAAATCAGTTCTCGGACAGAGCTATGAAGCAAAAAAGAGATAGGAAACATGAGAAAAGAAGAAAGCAGAGAATGTCATCGAACTTTCTTAGGATTGCAGCACCTGTGTCAACGAGCCATAAAACTTATACAAAGTTGTCCGACATAAAACCAATGAAGAAGGAAAGGACAAATAGGCGTAGTACTTGCAAAGATTGTGTCAGTACAATAGCGTTGAAAAACAAAGACAGAACAACTGTGGTCAAAGGAAAATACATGGAGACAAACTGGGGTGGCAAAATAAGAGGAAAGAAAAAGTATCAACCGGAACAGGCTTTGTTGATAGATAAATTCGATAGATTGGATAGTAGAAACGACGAGCATATTGTTGCGTTTGACGAGAATAATCCGTCGTTGCGCATTTTCGCAAAAGTTTCCAGAAAATTTGCCAAGCGACACCTTGCTACGAAGAATAATATCAAACTGTTAAGAAAGTTTGCTCCGGAAATTGTTGGATCCAAACCGACAGTTGCCAGAGGTCAGAAGCGCGGCAGTATCAACGATGATTATGCTATCATTGGAGTTAGACCAGAAAGATTGTCTTCCAACAATGGTGAGTACGTATTCAAAAGTCATGTGAAACCAAACATGAAACTGGAGCTGGAACACACGACAGTGAGAATTGTGAAGCATATGCATCATAGTTTAACACACATCGAACCATTTGTTGAGGATGAAATGGATGTGTTGTCTCAGATTCTGACTCGTACGCAGCTCAATGCCATTGGGAAACAGGCATTAGCTTTTTCGATTGGTCGAAATTACCATTCTCGATGCCATGTTGATGATGATATGAATTATACTCGTTTAACAGTCATAGCTCCGTCGGGAGTGCATGCTGACGAAGTGATTTATTATTTTGTCTTCCCAACGTACCGCATCAAAGTGCCGTTGCGTTCTGGGGATACTCTGCTCTTTAATCCATTAGTGTTTCATAGCTGTTCGAATCCCAAATACGAAGGGTGTTATATTATGAGCGCCTATGTATCGCGCAAAACTATACTAAGAAGTAATCCATTATAATAATAACTTGATACTCATGACAAAAAATTTATGACTGTACCGTACTAGTACTATACCGTCGAAAATACAGGAAAAGGGCATTTGGTGCAATGCCGTTGCAGAATATAGAAAAACGCTAAATAAACATGAGAAGAGGGGTATGATTGTACCATACTAGTATACAATCCAAAAAACGGGAAAAGGGCATTTGGTGCAACGCCGTTGCAGAAAATAGATAAACGCAAATTACACATGAAAAGGTGGGTATGATTGTACTGTACTAGTATACCATCCAAAATACGGGAAAACGGCATTTTGTGCAACGCCGTTGCAGAAAATAGAAAAACACAAAATATACAGGAAAAGGGTGGTACGACTGTACCGTACTAGTATACCAGCATCCAAAACACGGGAAAAGGGCATTTGGTGCAACGCAGTTGCAGATAATAGAAAAGCGCAAAATACACATGATAAGGGGGTATGATTGTATTATACTAGTATACCATCCAAAACACGGGAAAAGGGCATTTGGTGCAACGCCGTTACAGAAAATAAAAAAACGCAAAATACATCTGAGAAGGGGGGTATGATTGTACCATACTAGTATACAATCCAAAACACGGGAAAAGATAATAAACTTGTTCATTGAAGTCATGTGCTGTTTTCACCATCTCGTACTATTGATTGTAAATCCTTCTTTTCCAGTGAAGCCATTGTCTCGCGGAAATTAAACAACCATTGTTCACGATTACCCAGCACAAAATATTGGTCAGGACTACCATGGTTTCTAACAACGGCAGCTTCGGACTCAATGGCGTTGCAGTCGAACAAATACAATTTGTTCCAAAGCTCACCTAGCTTTACCAACGCATGATGGTGTTTTTTTCCTTTGTCCCTCTTGCTCGGTATGGGGTCTGCAGAAACAAAGCAACAAGCGACGGCATAATAACCATCGTGCACTAATTCGAAACCACTAACGGAGCTACCCACGGGGAAAGGACCTTCGAGGTAAAGCAGGCACAGAATCTGACATGGATAAACTTTCAGTCCACGTCCATCAAGGAGGTCGAGTTGAAAATTAGCCCAATCGTACCATACATTGGACAATTGTCCAGAATCAGACTTAAACGATGGGTGGGCACGAAACAATAATTTCATCTCGCGAGATTGGTCATACCTCTTGTGCTCCGTGGTTCCAAAAACCTTGCTGCTGCCCACAGCCGGTAGGACCACGTCACAACAAAATTTGAGAACATCAGATGGAAACCAGGGTAAACTTGAGTTTTTTTTTTCATCCCACTTCATGTAAGGGAGACCATTCATCACACCAATCCAAAACGAAGACCCACCTGACCAACCACCCTCCTTAGGATGATTTGGTCCGGTTACGGGTCTATGTTCGAACAAATCAAATTCACGGTCAAGTCGATCAATAGTTCGATACTCCATCACTCGGTTGCAAGTTTGCTTGATAAGTGTGGACTTGTTTCGTTGAGTTCTCTTAGCAGGAGCCTTCACTTCAGTTTTATGATTGCTCTCACTCGCGGCAGAGTCCCACCCAGTTGGAGGACCAAATAATCTCATGTACTGTGATAAATGAAAATACATGTGATTCTTCACCAGATTGTTACCCTCTCCCTTACTTCGTTGAAGATTGTTATTTATACAGTTAATGAAAAGAACAACCATTTTGTCCACATTCAAAACACCTTTCTTGTCTTGTTTGAAAACCTCGTCGAACGTTCCAGCATACTTTAGGAACTCTTCCATACCCAACAACAACTCAATGGCGTAAATACGTCGGTCAATTTCCTCTTCACACTTTCTGCTCTTGTTCTCGAGATTGGAAGGAGTCTTTCGAGACAACAACAATTGACGACCTCCAGCAGACAGAAGTGACAGCATCTGAATATAAAGCATTCCAATGTACTGGTTACCCTCCTTCTTCGCTGTATGTATTGATTCTGAAAAATTGGTTCGTGGGAAGTCACGATCGGATTGCCTCTGGACAGCACCACCGTAGTAACTGGCTAACCTTTCCATCTCACCAAGAAGCCGCTGGTTATTGCCTAAAAAGTCCTCGCGGAACGTCTCTGCTGCACGCTTTGCGCAACCAAGTTGGTGCATATGCAGTCTCTCTCCGGGAGACGCTAGATGAATATTATGTGGGTTTTCCCCAAAATCAAGATCATAAAAAGCGTTGCCGTTATGTACACCATGGTGAGAAATGTTTTTGAAATACTGTTCAACATTCACTCCTTCGCCAACCATTGGAGCAGTAAAATCAGATATATTCCAGAGCCGAATGGATTGGTACTCTTCCCCATTTTGGTGCTTAGACACTTGCATGTTACCAGATTGAACTGAAACAGGAACCTTCAAAACATTCACACGAGCGTTAATACCAAGTGCTCTGGGACAATTGCAATGCCTACAGATCATCTTTGAATTCGACGTTTGATAATGACCACAAAGTTGGTCGTGCTGGGGAGTATCACCTATGAAATAAGCAACCGCAAATTTCATTCGAACCGACCATTTCTTCTTGTTCCACGGCAAATTAGACCATTCAATACCATCCGTTAGGTTGCAGGCATCTTTCAAAGATGAAAGAGCCAAACGAAGGCCAGAGTGAAGATTGTTCACATTGTCAATTGATTCGGCACCTTTATCACCGGGACATGTTGGGTGATAGTATATAGCCTCCCACGCATCCGGCCGGGAGTTTCGAGTTAGGGTGTTGAATATGCCAAGAGTCATGTTCAGTGGGGTAAGAGTGGTTTGACAACTATTGTCAATTGCAATTCCATCCATGTAGAGAATAATAGGAACCAGAATTTCATTCGATCCAGATTTGCATCTCTTCTCCCAAGTGTTGATCCACCATTCACCGTGATGCAGTTCGTCAATATCAATATTCCCTTGAAGTTCTGGATAACGGACTGGTAAGGTGGGGTCTTCAGCATGGGGGAATGACAGATTATCTTCCTTCACCAAAGTCACATTTGTTAATAGGGAATGAAGTGCTTTTTGGAACGACCGGACGTAGATTTGTTTGCGACTGGAAACATCAGCATTCTGTGATTTCTTAGAACACCAGTCAATAAGATGAGGTTCAAACCCATCGCCTTTTATTTCAGGCACAGTTGCAGAAATCTCCTTCATGACACTTGCCCTGGTCTTTATGAGATTGCCTTTAGTCCATGAAAATAAATTAAGCCGCTCGGATTCAATAGCCCATTCATACAATTCCTTCTCGGCAACTAATGGTATGCTATGATTCCGCATGATTTTCATTAACTTGATCTTGACCTTCAATTCGTCAGATATGTTCCTCCCTACATTGGGTGTCGTAATTAATAGCGTGTTTGAAGCACGATGGGAATCGTCAACATCAATGTTGATGCCTTCTTCATCATTGACAATCGAAGAGTGGGGGGCCTCTATGCTCTCACTACCTTCTTCCTCATCGTCATCGTTAGGAAAGAAAAAATTGTCATCGGAGACAGAATCATTGTCATCCTCTATGTTGGTTAATTCCTGACCGATCAAGGCACGCCCAATCGGTTCGACAGAAGGGTCATACATAACTTGATTGTCGAGAACCTCTGGTAATGCGACATCACTACTCTGCGGACCGTTACAGGTGTTCGTTAGACCTAATTGTTGACTAACATCCTCAAGCTTCTTCTTCGATTTTCTAATAAATAACGAAGATGCAAAATCATCTACACCCAAACACCGGTTGTAATAAGAATAACATGTACCCGGATTATGTGCAATATGGGACAGAAGACCGGGAGAAACAATTACTCCCGTTTTCTTTCTTAGTCGCGCTGTAAACAAGGGGGGCCTCTTCTTCTTGATAACCTTTTTCTTTCCCCTACCTATAGTGATCAAAGGAGAGTCCCGGTAGCAACGTACACAATATACCTGATATTTGGGAGTGCGGACCATTGTTACTACTGAAGTCGTACACTAGCCGGTAATAACAATAAAAATGGGGAAACGATTGAGATTGAAAAATTGCGACCATGCACTGTTTGTTTCAGGCATAAAATTCAGTAACATGCCACTACTTCGGAAACAGATGCCAGTGGGGTAGGAAAATGAAATGTGCATAAAAATATTATGAGTTCGACATTAATTTTAATAAATAGGGTGAAATTACAAAGGGGGACCAGTGGAGTTCGACCCAAATATGCGCGTGATTCTGAAATAACCCTGAATCTCGTTTGTGTGACGTAGTTGGTTTTACCGGTACATGAAAGTTGGAATCAACTCGATCGCAATCAACAAAACAATTGTCCACGATTTCCATTTTGATAATCAACAACGCAATTGTCCACGATTTCCATTTCGATTCACATTTCTGTACACCTTATGGAAGAACTGACGCGCCTGCCAACAAATGTTTGGAAGAACTGATATGATTGACCCGTCCGGTGCTGTGTATTAATCCTCTTAAGGAGTTGACTGTACGTACTGTTCACTACTAAACATATTGTACGAGGAATGTTGTAATCATCACTAAGTAGTAATGCATTTACTTTAGGGACCATTTTTGCAATCGAAGTATGGTAGTAAGGAAATCTACGGTACAAGAAAACACATCACACACAAAATAATAAATTTAATTTTTTCCTTTCAACGATTCATCTTTTCGACCTCCTTCCTCTTGACCCATTGTACTGCTATTTTCCTTCAAACAACTCAGCAACATCATGCCTCCTGTTATTAAAACGTCTCTTCTATTCTACTGCCGTGGTTGCTGGGATAAGAAAGGGAAAAAAATCAAAGGAGTTTTTAGGATATAAATCCATTTCAAATGGTAACTTGAAATACGTCTCCACCGGCCTAAGAAAACATCTCTGGCATAGAGATACGTGCCGCGATTTTTACCATAGTCAGGGTCTAATTAAACGAAAGATCTATAACTTCTCCACCTCTATCAAAGTGCAGCCTACCTTGCTGTCTGTTCAACATTCTCCGTCAGATTTTGGGATGACTATGACACAAAACGGTCCATCTGTTCCCCCTTCCTATCTCTCCCAGCACCACACCGTCACAAGTCAATCAGCCACGGGTCTTCATTCTGTTCTAAACCAACAGATTGTACATGATGTCTTTTTACCGCCAATGGATCGGAACGCCATTGAATCTTACATGGCTGTTTCTGCTGTTGAAGATGAAGATGCATTCCCACTGAATAATGATATCGACAATTCCGATGACGAGGATGACAATGACGATGACGTAAATGAAAATAACGACAACAATTCTACCAACAACATAGATTGTGGAGACAACAAAGAAGATCACACTAATGGTTCTGATGTTAACGTCGCTACTGCTCAGCCAGCCCATCCACCACCATCTTTTCATGAAATCATTAATCTGAACGAAAGAGAGGATACATTTCAAAGCCACACAAAACTACCGCCGCCCCATCATCTTCTTGCCGAATTGGAACTCATGAATTTAATGGCCAGACATAAATTGCCACTGAACACATTCAAATCCATTTTCCAGTGGGCAAAGAAAAGTCAAATGAGACCGGGTTTTGATTTTTGCGATGCCAAAATTAGATATCGGAAAACAATTTTTGACAATCTCCAATCCAATCTTGGTCTCTCTGATATGAAATTTCATCCTCATATACTGAATTGGTTACCTGATAATAAGCCCACTCAGGTGTATGTCCGTTCTTTTAAGGATGCCATTTATTCTCTTCTTTCTGACCAGCAGCTAATGATAGAAGAAAACCTCTACTTTCCCGACTATTCCACCCCTCTATCTCCCGACAATAATCCTGAGTTGAATCCTCATTCTGTAATCTCAGAATTGCGTCACGGCTCGTGGTGGAAATCTTCTTGGAAAGAAATTTGCAATCCCAATTCGCAAGAAATTCTTGTTCCTATTATATTTTACATGGACGGCATATCTTTGGATGCGCACGGACGACTTACGTTAACACCATTAAACATGACACTCGGTATCTTTAATGTGGAGACCTGATCTCGACCTAAAGCATGGACAACTATTTACTTCCATCCCGACCCAGAATGGGAGTCAACCAGACACTCTTGTCCTGCCACTTCGAAGGAAAAAATTCAGAATCTTCACAATGGTTTGGAAGTAGCTTTTCGTTCCTTCAAAGCCGCGTGTAACGAAGACGGTGGTATCGAATGGAATTATCTTCCGTACGCAAATCAACAGTGGAAGGTAAAAATGAAATTTGCCATTGCCTATGTTATTGGCGACACAGAACTTCACGATAAATTGTGTGGAAAATATGGCTCCTTCAATAAGGGCGTCATGCGGATGTGCCGTCACTGCAACTGTTATTCTCCGAACATAAACATTCCTTCTGTTCAACCTGCAACAAAGAAGTGGTCACCTGTTGATTTTCATTGTTTTCCCGGCACAGATCTAAACAATATCAATAAGAACTTCAAAAACAACTCTCATCACAACATAAGGAATGTATTTCATGATTTATGCTTTGGTACAAATAAGAACAACATTCATTTTGCCACTCCCGGTGAATGTTTGCACATGCACCAGCTTGGCACTGCCAAACGGGCCGTTGAGTCAATTGAATTGTTGCTCCGCGGAAGTGTTACATGTGTTTATGCCCCCAATTTGAATCACGGCGTGGCTGTTGCTAACAGTATTGGCCATTTAGCACAACGGTACGGTGGTTTGTTATCACGCCAGTCTGATAGAGATTTTCCTCGCACCAAATTTGGGACTCAGCTTTTATCAACCACGAAGAAAGAAGGGCATGATTTCTCTGGAATGCTTATTTCTCTTCTGATCGCTATTGTTTCCAAACCTGGATCTGACATTATTGGTGACCATCGTTTTGTAAAGAAACAGATAGAGGTAATTCAGCTAATTCTATCAATGGAAGAATTTCTTAAACACGGTCGGATGAAATATGGTTCCTTAAAGAATCTCCCAAAAACGATTGTTCACTTTATCAATTGTATAAACTCAACTTGTCACAGGAAAGGGATGGGAACAAAACTAATCAAGAATCACCTGTACTTTCACCTACCAGATTATATCTCTTTATGGGGAAGCCCTGCAGGCTGGGATAGTGCTCCTAATGAGTCTCACCACAAAACTGAGATTAAAGCTCCTTCCAAGAACACGCAAGGTAATGCTGCATCACTAATCAATCAAACTGCCAATAGAAAGTCCGAGAAAATGATGCTAAGCCAGGCAACATATCACTACAACTTGAATCCACCTGATCCTCCTCCAATTGAACGCCCTAATGGTGGCGGTTCTCATTTTCAAATAATGAGAACCAAAAATGGGGAATCAACAATGAAGTGGCTTCGTTCTACGAACAAAAGCAAACCATTTTTTCCTTCTGACATACTTGACTTTGTTTGTGATTCTGTGCTACCTTTATTGGAGAATCCTTCGCACATTTGTGGAGTTACAGAGCACAATCGTTTTGATGTTGCTTGTGGGTCTAATTTTATATTTAGCTCGCATCCTTCATATAGATCGGACAGTTCTCTGCTCAACTCTGTATGGATGGATTGGTGTTTGATGAAATTGGACTTTGATTTAAATAACAATCCCAAGCTCATATCGTGCCATCTGCTATGCTTTTTAACTGTACAGAGTTTGAAGCAGCCATACAGTAGTATTGGTGGCTATCCAATTGATACAAACGGAATGTATGCTGTGGCTCATTGGTTTCAAGATGTGCCTAAGAAAACAGCTTCTGAATTTGTCCAACGTGGGTGCCTCATGAATTCACTGTACCTATTTCATGTCGACACTATCCATTCCGAGCTGGCAGTTGTTCCAGAGCAAGGACTTGATGGCTGTATTACCAATTGCAATTGGCTAGTGATATCGAATCGGATCTCCTGGCTAAATTTTTTTGAAAGCAAAAATGCTGCTACACCACCGTCTTACGAATGTTTGTACAATGCATGGTGCACACTACAGGACGACATCCAGTTGGAACCATTTGAGATAGCATTGAATGATAAGGAATCCAGTGATTATGTATCAAGTTCAGACAGCGATAGTAGTTCTGACAGCAGTTCCGATTGAGTAGCGATTGGGAATGTAACAGGTAACTTTAAATTATCGTTTAATATTACTATAGAGGCTTAGCTCTAAGCACAGTTTTGCGAGATACATAGGCGCTCATAATATAACAACCTTCGAATTTTGGATTCGAACAGCTATGTAATACTAATGGATTGAACAATAGAGTATCTCCAGAACGCAACGGCACTTTGATATGGTACGTTGGGAAGACAAAATAATAAATCACCTCATCAGCAGACACTTCTGCTGGAGCAATGACTGTCAAGCGTGTGTAGTGCATGTCATCGTCTACATGGCATCTAGAATGGTAGTTGCGACCAATCGAAAATGCTAATGCCTGCTGCCCAATTGCATTTAGCTTTGTACGAGACAGAATCTGAGACAACACATCCATTTCCTCCGCAACAAATGGTTCCACGTCAATTAAACTATGATGCATATGCTTCACAATTTCAACTGTTTGCTCTTCTAGCTCTAGTTTCATGCTGGGATCGACATGACTTTTGAAAACATACTCACCATTATTTGAATCCAATCTTTCTGGTCGAATTCCAATGATAGCATAATCATCATTGATACTGCCCCGCTTCACTCCTCTTCCAACGGTTGGTTTTGCTCCAACAATAGCAGGAGCGAATTCTCTCAACAAGTTGATATTATTCTTGGAAGCCAGGTGTCGTTCTGCTAAACCTCTTGAAACTTTGGCAAAAATGCGCAACGATGGTTCATAATTGTCAAATGCAAGAATATGCTCGTCTTTTGTACTATCCAACGTCTTGAAATTGTCGATAGACAATGCCAGTTCCGGTTCATACTTCTTCTTTCCCCCTATTTTGCCACCCCACCAATTGGTTTCCATGTATTTACCTGCCACCACAGTTGATTGGTATTTGTTTTTCAGCGCTATTGTCTTGACAGGTTTGTCAATGGGCTTATTTACCCTCTTCCTCTCCGGTTTTATCTGCAACAATTGTTTATAAGTCTCATGGCTCTTCGACACTGGTGCTGCAATGGTCAGAAAATTTGAAGACATTCTCTGTTTATGTCTTCTCTCATGTTTCCTATTTGCTTTTTGCCTCCTTCCTCATGCTGACAATTGCTTTCCATTCGTTGTGGTTGGTTTCATTGTTGCCGAGACGAATTGCCGTTGGAGGATGACGAGGACGAATCGATTTGCCGATGGAGTGCCGCTTGCCGCTTGCCGGTGGAGGTGGAGGAGGAACGACGTTGGTGGATCGCCGGTGTAGGAGGAGGAGGAGCGACGGTGGAGGAGGAGCGCCGGTGGACGAGCGATTCGATCCCGGATCGCCGGTGGAGGAGGAGCGCCAGTGGAGGAGCGATTCGATCCCGGATCGCCGGTGGAGGAGGAGCGACGTTGGTGGAGCGACGGTGGAGGAGGAGCGACGGTGGAAGAGCGATTCGATCCCGGATCGCCGGTGGAGCAGGAGCGACGTTGGTGGAGCGACGGTGGAGGAGCGATTCGATGCCGGATCACCGGTGGAGGAGTAGGAGCTATTCGATGCTGACGATTCGTTGCCGAGCGCCGGTAGAGGAGATGGAGGAGGAGCGACGTTGGAGCGACGGTGTAGGAGGATCACTTTGCGGTTCGATCGTTCCCGGTCGCTTCTATTGGATCATTCCCGAATCAATTCGTTTTTCAGATCGATTGGTGTTGCAGATCGATTCGTGTTGGATCGATTTGTTTTGCAGGATCGATCCGTTTTGCAGATTGATTCGTGTTGCAGATTGATTCGTGTTGCAGATCGATTGGTGGTTGATCGATTGGTGTTGGATCGATTGGTGTTGGATCGATTCGTTTTGCAGATCAATTGCTTGTATTCGATGGTTCCCAGTTACGGTTCAATGGTGCCTGGTTGCTTGTATTCAATCGTTCCCGGTTGCTTGTATTCGATGGTTCCCGGAGACGGTTCGATGGTTCCCGGTTGTGCTTGTATTCGAGGGTGTGAATGGAGTGGAAGACCAATCAATTGCCGTTGCCAATATCGATAGAGTTGCCAACGTTGGTGGAGCGCCAGTGGAGGAGTTCGATCGTTCACGGTTGCTTTGATCACTTTGCGGTTCGATCGTTCCCGCTTGCTTCTATTTGATCGTTCCCGGTTGCTTCTATTCGATCGTTCCCGGTTGCGGTTTGATGGTTCCCTGTTGCTTCTATGGTTCCCGGTTGCTTCGAATGTTCGCGGTTGATTCGATGGTTCCCGATTTCGGTTTGATGGTTCCCGGTTGCTTCGTTTGATGGTTCCCGGTTGCTTCGATGGTTCCCGGTTGCGGTTCGATGGTTCCCGGTTGCGGTTCGATGGTTCCCGGTTGCTTTGTTTGATGGTTCCCGGCTGCGGTTCAATGGTTCCCGGTTGCGGTTCGATGGTTCCCGGTTGCTTCAATGGTTCCCAGTTGCGGTTCGATGGTTCCCGGTTGCTTCGTTTGATGGTTCCCGGTTGCTTCGATGGTTCCCAGTTGCTCGTGTTGCCTTTGCCGACGATCCTATTCAAATATATGATAATTGAACAAAATGGGTGAGTATCTATTGATGTAGTACATAGAGTAAGTAATAAAAACAGAATAATATAATCTACATGCCGATCGATTCGATGCCACAAACCAAGACTGTTGGCGCCCAATCGATTCGATGCTGACGGCGCCGCCGCCGCCGCCTACTTTTGTTGTTGCCTTCAATTTGCCCAATCGATTCGATGCTTACGATTTCAAGGGAAGATTCGCCGCACCTACAGGGAACAAGACGACGAAAGATTTGTCGTCCGATCCGTTGTTCCGATTCGTTGCTTCCAATCCTTTGCTTCCGATCCGTTGATCTGTTGGTTCCGATCCGTTCCTATGAAAAAATAAGAAAAACAGAGAGGAAATACATTATCAGTAATGCCGGTGGAGTGGAACACCAATCAATTGCCGTTGCCGTTGCCGTTTCCGTTGCCGTTGCCGTTGCCGATGCCTATCTCTCTAATTCTTACCTTTGCTTGTTGTTCCGACGTTTTTACGACAATCGTCCCGATGAAATTGTTGTTGATGTTGCTGCCGTAGAATACTTCTTACTCCATGTCACGAAAAACAGTACCTTGTTCCTGTTGATATAATTGCAAGGGACAAAGCCGGTTCATTGCTTCTTTCAAGACGTATATGTTTGGGTCATGAATCCGAACAACACTATCTATCCAGCAAATCCCCTTCTCGTCAAATGCTAACTACTTCTTTTCCAGTACAAGGCTGTTATTTCGGACTAAAATATCTGACAACAGATCCTCCGGCTCAAAAGAGGTTTTGGATCAAACGTTCTCGGACGGAGTGTTGATTACAAGAACCAACACCCTAGTCAAATAAGTCGGATGTAAGAAGGCAGATTATGAAGTGATTTTTTTTTTGTTGCGAGGTAGAACAGATCATGAAGTGATTGTTTTTTTTTTTGGTAGGTAGAAAAAGTGATTTTATTTGTTTGACGCGAGGTAAAAAAGTTTATTAGTGTTTGTGTGGGAAAGATTTTTTTACATCCTGTACAATTCTACAGGATTTTGTACTAGTGTAGATTTCTACACATTTTTAGTACTGGATAATTTTCAGTAGTGAATCCGCGTAGGTTTCTACACGGGAAGATCTTTACACCTTACTAGAAAATTTTTGGTATTAAATTCGTGTACGTTTCTACACAAGTAGATTTCTACACCTTTTTAGTACTAGATAATTTTCGGTAGTGAATCCATGTAGGTTTCTACGCCTGTAGATTTGTACACGTTTTTTGTACTAGATAATTTTCGGTATTGAATCGGTGGATGTTGACAACAAGCTAAACACATGGTGGATAACTGATATTGGGGGTCCTTGTAATGTAAATGCTGGTACATGGTACAGGGGGATAAAGAACTTTCGAGAAGTCCACATATAAGAACAAATAATTACTGAATTTGCGAACCGGATGTAACCCTAACCATATTGGGAACAACTTTGCCACACAGAATGCCCAAAATGATGTGGTTTGACTCTCCAAATGGCAAACATGAGGGTATTTTTGGTGCAATTACAGGGCACAAACTAACTTATTGGATAGTAATGACTCAAAGAGTATCCGGTCCAAGCCATGAATACATTCATCATGACTCATCCAATGCATATTGAGAATAACTTTGTCACACAGAATGCCCAAAATGTTGTGGTTTGACTCTCCAAATGACAAACATGGGGGTATTTTTGGTGCAATTCCATGGCACAAACTAACTTATTGGGTAAGGACTCAAAAAGTATCCGGTCGAAGCCATGAATACATTCATCATGACTCATCAAATGCATATTGGGAACAACTTTGTCACATAGAATGCCCAAAATCTTAAGGTTTGACTCTACAAATGGCAAACATGGGGGTATTTTTGGTGCAATTCCAGGACACAAACTAACTTATTGGGTAATGACTCAAAAAGTATCTGGTCCAAGCCATGAATAAATTAATCATGACTCATCAAATACATATTGGAAACAACTTTGTCACACAGAATGCCAAAAATCTTAAGATTTGACTCTACAAATGGAAAAGATGAGGGTATTTTTGGTGCAATTACAGGGCAAAAACTAACTTATTGGATAGTAATGACTCAAAAAGTATCTGGTCCAAGCCATGAATACATTCATCATGACTCATCAAATGCATATTGGAAACAACTTTGTCACACAGAATGCCCAAAATGTTGTGGTTTGACTCTCCAAATGGCAATGATGGGGGTATTTTTGGTGCAATTACAGGGCACAAACTAACTTATTGGGTAATGACTCAAAAAGTATCCGGTCCAAGCCATGAATACATTCATCATGACTCATCAAATGCATATTGGGAACAACTTTGTCACATAGAATGCCCAAAATCTTAAGGTTTGACTCTACAAATGGCAATCATGGGGGTATTTTTGGTGCAATTACAGGGCACAAACTAACTTATTGGATAGTAATGACTCAAAAAGTATCTGGTCCAAGCCATGAATACATTCATCATGACTCATCCAATGCATATTGGAAACAACTTTGTCACATAGAATGCCCAAAATCTTAAGGTTTGACTCTACAAATGGCAAACATGGGGGTATTTTTGGTGCAATCCCAGGGCACAAACTAACTTATTGGGTAATGACTCAAAAAGTATCTGGTCCAAGCCATGAATACATTCCTCATGACTCATCAAATGCATATTGGAAACAACTTTGTCACACAGAATGCCCAAAATCTTAAGGTTTGACTCTACAAATGGCAATCATGGGGGTATTTTTGGTGCAATTACAGGGCAAAAACTAACTTATTGGGTAATGACTCAAAAAGTATCGGGTCCAAGCCATGAATACATTCATCATGACTCATCCAATGCATATTGGAAACAACTTTGTCACATAGAATGCCCAAAATCTTAAGGTTTGACTCTACAAATGGCAAACATGGGGGTATTTTTGGTGCAATTCCAGGACACAAACTAACTTATTGGGTAATGACTCAAAAAGTATCTGGTCCAAGCCATGAATAAATTAATCATGACTCATCAAATGCATATTGCGAACAACTTTGTCACACAGAATGCCCAAAATCTTAAGGTTTGACTCTACAAATGGCAATCATGGGGGTATTTTTGGTGCAATTCTAGGGCAAAAACTAACTTATTGGGTAATGACTCAAAAAGTATCGGGTCCAAGCCATGAATACATTCATCATGACTCATCCAATCCATATTGGAAACAACTTTGTCACATAGAATGCGCAAGATCTTAAGGTTTGACTCTACAAATGGCAAACATGGGGGTATTTTTGGTGCAATTCCAGGGCACAAACAGTCTCATTTGGTAATGACTACCAAAGTTTTTGTACCAGGCCATGAATGCATATAACATGACTTACGAAATGCATGTTGGGAACAACTTTTAAATGCATATTGGGAACAACTTTGCCACACACAGTACTGACAATGTTGTGGTTTGTAGATACAAATGGCACACAAGACAGTACGGTATGTTAGGTGCAGTCTACGAGATTCTACATGTGAATAGAGGATTGAAATACATAACCTTAGTGTGATCAAAAGTTTCCCTTCTGAAAAAATTATGGCGCGGGAGGGCTGGCTGGCACAGGTACGTGATCTACTTCTACAAATATATAACAGCGCGCCCAAGCCAGACAACACACAGAAGAAGTTAGGGCAAACAACATAGTACAGAACCCACGGAAAAACTCTACACACAAAACATCGTACACATACTACACGAAACACCGTACACACACACACACACACACACACACACACGACACACACAACACAAAACACCGTACATATTACACAACCCGACAAAATTATTAGTACACACACAAAACCACACAAAAAGAAACACATGATTCTTGATCGACACCGTATTCAGAAAATAAAATTAAAAAATATGAATGATATCGGAAAGACACGACGAAGCAAAAAATCCAAGGGGAAGACCCTTCGAAACAACAAAACCATCCGGCCCGGTGATCATCAAAATACAGGGGACAACAACGGTAAGAAAAAAAGAGTGAAAACAAACACCGCAATTACTAACAAAGTGTGTAACAGTAATACCACAACTATGAACGCATCAAAGGGCAACAGTAAAAAAAATGGTACCGACAACACAATTTCTAGTATTACAAACACGGAAGAACAAAACACCATCAACCAGAGTAACGAACCAGCACTGAGCATTACCAACACAACCACCACTACAGTAACAAACCAACAGAAAGAAGGAACAAAAACCAATGTGGTAGAGAAACCATCTAATGGAGAATGCTGTGATTTAGAGGATGTTGCGGAACGTATCATAAAAAAATCCAATATGACAAATTGGCACAGGAAGTGGCAAAACACTTACGGCAACAAGAGAGGGAACCACATATAGGGGTGGGAAAGGTAGTAATGGTACCTAAACAAATGGAGGCAACCATGCAGGGAGAGGGGACTGATAATACCGGCGACACAAGAGAACGAGCAGTAAGTACAATTACAGACGAATATGGGCTTATAACAGACAACGATATGCTTAAGGCTTTGAGTGATATGACTGAAACAGTGGACAAGCAGCTAAGGGATTACGTCAAAAAACATTGGTACCACAACATGAAGTTCCCTATCAATGACAAGGTAACGGCACATGTAATACAAAGAGCTGTTCAATCAAGTGCGGTTATGAAGCCACCAAATATTCCACTTGCGTCATTCTGTTCCTTTTACAGGAAACGAGTAGGGACAGTACTGACTGCATTGATGCACAACTCACAAACATTAGCGAGAAAAAACTGGATAGGTAAATACAGGTGGGAGAATTGGTTGTTGAAATTAGGAATTTTGGAATCTATTTTTGGTCCGACAACACTAACATGCTGCCCGTTGATACTGATGATACTTCCGTACAGACGATTACAGAAAAGGTCGAGTCCCTATCACATTCCCTGGTACTGTTGCAGTTATTCAAGACACAGAATATGAGGACACAGGTATTTTAAACCCTAAATACAGAACATACAAAGACGCGGAAAATGAAGATTTTTATTATTTTGTTACAAGAATCATGTCGGCAATCAATCCGACAAATTCCAATTTCAAACAACGGAAGGAGAGGCACTTGCTGAGTGATATATTTACTATAGCAGATGAAGCATTTGCATTGGTAATGATCTACAATGAGCATCATGTATGGGTGAACCCGCAGCGGCGAAAGGGTGATGCCACGATTCCGCGACAACAAAAAATTATGCGATTCAGACAGTGTAAGCAGAAATGGATGGATGGAGGAAGGACAAGAGTTGTTCAGTGACTTGTGCGACAAAATTGGCGAGATGCAAAAACACCCAGAAACAGGAAGGAAATTGGAAGAAATGATGAGGGACAGATTTAGGAACAAAAGTTCAACAGATTACACCAACAATAAGCATGGCAATGCAAATATTACTAGTAGCAGCTCCACTAATTGTAGTGGACCAAAAAAGAAAAAGAAAAGAAGCGTCTATATTGATCCAGCAATAACAGCATCGATGAATGAAAGTTTATCTATTGGTGAACTAATGTAGAAAATAACAGTACATACATAATACAAACGTACTAATAATCTTGAACTTAATTTTGAGAATATTAGAAATTATGGAGGATTCGTAATACGTTGCAATAGGAATAAATAAAGCATAATAGAATCTACATTTTAAAAAGGGAATATTGTAGTCGAGAAATAGAATTCACAACTAGGGGAGCAGTATCGAATTGTTATTTGGGAGATTAATATTTTAGAATTAATACTGAGTAAAGATTTCTTTTTTATTCGTGAAAAGAAGTAAGTGTTGTTCGTACGGAATAATAATTGGGTTCTGCTAGAGACTGAAATAAATTATTTTTATTCGAGAGTAGAGTAATGTGCATCACGCGCACAGAAATAGTGCTATGTTAATTTATAGCCCGCCACTTGCCCGCAAATTTCAGGGTGTCCAGAAATATTGCCGTGTTAAAATCACGCACAAAATTTGTGCGCGAGAAGTAAATTCGAACCCCGCGAAACAGTTCTCGGACGTAGTTGGTAGCAACTAGTGTGAATTTTGGGATATAAATCAGTTGAATGTTAAAAGTATGAGATAAAGTGAAATCTTGCTGAAACACAAGATATCTCTTTTATTGAGATGAATACGTTGCAACTGCTGTTGCGTAATGATGAGGTTACTCGCTGATTATTTCCGTACATGCATTGGTCGTTGACCGTATATATCTGTGTGTGTGTGTATATATATATATATATATATATATTGCGTGAGAATCACACGCCAACGGTTTTCTTCTCTTGTTCTGTTAGGAAGGCTCCATGATATGTTTATCATTAAGATCAGGAATTGCTCCCGTAGCTCGTGTGATACTTTATAAAATCAGAGTTTGCTCACCGAAGAACAATGGCAATATTATAAAACAGAGATTGCTTACCGTCAATGCGCAATGGGAATTGATGCTCCGTGGGAATCGATATGCCGTGGGAATTGATTACTTTGGTTGATACGGGACTCATTGATTCGTACAAATAGAATATCTACCATCGGGTAGCTTTGGTACTTCTGGGCACGAAAGGAATTTAATACTTGGGCTTGGTGGTGTTTGTGGGTGAGGCGTCGTTGGCCTTGTTGATCGGCGGCTTTGCCGCCATGCTGGAGTAAGAAGTCTTTGCTTCCATGGTTGTTGTTGCTAGCACGTACTATCTTTGAGTATCGATGCTGATGCGTTCGGTACTTTTTAATTACTGTTGATTGAACCCTAATATCGGTAGTCAAAAATTAAAAGGTCAAGTCTAAAAAAACAAATGTTGAAAATTAATCCTATTGACTAGAGTAATTAAAAAGTATGATCATTGAGATCTTGTTGGGTTGAATTGTTCGAGGTGTCATTTGTGGACTACCTAAGAATATGTCCCCCAAAAGATTTTCTTCAACGATCCCATACCTACATATGCATAGGTTGTATGCATCAGTCTCATACCCACATATATATGTCACCTGAATGTTGTACCGTATGTTCGGATGTTCGTGTGCGTTCCTCAACATATTGTGCACCCTCACGGTACTAGTACGGTACGAGCAAAGGTTTTTACAGGTAAGTCTTACTTCGTACTACGGTAGAATTGGAAATCTGCAGGTAAGATTTACGGCACGGTACGTACCGGTACGATGACATGATGTTTGAGATAAACTAAGATTACTTATTCGTACCGTACGGTACGTACGTACTCGTACCGGTATGAATACTGAACAAACATCTGTAAATGGCGGTAAGATAACCGTACAGTTACGGTACGTACCGATAGTAGTGAAAACATCACTGAATCCTCAAACTCGACGTTTCATCATCGAACTCGCTGTTTTGCCCATATCTTCTGGATCAGCTATCACCATCGAAACAAGCTTACAGCTGTTGTAATGGATTGGCAGCCTTTCGAGTTTCTTTTCTACTGCAAAATTTGAGAAAAAATTGATTAATAATTTGAACGAACTAGGGAAATTGACGACCGACAAGATCACTCGCCACCACTAAATAGACAACCGAGACAAAGTAATTTTCAAGGAAGATGAAAGATTCTGCAATCGTATCTTCGATCAACGTCACGATGATGTTTTTCTTGTCTGTGCTTCTGTTTCAGATTAGTGGTCGTAGCGTCTCTGCTTTTTCAACTGAAAAGGGCGTACTATCTTTCACATCATCGGCACCCGGACTGCACGTGTCGTCATTCAGTAGTAGAATACATCATCAGCCAAAGCGAAAACGGAGTCAAATGCCACTTCCTACGAGATTTACAATGAATACGCCTTCCAGACTAACTAACACTGGATCCAGATCCTTTGCGGACTCACAGCAAAGTATGCTGGTGCAATGCAATCACGATGAAAGCGTCGAAACGGGGACTGGGTTCACAAGATCCAAACTTTCACAAGTCAGGAATGGTTTACGAGGAATCTTTCGACGAGAGAGCCAAAAAAAAGTCGTAGGAAACCTTGTAACAACCAACAATAATCGCTTCGCCAAACTTCGTTACCGCAAAATGTGGCTTGCCTTTGCTTCTCTGGCCCTTTCTGTGTTGGCTAGACCGACCATCGCATTCGCCATGGGGGGAGCTATGGGAGGAGGCAGCGGGGTACCGAGGGCCCCTTTGGCAAAGAATGAACAATTGCCGCTATTCGGTCTCTTCTTTGGCCTATTCGGGGGTCTCGCACTTTTACACGCAGCAGAGATCGCTATCACTACTCTGTATCCATGGAAAGTCAAAGAATTTGCGGAAGAAGAAGAGAAACTTGGCAAAAGAGGTCCGTTCAAAATTTTGAACGAAGACATCACTCGGGTGTTGACAACCATTTTGGTTGCGTCTACTACCTGCTCGATTTTTGCAACAACCGTATTTACACACTTAGTAGCCGGTGTTTTTGGAAACTCTGGGGAAAAGTACGGCGCACTGGCGCTTACTGCTCTTACACTCTTTTTCGTGGAGTTATTGCCCAAATCGATTGGTGTAACCAACGCGGAAAGCGTGGCTCGAATAATGGTCCCGCCTATCAACATCATGACCATGTTTGTAGCACCTATTGGAGTTTCTTTGAGTTGGCTGTCTAAAAAAACTCTCAGCCTTATCGGTCTCAAGGGTAAGGAAAGTTCGGGAATCACCGACTCGCAGCTTAGACTTATTGTTACGGGAGCCCGGGACTCGGGGACTATCGATCACGGCGAACAAGAGATGATCCAAGGTGTTCTTGGCTTGCAAAATCAACGTGTCAAAGAAATTATGAAGCCACGAGTAGAAATAATTGCGGTCCCAAAGGATATGAGTGTGGCTAGTGTTCTTGGTGTAGTTCGAGAAAGCGGATACAGCCGCATTCCAGTTTATGATGGCGAAATTGACAACATTGTTGGAATTGTTCTGGCCAAGAACGTTCTCGATTTTTTCGTGAATGGAGTTTTGGTCGATGAAGATGTCGTCAAAAAAATTCGTGGGGAAGAAAATCTTGGTTCCAACATCAGCAACGGTAACCAACAACAGAAGGAAAATGTACCAATTAAGGAAGACCCAAATAATTCATCGTCTTCATCGACATCGTTACTGGAGGAGGCTTCATCGCCACAGCTCTACACAACTCCAAACATGCCCACTGTTCAGACACCTAAAGGAAAAGAAAACTACGTGAAACCATTGACCGGTTTTGAGCTAGCCCGGAGAATGGAAAAATCAATAAGTGAAGCAGAACTAATCGAAAATTGTTATTTTGTACCTGAGACGGCGAATGGCTGGTCGGTTTTGCAAGAAATGAGACGTAGGCGCGTCCATATGGCTATTGTTGTCGACGAATATGGTGGAACAGAAGGACTTGTTTCGCTAGAAGATATCGTTGAGGAGGTTGTTGGTGAAATTTATGACGAAGACGACGAGGAAGAATTCGATTTTTCGGAGGATTCAATTACCCTTCAAGATGATGGAAGTTTCATAATTCGAGGGGATGCCGATCTTGGGGACTGTGACACCATTCTCAATCTGAATTTGGACGAGGAGGAGGCGCTTAAGGTTTTCGCGACTCTGTCTGGATTTCTATGCATGTGTGCTGGGGAAATCCCCCAGGTTGGGGATTTTGTGATGAGCAGAGGTTGGTGCTTTGAAATCATGAATGCCGATGACAAAAAAATACTGACGGTCAAGGTAGATCGTCTTGTAGGGGCCTATGAGGAAGAATTTGCCGATACTGATGAAGACGAGAATCCGATCCGCGGTTTGTTCAAACGAAATCTCGGGAACGATGACGATGAACATGAAAGAGACGCAGAGAATAGCGACAATGAGCACCCGTCAATTGCTCTAAACAGGGAAACCGCACAGGAGGTAGAACGCATGGTTGATTCCGGAAACAAAAAACGACTTCAGCTGGCAAGCGAACTAGACGAAAATGACGTTGACGACGGAAAATAAAGATACAATTGAAAGATAAAATTTAGCAGTTATCGATATACTTCATAACTAAACCAATATCTTTTGATTCTCTATCCGAAAATGAGCGCGCTATACGATCGAATTGTTAGCATATCGGATCGAGCACGTATTGTAGAATGTAAATTTGGCCGACTGAGGATGTATTCTATTATCGACAAAGGTTATTCTCGGTTTTGTGTTAAGCTTTGTGTTCCTGAATGATAGTACCTACATTTTCTTGACATCATCTGTCTGATCTCGGTCATCTTGGTCAGATTTCGTGGTCTCGGGAACAGTATTCGCTCCTTCCGGCATACCATGTAGTGCATCTATTTCTTCTTCACTAATCGATGTGTTCAATAGCTTCGTTTGTGACGTAGAACGACGGGAAGGAGAAAGTCCATAACCGTAGTTGTATGCAAAATTCGCCTGTGGCGACATCATGAATTGAGTAGCTGGAGATGGCGGAGCATATCCTTCCCTACTTCCGTACCCATATCCATAATACTGCTGTCTTAGTAGAAGGGGCTGTGCATTCATGTTATTCTTCATTTCCACTGTGGATATATCCTCTTGAGCGAAAGACGTATCTGAATTCCGGTGCGGCGTAGGAGGGACTGAGCCAGGTGGACTTGACAAACCCATCATCGCAAGTGTTGCATGATCTTGAAGATGGCCCCAATATGGCGACATGGGCACATGGGTTGAATTAGGCTTGTATGGTGTCCTTTGGGTATCGAATGATTCATCAGGATTTTGAGCGGTTTCCGGCAATTCCGTTGGTTCTTGATCTGCTACTGTAGAACAATTTTGTGACACGCCGTGGTCAGCTGAGGTTACTGGCAGAGCAGGCGACTCGGGGTTGTGATATTGGTCCACTGAGGAATGGCGCATCCACCCTGAAGGATCTAGATGTTGTGGATCGTATGGGTCACCTGGATATACTGGAGGATTTGGTGGCACAGTGGACGAAGGATATGATCCATGGGGTCCTCCGTGCATTGCGTGATGTTGTGTGTACATCATGGAAGGATAATACTGTGGGGGAGCAGGAACAGCACCGTGATTGTAATTATTCATATAACCATGTGAGTAACTGGTGTCACATGACAGTGTCGAATGCACGCTAACGTCGTCTCCGTAGGGATATGGATGATGATGCTGCCAACCGTTTTGCCACCAACCAGGATGAGAGTAACCTTGCCAGTTTCTTTGAAGGCCAGATCTGCCTTTTGCGTTTTGTGTAGAAATTTGACGAGGACGATTAGGTGCTTCGGCATCAACCGACGAGATCGAGAATGACGATTTCACTGAACCATTCTGATTGTGTTCCCTTCGTCTCATGGGTTCTTTTGATGTTCGTTTCTCTTCTTTTGTGGCTTCCTTCCCAGTCAATTGTTCTCTGGCATTTACTATCGCTCGAAGAAGCTGCTCGTCGATCTGGTTACGCAGTAATGTGCTGTCCTACGTCTCCCGGCTCATTAAGGGACCTTAGCTTCAGCTTTGATACAAGCTCTCGAAAATTCCTTGCTGCCTCTTCACTGGACTCTACCCAACCTTCGAAATGCTGAAGGCAATCCATCCATTCATCGGAATCAAACAGTGAAACTGAGGCTAAGTGATCCGACACAGCGCATACTTCTTCACGCAGAAAAACAGCGACAGGTGACACAGAATTCTTCACACATATACTATTCCGCTTGAGTTTTTTGATACATTTCGCGAGGAATTTATGATAATGTATCAGTGGCCATAGGTATCTGACGAGAGAATAATATGTACGGAAACCAAACACATACGTTAGAATGAATCTCGGTGTGAAAAAGTGCTCAGCGATGTCACTTCAAATGATACTCACCTCCACCTCTTGTTGTGGCTATTTGGTTCGATCCAAGGGTTTTTCCCACTTTTTGCTTCCCACCAGCTACGTGATGGTTTCCATAGTTGCGTTCTGCTGCCATTTGAGAGCGATGTCAGAGGGTTCTCGTAATCTCTTTCGCCCATTGCCTGCAAAAATGTTGGGGGACAAGCCTTGATTGAGCGTATCTCGTCAGGGTTTCTTGTATTTATTGCCTCCAAAAGCCATTCTTCTTCGTCGATGAGGGCGATGCTGATCATTGAAGTTGAGCCTGTGAATTCTGATCTAGAATTCCCGTTTATTGCCATTATCAGAGGGTCGTACTTTTCGTTCACTTCGTCTGGATTGCGATTGTATCCGGAATCATCGTTAGATGCCATTGTTGTAGCTTCTTTGTTGATGTCATGGATGATTGAATATAAGCATACCCGTCGAACAAGTGCGTCCGACATGTCTCGTTGCAGTTTTGTATGTAATCGGAATTGAAATGTTGTTCGTTGTTCGTTGGACCCGTCTTGAGCGGTGGTTCGATCCGGCTTGATGGGCGTTATTAAATTTGATGTATTAGTGGGTGGGGAGGGCAGCGTTGTGCCGGCGGAAGCAACGGAAACGGGTGTTGTTGTTTCAAGCTCTGCGACCCCTGTCGGAGAAATTATGTTTGAGCTTCCCGATGCCGATTTCCCAACCATACTATTCAAATTTTTCACCTGCGGCGAATCGGAAACATTATTTGCCCACTGCTCGCAAGGTTTTGTGTACAACTCTTCAAATTCTTCTGTCAAGTTTCGGCAGGGGATTGGAGCAGGATCAACTGTGATAGACGCTGTTGCGCTTCGGGGACCTCGATCGAAGTCGGGATCCGCCGATTGACTTTTATTAACGACTTTCATTGATTCCGATGAAAACGATCTTAGAATCTCTAATGAAGGATTGTAATCTTTATCTTGTAGTATCACGGGTATTGCGGCCGTTGAAACCTTCAGACTGCTTGGCGAACTACTTCTGTGTCTTCTTCGCAATATATCGTCCAACCCACTAGAGACTTCACTGGCTTCTATCCTTGTGATGTCTGTTTGATCTCCTTTCTCTTCGCAGCAAGTTTTATTTGTGGTCAGGGTATTTTCTGATGCGTCTGCTTCGCCGCGTCCGTGTTTAGAAACAAATGGACACCAGGATTCATCCATCATGAAAATTATGACGATAACGAATCAGACAATACGAGTGGTTCCAAGATTTTTCGTTGATGGTTGTCGTGTAGTATTCGATATTTTGCATCGGATCACGGCAAGAATCGAGTTAAACCACGTGGTCCACGATTTGTGCGGTGCGGTGCGGTGCGATGAGAAGCGAGTGGGAATGTTTTCGTTCCCAAGTGAAAATGGAACCAAGAGGAGTGTTTGTCAATCGTCGTTTGGTTATTATTCCGTGAGTGAGCGAGCAAGCAAGAGCGAGTGGTGAAAGTCGTTTTAGAGCCGTTCGATGTTGTGCGTTGTATCAACATACAACGGAAACGAAGAATATTCCGAGTTTTAAGGGAGACAAGAAAGTTCGAAGTTTTGGTGAGATGTGGTCAACGGATTCGATCTAATTTGAGAGGGTGTGGTACGTGGGAGTGAACGTGATCGCCTCACTTTTCAGCAAGAGCAATTTAGCTATGTTTGGAGTTATCTGTGAAGACAACACGCTAAAAGATAGGTTGCGTTGTATCGTGGAGATGCTTTGTTTGATTATTTCTACCGAAGGCATTCGCATGCGGTTCAGGATGATTCTCGTTCCAGCACTCAAGTGATGAAGCACCAAACGGTAGCAGCATCGTGAGAAAAAGAAATGAAACAGGCCTCAGGCTCACTCCCGTACGGTAGATATCGTGTAGCCTCTTGTGTCCGAGGACGGAAGCACGCCGCCATCAAAGATGGACTTATTAAAAGACACGAATATCTGTATATCCGTGAAGCCGAATTTGAAACCCGCAATTCATTCATTCACGAGTTCCGACAGACAGACATCGAAAATTGCCTCCGACGAACTTTGTGAAACTTACGAATGCAGTTGTTGTCTCTTTCTACCGGTACCGGTACGTCAATCAATTGATCCTTCTTCTCCTCTTGTATTGCTATTCGAGGCATGTTTTGTGCTGTCTTCTCGAACATTGTTGCATATGTTGTTGCTGCTGTCTTCATCATGGTAGTTGTTACGCCGAGAGTTGTTTTCGTCAGATCCTTTCGATGCGAAAAAGACGATGGAACTACCTCCGAACCCAACTCGTTTTCCCAAGGAGCTCACGAGACGAAGATGCGATGTAGTGGGCGTAAAATAACAGAAACACATAAAAATTAACGCCAGTGGTATGCTTGTAAACATTGATCGCAAAAATGACGGTTATCTAACGCATCATGGGTTACTATCATCAAATTCAATTATTAACGGCAAATGATTGACATCCTTTGTTTGACGAGCCAATATCAAATTTCATACCAATGAATATATTACAGAATGAAAATAGAAATTAATCAACAAAGTACGGCGTGCTGAGCGTTTAAAAAAAAAAGACAGCTTACTTTCACATACCGGTACAAGTAAGGCGATCATACTCATGAATTTTGGCGAGTTCGCTACATGTCGTTCAAAGTGAATGCGTTGGATAATACTCCGTACTATCCTATTATTGTGTTTTTAAGACTGAATCGTATGGAAGGGCAACGGTAATGTGAATGGGCCCTGGCCCCTGGTAACGGAAAGGGGGGCAGCTTTACACTTCTCGAAGTGCAAAAACCACACTTTTCCTAATTTGCTCCAAGACTAATACCGAAAGAAGGTAAGTTACCTAGTTAGGTTCACCATTGAGTGATTTCCACCACCATAAAATGAATAAAAGTTTCCGACCAAAGTGAATAAATCTATTCACATAGTACATAGATTTATTCATTACTGAATAGAATCTGGCAGTCGTGAATGCATCAACTGCCAGATTTTATTAACTGAATAAACACCGAATAAACCCCAACGGAATCTTAAAATCAAATATCTCAGTCACCCAACGCATGAATCAACAATCGTGTGCACCTTTTGGACCTCTTTTGCCGGGCATGCTTTTTTGGTGATCATCGCTAATTTTGGCCAGCTGAAAAATTGTGAATGCTAATTAGGCAATAACTTGGAACCAAAACTCAACAACAGTACGGCTTATCTCTCCAGCAAACAAATTTTAATTAGACAGGGCACCAATGTCCTCCTACACTACTGTTGCTGATCTTGTCGCTCTCGCTACGTTGTTAGTAGACGATTTGTCAGTAGAGGACGATTTGTTGGATGAATTGATTTGATTTGACTGCTTGCATAAGAAAAAAAACAGAAACACCACCAGCAATACCATCCATCGTAACAATCAACATGCCCCCAAGTGGAGGCAGGAAAGCCGGTGCCGGCAACTACACCAAGGCCGAGTTGGAGAACATGTTTGCTGCCATTAGAGCTATCTTACCCATTGGAGGAGAAGGCTGGGACAGTGTTAGAGACCTACATGCTGAAAAATATCCTGGGAGGGTCACTGAATCCATTCACAACAAATACAATCGATTGCACTGGAAGAAGGCGCCAACTGGCAATCCGAAGATGAAATGGGAGATTAGTGAGGCAAAGGAACTCAAGCAACTGATAGGCAATAAGGCAACCATTGGAGAAGGAAAAGAAAGATATGATCTTGAAATAGATGAGTTTGTACCTCCTCCTCCTGCTGCTGCTGCTGCTGCTGTTGCAACTCAACCAGTACCACTTCTACTTGGTCAACCAAGTCAACCAACACAACCCGAAGAAGTTACCCAGTCCAAAGTTACCCAGTCCAAAGTTACCCAGTCCAAAGTAGCAGAGCTGACTCCCACCAGTACCATTAGTAGTAGCAAGAAGAGACATTACAATCGCAAAGCCGACAATGAATTGCAGATGTTGAATGTGATTGCTGCAGTACTGAAAGAGGGATGAGAGGATAGAAAGCTTCAGCAGTAGTCATTGGAACTCCAGCAACAACAACAAGACCAAGCAGATCAAGAGAGGAACGTATTGTTGCAGGACACTCCTTGCTCAACTTAGTGGTGGTGGTGGTACTAGACCTCCTATTATTCCCCAGGTTTCTACTTGCCAAGTTACTACTGCTGAAGGGAAGCTCAAAAGAGAAGTAAACAGTCTCCATCGCGACTACAGCAGTGACAACAGTGACAACGACAGCAGTGATGACAACAATTCATTAGTTAGCTAGTTAGTTACATTTGATTTGAAATCAATTACTTAGTTAGTTAAAATAAACTAATCAATTACTTACTAGTTAAACTAAACAACAATACCAATGTTGCTTCAGACAGAAACTTATGCTACAAAGACAATAGAAAAACTCTATTGTAACACCTTAAAAGAGGGATCCAGAACCAATAGAGGTGGGCCGGAGCAAAATTATTCAGATGCATTGTTGACTGCTCTAAATAATGCTAATTGGGACTACTGTCAATTATCTAATTTGCTAATGTAATCAATCAACTCTAAAATATGCCGTTTACAGTTTCGGTTGGTACCAAATTGTACAAGAAGAAGCCTTCAGTCTGACTCATGTAGGTGTTGAGTATGGTGTTGATTCCAACTCTAGCTGTCTAGAAATTGTACAACAACACAACAAGCTTCAGAATGATCCTCCTGTCTCCCGTGTCTTCCAGCAACATGTTATATTTGAGTCAAGGGAACCCACCTTGGATCTGTCTCATCCCCCATTCAGACATCTGTCTAACGCTAGTCACTTGTCTGTTTACTGTAACAGCCTTGCAAAGGACCCTTTTTTCATTGACGCGGCCTCTTCATTAGAAGTGCCTTCAGGTATTTCTACACAAGTTGTCAGAGGGCCATATTGACTACTTCTAATAAGGTAGTCATTTGTACATAACTTAAACGCCAAATTGACAACAACCTTTGCCTTGTACAGCTCATACATGAGCTCCATCTTTTCATACAGCCCTTAGTCAGACTGAGTACTATATTCTAGTATCATGCCAAGACCCAGGAGCATTCAAGACACAAGCCCGGATCCTCCCATCTGGGCAGAAAAGAAAGTCCATCCACTATAGTATTGGTCCTGTTTCGTCCAGTCATCAGACTGCTGGAGATGCAGTTTAAGCCCATTGCAAGCACCCCAAACTCTGTGTGGACTTAGCACTGGATACTTTGCAGCAATAGCATTGATGCATTGTTGAGTCTCTTCTTCATTTGGCAAGCAAACTTTGGCAGTGGGATGTTCTTGTAATGCAGAAACAAGGAGCTTGCATCTAAACTTCAGCCATCTGTACATCAGAGAAGAACCATACGGCTCCAGCAAGGACCTTGCCTGGGGTCTCATGGTTGATCAATGCATCCCGGTTGCGGCGTTCATCGTGACTCCGCTTCACTCTTCCTGAAGGAAAGTTAAGCGCATCCCCAAGTGCCTTCACTGTTGATTGTCTACTTACTCACATGTCCTTGCGGCTCAGGTGTGGGAGGGATATTCTTCTCCTCTTTCTTGACCATTTCAGCCATCCTTTTGATGAATTACTTTGTTGAGGCTTTGGCTCAGCAACAAAGTTGTTATTGTGAGCTCTGCTGGACAGGATCTGGTGCAGTGCAGTTTAAATTGCTGGAGGTAAAATGAAGTCAATAGGTTCGTTGCCTATTTGGTTTGCCCACTCTACCAGAAACCACCCATCCATGACGCCTCCAAGTTTATGGTGGGAGAACCATGTAGAACCTGATTTCCAACCCGGCAGTACTATCCCATTGTGGAGGTTGGGAGTTTGTTTCTGTTTCTTTCCTGTTGAGAGTTTTCCCTGGGACCCTGTGATTTTTAATACCATGTGCAATTTATCTGATTCCCACATGGCTTTTTGGATGGAATTCCAACTGCCCTATAGTAGTATCTCTTCTACCGGAGGAAGGTCCGTAGTGGGCGCCCACATCTAACTTTGTCCATGGCAGACCTTCTGGTCCCCGGCCGGAGACGTCAAACTGGCTGTTGAGCCGTAAGATATTTAAGCGCAACCCCACATACCACAGCCAGGTGGGATAAGTTTCCAAACTCGTTCTGACTAATTTTGTAGACTTTTCCAGTATGACCTTCACTTGTTCTCAGAATAAATCAACTGGCCGGCCCACGCGCTTGGAATTTTCGGCAGGTTCCAGTCGCAGAGGGGTACAAAGGCTGACCGTTGTTGGCTTTAATTTCTTCTTTGGCGGTGTTCACAATTGGACTGAGACCAGGAGTCATTTCTTCTGTTCCCCGTTTAGTCCAGGCGGGGGCAGTCAAGCCTTCTTGGGGGCCTTGTCCCCTCTGCTTTCCAAAGACCGGAGTTCCTTCATGATGTCTTCATTTTTCTTTTTCAAGGCCTTTAGGTGGGTATTTAATTCATTTTGCATGATAGCCTTGTGCCGCATGTGCTCGTAGAGAACTGTATCAACCACCAAGTGATTAGAACGTCACACAAACGAGATTCAGGGTTATTTTGGAATAACGCGCATATTTGGGTTGAACTCCACTGGTCCCCCTTTGTAATTTCGCCCTATTTATTGAAATTAATGTCAAACTCATAATATTTTGATGCACATTGCATTTTCTTACCCCACTGGCATCTGTTTCTGAAGTAGTGGCATGTTACTGAATTTTATGCCTGAAACAAACAGTGCATGGTCACAATTTCACAATCTCCATCGTTTCCCTATTTTTATTGTTATTACTGGCTATTGTACTAACAATGGTGACGACACCTAAATATCAGGTTTATTGTGTACATTGCTACCGGGACTCTCCTTTGATCACTATAGGTAGGGGAAAGAAGAAGGTTACCAAGAAGAAGAGACCCCCCTTGTTTACAGCGCGACTAAGAAAGAAAACGGGAGTAATTGTTTCTCCCGGTCTTCTGGACCATATTTCACGTAATCCGGGTACATGTTATTCTTATTACTACCGGTGTTTGGGTGTAGATGATTTTGCATCTTCCGTTATTCATTAGAAAATCGAAGAAGAAGCTCAAGGATGTTACTCAACAATTAGGTCTAACGAACACCCGTAATGGTCCACAGAGTAGTGACGGCGCATTACCAGAGGTGCTCGACAATCAAGTTATGTATGACCCTTCTGTCAAACCGATTTGGCGTGCCTTGATTGGTCGGGAATTAACAAACATAGAGGATGACAATGATTCTGTTTCCGATGACAATTTTTTCTTTCCTAACGATGACGATGAGGAAGAAGGAAGTGAGAGCATAGATGCCCCCCACTCTTTGAGTATCAATGATGAAGAAGGCATCAACATTGATGTTGACGATTCCCATCGTGATTCAAACACGCTAGTAATTACGACACCCAATGTAGGAAGGAACATATCTGACGAATTGAAGGTCAAGATCAAGTTAATGAAAATCATGCGGAATCATAGCATACCATTAGTTGCAGAGAAGGAATTGTATGAATGGGCTATCGAATTGGAGCGACTTAATTTATTTTCATGGACTAAAGGCAATCTCATAAAGACCAGGGCAAGTGTCATGAAGGAGATTTCCACCACTGTGCCTGAAATAAAAGGCGATGGGTCTGAACCTCATCTTATTGACTGGTGTTCTAAGAAATCACAGAATGCTGATGTTTCCAGTCGCAAACAAATCTACGTCCAGTTGTTCCAAAAAGCACTTCATTTCCTATTAACGAATGTACCCCACCTTACCAGTCCGTTATCCAGAACTTCAAGGGAATATTGATATTGACGAACTCCATCACGGTGAATGGTGGATCAACACTTGGGAGAAGAGATGCAAATCCGAATCGAATGAAATTCTGGTTCCTATTATTCTCTACATGGATGGAATTGCAATTGACAATAGTGGTCAAACCACTCTTACCCCACTGAACATGACTTTTGGCATATTCAACACCCTAACTCGAAACTCCCGGCCGGATGCGTGGGAGGCTATATATTATCACCCAACATGTCCAGGTGATAAAGGTTCCAAATCAATTGACAATGTGAACAATCTTCACTCTGGCCTTCATTTGGCTCTTTCATCTTTGAAAGATGCCTGCAACCAAACGGATGGTATTGAATGGTCTAATTTGCCGTGGAACAAGAAGAAATGGTTGGTTTGAATGGAATTTGCGGTCGCTTATTTCATAGGTGATACTCCCCAGCACGACCAACTTTGTGGACATTATCAAACGTCGAATTCAAAGATGATCTGTAGGCATTGCAATTGTCCCAGAGCACTTGGTATTAACGCTCGTGTGAATGTTTTGAAGGTTCCCGTTTCAGTGAAAAGTGGTAACATGCAAGTGTCTAAGCACCAAAATGGGGAAGAGTACCAATCCATTTGTCTCTGGAATATACCTGATTTTACTGCTCCAACGGTTGACGAAGGAGTGAATGTTGAACAGTATTTCAAAAACATCTCTCACTACGGTGTACATAACGGCAACACTTTTTATGATCTTGATTTTGGGGAAAACCCACATAATATTCATCTAGCGTCGCCCGGAGAGAGACTCCATATGCACCAACTTGGTTGCGCAAAGCGTGCAGCGGAGACGTTCCACGATGACTTTTTAGGCAATAACCAGCGGCTTCTTGGTGAGATCGAAAGGTTAGCCAGTTACTACGGTGGTGCTGTTCAGAGGCAATCCGATTGTGACTTCCCACGAACCAATTTTTCAGAATCAATACATACAGCAAAGAAGGAGGGGAACCAGTACATTGGAATGCTTTATATTCAGATGCTGTCACTTCTGTCTGCTGGAGGTTCGTCAATTGTTGTTGTCTCAAAAGACTCCATCCAATCTTGAGAACAAGAGCAGAAAGTGTGAAGACAAAATTGACAGACGTATTTACGCCATTGAGTTGTTGTTGGGTATGGAAGAGTTCCTAAAATACGCTGGAACGTTTGACGAGGTTTTCAAACAAGACAAGAAAGGTGTTTTGCATCTTGACAAAATGGTTGTTCTTTTCATCAACTGTATAAATAACAATCTTCAACAAAGTAAGGGAGAGGGTAACAATCTGGTGAAGAATCACATGTATTTTCATTTATCACAGTACATGAGATTATTTGGTCCTCCCACTTGGTGGGACTTTGCTGCGAGTGAGAGCAATCATAAAACTGAAGTGAAGGCTCCTGCTAAGAGAACTCAACGAAACAAGTCCACACTTATCAAGCAAACTTGCAACCAAGTGATGGAGTATCGAACTATTGATTGACTTGACCGTGAATTTGATTTGTTTGAACATAGACCCGTAACCGGACCAAATCATCCTAAGGAGGGTGGTTGGTCAGCTGGGTCTTCGTTTTGGATTGGTGTGATGAATGGTCTCCCTTCCATGAAGTGGGATGAAAAAAAACGCAAGTGTATCCTGGTTTCCATCGGATGTTCTCAAATTTTGTTGTGACGTGGTCCTTCCAGCTGTGGGCAGCAGCAAGGTTTTTGGAACCACGGAGCACAAGAGGTATGACAAATCTCGCGAGATGAAATTATTGTTTTGTGCCCACCCATCATTTAAGTCTGATTCTGGACAATTGTCCAATGTATGGTACGACTGGGCTAATTTCCACTAGACCTCCTCAATGGGCGTGGACTGCAAGTTTATCCATGTCAGGTTCTGTGCCTGCTTTACCTCGAAGGTCCTTTCCCCATGGGTAGCTCCATTAGTGGTTTCGAATTAGTGCACGATGGTTATTATGCCGTTGCGCGTTGCTTTGTTTCTGCAGACCCCATACCGAGCAAGAGGGATAAAGGAAAAAAACACCATCATGCAGTGGTAAAGCAAGGTGAGTTGTGGAACAAATTGTATTTGTTCGACTGCAACGCCATTGAGTTCAAAGCTGCCGTTGTTAGAAACCATGGTAGTCCTGACCAATACTTTGTGCTGGGAAATCGTGAACAATGGTGTTTAATTTCCTTGAGACAATGGCTGCATTGGAAAAGAAGGATTTACAATCAATAGTACGAGATGGTGAAAACAGCACATGGCTTGAATGAACAAGTTTATTATCAGTTACATTTGTCCTTAAATGTATTTCCGTATTTTTCATTTTTCCAGTATTCTGCAACGCCGTTGCAGAAAATTGGTGGAGTTGTTAGTTGAACGTTTAACACTAACCCTAAGAGTTGACAACGTAACCTTCTAGACAGAGTTTATGTGGGGGGGGTTTGGGGGGGGGAAAATACGTAGAAATATTAAAAAAATCTGTTTTTAACAAGTAGACTTGGTACAAACGCTACGACTAAAAATCGTAAAAAACAGGACCCAAATAATTATTTACGGAAATGAGATGCTTCTTCTAAAAGCAATAGTAATAGCTAGTGGCGCGCGCTCATTTTTATGGTAGCAAACTCTCATTTTTATGGTTGCAAGTAACCATAAGATTTAACCTGAATAAAGAAAAAAATCATACGATTAAAATCTGTCTTAGATCAAGTTGGTTGTCCTCGTTGTCTCAATAGAGGTGCAAAAGATCGTCTCGGAAATTTCGATTCGAAGCGAAATTTCGATTCGGAGTCGAAATTTCGAACGGATAGAGGTGCAGAATCAGTCATGAGACCAATTTTGATCATGAGTGTTATGTTTAACAAATCGCTCTAGTACAAATTCTACGTAGCCCTACTTTGTCTCTTTGTCATTAACACACATACTCGTACCAACACACATACTCGTACCGGTACGGTACGAGTAATTTTTAGTTTTTCAAATTTGGACAACACCCCCCCGCCCCCCCCCCCCCCCGCGCGCCCCCCCCCCCCCCCCCCCCCTCATCCAGTACATACTCATGCTGTATTTAGCTACCTTCATACTGATCCTACCAATTGATCTATACTACCAATCAAGTGACGTCATTCTTCGCGCCAGCTCTATTTTAAATTGCACTGTCTTCAAATCTGGTGAATTTTTGGATTGATGACTGAGTTATATTTTGGTCGGGAATGGGCAGGATTTGCACTGTCTTCAAATCTGGTGAGTTTTTGGATTGATGACTGAGTTATGGTAGTAGTACCGTACCTGTAGTAGTACTTGTACTGCTTGGCATGTACTTGATGGTCTGTCCTTTTTCCGTTTTTATGGTCTGTCCTTTTTCCGTTTTTATGGTCTGTCCTTTTTCCTTTTTTATGGTCTGTCCTTTTTCCGTTTTTATGGTCTGTCCTTTTTCCGTTTTTTTGGTCCGTCCTTTACCCCTATTTTTGTTTTTATTGTCTGTCCCTTATCCGCGGCTGGCATGCGCGCGCGTGCGCGCGCAGGCATAGCCAGAAGAATCACGAACAATCTCGTACGTACGAAGAATCTCGTATGTACGGTATGTATGTACGTTCGAAAAAGAATCTCGTACGAATCTCGTACATACGACGTTCGAAAAAGAATCTCGTACGTACGAAGAATCTCGTACGGTATACGTTCGAAAAAGAATGTTGTACGTACGAAAAAGACTCCATACTTCAACTTAAGTAGATTCCTTCCTAGTTTTTAGAAGATTGAAGTATCCTCTACCGTAAGGTACCTCCCGAAAAAAAAACTCCTCCCACACAAACAGTAATAATCTTTTCTTACCTTGCGACAGACAAAAAAATCACTTTTTTTATCTCTTGACAAAAATAACAATCCCTTCACAATCAGCCTTCTGACATCCAACTTATTTGAGTAGAGTTGCTATTGGCACTCCGTCGGTGAACGTGGGATTCCACCTTTTTTTCTTTATCAGTATTCGGCAGGTTATCCGTGCTCTTATATTTTAGTCTGAAATAACAGCCTTGTACTGGAAAAAGAATTAGCTCGCATTGGACAAGAGGTGGTTTGCTGATAGATATTGTTTGAATTGGCCCCCAAACATATATGTCTTGAAAGCAATAAATCTCTATCCATTGCTTCTATATCAACAGGCACGAGGTACTGTTTTTCGTGACAGAGGAAAAAGAAGGCTGCAAATCAACGGCAGCAGCAACAACAACCATTTCATCGGGACGATTGTCGGAACGCAGGAACACGCAAAGGTAAGAATGAGAGAGATAGGCATCGGCAACGGCAACGTCAATGGCAATTGATTGGTCTTCCACTCCACCGGCATTACTGATAATGTATTTCCTCTCTGTTTTTCTTCTTATTTTCATAGGACCGAATCAGAAGCAACGACTCGAAACCAACGGATTGGGATCAACGGATCGGAAGTAGCAACCATCGAATTGTCAGCAACGGATCGGAAGCAGCGGATCAGAATCAACGGATCAAGGTGCGGTGGTCGTCTTCCCTGTAGGTGCGGGGAATTTTCCCGGTTGGTGATAATTACGATCGGCTTATACATTATATTATTCTGTTGTTATTATTAACTCTATGTAGTACATCAATAGATACTCACCCATTTTGTTCAATTGGCAACAACGGCAACAAATCGTCGGCACCAAATAGCTCCTCCTCCTCCACCGGCGATCCACCCAAATAGCTCCTCCACCGGCGCAAAGCAACAACAGCAACCGGGCCGGGGCTTGGAAGGCTATTTTTTAGCCAAATTTTTGCCCATCCATGTTGAGTCGTTTTTTTCTGATCCGCTGGATCAATCAATTCGAAACTTGGGCGGCGTGTTCTTATATATGTAATGAAGAGGACCCTGCAATATCGTTGCTGTTGGTGCCGTTGGTGCAGAGATATCTGCTGTGACTGTTGTTTGGGTTGCTTCCTTGAAATGTAGCCAAATTTTGCCCCTCTGCTTCACCGGTTCGATTCTTCTGATCCGCTGGATCAATCAATTCGAAACTTGGTCGGCGTGTTCTTATATATGTAATGAAGAGGACCCTGCAATATCGTTGCTGTTGGTGCCGTTGGTGCAGAGATATCTGCTGTGACTGTTGTTTGGGTTGCTTCCTTGAAATGTAGCCAAATTTTGCCCCTCTGCTTCACCGGTTCGATTCTTCTGATCCGCTGGATCAATCAATTCGAAACTTGGGCGGCGTGTTCTTATATATGTAATGAAGAGGACCCTGCAATATCGTTGCTGTTGGTGCCGTTGGTGCAGAGATATCTGCTGTGACTGTTGTTTGGGTTGCTTCCTTGAAATGTAGCCAAATTTTGCCCCTCTGCTTCACCGGTTCGATTCTTCTGATTCGCTGGATCAATCAATTCGAAACTTGGTCGGCGTGTTCTTATATATGTAATGAAGAGGACCCTGCAATATCGTTGCTGTTGGTGCCGTTGGTGCAGAGATATCTGCTGTGACTGTTATTTGGGGTCTTTCTTTGAAATACAACCAAATTTTCCCAATCTGCTTCACCGGTTCGATTCTTCTGATCCGCTCAATCAATCGATCCGAAACTTGGAGGACGTCTCCTTCTAGACGTAATAAAGAGGTCTGTGCAATATCGTTGGAAGCGGTGACCTCGGTATGGAGATATCTGCTGTCACCGTTATTTGGGTTGCTTCCTTGAAATACAACCAAATTTTCCCAATCTGCTTCACCGGTTTGATTCTTCCAATCCACTCAATCAATCGATTCGAAACTTGCAGGCCTTGTCCTTCTTGATATTATGAAGGGATCCCTGCAATATCGTTGCCCGCGGTGACTTCAGTATGGAGATATTAATATTCACCGTTGTTTTCCCTTGTTTACCTTCAAAATGGACCTTGTGTGTCCAATGATTTGCCGGTTAGATACTTCCAATCCACTCAATCAATCGATTCGAAACTTGCAGGCCTTGTCCTTCTCGATATTATGAAGGGATCCCTGCAATATCGTTGCCCGCGGTGACTTCAGTATGGAGATATTAATATTCACCGTTGTTTTCCCTTGTTTACCTTCAAAATGGACCTTGTGTGTCCAATGATTTGCCCGTTAGATACTTCCAATCCACTCAATCAATCGATTCGAAACTTGCAGGCCTTGTCCTTCTCGATATAATGAAGAGATTCCTGCAATATCGTTGCCCGCGGCGCCTTCAGTATGGAGATATCTGCTGTCCCTTGGGTTTGGAGGGGGTGTTTTCTGTGGAGGTGAAAATTCGGATTTGGAGTCCTCTGCTACTAGGCCCTCCTATTGCTTCTAATGCGTACAGCAGATCCGGGTTGATGACTGAGATAGAAAGATTTGCACTGTGTTCAAATCTGGTGGGTTTTTGGGTTGATGATTGAATTAGATTTTGGTTAGGGACTGAAAAGATTTGCACTGTGTTCAAATCTGGTTGTGTTTTGGGTTGATGACTGAGTTATATTTTAGTAGGGAATTGGCAGGATTTGCACTGTGCTAAAATCTGGTTGGTTTTTGGGTTGATGACTGTGTTATATTTTAGTCGGGGACTGGCAGGATTTGCACTGCGCTAAAATCTGGTTGGTTTTTGGGTTGATGACTGAGATATATTTTAGTCGTTTATTGGCAGGATTGGCACTGTGCTAAAATCTAGTGGGTTTTTGGGTTGATGACTGAGTTATATTTTAGTCGGGAATTGGCAGGATTTGCACTTGTCTAAAAAAAAGGTGGGGTTTGGGTTGATGACTGAGTTATATTTTGGTTAGGGACTGAAAAGATTTGCACTGTGTTCAAATCTTGTGGGTTTTAGGCTTGACGACTTAGTTATATTTTAGTTCGGGACTGAAAAGATTTGCATTGTGTTCAAATAGGGTTGTTTTTTGGGTTGATCAATGAGTTATATTTTAGTCGGGGATTGGCAGGATTTGCACTGTGTTCAAATCTGGTGGGTTTTTGGGTTGATGACTGAGTTACATTTAAGTCGGGGATTGGCAGGATTTGCACTGAGCTAAAATCTAGTGGGTTTTTGGGTTTATGACTGAGTTATATTTTAATTGCGAATTAGCAGGATTTGCACTGTGCTAAAATCTGGTTGGTTTTTGAATTGATGACTGAGTTATATTTTGGTTAGGGACTGGAAAGATTTGCACTGTGTCTAAATCTCGTGGGTTTTTGTTTTAGGGTTGACGATTTAATTATATTTTGGTTCGGGACTGAAAGATTTGCACTGTGTTCAAATCTGGTTGGTTTTTGGGTTGATGACTGAGTTATATTTTAGTCGGATATTGGCAGGATTTGCACTGTGTTCAAATCAGGTTCGTTTTTGGGTTGATGACTGCGTTATATTTTAGTCGGGGATTGGCAGGATTTGCACAATGCTAAAATCTGGTGGGTTTTTGGGTTATTGACTGAGTTATATTTTAGTCGGGAATTGGCAGGATTTGCACTGTGCTAAAATCTGGTTGGGTTTTGAATTGATGACTGAATTATATTTTGGTTAGGGACTGAAAAGATTTGCACTGTGTTCAAATCAGGTTGGTTTTTGGGTTGATGACTGAGTTATATTTTAGTCGGGAATTGGCAGGATTTGCACTGTGCTAAAATCTGGTTGGTTTTTGAATTGATGACTGAATTATATTTTGGTTAGGGACTGAAAAGATTTGCACTGTGTTCAAATCAGGTTGGTTTTTGGGTTGATGACTGAGTTATATTTTAGTCGGGGATTGGCAGGATTTGCACTGTGCTAAAATCTGGTTGGGTTTTGAATTGATGACTGAATTATATTTTGGTTAGGGACTGAAAAGATTTGCACTGTGTTCAAATCAGGTTGGTTTTTGGGTTGATGACTGAGTTATATTTTAGTCGGGTATTGGCAGGATTTGCAATGTGCTAAAATCTGGTTGGTTTTTGTTGAATTGATGACTGAGTTATATTTTGGTTAGGGACTGGAAAGATTTGCACTGTGTCTAAATCAGGTGGGTTTTAGGGTTGACGTCATTATATTTTGGTTAGGGACTGGAAAGATTTGCACTGTGTTCAAATCTGGTGGGTTTTTGGGTTGATGACTGAGTTATATTTTAGTCGGGGATTGGCAGGATTTGGAATGTGCTAAAATCTGGTGGGTTTTTGGGTTGATGACTGCGTTATATTTTAGTCGGGGATTGGCAGGATTTGCACAGTGCTAAAATCTGGTGGGTTGTTGGGTTATTGACTGAGTTATATTTTAGTCGGGAATTGGCAGGATTTGCACTGTGCTAAAATCTGGTTGGGTTTTGGGTTGATGACTGAGTTATATTTTGCTTAGGGACTGGAAAGATTTGCACTGTGTTCAAATCTGGTGGGTTTTTGGGTTGATGACTGAGTTATATTTTAGTGGGGAATTGGCGGGATTTGCACTGTGCTAAAATCTGGTTGGTTTTTGAATTGATGAATGAGTTATATTTTGGTTAGGGACTGGAGAGATTTGCACTGTGTTCAAATCTGGTGAGTTTTAGGGTTGACGATTTAATTATATTTTGGTTCGGTTCTGAAAAGATTTGCACTGTGTTCAAATCTGGTTGGTTTTTGGGTTGATGGCTGAGTTATATTTTAGTCGGGAATTGGCAGGATTTGGAATGTTCTAAAATCTTGTTGGTTTTTGAATTAATGACTGAATTATATTTTGGTTAGGGACTGAAAAGATTTGCACTGTGTCTAAATCTGGTGGGTTTTTGGGTTGATGACTGAGTTATATTTTAGTCGGGAATTGGCAGGATTTGCACTGTGCTAAAATCTGGTTGGTTTTTGAATTAATGACTGAATTATATTTTGGTTAGGGACTGAAAAGATTTGCACTGTGTTCAAATCAGGTTGGTTTTTGGGTTGATGACTGAGTTATATTTTAGTCGGGAATTGGCAGGATTTGCACTGTGCTAAAATCTGGTTGGTTTTTGTTGAATTGATGACTGAGTTATATTTTGGTTAGGGACTGGAAAGATTTGCACTGTGTTCAAATCTGGTGGGTTTTAGGGTTGACGTCATTATATTTTGGTTAGGGACTGGAAAGATTTGCACTGTGTTCAAATCTGGTTGGTTTTTGGGTTGATGACTGACTTATATTTTAGTCGGGGATTGGCAGGATTTCCACTGTGCTAAAATCTGGTTGGGTTTTGGGTTGATGACTGAGTTATATTTTGATTAGGGACTGGAAAGATTTGCACTGTGTTCAAATCTGGTGGGTTTTTCGGTTGATGACTGAGTTATATTTTAGTCGGGAATTGGCAGGATTTGCACTGTGCTAAAATCTGGTTGGTTTTTGAATTGATGACTGAGTTATATTTGGTTAGGGACTGGAAAGATTTGCACTGTGTCTATATCTGGTGGGTTTTAGAATTGACGATTTAATTATATTTTGGTTAGGGACTGGAAAGATTTGCACTGTGTTCAAATCTGGTTTGTTGTTTGGTTGATGGCTGAATTATATTTTAGTCCGGGATTGGCAGGATTTCCACTGTGCTAAATCTGGTTGGTTTTTGGGTTGATGACTGAATTATATTTTGGTCGGGGACTGGCAGGATTTGCACAGTGCTAAAATCTGGTTGGTTTTTGAATTGATGACTGAGTTATATTTTGGTTAGGGACTGGAAAGATTTGCACTCTGTCTAAATCTGGTGGGTTTTTGTTTTAGGGTTGACGATTTAATTATATTTTGGTTCGGGACTGAAAGATTTGCACTGTGTTCAAATCTGGTTGGTTTTTGGGGTGATGACTGAGTTATATTTTAGTCGAGAATTGGCAGGATTTGCACTGTACTAAAATCTGGTTGGTTTTTGGGTTGATGACTGCGTAATATTTTAGTCGGGGATTGGCAGGATTTGCACAATGCTAAAATCTGGTGGGTTTTTGGGTTATTGACTGAGTTATATTTTAGTCGGGAATTGGCAGGATTTGCACTGTGCTAAAATCTGGTTGGTTTTTGAATTAATGACTGAATTATATTTTGGTTAGGGACTGAAAAGATTTACACTGTGTTCAAATCAGGTTGGTTTTTGGGTTGATGACTGAGTTATATTTTAGTCGGGAATTGGCAGGATTTGCACTGTGCTAAAATCTGATTGGTTTTTGAATTGACGATTTAATTATATTTTGGTTCGGGACTGAAAAGATTTGCACTGTGTTCAAATCAGGTTGGTTTTTGGGTTGACGTCATTATATTTTGGTTAGGGACTGGAAAGATTTGCACTGTGTTCAAATCTGGTTGGTTTTTGGGTTGATGACTGACTTATATTTTAGTCGGGGATTGGCAGGATTTCCACTGTGCTAAAATCTGGTTGGGTTTTGGGTTGATGACTGAGTTATATTTTGATTAGGGACTGGAAAGATTTGCACTGTGTTCAAATCTGGTGGGTTTTTGGGTTGATGACTGAGTTATATTTTAGTTGGGAATTGGCAGGATTTGCACTGTGTTCAAATCAGGTTCGTTTTTGGGTTGATGACTGCTTTATATTTTAGTCGGGGATTGGCAGGATTTGCACAATGCTAAAATCTGGTGGGTTTTTGGGTTATTGACTGAGTTATATTTTAGTCGGGAATTGGCAGGATTTGCACTGTGCTAAAATCTGGTTGGGTTTTGAATTGATGACTGAATTATATTTTGGTTAGGGACTGAAAAGATTTGCACTGTGTTCAAATCAGGTTGGTTTTTGGGTTGATGACTGAGTTATATTTTAGTCGGGAATTGGCAGGATTTGCACTGTGCTAAAATCTGGTTGGTTTTTGAATTGATGACTGAATTATATTTTGGTTAGGGACTGAAAAGATTTGCACTGTGTTCAAATCAGGTTGGTTTTTGGGTTGATGACTGAGTTATATTTTAGTCGGGTATTGGCAGGATTTGCAATGTGCTAAAATCTGGTTGGTTTTTGTTGAATTGATGACTGAGTTATATTTTGGCTAGGGACTGGAAAGATTTGCACTGTGTCTAAATCAGGTGGGTTTTAGGGTTGACGTCATTATATTTTGGTTAGGGACTGGAAAGATTTGCACTGTGTTCAAATCTGGTGGGTTTTTGGGTTGATGACTGAGTTATATTTTAGTCGGGGATTGGCAGGATTTGGAATGTGCTAAAATCTGGTGGGTTTTTGGGTTGATGACTGCGTTATATTTTAGTCGGGGATTGGCAGGATTTGCACAGTGCTAAAATCTGGTGGGTTGTTGGGTTATTGACTGAGTTATATTTTAGTCGGGAATTGGCAGGATTTGCACTGTGCTAAAATCTGGTTGGGTTTTGGGTTGATGACTGAGTTATATTTTGCTTAGGGACTGGAAAGATTTGCACTGTGTTCAAATCTGGTGGGTTTTTGGGTTGATGATTGAGTTATATTTTAGTGGGGAATTGGCGGGATTTGCACTGTGCTAAAATCTGGTTGGTTTTTGAATTGATGAATGAGTTATATTTTGGTTAGGGACTGGAGAGATTTGCACTGTGTTCAAATCTGGTGAGTTTTAGGGTTGACGATTTAATTATATTTTGGTTCGGTTCTGAAAAGATTTGCACTGTGTTCAAATCTGGTTGGTTTTTGGGTTGATGGCTGAGTTATATTTTAGTCGGGAATTGGCAGGATTTGGAATGTTCTAAAATCTTGTTGGTTTTTGAATTAATGACTGAATTATATTTTGGTTAGGGACTGAAAAGATTTGCACTGTGTCTAAATCTGGTGGGTTTTTGGGTTGATGACTGAGTTATATTTTAGTCGGGAATTGGCAGGATTTGCACTGTGCTAAAATCTGGTTGGTTTTTGAATTAATGACTGAATTATATTTTGGTTAGGGACTGAAAAGATTTGCACTGTGTTCAAATCAGGTTGGTTTTTGGGTTGATGACTGAGTTATATTTTAGTCGGGAATTGGCAGGATTTGCACTGTGCTAAAATCTGGTTGGTTTTTGTTGAATTGATGACTGAGTTATATTTTGGTTAGGGACTGGAAAGATTTGCACTGTGTTCAAATCTGGTGGGTTTTAGGGTTGACGTCATTATATTTTGGTTAGGGACTGGAAAGATTTGCACTGTGTTCAAATCTGGTTGGTTTTTGGGTTGATGACTGACTTATATTTTAGTCGGGGATTGGCAGGATTTCCACTGTGCTAAAATCTGGTTGGGTTTTGGGTTGATGACTGAGTTATATTTTGATTAGGGACTGGAAAGATTTGCACTGTGTTCAAATCTGGTGGGTTTTTCGGTTGATGACTGAGTTATATTTTAGTCGGGAATTGGCAGGATTTGCACTGTGCTAAAATCTGGTTGGTTTTTGAATTGATGACTGAGTTATATTTGGTTAGGGACTGGAAAGATTTGCACTGTGTCTATATCTGGTGGGTTTTAGAATTGACGATTTAATTATATTTTGGTTAGGGACTGGAAAGATTTGCACTGTGTTCAAATCTGGTTTGTTGTTTGGTTGATGGCTGAATTATATTTTAGTCCGGGATTGGCAGGATTTCCACTGTGCTAAATCTGGTTGGTTTTTGGGTTGATGACTGAATTATATTTTGGTCGGGGACTGGCAGGATTTGCACAGTGCTAAAATCTGGTTGGTTTTTGAATTGATGACTGAGTTATATTTTGGTTAGGGACTGGAAAGATTTGCACTCTGTCTAAATCTGGTGGGTTTTTGTTTTAGGGTTGACGATTTAATTATATTTTGGTTCGGGACTGAAAGATTTGCACTGTGTTCAAATCTGGTTGGTTTTTGGGGTGATGACTGAGTTATATTTTAGTCGAGAATTGGCAGGATTTGCACTGTACTAAAATCTGGTTGGTTTTTGGGTTGATGACTGCGTAATATTTTAGTCGGGGATTGGCAGGATTTGCACAATGCTAAAATCTGGTGGGTTTTTGGGTTATTGACTGAGTTATATTTTAGTCGGGAATTGGCAGGATTTGCACTGTGCTAAAATCTGGTTGGTTTTTGAATTAATGACTGAATTATATTTTGGTTAGGGACTGAAAAGATTTACACTGTGTTCAAATCAGGTTGGTTTTTGGGTTGATGACTGAGTTATATTTTAGTCGGGAATTGGCAGGATTTGCACTGTGCTAAAATCTGATTGGTTTTTGAATTGACGATTTAATTATATTTTGGTTCGGGACTGAAAAGATTTGCACTGTGTTCAAATCAGGTTGGTTTTTGGGTTGACGTCATTATATTTTGGTTAGGGACTGGAAAGATTTGCACTGTGTTCAAATCTGGTTGGTTTTTGGGTTGATGACTGACTTATATTTTAGTCGGGGATTGGCAGGATTTCCACTGTGCTAAAATCTGGTTGGGTTTTGGGTTGATGACTGAGTTATATTTTGATTAGGGACTGGAAAGATTTGCACTGTGTTCAAATCTGGTGGGTTTTTGGGTTGATGACTGAGTTATATTTTAGTTGGGAATTGGCAGGATTTGCACTGTGTTCAAATCAGGTTCGTTTTTGGGTTGATGACTGCTTTATATTTTAGTCGGGGATTGGCAGGATTTGCACAATGCTAAAATCTGGTGGGTTTTTGGGTTATTGACTGAGTTATATTTTAGTCGGGAATTGGCAGGATTTGCACTGTGCTAAAATCTGGTTGGGTTTTGAATTGATGACTGAATTATATTTTGGTTAGGGACTGAAAAGATTTGCACTGTGTTCAAATCAGGTTGGTTTTTGGGTTGATGACTGAGTTATATTTTAGTCGGGAATTGGCAGGATTTGCACTGTGCTAAAATCTGGTTGGTTTTTGAATTGATGACTGAATTATATTTTGGTTAGGGACTGAAAAGATTTGCACTGTGTTCAAATCAGGTTGGTTTTTGGGTTGATGACTGAGTTATATTTTAGTCGGGTATTGGCAGGATTTGCAATGTGCTAAAATCTGGTTGGTTTTTGTTGAATTGATGACTGAGTTATATTTTGGTTAGGGACTGGAAAGATTTGCACTGTGTCTAAATCAGGTGGGTTTTAGGGTTGACGTCATTATATTTTGGTTAGGGACTGGAAAGATTTGCACTGTGTTCAAATCTGGTGGGTTTTTGGGTTGATGACTGAGTTATATTTTAGTCGGGGATTGGCAGGATTTGGAATGTGCTAAAATCTGGTGGGTTTTTGGGTTGATGACTGCGTTATATTTTAGTCGGGGATTGGCAGGATTTGCACAGTGCTAAAATCTGGTGGGTTGTTGGGTTATTGACTGAGTTATATTTTAGTCGGGAATTGGCAGGATTTGCACTGTGCTAAAATCTGGTTGGGTTTTGGGTTGATGACTGAGTTATATTTTGCTTAGGGACTGGAAAGATTTGCACTGTGTTCAAATCTGGTGGGTTTTTGGGTTGATGATTGAGTTATATTTTAGTGGGGAATTGGCGGGATTTGCACTGTGCTAAAATCTGGTTGGTTTTTGAATTGATGAATGAGTTATATTTTGGTTAGGGACTGGAGAGATTTGCACTGTGTTCAAATCTGGTGAGTTTTAGGGTTGACGATTTAATTATATTTTGGTTCGGTTCTGAAAAGATTTGCACTGTGTTCAAATCTGGTTGGTTTTTGGGTTGATGGCTGAGTTATATTTTAGTCGGGAATTGGCAGGATTTGGAATGTTCTAAAATCTTGTTGGTTTTTGAATTAATGACTGAATTATATTTTGGTTAGGGACTGAAAAGATTTGCACTGTGTCTAAATCTGGTGGGTTTTTGGGTTGATGACTGAGTTATATTTTAGTCGGGAATTGGCAGGATTTGCACTGTGCTAAAATCTGGTTGGTTTTTGAATTAATGACTGAATTATATTTTGGTTAGGGACTGAAAAGATTTGCACTGTGTTCAAATCAGGTTGGTTTTTGGGTTGATGACTGAGTTATATTTTAGTCGGGAATTGGCAGGATTTGCACTGTGCTAAAATCTGGTTGGTTTTTGTTGAATTGATGACTGAGTTATATTTTGGTTAGGGACTGGAAAGATTTGCACTGTGTTCAAATCTGGTGGGTTTTAGGGTTGACGTCATTATATTTTGGTTAGACTGGAAAGATTTGCACTGTGTTCAAATCTGGTTGGTTTTTGGGTTGATGACTGACTTATATTTTAGTCGGGGATTGGCAGGATTTCCACTGTGCTAAAATCTGGTTGGGTTTTGGGTTGATGACTGAGTTATATTTTGATTAGGGACTGGAAAGATTTGCACTGTGTTCAAATCTGGTGGGTTTTTCGGTTGATGACTGAGTTATATTTTAGTCGGGAATTGGCAGGATTTGCACTGTGCTAAAATCTGGTTGGTTTTTGAATTGATGACTGAGTTATATTTTGGTTAGGGACTGGAAAGATTTGCACTGTGTCTATATCTGGTGGGTTTTAGAATTGACGATTTAATTATATTTTGGTTAGGGACTGGAAAGATTTGCACTGTGTTCAAATCTGGTTTGTTGTTTGGTTGATGGCTGAATTATATTTTAGTCCGGGATTGGCAGGATTTCCACTGTGCTAAATCTGGTTGGTTTTTGGGTTGATGACTGAATTATATTTTGGTCGGGGACTGGCAGGATTTGCACAGTGCTAAAATCTGGTTGGTTTTTGAATTGATGACTGAGTTATATTTTGGTTAGGGACTGGAAAGATTTGCACTCTGTCTAAATCTGGTGGGTTTTTGTTTTAGGGTTGACGATTTAATTATATTTTGGTTCGGGACTGAAAGATTTGCACTGTGTTCAAATCTGGTTGGTTTTTGGGGTGATGACTGAGTTATATTTTAGTCGGGAATTGGCAGGATTTGCACTGTACTAAAATCTGGTTGGTTTTTGGGTTGATGACTGCGTTATATTTTAGTCGGGGATTGGCAGGATTTGCACAATGCTAAAATCTGGTGGGTTTTTGGGTTATTGACTGAGTTATATTTTAGTCGGGAATTGGCAGGATTTGCACTGTGCTAAAATCTGGTTGGTTTTTGAATTAATGACTGAATTATATTTTGGTTAGGGACTGAAAAGATTTACACTGTGTTCAAATCAGGTTGGTTTTTGAGTTGATGACTGAGTTATATTTTAGTCGGGAATTGGCAGGATTTGCACTGTGCTAAAATCTGGTTGGTTTTTGAATTGACGATTTAATTATATTTTGGTTCGGGACTGAAAAGATTTGCACTGTGTTCAAATCAGGTTGGTTTTTGGGTTGATGACTGAGTTATATTTTAGTCGGGGATTGGCAGGATTTGGAATGTTCTAAAATCTTGTTGGTTTTTGAATTAATGACTGAATTATATTTTGGTTAGGGACTGAAAAGATTTGCACTGTGTCTAAATCTGGTGGGTTTTTGGGTTGATGACTGAGTTATATTTTAGTCGGGAATTGGCAGGATTTGCACTGTGCTAAAATCTGGTTGGTTTTTGAATTAATGACTGAATTATATTTTGGTTAGGGACTGAAAAGATTTGCACTGTGTTCAAATCAGGTTGGTTTTTGGGTTGATGACTGAGTTATATTTTAGTCGGGAATTGGCAGGATTTGGAATGTGCTAAAATCTGGTTGGTTTTTGTTGAATTGATGACTGAGTTATATTTTGGTTAGGGACTGGAAAGATTTGCACTGTGTTCAAATCTGGTGGGTTTTAGGGTTGACGTCATTATATTTTGGTTAGGGACTGGAAAGATTTGCACTGTGTTCAAATCTGGTTGGTTTTTGGGTTGATGACTGACTTATATTTTAGTCGGGGATTGGCAGGATTTCCACTGTGCTAAAATCTGGTTGGGTTTTGGGTTGATGACTGAGTTATATTTTGATTAGGGACTGGAAAGATTTGCACTGTGTTCAAATCTGGTTGGTTTTTGGGTTGATGACTGAGTTATTTTTTAGTCGGGAATTGGCAGGATTTGCACTGTGCTAAAATCTGGTGGGTTTTTGATGAATTGATGACTGAGTTATATTTTGGTTAGGGACTGGAAAGATTTGCACTGTGTCTAAATCTGGTGGGTTTTAGGGTTGACGATTTAATTATATTTTGGTTAGGGACTGGAAAGATTTGCACTGTGTTCAAATCTGGTTGGTTTTTGGGTTGATGATTGAGTTATATTTTAGTTGGGGATTGGTAGGATTTGCACTGTGCTAAAATCTGGTTGGTTTTTGGGTTGATGACTGAGTTATATTTTGATTAGGGACTGGAAAGATTTGCACTGTGTTCAAATCTGGTGGGTTTTTGGGTTGATGACTGAGTTATATTTTAGTCGGGAATTGGCAGGATTTGCACTGTGCTAAAATCTGGTTGGTTTTTGAATTGATGACTGAGTTTTATTTTGGTCGTGGACTTGCAGGATTTGCACAGTGCTTAAACCTAGTGGACTTTTGGGTTCGTGACTGAGTTATATTTTAATCGTAGAACTTCTTACCATAACTTTACTGACACATACTTACAATACATACAATAACTACGTACGCAACAACTCCACAGGGCCCCTGCAAAGCACTAATTGTTTTTTGTATCTTCAATGCGGTTGCACGTACTGCCTTTTTCCTGTATTTTTGAAGGTATACTAGTACCATACAGTCATACCCCCCTTTTCATGTGTATTTTGCCTTTTTCTATTTTCTGCAACAAATGCTCTTTTCCGTATGTTCGATGGTATACTAGTACAGTACAGTCATACCCCTGCGTTTTTCTATTTTCTGCAACGGCGTTGCACGAAATGTCATTTTCTTTATTTTGGATGGTATACTAGTACTGTACAGTCATACCCCCCTTTTCCTGTGTATTTTGCGTTTTTCTATTTTCTGCAACGGCGTTGCACGAAATGCAGAGTAGCAAGGTCTTATTATAATTGATTACTTCTTAGTACAGTTTTGCGCGATAATTGCCTCAAATGACACACTTTTGCACTCAAAAAGTGACTAACAATCACTGTTTTTGTACATGATGCATGGCCAGGGACAAACATTATTATAAAATTCATACTGACTAAAGTATCAGCCTGAGAATTGTCAATATTGTTTCTTCATAGTCTATCCGCCCAATCCAAAGCATGATCAATATTCATACTTCAATTGCCTTGAATGACACACTTTGCACTCAAAAAGTGACTAGCAATCACTATTTTGGTAAATGCATGGCCAGGGACAAACATTATTATAAAATTCATACTGACTAAAATATCAGCCTGAGAATTGTCAATATTTTTTCATAGTCTACCCAATACATAGTACTGAGCAATATTCATCCTTCAATTGCCTCCAATGATACACTTTTGCACTCAAAACCTGACTACCAATCACTATTTTTGTACATGATGCATGGCCAGGGACAAACATTATTATAAAATTCATACTGACTAAAGCATCAGCCTGAGAATTGTCAATATTGCTTCATAGTCTCCCCAATCCAAAGAATGAGCAATATTCATCCTTCAATTGCCTCCAATGACATATTTTTGCACTCAAAACCTGACTAACAATCACTATTTTTGTACATGATGCATGGCCAGGGACAAACATTATTATAAAATTCATACTGACTAAAATATCAGCCTGAGAATTGTCAATATTGCTTCATAGTCTCCCCAATCCAAAGTATGAGCAATATTCATCCTTCAATTGCCTCGAATGACACACTTTTGCACTCAAAACCTGACTAACAATCACTATTTTTGTACATGATGCATGGCCAGGGACAAACATTATTATAAAATTCATACTGACTAAAGCATCAGCCTGAGAATTGTCAATATTGTTTCATAGTCTCCCCAATACATAGTATGAGCAATATTCATCCTTCAATTGCCTCAAATGCCACACTTTTCCAATAAAAAAAGTGACTAGCAATCACTATTTTGGTACATACATGGCCAGGGACAAACATTATTATAAAATTCATACTGACTAAAGTATCAGCCTGAGAATTGTCAGCATTGTTTCACAGTCTCTCCAATACATAGTATGAGCAATATTCATCCTTCAATTGCCTCGAATGACACACTTTTTCAATAAAAAAGTGACTGAGAAACACTATTTTGGTTACTTGTTCATACAAAAATCAAAAAATAATAACAAAAAGTTACGGAGACTACTACCCTTTGTACACGTCTCTACGGGGGAATCGATCCACTGGACACGTTAACATCTAGTACATCAAGAACCAATCATATCCGGACGAGGAAAGTTACACTACTTAAAGATAGTCTGTTTTTGAATCATACAATTTCTGTGCCCCGTCGTGGCGGTGGTGCCGGTATGTAACATTAGTAAGAAATATGTGTGTTCGGGAAAAAACAGCCACAACCAAAAACTGAAGTTACTACACCGGGAGAAAACAAGATCCACCAACTTTATAATTCTGCGTTGGATTATGAAAATTGGACGTCACAACTTGGAAATAAAAGGAAAATGGAAAACAAAACACATAAACCGACAAACAAAACCACAGTTGTGCAAACCCGGTGTACTGTCTTGTCCAAGGATTACACCAAACGGATGCATGAGCTGAATCACGATGACCTAAACAACAACGGAAACCCGTTTCTATATCATTTTGAAACAGGGTTTGATGCGTTGTGTGCCAAAAACGGACACGTGGTACTCACAATCCTTTGTGGATGCCACAAGATAGAAGAAGTGCGAAAAAGACTCAACAGCAAAAAAGGACATTTCGAGGAGGACAAAGCTTTGAACATTTGGGAGCAATGCTTCAAGTACATAACGGAGGAAGTATTTCCAGACTACAAAGAAGGCAACACTGACAGGATGGACCATGTATGGGCAATGGGAGTCATTCTTGCCTACATTTCCTGTGGTTATCCAGCATTGAAAACAACAGAAGACATTAAGTGCTACGACAATGTGCGTATTGGACCGGAAGTAAAATCGATAGAACGAGAGAGAATAGTACAAGATGGTCGTACTTTCCCTGCAAGAAAATGGAGTAATCTGACACCGGAGGCAAGAGAACATATAAAAGAATGTGTACACTACAACCCTGGGAACCGTCCTTGTATGACGTACATTTGGTACAACAACTGGCGCAAAAAGACAAATGAGGCTATCATTGAAAACGACAGATTGCAATGGTATTGCAGATCAACAAACGATAACGAGTGGTACTCCACACAAGAAATATTTCCAACGATTAAGGAAGAGAAGATAAATAACAAAAACACAGAAAAAAATTGTACCAAACAGAAGTGGGATTCGTTCATGAACAAAGCAAGAAAACAGTCAAAAAAGAAAAAGCGGAAAGTAAAAGGAATTGACAAACAGGGGGGAAAAGAGGGAACAAGACGAAAAGGAGTGGAAAATTAAGAAATGGCTAAATCTTTATGAAAAACGTTTGAATTCACCGGAAGATTTAGAGGAGTATAACAACTGTCCCGTTCCTTGTGGGGCATGATGACGCGTGAAACACTAACTCTGCAACTCTGTAAGGATTCCATTACAAAAAAAGAGCATGCCAATCTTGACGGTATCACCGGTACAAATTACATGCAAACAATAGAACGGAAATGAAGTAAAATATCACCTAAAGAAGTCGGTACATTCGAAAAAGGTACTCCTTAGAAAGTTAAAAAACAACATAAACGGCATTTACTCAGTTGAACCAACAGATTGCGATCCAAGGAAAAATTCATTAAGGGGTGAGTGTCAACCACCCAAAAATAGTCATTTTCTGCAACGCCGTTGCAGAAAATGGAAAAACAATAAATAAATAAATAAATAAGGAATGATACGGTACAGTAAGTATGGTAGGATAGGGAACATCAAAATGTTCGGGTCCGCGCCAAAATTTTGAGGACACCACATTCCAGAATATCACGGCACGCTCGAAAAAAAGATAGGCAGGCGCCAGTAAAACAACACTCACCGGTAAGTACAATTAATAGTAATACAGCGCTTCCTGGGAGGCAGTCAACCAAGAATTTACAGTGTGTACAGTATGAAGGAAAAAAATACCAAAAGATTCCTACAAACAACATTATTATCATAAAACTAGCGCGTCAAATCAATCAAAGGAAAAAACAGTAAGTTGAGGTGCACGATTTAACAAAGAAATAATGGTAGAACTTAGTAGTTGCAGTCTGGTGACAGGTAAAACCATTGTTACCAATAACACAAACAGCCCGCACAGCAGTTTATCAGGAAGTGACCCGAACAAACACAAACAATAGCCAAACATATAGAACCACCAACAATAGCAACAGAGATATTCTACAGACAACAAAAGAATCCGATAACAATAACTTGGAAAACAACATTGTCAAACATGTCAAAGAAAAAGCATTCAGGAAATCTAAATTCCTGCCAGAGATTAGATTCGTGAAGGCAACAATATTCAAGATTGTAAAACAAGTGAATAACAACGAAATACCAAATACGATCAATATAAAGGACCAAAAGTGGAGTGGAATTTATTGCTGAGCAGTAACTGCGTGTAGGCACAATGCTCAAACTCTTGCCAGGAAAAACTACAAAGGTAAGCAACCAACAATAAAATGATTGCCGGCATGCAATCTTTCACAATCCTTTCTAACATTTTGGCCGTATTAACACTGACACGTAGACGATAAAAGGAACAACCAGATACCAGATAGTTTCCCAGGAACGGTTCTAATCACGGACACCCAAGACGTGAACTCAGAAAATAGGCACCAATTGCACAAAGACTATCGGCGGAAAAATTTCAACCAGAATTCAAATACTTCATGAAAAGAATTCTTGGAGCGGTGTCACCATAACAGACAGACTTCAAAAGAAAATCAGTCAGAATGACAGTCAGTAACATTTTCACCCCAAGCGATGAAGCTTTTGCATTGCTTTTCCTTTACAACGACTACAACTCGTGGCTAAACACAACAAAGGGCACGAGGTTGAGAAAAAAATTCACTGACAGTAAGTCTGGAAATAAGGAGGGGTGGAGTAACGAGGGACAAGATCTTTACGAATACCTAGTAAGTGAATTAGAAGAACGAAGGGATGAACAACAGTCAAAAGAATTTGAGACGGAAATACTTAAAATGTACCAAAAGCAAAATGGCAATCGTAAATAACAAGATAAGGAGGAGGACAAAGAGGAAAAAAAACGGAAGCGAAAACGTAGCATTCTTGAGATTCTAGGCGAAGATGATGAGGACTACAAATTTTTCATCGAATACAATAAAAACGAACAAGAGTAATTGGTGATATCAACATCATTATAGTAAAACAGCTAGTTCATTATTATTTTATGGTTTGCACAATATTGTTCCGGGTCTTCCGTTCAAATATAATACAATAAACGAGGTAGTTTCAAAGGCTGATAAAATACTTTCGTATTTGTTACAAAATATATTTGTTGTATTTCTGTATTTGATAAGCGTAGGGTGAATATTGTAAAATGTCGGAGAGTATTGCAAATGTGGATAAAATACTTTCTTATTAGTAAAAAAATATGGTTGTTGGTTTTGATATTCGAAAAACGTAGTGTGAGTAATGTGAAAGCAACGTAACAGAATAGATTGATGGTTATCAAGAAGCTCGTATATTTGTTCAGAAATTGGTATCAACGCTACAACAATATCAGTGTACATAGAGGATATTATTACAAAACATGAGTTTCGTGTGGAAAATAACAAAAAATTGAATGGCAAATAAATATTACCGGGGTAAGCATGAAACAAAATTGTAGAATAGAAAGATTCTGAAGCAAGCATGGTATTAGGGCTGAAAAAAACGGTGGCGAAAATAGACCTACTTGAAATTGTTGCGTGCAAAAATAGGTAGAGAATTATTTATTGTGCGCGCAACAAAATGTTCAGGAATATTTTAAAACATCGCACAAATTTGACGGAAGCACGAGCATCGTTTATGTGACGAAAAGCCATCTTGTGTGAACTCCAATGCCATCTAGCTATCATCCCTATAAGTAGCCCCACATGATCACTGGTTTGTCCACTCCCAACTTAGCTCCAACCTTCCAGGCCTTGTGAAGGTGCTTGAATATGGTTTGGACACAGTGGGAGATATACTGCCAGTTTTCCTTTGAGGAGGAAGGATTGGATTTCTGGAGATCTTGGTAGGTCCGGCATATCCATTGAATGAGGCCTGAGGTGAAGGTCTTGGCGTCCTCAATACTACATGTTTGGGCTAAGGCCTGGCCTTCCAATGAGATATTTATGGCAGCCTCTTGCCTGATTGTCTCTATGATGCCGTCCAGGCCGGTTTGAAGTTTGTACCTGAACCCATCCATGGACCCCTCCCCTTCAAAGGAGGTCCACGGAGGAATGAGTGGCAGTATCATGGGGCTTGCACTAATTTTGCCACCAGTGAATACCTCCGGTACTGCATACCAAAAGCTCTTCATGACAAACGCAGCTTCAGGGGAGTCATACCGGCTCGTTCTGGTGGATGACTCAAATCTGACATCCCTATTAGTTCCTCCCTTTGAATTGAATGCCAAAGCTAGCAGGCTGTGGAGGTCCACTACATGCCAGTAGCCTGCTGAATTGTTTGCGTGCAAAGTGCACCAGGCTCCCACGTCTGTCCAGGATGCGAGGTAGGTGCTCACCAGGCTTACCTTAGTGTTGTCACTCTCTTCCTGGAGGTGAATTGAGCCTCCAGGGTGTTTAGCTGCGTTTGTAGATCTGCCGTGTCAGTCAATTTGGCGGGGGGAGTGATTGATAGGGATTTGAAGTCAGACAGTCCCGGCACAAGCGTCCAGGTTGATTTGAGTCTTGAGATTCTGTCCAGCAACATGTCACTCGGAGTTTGAGTGCTGCAAGCCTTGAAGAACTCTAAAATTCCTCCCAGACTAGCCATGATCCCTGCATGAATCCCAGCAGACAGCTTGGACAGATCCGGTGAGAAGTTATTGAACAATTGTGTGACCTTGTCCTGCTTGACCCTTGCCACAATGGGTGGTTGAGATTTGAGCTCGCCATTGGACGAAGGTCCTTGGTAAGCCTGGCGTTGGTGTTCATCAGTGTATCCAAGTGATCACTATTTCGCTGACCGATGATGAGTTTGATGGCAGCTAACTGCAGGTCAACAGAGGAGAGGTCACATTCTTCCACCTTCATTTTACTTTGGATGAGTTGAGTTCTGAACTCTTTTAGTTGCCCAGCCAATGCCATGATGGCTGCTTTCGTATCGGTGGGATTCATGGGTTCTAAAGCCTTGACTGTTGGAAGCTGTAGGTCAGGGTATCGCTCTTGCTTTTTGGTCTTGATGAGGTCGAGTTTTGATCGTTTAGCACCGGACTCCAGCAGTAAGCTGATGGGGCAGGCGAGACGCTTCGATACCTCAAGAACATCCTGGATACCAGAAGGGGATAGTGTATTGTCCCCAGTGGAATCCTTGAAGGCGGTTAGGATGGTTCTGAATACTGCCTCTCATTGGTCAAAGGTGCGGCGCTGCAAGAGCCATTGTGCTACAGGGGTCTCCTCATTGATGACAGCCTCTATGGGAGGCACACCATTGCTGAGAGCACCCCAGGTTTGGTCTTGATGAAAAGATATGTGCCTGGTGCTGAGGCTGGCGTGGGTTCCAAGTTAATCTTCGTGGTTCGGTGTTTTGCCACAGCGCATGTCCCGCTTGGGGCAGCACAGAATTTGTGTGTTGAGCCCGGGGATCTGATGGCCCCCATACATAACTGTGCCCGTTGGGCTGGAGACAGGGTGCAGATGCCCAGTAATAGTAGCTGGCACGAACTTGATAAGAGCATGTTTTGGAGATAGCCAAATCTTCACTGGCTGAGTTCCAAGAGACAAGGTTTACAAAAAGTGAGTGAGTGGAGCATCGAGAGCCATCGGCAACGCTGCTGTTGAGAAGCGGATGTGTATTTTTTTATGAAGATAGATAAAAACAATAATAACACATCCTGCGTGTTGACGAGTTATCGATTACCAAATGACCGTTGGTCTGTCTTAACCCTTGTTAGCTTTTTGCAGGGGATGGGGATGCCATTATTGTTACTCTAAAAATCAACCAAAAGGTATAGGATAATTCAAATTTAAAGAGATGTGAGCTCAGAGTGATGCTCTTATTGCTACTGACTAAAATATTTATTTCTGTTCCAGAGCTCCCTGTATTTTACATTGTAGAGATCTTCCCTGGTTATTTGTTAAAGTCATTGTACCAATACTGTAGCTGTGTTAGTATCGTGTCGGTCTTTCTGTATCGGTCATTTGATGGTATTGGTCTTTTACGAGGTTAAGTAGTTCATTCGATGGGCCTTTTGCTTGATCGGGATATATGGAATAAATGAGGCCCATTCGGATTCGGTATTGATCTTAATGATTGCAATAAGTAGTTTCCTCACGGGCTGTTATGTGAATTCATTTGAATGCACATATGGGTTCCAAGTGTTTACTTATGGGTCTGGTCTTTAAAGATGTCTTGTTCTGAACCGTTTAACCTGTTTCGTTTGTAGCGTTAAGTGGGATCGTTTTTACCACTTAAGGATTTCCAAGTAGTGGAGGTTGTATCAACTATCAGTACGTTTTTAGAAGGTGATAAAATGAATATTATGAATGTATTAAAATCGACATGTAAATGTAAATGTAAGGTGGTCTCATGTCAAGATGTCAAAATGTCAAGGAAGAAGAATCCCTCTTCCGGTCATAAAGAATTTCCCCCAGTCATTAAGAATCTTCTCTTGGTCATTGGGATTCAATCTCATGATTAGATCGGTCAGTCACGAGGATTATTGTTACAGAGGTGCGTTTGATTCTAATCCAGATTCGACCACTGAACTACGCTTTGTATGAAATTGTGTGCTATTGAGTTTTAGTGTCTACTATGACTTCGAGATAATTCGAGAAGCTTCCCAGCTAGCTCAGTGATATGATTGGAAAAGAACTGTGTTCTTTGATAATTGGAATTCGGATGAGACGACTTCAAGGAGAAGGTTCTATTTGATGTTCAAATACGATTGAACAATGACAGATGATTGGGAACGATGTCATTGACTCATGACTGTTGGAGTGTGTCAATGACGCGTGACTGGACTGAAGGAGTGTGTCAGTGACTCATGACTGACGTGTCTGTGCATTGTTCATTCTCCCTTACTATGAAAATTTATGATGGTTTGGCTGGGGTAAGGTGGCAGATGCTGATGCATTCATGTTCGCGTCCGCGGTGTATGGTGACTGTATTGTTAGTGTGGACTTGTAAGATGGGGTAGGGGCCTTCGCAAACGAGATCAAGTTTGTTGCGATCGTGTATGTTGACAAAAACGCCTTGACCTATGGTGAATTTGTGTTTTGTGCGTTTGCGGTTGGCGCAAAGGAGTCGGTTGTCTATTTGAGCTTGGCAATGTTTGGTTAAAGTGATGATGTCGGCGTGGAGTGGAATGTTAAGAAGCATGTTGCGGTTGAATACGAGGGCGCCGAGTGAAAAATTTCCTAGAGTGGAGACTGGATTTCATTGGAGGGCGTGTATTGCTGTAGATATTGCTTCGTCAACAAGGTTGTTGACTTCTGTTTCTGTTTTTGGCAGCTTGAGATTGATCATTGTGCGTATGATTTGGCAGATGGTCTTGTGGGTGGATTCGATGATTCTGTTGGCTGTGGGTGTGTGAGGGGAGACGTTGATTGGCTTGATGCCTGCATAGTTGAGCGGAAATTGAAAGTCGTGTCTGTTGAATTTGGGACCATGATCGTGTACAATGCGCATGGGGCGAGGGTAATGGGAGAGCCAGCAATTTTCAAAAAGGCGTCTGATGTTGCCGGCTGTTTTGGGGCCTGAAATTCGAATGATTTCAAGGAGATTGGTAACTGGGTCGATGCATGTTAGAGCATCAAAGCGAAGGTTGATCTTGTTGATTTTGACATTCCATGGTCCGATGCAGTCAACGTGGACTTCTGACCAGGGCGTTATGGGTGCTGTTTGGGGTGCAAGTTGGCCGGCTTGGCGGGTACCTGTGCGTACTAGTGGGCATATGAGGCAGTTTGATATGACATTGTGACATACTGCACGAAGGTTGGGATGATGGGAGTGACGGCGGACAAGAGCTTTGAGTCTGTCCATACCTGTTGAGTGAACAGTGATTTTGTGGTACCATGTGACAATTGGGGCAAGCATGTCATTGGGAATGACAACTTTCCACTGGGAGTTAGGTGTTAGTTCGTCGTATCAGCAGACAATGTCGACGTTGCCAAGTTTTTGTATGAAAAATTTTCTGGGGTCTTTTTGCGGCAAAGTTAGGACTTTGGGATCATGTGATTGGCATTGGTGAGTGGTTGCAAAATGAAATGACAATCTGCCTTTTTGGTCAAAACGTGGGTGAATCAAGTAGCTGTCTTCAACAGGATGACTATCAGTCAATGCAGCGCATGATGGCAGCGCCATGAGGCTTGCAGCCATGGTTGAGAATGAGAAGGAGTCGTTGTTCGAGACGTCGTCATCGAAATTGGTAGTTGCGAAATATGATGTGAGGGAGTTGGGGTGCGGCTGAGAGAGTTGGCGACTATGTTTTCAGGGCCTTTGATGTAGTGGTAAATGGGGTTGTATTCTTCTAGGATGAGTTTCCATCAGAGAACGCGTTGGGTGTTGTACGTCGAGAGCTTGTACGTTAGATTTTTATGGTCGGTGTACAGATGAATGAGTGCACCGAGGAGCATTGGTCGGTATTCTTTGAATGTTTTGACAATGGAGAGTAATTCCTTTTCAATGGTTGTGTAGTTTGCCTGAGCTTTGTTGAGCTTCCGTGTGAAGAAGGCAACGGGGATGTTGTTCTGTTTGATGACTGCGCCAAGCTGAAAGTTGGATGCATCGGTATAGATGTGAAATGGAATATTGTGATCTGGGTATGCAAGCATTGTTTTAACGGCGACAATGGATTTCATTTCTTCAAATGCTTTTTGGCACGTGTTGTTCCATTGAAATGTGTGAGGAGTTTTTAAGAGATTGGTGAGAGGAGCGAGAATGTGAGAGCGTTGTGGCCACATGTCGCGATAGTATGTGACGAGGCCTAGAAAGGCTCTGAGTTGCTTGACGGTTTTGGGTGGAAGCCTTGCAAGGATTGCCTTGACCTTTTTGATGTATGGTTTAATGCCATTTGGTGTTAACCAGTGACCGAGGAAATCCGTTTCTTGGATGATCCATTCACATTTGAGCGGGTTAATTGCAAATCCTTTGTCTTGCAGGCGAGTGAGAACGGTGTCAATGAGATGTAAATGTTTGTCAAAACTGTTGCTGAAGCATGCAATGTCATCGATGTAGATTTCGAGATTTGGAATGTCTTGTAGAACACGTTCCATTATTTCTTGTGCTATGTCTGGTGATTGAGAGACTCCCATGGGTAGGCGATTATATTTGTAAAGACCAAAGGGAGTCGTGATGGTGGTTAGATCTTTACTTTCGTCGTCTAGGACAAATGTATAATATTGCATGAAAATTTCCATCTTGGTTAGATATTTGTATCCAGAGCGTCGGGATCATATGTCTTGAATGCGTGGGATAGGGTATACTTTTTGTTTGATGGCTTTGTTGAGAGCACGGAAATCCAAGACCCATCTGATTTTTCCGTCTTTCTTGGGAATGATGAATGTTGGGGAGATCCAGTTGGAGCGCCCTTGGCGGGATAGTACACCAATGTCAACAAGGCAATTGAGTTCTTTCTTGAAAAGCAGAAGTTGTTTTTGTGGAACGGGGTATGCGCGAGAGCAATGTGGTTTTATTGTGGGGTTGATGTCAAGGTGTATTTCTTTGTCAGGGTAGTGTTTGAGCGTTCCGTCGAAAATGGTTTGATATTTGCACAATATGGAGTACAATTGTTCGCATTGATCCTGTGTCAAATGGGTCCATTTGTTGCAGACTGTTCAGACGTCATGTTGATTGTATGTGGATTCTTGAATGGCGGTTTTGTTTGCAGTGAGCCCAAACTGTCATTGGGGTGAATTTTGTCTATGTGCATTGCGTGAATGTGGATAGCAAGGGCGGCGGAGTCTGCGTGGATGCGCAGGAATATCTGCATTGGGATGGTATGTGTGTCCGTTTTGATTGCGCTGTTATGAAAATTCAAAACAATTTTAAAATGGCAAAGGACGTCGCGTCCAATGATCATTTTGTAGCGACATGGCACGTGGAAGACCCGTGCATCACCAAGAGAGTGAAGAGTTATGTCTGGGGCAAGTTCAGGAAGTGTGAAATGTTGAAGCGAGATTTGTTGGTTGGAGTTGAATTCTCCAGCCATGGTGACGCTGGAAATAGGTGTGATTATGGTTGGAACAATTGTGACCGGAAGAGCATGTTGACTGAACCAGGTTGTTTTTTAAACCAGAATCACATAAAATTAGATAGGGACGAGGGGAGGGACAGGTTTGGATGAAGCGGGCAATGACAATGGTATATGGGACGGATTCCGTGGGCAGTGGTAGTCAGTAATTGGGGTGACTGTCGTTGTTGGGATCATCTTGATGGTAGCATTTGTCGTCGTCGTCATTGTACTCTTGAGTAAGTGGTGCGTCCAGATGGTTGTGTTGGTCATGAAAGTAGTTATCTTCGTGATGGGCGTCGTTGGGATGATGTTCTGTATCCAAGGAATGGGCATCGTTGTTGTAGTAAAAAGCGTCCCTCATTTCGAGATGACGAGCATCACCTGACTTGCCTTGTTGAATTGATCGTGTTCTGTATGGGCTGTAGTGTGGTTTGTTTGTGGATGGGCTTTTAGAATGGGATGCGCGTCCGGAGTATGGTGGTTGGCCAGGACGATCAGACCTTGGGTTCTGATATGGGGTGTACTTGCATGATTTATAGCTGTGGTGTGGGCGACCCGTTTGGGTGGAACTATCTCTAGTTCTTGGGGTGGAAGATTGATTGCGATGCACACTGTTGCCATATGTACTGTGAGAAGACAACGTGTAGCGAGGTTGCTGGTTGCAATATCCGTTGTACCCACCATTGTTGTAGGTGGAGCGGTGATTGGATTGCCGTGTGAGCTGACCGGTGTCATGATGAAGACATTATTGTTCCATGAATGCGACAAGACATTGAAAGGGGTAGGCAGTGTCATCAAGTTGATTACATGTTTCATTAAATTTCAATTGCCAGGTCGGGAGCATGAGACAAAAGAAGGCATTCTTCATAGCCGTTTTGTCCGGAAAGAGTTTCTTTCCTCCAGAGCCAGGCAAATGAACACTGAGAATGTTGATGAGACGAAGGCGTCCGGCGGTGGCAAAGCAATTCATTTGATAAGTCTTGGTTGCGTTGGACATATATTCCTGCTGAATGAGAAATGCATTGGAGGGAAGGAAGAGCGAAATGAAGTTACAAAGATTCTTGTCAAAATCCCTGTCCTGAATGTTGGAACCTGCGTCGGCAACGATTTTGTCCCACATGCTTGAGATCGCCACCAAGGACTTCAAGAAGCTTATAATGTTTAGCATCATTTTTGATGTTCAGATTGTGTTGTCTGATGGCATGGATGAAGTTGATGATAATCCGAATGAGATGTTTGGTGTCAGTTGCATCGTAATGTCCTGTTTCTTGACGATAATTGGCGGAGGAGGCAGGGGAAGAGTGGTTCTGGTGCCTGGAGTGCCTGGGGTGGATGCCGCAGGAGGAGCGCTGTTGTTGAACCTGGCGTCGCTGTGTACCAGGCAAATGGTGGGGTAATCCTGATAACGAATTACGGGTTTGAAGAGGAAAGGGGCCTGCTTAGCAGCTTGAAGTTGAGCGACAGCAGACATGGTGAGTTAGAGGTTACAGTTAGTTTTTAGATATTTTTATCGATAAACAAAATTCAAAGCAATATTGCGATTGAATTCAATTCAATATGAACTACGCTGTGTATGAAATTGTGTGCTATTGAGTTTTAGTGTCTACTATGACTTCGAGATAATTCGAGAAGCTTCCCAGCTAGCTCAGTGATACGATTGGAAAAGAACTGTGTTCTTTGATAATTGGAATTCGGATGAGACGACTTCAAGGAGAAGGTTCTATTTGATGTTCAAATACGATTGAACAATGACAGATGATTGGGAACGATGTCATTGACTCATGACTGTTGGAGTGTGTCAATGACGCGTGACTGGACTGAAGGAGTGTGTCAGTGACTCATGACTGAAGTGTCTGTGCCTTGTTCACCACGAGTATTCGTGTGTTCGTACCTCTGCTTTTGTTTACCGTAGCGTTTCTACGGTGTTTCTGTTGCCGTATTTTTAACCGACAACAATTAAAAAAAGTACCGGTAGAAGTATTTCCTAACCGTTCAGTTGTTTATCTAAGGGCTCCTACTGTATTTTTGTATTGATTTCCACACAGTTAGATCCGTACCGGAAAATTAACTCGGGTTGTGACTGAAGTTAACAAATTTTGGTTCTGTAATTCGGGCAGTCCGGCACAGCAGTATCGTACACCACACGTACGTAATCTTACCGGTACTCGTATTGAACACCACAAAACAAAATAGGCACACGAATCAAACAGCTATGATCACAATGCTTGCAGGATGAATACGTCGGGTATAAACTGGTTGAAAAGAGTGCTTGGTTTTGGGTACGACATGACATCGTTCAAAGCGTGATGTGCAATTCATTTTGAACTACGCTCGCTCCCCTGTCGTTTTGTTCCTGAGGTTGCTTCTAAAACAGCCACTATCGTTCTCCTTCTCAATTGAAACGGTGCAGTATATTGATGAATGTTCCTCCTCGTCGTAACATTCACGACGCTTACGCTAACGTCTTATCCTCAACTCGCGGTCTCCATTGCTTTTGACACAGACCGTACTTTCGGAGGAGAAGTAATGCCTTCGAAGGAATGGCTGTTGCATCTTTCATTGGTGTAGCAAGCGGAATTTACATATGGAAACCTATCGTAGAGGAAATGGAGATGAATCGAGTGAATCGAGAGCGCCAAGAACTCTATGAAAGATATGGATCCAGCGATGATAAATAGATTGGGAAATGCAAACTAGTCATCTCATTATCGGAATTGGAATAATTTCACTCCTTCGCATTGCTAACTTCTGAGAAGACCTATTGACTGTTTTACTTATGTGAAGAAGATTTTCAAGTTTTGACACTCGAGGCATTTTAATACGTAGAGCCTCCATCCATGTTGCTCCGAGAGTAGTTGAGTAATTCGCGTTGCATTCTGTCCATGTCGGCCAGAGCCTCCCATACATCCCTTGGTACTGATCCTTTATTCTCTTTAGATTCCAGATCCAGTAGAAATTGCTGAACAGTCCATATCTTTTGTTGCAAAAGCTTGGACCACATTTCATGCTGGTGCTGTTTGGGAGAAATAGGAAGACTGGCCGATACTGCAGAAAGCGTTCTGCTAGCATCTGGAGCTGGTTGTGAAAAGGCAGAATCTTCGTATATTCTTTGAGTGTTAGCCTGTTGCTGATCCTGTCCTTCACTGCCCGAACCCACTGTTTTACTTTTTGGTTGGATTGCGAATGCTGCACCTAAAAGAGGGTCAAAGGAAAGGTTGTTCTCTCGTCGTGAGGCGGCTTCCTTCCACTCGACAGTGGTGGTGATGATCTTTTTACGGAGCGATTCGCCTTTCTGATTCAAAGACTGTCGCATATTGTGAAAGGAAAACATCGAGTCACCTCCCGATGACGGAGCTTGGCGTTGCCGTCCTGGCTGTACTAAAGGGTTGCCATTCTGCAGGTTTCGACTTGGCAATGGTTCCATGTATTGCTGCTGAAACTGTTGTGGAGAAGATTCCAACGACGTCAACTGGATTGCTCGGTCATTTTCTCTTTGTTTCATCAATTTATCAAGAGTAGCCGTCAAGGGTGTTATGTCTGATAGGGGGGGCACGTTCATCAGAAGGTCTAGTGTATTGTTTTCTGGAATCAAAAGAGCATCGCTTATAAGAAGAATTCGGCTGGCCGAGGCAATTTCCAACGCTTGCATGACATTATTGTAGCTGAAAAGAACATCCCAAAGTTTAAAGACATTTTCATATCCAACAACTTCCCTCGAAAACATCAAACGAACCCAACGTGTACAGTAGATCGGCGGAGGAGGAATATTTGGATTATTGGTCAAATGATGATACAACGGAGGATTGTTTTGAAGAATCTTGCCAAGTATTGCTATCGACATTTGTTGAAGTGATTTACCGCCTGATGCATCGTACGCTGTCCGCAACTGTTCCAAAGTTCGTTCCAAAAGGGCAAAGCATATTGGAAGGATAGGATTAAATAAGGAGTGTTCGGGATAGTTTTCGTGTTCTAATTCCAAAACATACAAAAGATAGGAAGCAATTTCATGCATTCCCTGACGATATCCCATAATCGGATTTTCTTGCGCTGGTAGATCACAAAGAATGCGCAAACATTATGAGAAAACGACAAAGAACTCATTGGAGCAGCCAGTATTTGTAGAGCTCTCTATCACTTTTCACTTCATCAATTCATGTCAGAAACTTGAGGAGAATAACCTGCGTGTTGAAAAGTTTGAACACCTACCATAAATATACAAGATTTCCCGTAACGATGCAATTCTTGCGTCTGATTCCGGTGTGCTGGGTGGTGGCGACACATTTCCTGTGAATGGCTGTTTGGGCTCTGCTGGGTGAGGCAATCGTTTCAAATCCTTCTCAATTATAATCAGCTATTGTGATTTATTCGTAGAACCCAAAGCAAATTGTATCAAATAATGTGTTTGGTTCGTTCACAATCCGAGCACCAGAAGTAAAGAGTGTAGAAAATCAACAATTAAGCTATATTGCAAATCTGGGAATACAAGGAAAAACAATATTGCCTAATCCGACGGAAATCGACTTCCGTCACCACGGCCAATGATTTTCAAACGTGCTCACTACTCACTGACGCTTGATCTACTTCGTCGCTTTCGCTCTCGATAACACGAGCTTCCGTCGCCAGGCCCCTATTCCTCCTTGCTTTTTCCTTGCGATATTTCAAGTACAATTCGGTCTTCCTTGTTTCTTGTGCTTCCTGTTCGATTAGAATTGCTGTCAATGGATCAACTTCGGTCGATTTTGCGGCAGTATTTAAGTTATCGAGCTCGTCGTTCCCTTTATCTTGCGAATTCTCTCCTTCATCTATTTTCTCTTCAGCGTGTCTTTCTACCAGCTCTCTGAAACGTCCTAATTGTTGGGCAACAACATCACTATTGTATTCCAAGACGGCTTGCAGCGTACAAGAATTTCCCCCCTCGTCACAAATATTCGTCCTTTTCGCATCGGAGGGAGTTGGGTCCCGAAGAAGACCGAGCTGGATGCGCCACCGAACCGATCGAGGCAACAACGCCAGATGCTCTCCATTCGTCCTCGCCCCTTGCTGTTCTTCCTCCGACACGGTGGGCACTATCATTCCGACCTGAGACGGTGGAGCAAAAGACCCAACGATAGTGCTTGTAGTGTAATCACTATTCGCGGTGCTGCTATTCGTGTCCATACTGTAGAAAAAGGAGCACTCCCAATATTTCTCCAAAGGTTTATACGCTGTGTGTGGGAATTTCAGTGACTAGTGACAGATGATTGGTGGCGTGTAGAGTGTAGCGTGAGGCGTGGCAGTCAATTTCATAGAAATCGAAAGACAAGCAGAAGAAACGTGCTGGGTTGGAACAAGCGATAAAACTAACAACTTCCCGCTAGAAGAGGTCTTGACGAAAAGAAACCCAGCACTGGAGATGACCGGAACCAACTTAAAAAATAGTGCACTGCGGATGTCTTTGTTCAGCTACGATGCAGATATTGTGCTGCAGCTTCAGTGGTTCGTGACGAAATGAGGGATAATAACGAAAACATAAAACTGTGTTCTCAAGCCCGAGTGTAAGAAGTAAGATCTTACGAGTACCGGTAAAATTACAGTACGGTAATCTTACGGTATTCAGTTCGCACCGGTCCCTTACGAATGCCTCTAAAAAGAGATTGAGAATTAGACATGGGATTTGTACCGTACGGTACGTTCGATTCATAACGAACGGTAATTACTCGTACGGAACGCAGCTGTTCAGGTACGATACCGGGTACGTACGTAATATTCATACCGGTACGAATACAATGTGGTACCGTATTGGGCGATTCCCGAAAACACAGAATATCTGTGTCTTTCTTGTCGGACACTTTTCTGTGTCATTGTTAATTTCCTTTTGAAACTGGCTGTTGAGCTGATTCAATCCAAAGGCAAAGAAGAGCAACAGGAGCTGCGGCTGCAGGCCGGTTGAGGTGCCGGTCTGTTTGTGGTCTAATATTTCTCTGATATCCACTACGATTGAACGCTAATCCAATCAGATCTATTCTAACTACCGGTGGGCTCAGTCAGTTAGATCTTAGGCTTGTAGTTCTACAATGGGAAGCATGGCTACCAATGCAAGGTTTAAGGTTGAATAATCAAATAATCTAAAAGTATGAGATAGAGAGATGATCCTTGCTGGAGAGCAAGTATCTCTTCTAAAGATCGCATTGCCGCTAATACAACACGATATTTTATACAGCAGAAAAACAAGTTCGTGAGCAAGCACTTCGAACCTCTACTGTCTTTTCTTGAAAACAGCACACTTAACAAGAGATTGCATGTGCGAACCTCTAGTGTGTGTTCTTCTTCGATTACTAAGTATCGAACGTCGATCGTAAGAATGACTGTTGTTCGATCACTAAGTATCGAGTTTGGGTGTCAGAATGACGATTGCACCTCTGGTTCGGTCTTACTCATAAGAATGACTGTTGTTCGACCACTAAGTATCGAATTTGGGTGTCAGAATGACGATTGCACCTCTGGTTCGATCGTATTCCAATCTCACATAGAGAAAGAGGTAACCTTCGAGTCTCATTATTCCAAACGCTAAAGGTGCACTTCGATTCGTATGATCGTATCATCCCATCTGCAGTACTGTAAGTTACGTAGGAATGTACGTACGCAATTTAGAGTACTGTCGTTTTCGCGTACGTGCAAAAGGAATTTAATATGCCCCATCTTCTTGCAAGTGATGAAGCACAAGCATTATCGCTGTGAGAAGACCAAACAAAATTCCCGGAGTACATATGTGAGGAACATGTAATATGCCCCATCTGCTTACTCGATGGAAAGGAAGAAACCTTTATCACAGGAAGAGTACCAAAGGAGAAGAATGCCCCATGATTGGGCATGGATTTGCATAGATCAAGATGCCCCATGATTAAGGTGTGAAGATTGGAAATCGATACGATCGTAGAATCGGTTTAGGATTGAATCGTAGGAATTGATTCGTAGATACCGTTTGGAAAGGAATCGATGCTTGAGTATTCGCCGCTTCAAAACGTATGACGCAATTGGATCGTGAACATGGTCGATTGGTCAAATACAAGCACAATCATAGAAATCGTAGAAATCGATTGATCGTAGATTCTCAATTATTGGTTGATCCGATCTGAGGACCATAGGTATGGTTGGAGCGTAGATTGATCTTAGATTGATCTTAGATTGATCGTAGATGGATCGTAGATGGATCGTAGATCAAACCATAGATCGTATCGTAGATCGTATCGTAGATCAAATTGTAGATCAAATTGTAGATCAGATTGTAGATCAAATCGTAGATCAAATCGTGGATCAAACCGTAGATTTGTAGTCAAATTGTAGATCAGATTGTAGATCAAATCGTAGATCAAATAGTAGCAATCAAATCGTAGCAATCAAATCGTAGCAATCAAATCGTAGGATGCGAGATAACCATAGCAGAATGCTTGGAGAAGGAAGTCGTAGATGACGAATGCGCATGATTGAGATTTGAGCCTTGCAAAGAGTCACGATGGCTGTCTAATTTGACTGAGTAACAAATCAGAGACGATTGACTGACGGTCGAATCGTGGGGATTGATTGCTCAAAACTCAGTAATCAATTGGGTATCAAATTGAAGATGATTGAACCGTATGTGATTCGATTGATCATAGGATGATCATAGGAACTGAGATCGAATGTAGTCGTAATAGCTTGATCGTGGATACCAATGTGTAATGAACCGTAGACATGAATCGAAATTGGAGAAACGTCGATTTAATCGTAGGAATCAATTCATCGAGCTAAACGTATTGTCAAATCATAATCACCGTTACTGAGAATCAAATTGGATGATCAATATTGTGGAATCAAATGGTTGCCCCTTTGATTGGAAGGGAAGACTTGCTATTGGTCGTGATGGCTGTCTTGTATAGAAGAAGTGCCCCTGCAAGAGAGCCGGAAGGGCAACAGGGCAAGTGATGACCAATGGAAACTAAGACTGGTTCAATCGTACGTAACTTGGTGCGGGTGTATCAAGTGGCGTATATCAGCCAGTTAAATCTTATGTCCATGTGATCGTAGGGCAAATCGTAGGCGGGTTTCCAATGGTAATGTGATGATGGGTAGGTTGATCGTAGATCTAAGTGTTCCCCATGATTGGAGATATCAAATCGTGTCGGAGATCGAAGACGATTGATGGAACAAATGATAGATATCGATTGAGGAGCATCGAAAACCGTCAATTGATCATATATTGAATTGTGGCAATCAATGTAACCGTGCAGTTGATCGGAGATGATTGGTTCATCGATCAAATCGTAAGAATCGATTGAACATATTGATTCGTAGGGGTCAGATCCATGCAATTCCGATGATCAATTTTGATCGTAGTATCGAATTGTAGAATATTGGGGATCAAGTCGTAACGTTCAAGTATCGTAGTAATTATTTGATCATATATCTCAAATATGGCGGATCGTAGACTTGATTGGAAACACAAATAAGATGAATTGTAGATTTGATCAATCGTAGATTGCGAATCGTAATATCAAATTGGTATCCTTCTTACTCGGGAGGAAGGAAGGAACCACATATCAAAACCAAGAATATGGCATGTGTGATCGTAGAATCGACCGTAGTTTGGAAATTGAAGCGTGTTTGGAAATTGAAGCGTGGGGACGCCGGTCGTACACTAGGGCGAATCGTAGAATGTGATCTGTCAGGGGACGTTGTCATAGAGCCAATTGGCAATCAAGAGAGTAGCATGTAATTGATACAGCTTGATCTTGATAGCATCACGGTGCCGTTTGGTGATGCAAACAGCAGGGGAAACGTAGGTAATAGAATATGCTCTATAAAGAGGCTTCCGGACTGGATAAGCACATGGCTTTTGAATTGGACAAAATGATGCCCCATAAAGAGGCTTCCTAACTGAGCTTGAAACGACATTATCTTTAGAAGATGCCCCAGATGATGGAAGTTGCAAAGAAGAATTGCAAGAAGGCTGGGGTGCAGAACGAGCACGATGAAATACCACGGTTGCAGAATGAGGATAAAATGTCCATCGAGAGTTGGTGGGAGGTGGATAGGAAGTTCGGGTGTGAGTGGAATGTGGCTCACGATTGCGCTTAGATGGATCATCTCCAGTATGAATGTTGGTGTGAACAATACTAGGAGTGGAGGTAATTTTGGTGAATCGAACTGAAGCAGTGCTGGGGAAATATTTCCAAGTGTAGGGAGAAGTCCCGATGGATGTGGAATCATTATTTGATCCAGGATTGGAATTACGAGGAAGTCCTGTAGGGGTCTCAGGATTATCAACAGTAGGGTGGTCAGCCGTTGTGCAGGCAGTAGTAGGAGGGCTGTTATGAACAGCGGGAGTGCTACTGGTGGAATGAACGGGTGCGTGAGTTGATTCTGGTGCTGCTGGAGGCATTGGAGGTGACACTGGATTGTGGAGCTTGACAAAATCAAAGTAAGCCTGACGACCATCGCGTGTCCGTTGGTGGTACAACACACATGAGGAAGAAAAATCACCTTGGAACACATGCCGGAGGAGTGTCCAGAAGAATGCACATTGTTCGTCATGGAGGGCCTTGGGGTACCCTGTGAGCACGTGATCCGGCCAGTATGGATCGAGGAATGTAGTGGGGTTAATACCATTCGCGTCTAGTTGCGCTTTAAATTGTACAAGCCAATGTTCAAATGTTGCATCATTTTGTAGCACTGGAAAGGTGGTTTTGTCCCTTGGTTTTCTGATCCATGATTCATATTTGAGCTGAGCTATCGGTTTTGTTGACCGCTCACCATCAGCAGTAGAGGCTCGTCTTGCTTTGACGATTCCTTGACAGTAGTCCTTGAAAGCGTTCTTGGTGTAGTGCTCCCGTTCTTCCCAGTCTAGGCCTTGTTCAGTGAGGCGTCGACCAAAATCAACAAACCGATGTAACTTTAGCTGTACATGCCGAGTGAGTGATACTCTTGCACTCCCGTCGTGATATGCAAGATCATCGATGTGTTCAATGAATAGGAAATCTGACCATGTCCTATACCGGCCATTGATGAGCGCCTCACACAAAATGCTGTGGGATTCTTTTGGGACATCGAAGGAGTCGTGTAGGAATGTGGCTAGCGCTTGATCAAATGATGGGAATAGTGATGCGAGATCTGGGGTATTCATGATGAATGAGCGGAGTGATGCCATTCGTGCAACGAATATGGTTATCGTGTGTATGACAAGTGCCGTGCGCAACGAAAAGGGTAGTACGTAGGACAGTGAATGCCGTTTTCGATGAGGTACGACGTGCCGGTGACGCGGAGAGGCAACGAAGATCCGTTTACTGCGTTTGTTGTTGTTGACAAACGCCGGAGTTTTCTTGCATCGAGAAAATTGGATATCTCTGTCAGTATTGGGAGATAGAGGACCAGAATGGTATCGGCGTGCCGGCAAGAGCTGATGTGGCGAGGTAGTGGATTTCAACGTGGAGCAAGGAAAATTTGTGCAGTCGTTGTTTCGTTTCACAACAAAAATTCGATTAGTCAGATGTCGTCGTTGATTGAGAGAGGAAAAATCAAGCATGTAGGAGGCTCGCTGGTCTGGAAGAATAGAAGTAACGGATACAGAAACGCGTAGAGGCCTTCTATTCGTGAGGTTAAGCAGTGGTTATGGGAAAACTTTTTGGTCTTGTTGGGATACGACGTGCCGATGACGTGGTGAGGCAACGAAAATTCGTTTATTCAGATCGTCGTTGAGAAGATGAGGAATTTCCTCTGTCAGTAGGGAGACTTGATGTGACAAAGAGATGACCGTTGATTGTCGTGACATCTTTTCGTCTTCGTCTGTCTTGAAAATATTAGGTCTTTTACTTGGTAAGAGAGGATGGAGGGACAACGGAATCCGTGTTCGTTTTCGTTGCGTCGTTGGTTGGTGTTGTAGCCTCAACAAATGGCGTAAGGCGTGTGGGGGACAAACGCCGTGGGTTTCTTGTATGTAATCGGATCAGAGAACTATCGATCGTCGTCCGTAGTCGAGTCAATCAATGATCTGCTGTTGGATTGTTTCTTGTATCGGTCTGGGGATTCGCCAATGTTGGAGGATTCCGGGATACTGTCTGATGGATCGAATGGTCGGTGCGTTAACAATCAATATTTCCAAGAGGTTGTTGTTGTTGTCTTGCAATTATTGCGTATGGATTAAGACAATTATCGATGGATATTTGCAGTCGGGGACGTGGTGAAGCAACGAAGTTCCGTTTATTTTTATTGCGTTTTCGTTTTCGTTTTCGTTGCGCCGCTGGTTGTCGCTGTTGTTTTGCAATCGGTGTCTTTGAATTGCCTGGCCTTGTGCGCGCAATTGACGTTGTTTTGTAGACGAAACGATGTAAGAGGGTTACCGCTGGAGTAGTTGTAGTCGTTGGGTTTATGGTGCTTAGCACAATCAAATGATGGGCGTCGATGTGTCCTTGACAAGATGGTGTCACAAGGAGTGCAGAAGCGAAAAATATGGTTCTTGGATGGAGGGATTGCTATCGGCGTGTCCAATGCAATGGGCTTCTATTAAAGACTTCGGCTTGTCTGATTTTGTGTCTTTGTTATACTGTAATCGGAGCAGAGAACTATCAATCGTCGTCCGTAGTCGAGTCAATTGATGATCTGCTGTCGGATTGTTTTCGTCGTCAAAGAGTGCTCTTACTGCGTCGTCTTCTTCTTTTGCAAGCTTCAACAAGCTTGCGACTGTTAATCTGTTAATTTCCTTTTGAAACTGGCTGTTGAGCTGATTCAATCCAAAGGCAAAGAAGAGCAACAGGAGCTGCGGCTGCAGGCCGGTTGAGGTGCCGGTCTGTTTGTGGTCTAATATTTCTCTGATATCCACTACGATTGAACGCTAATCCAATCAGATCTATTCTAACTACCGGTGGGCTCAGTCAGTTAGATCTTAGGCTTGTAGTTCTACAATGGGAAGCATGGCTACCGATGCAAGGTTTAAGGTTGAATAATCAAATAATCTAAAAGTATGAGATAGAGAGATGATCCTTGCTGGAGAGCAAGTATCTCTTCTAAAGATCGCATTGCCGCTAATACAACACGATATTTTATACAGCAGAAAAACAAGTTCGTGAGCAAGCACTTCGAACCTCTACTGTCTTTTCTTGAAAACAGCACACTTAACAAGAGATTGCATGTGCGAACCTCTAGTGTGTGTTCTTCTTCGATTACTAAGTATCGAACATCGATCGTAAGAATGACTGTTGTTCGATCACTAAGTATCGAGTTTGGGTGTCAGAATGACAATTGCACCTCTGGTTCGGTCTTACTCGTAAGAATGACTGTTGTTCGACCACTAAGTATCGAATTTGGGTGTCAGAATGATGATTGCACCTCTGGTTCGATCGTATTCCAATCTCACATAGAGAAAGAGGTAACCTTCGAGTCTCATTATTCCAAACGCTAAAGGTGCACTTCGATTCGTATGATCGTATCATCCCATCTGCAGTACTGTAAGTTACGTAGGAATGTACGTACAGCAATTTAGAGTACTGTCGTTTTCGCGTACGTGCAAAAGGAATTTAATAGTCATCTGTCATTCATTGTGTGTCTTTTTTACTTCACATTACTGTTTTTAAGTGTTTACGAGACCCCCTCCTAAACACTGATTTACACACAATTCTGTGTCCCCATTTGGAATCCATGACTGCACCTTTTTCATTCCCTTGTTAGTAAAATCCGGTTATGTGTTCTTTCATAGTGTACAAAAACGCCCGTTAAGTGTTCTTTCATCATTATATATCTGTATGACATTGGTCCTTTTATGAGGTTAAGTAATAGTAGCAATGGGCCTTTTGCTTGATCGTGTGGTATGGAATAAATGAGGCCCAATACAAGGCGGTATGAATTTTCATGCTTGCAATAAGTAACTTACTCACAGGGTGTTAAATGAATTCATTTGAATGCATATGAGGGATCCAAGTGTTTACTTATTGATCCGGTCTTTAACAATGTCTCGGTACATATCTCCTAACCTGTTTATTTGTGGTGTTAAGTGGAATAGGTTTTACCACTTAAGGATTTTGATGTAGCGGAGGTACGATGGTTTTTAGCATCGTAGTATTTCTACGGTTTCGTAATTCCTTATTCCAAAAATGAACATGAATATGGGAAGAGTTTTTAAGGCACAGATATCTGTGTCAATGATTTTCATTCCCGAATACACACATCCGTGCCATGTGACACACATATTCTGTGTTTTCGGGAATCACCCATTTACCCCTCCTCCGTTCGCGCCAAGAATTTTTCTTTAGATACCGGTAGGGGCTATCACTCACTACATTCGTGATAGCCTTAGCAGTACATAGCCAACCTACTTGTAGTAATGGATATGAAATGCTTGTATGAAGTTCATTGGTGTGTTGGTGGGTTAAGCAGTGCTAGAGGGGGATCGAGGAAACTTGAGCCTGTTGATTGTTTTTGCAGGCTGAGGAGCCCGGTCCCTTAGGTTGCTTTGCCCGCACATACTGGCGCACAGCTTTGGCTGTTAAGCCTTTTCTGCCATTGGGCCACAAGCCACACGCTGGGAGCTTCATGGAGAGCGCAAGAGCTTGGAAGGGAGCAAGGGTGGGGAGATTCATCCAAGGATGAATCAGAGAGAGCTGCCAGCTGGAGTGGTGTCAGATGATGCCACCCACTCATCTGGCAGGAAGGAATATGTTACGTTGTTGAACATGACTGAGGCAAGAAGGTTCTTGAAGATGGGCAGGGACTACTGGTGCAGATACCGCATCTATATAGCATCATGTAGTCACTATGCCAACGTGCAAGGAGCTTGATGACATTAGAATCAAATTTGCCTTGTCGAATGGCCATAGGCCCCCCCTTCTTGAAGGGATCGAGCAGAGATTGCTGCAGGGGAGATGCCAGTGGTATGGTAGAGGGTCCAAGCATAGACCCTCATGGACAAGGTGACAGTCTCAGCTCTGACTGGAGTTACAACACCATTGGAGATGTAACTGGCCAGCTAGAGCGTAGGACTGAAGGGTGAGCTGGGAGGGCAACAGCTCCTGCGATGGAGGACTTGGTGTGCACTCACCACTACAGGGCAGCAAAGTGAACCGCCACTCGTGTCATGAGCAACCACTTCCCCTTTGTCTCCATTCTTCTGTGTGGTGAAGGTGAGGGTGACAGAGGTGGCGGCCTGGAGCTCATGGACAGGGCCAGTGTGCTGGAGGATCCTGGAGCCAAGGTAGAAAGAGACATCCCAGAGGAGGAAGGCTTGGTCATCCCTGGCAGTACCAGTGTACTCACCAGGGCGTAGACAGAAGAAGAAGGCTATGCAGATCATGTTGGCGATAGGCTGCCAAGGAGGAGAAGGAGAGTCACAGTATGCAAATCTGAGTGCATGCATGACAAGGGTGATGGGAACTGGCTTGACTCTGGAAGGGACAGGATCTAGCTTGGCATAGCCCTTGAACTGGGCAGCTAGCCTGAAGTCAAGACTGCCATTGGAGTTGGTTTGGGGGTCTTTGGACCCCATGCGGGCCAGCACCTGTCCCACCAACCTGATGGTGTCTGATACAGTGCAAGATTGGAGGGGCTTGTTGCTACAGGACAGTTGGCCATCATGGACTCTTTTTGCAAAGACCTGGAGGATAGGAATTGGATCTTTAACAGATTGAAGGAGTAGGTCAAAGCCTTGAGAGAGACAGAAGAGAACCCATTGTTTCCAATGGGCATCCTTTTTTCTGGCGTAGAGCTCAGTAACTGAAGCTCACATGGTCTCCTGGATAGAGCCAAGGTCAGAGCAGAAAGCATGCAAGGCCTGAGGGGCATAAGAGCCAGGGCAAGTCCTGTGGATAGTGAGTGCCGAAATGATGGAGCAAGGCAGTGTCAGAGAGATCAGATTGGGAGAGGAGATCAGCCAGATGGTTGACCGGCACAGGGAGGCAGTCCCTGAGAGGGACATATTTGTGGAGTCATTGATGCAGGGCCCGGATCCTGAGGAGGTATGCTGCAGGCCCTGTGGTAGTTGCAGCACCTTTTCTTTGCCAATAGACAGTGGTTATGTTGTCATAGCAATTATGGGTGGTTCAGGCTGGGACACAGGCTGCATGTGCAAGCACGTCATTATGAGCAATGGATCAAGCCAGCTCCAGGTCACTGTTGTTGATGGTGTCTGTGAGGTTTTCAGAGCTGACTAATTGGTTGGGCACCCATTGGGGGAAAGACTTCCTCCACATGAGGGGCTGCACCTTGCCATTGGGGAGGGGGACAAAATGGATCCCTCCCCATGCCAGCTCCGGATGCATCACAGGGCCCATGGTGGCAGGGAGCATGTCTGGGACTAGCTCAGCAATGGCAGTAGGCCAGTTGGACAGGTCATTGGCAAGCCACTTGAAGTCTTGGAGGAAGCTGTGGACCCTTTTGGTGAGCCGGATTTGGTTACTGCCGGGATCCTTGTGACGGAAGGCTTCTTCGAAGATGGAGAATAGGCCTATGGAGCCTGGGATGGCGAGGGCCATTAATTGAAGCTTGTCAAGGACTTTATGCCATTGTTGGATGGGAACATGCTGCTGGGTAGGTGCAATGGAATGAAGAATCTCCTGTAGGTGGTCCACTTAGTGGAGAGGGAGGCTGATGGTTTTGTGGATGGAATCAATGAGACAGGCAAGGACGACTTTCTTGGTGGTCCAGGTAGCATCCCCTTTGAGCATCTTCTTGAGGGAAGCAGGTTCCTGTCAGAAGGGGGTGTCCTGGGCATGGAGGGGCTGAAAGACTTTGTCAAGGGAATGGAAGAGCACCCTCTTAATTGCCCAGTGTGTCCATTGGTTGCAGTGAGCAAGACCACAAAAATCGTATACATCCACATCCCAATAGCGAATGGGCTGCTTATTGGGTGTGGTGCTGTCAGTGAGGAGCCCGGCAGGCAAGGGCTGTACCAGGGGTTCCTCCGGTGGGACCGGCGCTTCATTGAACCGGTCCAGCCGGTGAGGCTGGTGTCTTGCCTGTGCTAGCCCTGTGGCGAGGCTAGCATTGGCAAGGTCTGCAATGGTTTTGGTGCAGGCACAGAAATTGGGGGAGCTTGATTTCCACCCCATTGGGTTGGTGAAGGGAATGCCAATGAGAGGAGGTTCACCGTGTCTGGAGGGGAATAGCACTCCGAGCTTCATGGTGTCTTCGGGGTTGACTTGCACTTGATAGAAGCCATTGGAGAAGTCTATTTTGGACATGTAGACGGGGCCAAAGTGACTATTAGCCCAGCAAACTTTGGTGAGGAGCCTTTGAAGGGTGTGCCCAAACTGCATGGAGTCTTCTGGAGCTAGAGGGATGGTGTCCTCATTGACATCTGAGTAGGTGTAGATGGAGATCATACAGGGTCGCCGCCCCCACTGGGGCACGAGCCCCAGGGGGCTCAGCTTGAGTCCAGGGAGGTCCTGGATGAGGCTGGTGGGGAGGACAGTCCATTGTTATTTGTCCATCATGTCAGCATACTCCTTGCGAAGGAATTCAATCCCTTGGTAAGTTGATTGGGGAGGCCATCTGCTGATGGCAGCTGCTATCCTGGCCTTGTCCCAAGGGGGTCCGGACATATATGTGGGGGTTCCCTCCTTTCCAAATTTGTCTAGGAGGACGCCGGCTTGGTGTGGGAGAGTGCCAACATCAGGTTGGATGTCTCCTTTCCCTCGAATGGACCGGATGAAGTCCCCCCAGCTAGGGCTGTGGTGCTGGTAGAGCTTGATTGCTTGGTCGATATACAAATCCAGCCTGTCGCGGGGGGTGCCCAGCATGCTACTGGGGGAGTTGTCCTTGTATTCCAATGGAGGAATGGATTCCATCTGTGGTGGAAGAGGAGTGACTAGGGGATCGAACCTAGGGAGTGGTCGTGTGACTAGGTTGGTCCTAGGTGGGAATGGTGTGGACCCTTGTGCCGTGTGTAGCAAAGGGGCTGCCGTGGGGGGAGTCGGTGCCCCCGCTGACATTGTAGTGACGGCGGTTGTAGTGACTAGGGGCTTGGTTCTAGTAGGCAGTGTGGGAGTTGAAGTGGATAGGGACTTGGTCCCAGGACGTGTGGAGGACCCTTGAGCTGCAGGTAGCTTGGGGGCGGTGTTAGATGGTACTGCTGTGGAAGGCACATACAACGCTCGAGGATCAATGAGTGCAGTGTGCGCAAGTTGATTTTTGGGCTTACCTAATTCATGTGTGATGTGTAATTTCTGGTCAGATGCTTTCTGGTTAGGTAATTGCTGGAAACTTATGGTTCCCCCCGGGCTTTGGTTGAGTGGGGTGGGCTTGGTGCCACATGATTGGTGGTGCTCGCCAGTGCATCAGGCATATGCCTCTTGGCACCACACCCAGAGTACTAGGTCCTGCTCCCTGGATGAGATTTCTGAGTGATCATAGAGATGCCTACAGCCTGTGAAGCAAGAACCTTTGATGTGCCAAGTGTGCCAACGCTCTTTGCCATCGGGGCGCATCAGTGGGCCCTTTCCTTTGGCCTTCATGGAGGCAATGGCCTCTCGCATTTTGGTGAACTCCAGTTTCTTAACCAGGGGATTGGACCTGTCCTTGAACCAAGAGTCCCTGTTGGGGTTCGTGAGTTGGTCCTGGCTGCCGCTGTTGTTGCTGTGGCCGGCGCTGGGGCCCTTGCTGCTGTTGTTGTTGCCCCTTTGGACTGGCAGGGGATTGGTCTGCTGAAGGGCCCTCAAGGCACCTACATTAGACACATTTGGAAGTCAGTTGAGGTTCTGGGTCATCCAGAACCCATGGATATCTTCCGTTCAGGGAAGGGATGGTAATGTTGGATTCCCATTGCTCTTCCAGCCAACCCCTCGCCCTAATCTGAAAGTAGTAAACCACAATCGCAGGTGTGATGAGCTCCCCCATTTCATCAGCAATGACCCTTCTGAGGGGCATTTGCTGCCCCTCAAGGCATGAGAGCCCCCATTGGTAGAACTTCACCACCCCATGTGTAGCTCCCAGGATGGTCGCCAGGGCAGCCAAGTAGCTCTTCAGCTGGGTGGTGGCTTCCATCCAGTCCACAGGAATGTAGACTTTGGTCTTTTGCAGCTCCAGTGAGTCCTTCAGGGTGAGTGAGTTGCCCTTGGTGGAGATCATGGCGCCGTAGGCGGCTATATTAGCAAGCTGCTTCTTGTTCTCGCTTCAGGGTTTCTGCTGATCCCACGGGGGGAGTGAACGCCAATGGGATTATCCCACCTGCAACATCAAAAGGATCGGTCCCATGGAAGTTCCAGTCTTGAAACCTCTTGAGTACTGCTGTTGTAACAAGGGCGGCCTGGATGCCCAGCTCATACTAGGCTCTGGTGGTCACTTGGCTCTGGAAGACCATGTGGGTCTTCTCATGCTTGCTCTTCTGGGCCCAGACTGTGTAGATGAGTGGAAGGTCTGCTTCCTCCTTCTTCCCACAGAGTAGTAAGAGGCGCTGGGTGTACAAGGGCTGTTTGAAGGGCTCCGAAATTTTAGGAGGAAGATTGGTGTTTTGCTAACTGTTTGTTCTTATTATTGTTTGTTTACGACATTAAATTGTTTGAAATTGTGACCAGATAATCCATTCTTTCCTAAGATCACTAAAATTGATGCATCGACCCGCTAATACTTTGATGCACACACAAAATGACTAATATTTGAACCGGCCCGCTAATACTTTGGTGTAATTCTCACATGCCCTGTACCTTTATTACCAGAGGCTGTAGGCCTCTACCTTGTGCCCCGTATAATCCGGTACATAAGGGGACCTCTGGAGAAGATACTTTTCCCGCCACATCATCTGATGATGGTTGTTCTCCACATGGTGAAGTCCTTTCTTCACATGATGACGGCCCTTCTCCACACTTGAGGAAAATTCCCATTCCCTCTCCATTCATTCACCGAAATTCCAATCCTGTAATCCATCCAGTCGAATTCCTGTAGAAGCAAGATGACTTGTACGATCGATTCATTCGTTCAGTCACGTGCGTCTCATTTAGTCGCACGCGGCCCATTTTTAGTTGCGCGCGGTCCATTTTTGATCAACCTCAAACACACTCCCCTGCTTCAAAGGATATTAGACTTAATTGATGATGCTGTTCCAAAAATCGATGTAAGCAACATGGGCTTCCCGGGCTTGATTGTCAATGGCTGAGAAGCTCACATCCTTGTCTTTGTCCTTTGTGGAATATTCATCTTTTCCGTAGAACTTGGAACCATGGTTTTTGAATAAGACCCCAGGCAGACTCTTGGTGAAGATACCACTCGTCATCTCATTGCCTGTCTTCGACATCACTTTGATAATGCCCATTTCCTTCAGCTCACGGAGGAAATATTGCTTCACTTCAATATGCCTCGTTTGGCCCGCTATAGACCAATTGTTGCAAAAATCGGCTGTGCCCTTATTGTCCACATATATCACCATAGGCAGCTTGATTTGCAATCCTAAGCACATCACTACTCTCCAGATATACAACGTATCTTGCACACATAGCACAGCGGCATACAGCTCGGCTTCCATCACTGTCAGAGCAATAATTGGCATCATCCTTGATCTTGCAGTCACATTGGCACAATTTAACCAAGTGGACCAGTCGTCGACACTGTGTCAAGATTCGTCCTTGGCATACTCTGAGCCACTGAATCCGATAAGTTTGAAGATGAAGTTCTTGGTACCATCCCATATTGCATTCGGGGCTAATGTAAGACCTCTCTTGGGTGTCCCTGTACAGTATTTCATCACTCACTTCAGTGCCTTCATGCGTGACTTCCTTGCTTCAGTCATGAATCTAGACAACTCGCGGACAGCATTTTGAGTTTCAATACGTGACCATCTCATCATGTGTAATAGGATTGCTGTTCCTTGCCTGAATTTTGTCTGAGCTTCCTTGGTGAGAATACTGTCCCTTGGGCCTGCACCTCCTTTCTTCAGCACTGATCCTGGCTCTGCTGGAGTGGCCGGGTTACCTCTGCATTCATCAAGCTCAAACTTGTTGACAAATCTCTTTATCTTGACTGGTTGGGTCATTCGTAGGGTTTGGTTCTTCTTATCACGCTCAATGTGGCAACCAACATACTCATCCATCTCTCCAACATCCTTGCATTCAAATAGGGACTTGAGTTCTTCCTTGTGTTTTAGGACTTCCTTCTCTTCTCCCATGATACAAAAATCATCCACCCATAGCAACATCAAAAGTAGCTTGCCATTGATCCACTTGAAAAATAGGCATGGATCAGCCTTGCACCTCTCCATCTGCATGTTATGCATTGCTCGTCGGGCTTTTCTCCAGAACTGTAGTGCTGCTTGAATCGTACCATAAAGTGTTTTCTGCAATCATAGAAGCACATAAGAGGGATAGTATTTCTTGTAGCCCTCAGGAATTTCCGTGAATATTTTCTTGCCGTTCTGGAATTTGCCGTTTAGGAAAGCTCCCTCAACATCCACGATATAAGTCATAAAATTTGCCATGACCATCAATATCATTGCAATTCAAATAGAAATGTCACTGACAACCGGAGAAGAATTGTCTTGTCCATCAAAATGCTCACTATCAAGCTGCTTAAATCCTCGCACCCTGCATTGTACTGTGCTATTTGGTTTCATCTTGTTGGCCCAGGTAGTAGTATCCATGATTTTTGCGCATAGGGCTGGCCATAGATTCCTTGTAATTCATTGTTTTCAACTTGTTGGTATTCTCAAAAGCGTTCCCGGCTGTACCAACCAAACTGAGTTCACTGGTGGCGCACTCTTGAGAGGGAACAGAGACTGATAATAGATTGAATTCTTGCAACGCAGTCATTGCCTTGTGAAACTGAATCTCAGCATCAGTGAATTGTGCTGCATAGCTGGCCATGTCTCCATATTGTATGTCCCAATTGAGATGAGAGTTCCTAACTACGTGGCCGTATCATGTGGTGGTTACAACGTGTCGATCATCTTCGTCTTCATCGGTATTGTTGGCATCTTCATCATCGTCATCGGCATCTGCGGCTTCATCGTTATCATCTGCTTTGGCATCGGCGTCTTCATCTTTATCATCCGCATCGGCATCGGCGTCTTCATCTTTATCATCCGCATCGGCATCGGCGTCATCGGCATTTTCAGATTCAGGTTGTAACAGAATTGGTATGGTGTCGGCCCCCCCTTTTGCATCCTGGAACTGGACCTTATGCTTGGGAGCAGGACGGGTGGTCTTGGTTCGGATAATAGAGGGAGGAACATTGTCGAGATCATTAGCTGGAAAATCCAGGGTATCATCTTCAATGAAATCAGCATGGAAATCAAGGTCTTCACCAACCGGGGCATCGTAAGGAAAGTACATCCGCTTCAATCAGTAGACATCTCGAGTAGGTGAAAAAGTGTTCTTCAATGGATCGTACATAACATAGCAATCACCTGGTTGGTCAGTGCAATAGCCAGCAAAGAACGCGGTAATTCCTCTGTAGTTAAGCTTGGTGGGTCTTGTGGGGCGTTTTACGCAAACAACCCCAGCCTCTCCAAATGTGCAAAGATGAGCATGGAAAGCAGGGACCCGACCAGAAAAATGCTTGATCTTGGGCATAGTTTTGCCATCAATGGTAACTGCTACCAGCCAATCCAACTGGACCCCACATCTCATTGCCAAAGGAAAGAATCTGAATCGGTAGTGTCTGGGCACATTGGCTTGAGAGCAGAGTGCCATAGCGCGACAAACCGATCCATAGATGGCAGTTTCAGCTACACTGTTCTGCTGTGGAGTATCCACTGAGGTATACTCAAATCGGCATGTGAACTTCCAGTCAGTAGATCCAAGCCAGTCATCAAGATCAGTATTCTCTCCAGCTTTATCACACCTTATATATTTCAAATTTTGGCCTTTGGATTTCCACTGGTTGAGCAATTCACATGTGGGCTCGACCATCCCATCCTTACTTGCAAAGAAATCAACAAAGCGGCATGTGGAGTATTCATCAACAATCATGCAAAAATGGGGCTTGGTAATGAAAGGGGTAGTCAACTGATTGCCTTTGGCCTCTTTGGGAGGCTTTACTGAGGACATATCAAGAAAAAGTCTCTCTCCAGGCTTGGTTGTGGCTTGGTGTTGGCTTTCAGTGGAAGTCACTTTCCATTTTGCTTCAGCACAGTCCTCACAGGGCCTCAGGGCTCCCCGAGTGATAGTCCAGCCCAGCGCTTCTGCTGTTTGACGAGTCTTGGTTTCACCCGTATGACCCAAAAGCTAATGGGTTTTGGTAATTGACATCTTGGTGCCTTCACTGGTGGTAGTCATAGCAGTGGCAGCACTGATATCTTGGCCGCTGTCTTCAATACGCTGGAAGTAACCGACCCACACACAGCTTGTATAAGTAGGTATTTGAATATCAAAATTCACCTTGGTCGTGCCTTTCTCTAGAGACCAGCCTATTTTGTCACTTCCTGTGGCTACCCAACCATTCTGCAATGCCAGATTGGCTGAGAACAAATTGAATGCGAAGCTTGGATTGAAATTCACGCCTTTCAACAGAGTTTGATACTCGCAATTGCCATCCTTGTCCATCTTCTCACAGGGAATATCACCCACTTGGCATCCTTTCAATTTGTTCCTGCTTTGAGTAGTGATTGTTGCTCCACTTTCTTGCAGATTGGTGGCGCATTGCAAGCTATTGGAGCTATGACTGGTTGCCCCTGTGTCGAACACAAATACATTGTTGTCATACAACAGATCAAATCCTTCTGGTAATGCATCTCCTTTGGTGGCTCGCTTCTGGGCATTGAGTAACTGTAACAATGTAGATGTTTGCACTTGCATGGCTGATAGACAAAAATTGTAATCGATGGGGGCTCCCTGTACATCTTTTACTTGGATTTCCATCCAGCTGGGCGCTTGGAAGCATTCTTCTCATCCTCCCAACAATTTGCCTCTTTATGCTGCCTGCCTCCACATATGCCACAGTTTGTTGGTCTTCCATCCTGCCGGCCGTTTGATTTCCCTGAACTGTTGTTGTTATTGCTGGTGGTATTGTCAGCCTTCTTGTCGACTCTGGGTTGTCCCACCTTGCGCTTTTCACACTGATACGCCTTGTGTCCTTTCTCTTGGCACCAATAACAAACTGCGTTCTTCGACCATTTGTCCCTCTTATCAGTACCAGAATTGCCAAAATTAGTCATTTCAGCTCCAAACAAGCTCATCTCCTTGGCCTTGCCGCCTTTGCCTTGCACACTCTGGGCCGAATTATACAGGCTTGTTGCTTTAAGCTTCAGCTTCTCCCACAGCAACCATTTGGGTGTGTTGTCAGCTCGTATATCATCCATTACAGGTGTGAGTGGCATCAACAGATAAGGGGGCAGGGCCTCCAGGAATGCCACACATAGCTCATCCACTGTCGGGCTCACTAATTTGTACTGGTATTTTTGTTGCAAGTCATATGTGCTGCCGAAAAGCTCCTGCGGTGGTGTTCCGGCAGACAACTTGAGATTCTTCAAATCCTCATTCAATAACTGCTTGTTGCAAGTGCTGGTTTTCCTTCAGTATTCTCGCATTAGTTCTTCAACAATCTGATGCACCATACCCCGTGGCCACAGCAACCGCAGCTTTGCATTTGTTTTGTCTGTTCCATCTTGGTCTATTTTTGACTTTTTGATAATTGCGAGCCCTGTGCTGTTGTTGGTGAAAGCCTTGTAAAAATTGTTGAGGGCCCTGTTGTGCTTCTTCAGGGCTTTCTTCTGTGCCTTGCTTAGATCCTCCCGAGACGTCAACATGCCTTCTGGGGGCAGATCTGAATGCACTTTCTCCGACAACATCTCATCGTACTTTTGTTGATCGGCATGGGCCTCAAATTGTTGATACCAGTCCTCGAAATTAACTGCCCTGAATCAAAAACTTGAGTCAAAGAATTGAATCATGGAATTGAATCATAGAGTTGAATCATAGAATTGAATCATGGAAGTGAGTCAAAGCATTGAGTCATAGAATTGAGTCATAGAATTGAATCATCGAATGATGAGTAATAGAATGGAATCATAGAAATTAAGCATAGAAATGAATTATAGGTTTGAGTCAGACAATGGAATCATAAACTGGAATCATAGACTTAAATCATTGAACTGAATCATTGACTGGAGTCAAAGAATTGAATGATAAACATAAATTATATACTTGAATTATATAGTATTTGAATCATAAAATTGAATCATGGACTTCAATCATGGAATTGAGTCACAGAATTGAATTGTAGATTTGAGTCATGGACTGGAATCATAGCCTTGAATCAAACACTTGAGTCATAAGATTGAATCATAGAATTGAATCATGGAATTGAATCATAGGAGAGTTGAATCATAGAATTGAATCATGGAAGTGAGTCAAAGCATTGAGTCATAGAATTGAGTCATAGAATTGAATCATCGAATGATGAGTAATAGAATGGAATCATAGAAATTAATCATGGAAATGAATTATAGGTTTGAGTCAGACAATGGAATCATAAACTGGAATCATAGACTTAAATCATTGAACTGAATCATTGACTGGAGTCAAAGAATTGAATGATAAACGTGAATTATATACTTGAATTATATACTTGAATCATAAAATTGAATCATGGACTTCAATCATGGAATTGAGTCACAGAATTGAATTGTAGATTTGAGTCATGGACTGGAATCATAGCCTTGAATCAAACACTTGAGTCATAAGATTGAATCATAGAATTGAATCATGGAATTGAATCATAGGAGAGTTGAATCATAGAATTGAATCATGGAAGTGAGTCAAAGCATTGAGTCAGAGAATTGAGTCATAGAATTGAGTCATAGAATTGAATCATTGAATGATGAGTAATATAATGGAATCATAGAAATTAATCATGGAAATGAATTATAGGTTTGAGTCAGACAATGGAATCATAAACTGGAATCATAGACTTAAATCATCAAATTGAATCATTGAGTGGAGTCCAAGAATTGAATTATATACTTGAATTATATACTTGAATTATATAGTACTTGAATCATAAAATTGAATCATGGACTTCAATCATGGAATTGAGTCACAGAATTGAATTGTAGATTTGAGTCATGGACTGGAATCATAGCCCTGAATCAAAAACTTGAGTCAAAGAATTGAATCATGGAATTGAATCATAGAGTTGAATCATAGAATTGAATCATGGAAGTGAGTCAAAGCATTGAGTCATAGAATTGAGTCATAGAATTGAATCATCGAATGATGAGTAATAGAATGGAATCATAGAAATTAAGCATAGAAATGAATTATAGGTTTGAGTCAGACAATGGAATCATAAACTGGAATCATAGACTTAAATCATTGAACTGAATCATTGACTGGAGTCAAAGAATTGAATGATAAACATAAATTATATACTTGAATTATATACTTGAATCATAAATTGAATCATGGACTTCAATCATGGAATTGAGTCACAGAATTGAATTGTAGATTTGAGTCATGGACTGGAATCATAGCCTTGAATCAAACACTTGAGTCATAAGATTGAATCATAGAATTGAATCATGGAATTGAATCATAGGAGAGTTGAATCATAGAATTGAATCATGGAAGTGAGTCAAAGCATTGAGTCATAGAATTGAGTCATAGAATTGAATCATTGAATGATGAGTAATATAATGGAATCATAGAAATTAATCATGGAAATGAATTATAGGTTTGAGTCAGACAATGGAATCATAAACTGGAATCATAGACTTAAATCATCAAATTGAATCATTGAGTGGAGTCCAAGAATTGAATTATATACTTGAATTATATACTTGAATTATATAGTATTTGAATCATAAAATTGAATCATGGACTTCAATCATGGAATTGAGTCACAGAGTTGAATTGTAGATTTGAGTCATGGACTGGAATCATAGCCTTGAATCATAGATTTGAGTCATAGAATTGAATCATGGAATTGAATCATAGAATTGAGTCATAGAATTGAATCATCGAATGAGGAGTAATATATTGGAACCATAGAAATTAGTCATAGAAATGAATTATAGGTTTGAGTCAGACAATGGAATCATAAACTGGAATCATAGACTTAAATCATTGAACTGAATCATTGACTGGAGTCAAAGAATTGAATGATAAACGTGAATTATATACTTGAATTATATACTTGAATCATAAAATTGAATCATGGACTTCAATCATGGAATTGAGTCACATAATTGAATTGTAGATTTGAGTCATGGACTGGAATCATAGCCTTGAAACATAGATTTGAGTCATAGAATTGAATCATGGAATTGAATCATAGAATTGAGTCATAGAATTGAATCATCGAATGATGAGTAATATATTGGAACCATAGAAATTAGTCATAGAAATGAATTATAGGTTTGAGTCAGACAATGGAATCATAAACTGGAATCATAGACTTAAATCATTGAACTGAATCATTGACTTGAGTCAAAGAATTGAATGATAAACGTGAATTATATACTTGAATTATATACTTGAATCATAAAATTGAATCATGGACTTCAATCATGGAATTGAGTCACATAATTGAATTGTAGATTTGAGTCATGGACTGGAATCATAGCCTTGAATCATAGATTTGAGTCATAGAATTGAATCATGGAATTGAATCATAGAGTTGAATCATAGAATTGAATCATCGAATGATGAGTAATAGAATGGAATCATAGAAATTAAGCATAAAAATGAATTGTAGGTTTGAATCAGACAATGGAATCATAAACTGGAATCATAGACTTAAATCATTAAATTGAATCATTGACTGGAGTCAAAGAATTCAATTAAATACTTGAATCATAAAATTAAATCACGGACTTCAATCATGGAATTGAGTCACAGAATTGAATTGTAGATTTGAGTCATGGACTGGAATCATAGCCTTGAATCAAACACTTGAGTCATAAGATTGAATCATAGAATTGAATCATGGAATTGAATCATAAGAGAGTTGAATCATAGAATTGAATCATGGAAGTGAGTCAAAGCATTGAGTCAGAGAATTGAGTCATAGAATTGAGTCATAGAATTGAATCATTGAATGATGAGTAATAGAATGGAATCATAGAAATTAATCATGGAAATGAATTATAGGTTTGAGTCAGACAATGGAATCATAAACTGGAATCATAGACTTAAATCATCAAATTGAATCATTCAGTGGAGTCCAAGAATTGAATTATATACTTGAATTATATACTTGAATTATATAGTACTTGAATCATAAAATTGAATCATGGACTTCAATCATGGAATTGAGTCACAGAATTGAATTGTAGATTTGAGTCATGGACTGGAATCATAGCCCTGAATCAAAAACTTGAGTCAAAGAATTGAATCATGGAATTGAATCATAGAGTTGAATCATAGAATTGAATCATGGAAGTGAGTCAAAGCATTGAGTCATAGAATTGAGTCATAGAATTGAATCATCGAATGATGAGTAATAGAATGGAATCATAGAAATTAAGCATAGAAATGAATTATAGGTTTGAGTCAGACAATGGAATCATAAACTGGAATCATAGACTTAAATCATTGAACTGAATCATTGACTGGAGTCAAAGAATTGAATGATAAACATAAATTATATACTTGAATTATATACTTGAATCATAAATTGAATCATGGACTTCAATCATGGAATTGAGTCACAGAATTGAATTGTAGATTTGAGTCATGGACTGGAATCATAGCCTTGAATCAAACACTTGAGTCATAAGATTGAATCATGGAATTGAATCATGGAATTGAATCATAGGAGAGTTGAATCATAGAATTGAATCATGGAAGTGAGTCAAAGCATTGAGTCATAGAGTTGAGTCATAGAATTGAATCATCGAATGATGAGTAATATAATGGAATCATAGAAATTAATCATGGAAATGAATTATAGGTTTGAGTCAGACAATGGAATCATAAACTGGAATCATAGACTTAAATCATCAAATTGAATCATTGAGTGGAGTCCAAGAATTGAATTATATACTTGAATTATATACTTGAATTATATAGTACTTGAATCATAAAATTGAATCATGGACTTCAATCATGGAATTGAGTCACAGAATTGAATTGTAGATTTGAGTCATGGACTGGAATCATAGCCCTGAATCAAAAACTTGAGTCAAAGAATTGAATCATGGAATCGAATCATAGAGTTGAATCATAGAATTGAATCATGGAAGTGAGTCAAAGCATTGAGTCATAGAGTTGAGTCATAGAATTGAATCATCGAATGATGAGTAATAGAATGGAATCATAGAGATTAAGCATAAAAATGAATTATAGGTTTGAGTCAGACAATGGAATCATAAACTGGAATCATAGACTTAAATCATTGAACTGAATCATTGACTGGAGTCAAAGAATTGAATGATAAACATGAATGATATACTTGAAGTATATACTTGAATCATAAAATTGAATCATGGACTTCAATCATGGAATTGAGTCACATAATTGAATTGTAGATTTGAGTCATGGACTGGAATCATAGCCTTGAATCATAGATTTGAGTCATAGAATTGAATCATGGAATTGAATCATAGAGTTGAATCATAGAATTGAATCATCGAATGATGAGTAATAGAATGAATCTTAGAAATTAATCATAGAAATGAATTATAGGTTTGAGTCAGACAATGGAATCATAAACTGGAATCATAGACTTAAATCATTGAACTGAATCATTGACTGGAGTCAAAGAATTGAATGATAAACATAAATTATATACATGAATTATATACTTGAATCATAAAATTGAATCATGGACTTCAATCATGGAATTGAGTCACAGAATTGAATTGTAGATTTGAGTCATGGACTGGAATCATAGCCTTGAATCAAACACTTGAGTCATAGAATTGAATCATGGAATTGAATCATAGAGTTGAATCATAGAGTTGAATCATAGAGTTGAATCATGGAAGTGAGTCAAAGCATTGAGTCATAGAGTTGAGTCATAGAGTTGAATCATCGAATGATGAGTAATAGAATGGAACCATAGAAATTAGTCATGGAAATGAATTATAGGTTTGAGTCAGACAATGGAATCATAAACTGGAATCATAGACTTAAATCATTAAACAGAATCATTGACTGAAGTCAAAGAATTGAATTATATACTTGAATTATATACTTGAATCATAAAATTGAATCATGGACTTCAATCATGGAATTGAGTCACAGAATTGAATTGTAGATTTGAGTCATGGACTGGAATCATAGCCTTGAATCATAGATTTGAGTCATAGAATTGAATCATGGAATTGAATCATAGAGTTGAATCATAGAATTGAATCATCGAATGATGAGTAATAGAATGAATCATAGAAATTAATCATGGAAATGAATTATAGGTTTGAGTCAGACAATGGAATCATAAACTGGAATCATAGACTTAAATCATCAAATTGAATCATTGAGTGGAGTCCAAGAATTGAATTATATACTTGAATTATATACTTGAATTATATAGTACTTGAATCATAAAATTGAATCATGGACTTCAATCATGGAATTGAGTCACAGAATTGAATTGTAGATTTGAGTCATGGACTGGAATCATAGCCTTGAATCAAACACTTGAGTCATAGAATTGAATCATGGAATTGAATCATAGAGTTGAATCATAGAGTTGAATCATAGAGTTGAATCATGGAAGTGAGTCAAAGCATTGAGTCATAGAGTTGAGTCATAGAGTTGAATCATCGAATGATGAGTAATAGAATGGAACCATAGAAATTAGTCATGGAAATGAATTATAGGTTTGAGTCAGACAATGGAATCATAAACTGGAATCATAGACTTAAATCATTAAACAGAATCATTGACTGAAGTCAAAGAATTGAATTATATACTTGAATTATATACTTGAATCATAAAATTGAATCATGGACTTCAATCATGGAATTGAGTCACAGAATTGAATTGTAGATTTGAGTCATGGACTGGAATCATAGCCTTGAATCATAGATTTGAGTCATAGAATTGAATCATGGAATTGAATCATAGGAGAGTTGAATCATAGAATTGAATCATCGAATGATGAGTAATAGAATGAATCATAGAAATTAATCATAGAAATGAATTATAGGTTTGAGTCAGACAATGGAATCATAAACTGGAATCATAGACTTAAATCATTGAACTGAATCATTGACTGGAGTCAAAGAATTGAATGATAAACATAAATTATATACTTGATTTATATACTTGAATCATAAAATTGAATCATGGACTTCAATCATGGAATTGAGTCACAGAATTGAATTGTAGATTTGAGTCATGGACTGGAATCATAGCCTTGAATCATAGATTTGAGTCATAGAATTGAATCATGGAATTGAATCATAGAGTTAAATCATAGAGTTGAATCATAGAGTTGAATCATGGAAGTGAGTCAAAGCATTGAGTCATAGAGTTGAGTCATAGAATTGAATCATCGAATGATGAGTAATAGAATGGAACCATAGAAATTAGTCATGGAAATGAATTATAGGTTTGAGTCAGACAATGGAATCATAAACTGGAATCATAGACTTAAATCATTAAACTGAATCATTGACTGGAGTCAAAGAATTGAATTATATACTTGAATTATATACTTGAATCATAAAATTGAATCATGGACTTCAATCATGGAATTGAGTCACAGAATTGAATTGTAGATTTGAGTCATGGACTGGAATCATAGCCTTGAATCATAGATTTGAGTCATAGAATTGAATCATGGAATTGAATCATAGAGTTGAATCATAGAATTGAATCATCGAATGATGAGTAATAGAATGAATCATAGAAATTAATCATAGAAATGAATTATAGGTTTGAGTCAGACAATGGAATCATAAACTGGAATCATAGACTTAAATCATTGAACTGAATCATTGACTGGAGTCAAAGAATTGAATGATAAACGTGAATTATATACTTGAATTATATACTTGAATCATAAAATTGAATCATGGACTTCAATCATGGAATTGAGTCACAGAATTGAATTGTAGATTTGAGTCATGGACTGGAATCATAGCCTTGAATCAAACACTTGAGTCATAGAATTGAATCATGGAATTGAATCATAGAGTTAAATCATAGAGTTGAATCATAGAATTGAATCATGGAAGTGAGTCAAAGCATTGAGTCATAGAGTTGAGTCATAGAATTGAATCATCGAATGATGAGTAATAGAATGGAACCATAGAAATTAGTCATGGAAATGAATTATAGGTTTGAGTCAGACAATGGAATCATAAACTGGAATCATAGACTTAAATCATTAAACTGAATCATTGACTGGAGTCAAAGAATTGAATTATATACTTGAATGATATACTTGAATCATAAAATTGAATCATGGACTTCAATCATGGAATTGAGTCACAGAATTGAATTGTAGATTTGAGTCATGGACTGGAATCATAGCCTTGAATCATAGATTTGAGTCATAGAATTGAATCATGGAATTGAATCATAGAGTTGAATCATAGAATTGAATCATCGAATGATGAGTAATAGAATGAATCATAGAAATTAATCATAGAAATGAATTATAGGTTTGAGTCAGACAATGGAATCATAAACTGGAATCATAGACTTAAATCATTAAACTGAATCATTGACTGGAGTCAAAGAATTGAATTATATACTTGAATGATATACTTGAATCATAAAATTGAATCATGGACTTCAATCATGGAATTGAGTCACAGAATTGAATTGTAGATTTGAGTCATGGACTGGAATCATAGCCTTGAATCATAGATTTGAGTCATAGAATTGAATCATGGAATTGAATCATAGAGTTGAATCATAGAATTGAATCATCGAATGAGGAGTAATAGAATGAATCATAGAAATTAATCATAGAAATGAATTATAGGTTTGAGTCGGACAATGGAATCATAAACTGGAATCATAGACTTAAATCATTGAACTGAATCATTGACTGGAGTCAAAGAATTGAATGATAAACGTGAATTATATACTTGAATTATATACTTGAATCATAAAATTGAATCATGGACTTCAATCATGGAATTGAGTCACAGAATTGAATTGTAGATTTGAGTCATGGACTGGAATCATAGCCTTGAATCAAACACTTGAGTCATAGAATTGAATCATGGAATTGAATCATAGAGTTGAATCATAGAGTTGAATCATAGAATTGAATCATGGAAGTGAGTCAAAGCATTGAGTCATAGAGTTGAGTCATAGAATTGAATCATCGAATGATGAGTAATAGAATGGAACCATAGAAATTAGTCATGGAAATGAATTATAGGTTTGAGTCAGACAATGGAATCATAAACTGGAATCATAGACTTAAATCATTAAACTGAATCATTGACTGGAGTCAAAGAATTGAATTATATACTTGAATGATATACTTGAATCATAAAATTGAATCATGGACTTCAATCATGGAATTGAGTCACAGAATTGAATTGTAGATTTGAGTCATGGACTGGAATCATAGCCTTGAATCATAGATTTGAGTCATAGAATTGAATCATGGAATTGAATCATAGAGTTGAATCATATAATTGAATCATGGAAGTCTGTCAAAGAATTGAATCGTAGAATTGAATCATAAAATGATGAGTATTTAGAATGTACTCATAGAAATTAATCATAGAAATGAATTGTAGGTCTGAGTCAAAGAATGGAATCATAGCTTGAATCATAGACTTACATCATTGAATTGAATCATTGACTGGAGTCAATGAATTGAATTATATACTTGAATTATATACTTGAATCATGGAATTGAATCATGGAATTGAATCGTAGATTTGAATAATATAATTGAGTAATGAGATTGAATCATGGATTGGAATCATAGACTTGGATTGATGAATTGAATAATAGAAACTAGCCATAGAATGGAATCCTTGACTTGAGTCATGAAAATGAATCATTTAAATGACACATATAGACCTGACTCATAGACTTGACTTAAAATTGAATCATTGACTTGAATCCTAGACTTGAATCATAGACTTGGATTGAATCATGGAATTGAATCATGGAACTGAATCATGAAATTGAATCATAAAATTCAATTATGGAATTGAATCGTAGACTTGGATTGATGAATTGAAAGATAGATTTGAGACATAGTGTGCTGGAATCATTGACTTGAGTCATGAAATTAAATTATATAATTGACTCATAGACCTGATTCATACGCTTGACTCAAAATTGAATCATAGAATGGATTCATAGAATGGAATCATAGACTTGGATGATGGAATTGAATCATGCAATTAAATCATGGATTTGAATCATAGAATTGAATCATGGATTTGAATCATGGAATCGAATCATGAATCATGGAATTGAATCATAGACTTGGATTGAAGAATTGAATGATAGATCTGAGTCACGGAATGGAATCGTTGACTTGAGTCATGAAAATGAATCATATAATTGACTCATAAACGTGACTCATAGACTTGATTGAAAATTGAATAATAGACTTGAATAATAGAATGAAATCATAGACTTGGATGATGGAATTGAATCATGGATTTGAATCATGGAATTGAATCATGAATCATGGAGTTGAATCATGAATTTCAATCATAGACTTGGATTGAAGAATTGAATCATAGATGCGATTCATGGAATGGAATTGTTAAATTGAGCCATGAAAATGAATCATGTAATTGACTCATAGACCTGACTCATAGACTTGATTGAAAATTGAATGATAGAATTGAATCATAGACTTCTATGATGGAATTGAATCATGGTTTTAAATCATGAATCATGGAATTGAATCATGGAATTGAATCATAGACTGAGGTTGTTTAGTAAACACGCGAGCTCAGGAGGCAGGGAATTTTGAAAATAAGGTAATTGAATCATAGAATTGAATCATAGACTTGTATCATGGAATTGAGTCAAAGAATTGAATCATGGAATTGAATCAATCAATTGAATCCTAGAATTGAAACACAGACTTGAATCATGGAATTGAAGCATAGACTTAAAGTACTGCATTGAAGCATAGAGTTTAATCTTAGACTTGAGTCATAGTCTTGAATCATAAAATTAAATCATACTAGAATCATTGATTTGAATCATAGAATGGAATCATAGAATGGAATCATAGAATGGAATCATAGAATGGAATAATAGAATGAAATCATAGGATTGAATTGTAGAATTGAATCATTGTATTGAATCACAGACTAGATTGGTAGAATTGAATCCTTGAATTGAATCATAGAATTGAATCATAGTATTGAATCATAGAATTGAATGTTAGAGTTGAATCATAGAATTGAATCACAGAATTCAATCTCTGGCTTGTTGTTCAACCATAGAACTGTATCTTAATTTTGAATCACAGACTAGAATCATTTATTCAATTCATAGTTTTGAATCATAGGATAGAATAATAGAATGGAATGATAGGATTGAATTATAGGAATGAATCATAGACTAGAATTTTAGAATTGGATCACAGATCTTAGAATTAAATCTTAGACTTGATTCATAGAATTGAATCATAGATAAGAATCTTAGACTTGGATTATAGACTTGAATCATAGATTATAATCATTGATTTGAATTGCAGAATTGAATTATAGAATTTAATCATTGAGTTCAATCATTGACTAGATTCATTGATTATATTCATAGATTTAAATTGTGGAATTGAATCATAGAATTGAATCATAGAATGGAATCATAGAATGGAATCATAGAATACTACAAATATGTAAGAAAACTACGTACACAACAACTCCACAGGGCCCCTGCAAAGCACTAATTTTCTTGCTGTCGCCCCCACTTGAGCTCGTACTGCTGCTGCTGCTGCTGCTTGAGCTGAAACTGCTGCTGCTACTTGATAGCACGCTGCTCTCTTCTTCGTCCGATGTTGATGCTGCAGAGAATGCAATTTCTATCTCCTGATTTGGGGAATTCTCCATTCGATGCTGTATTTTGATTACTTGATTGTTCCGATGGCGCTTTCTGAATGCCCGATGTTGTGTTCTACCCGATATTGGCAGAGTTTTCCTGTGTTTTCCGACCGGCCGACGTGTGCGTCCCATTATCCGATCGTCCGAATATATATATATATATATATATGTATCCGTCGTTTCTTCTTCTTGGTAACCGATCCGTCCAATGTTAATTTCCCGGCGCCCAATTCTGCTTCCTACAAGATTTTGGTAGAGATTGATTGTATTTTCTGACCGTCCAACGTCTCTGTCTGATTGTCTGGTCGTCCTCCAAGTGTGTCGCCGTTGAAATGCAAATATCTCTTCCTCTTCCGAGTGTTTCGCCGTTGAATTTGCGAATATCTCTTCTTCTTCCGAGTATTTTGCCGTTGAATTGCGAATATCTCTTCTTCTTCTGGCACAGAGTATTTCATTGTTGTTTTACGAATATCTCCTCTTCTTCCGAGTGTTTCGCCGTTGAATTTGCGAATATCTCTTCTTCTGGCACAGAGTATTTCGTTGTTGCTGCAGGAATATATCTTCTTGGGGATCTGTCACGGAGTATTTCGTCGTTGAATTACGAATATCTCTTCTTGGGGATCTGACACGGAGTATTTCATCATTGAATCACAAATATCTCCTCTTGGGGATCTGTCACGGAGTATTTCGTCGTTGAATTACGAATATCTCTTCCTTGGGGTTCCTCCGAGTATTCGGGTCTACCAAATAGCTCAGTCTTGGTGGACACAGAGTATTTCGCCGTTGTACGAATATCTCTTCTGCTGGCTTCCTGTTCCGAGTATCTCACCATTGTGTGCGAGTATCTCTTGAAATCCAGCCTGCTTTGTAGTAGCTTGATACCAATTGTCCGACCTCGAGGATGGAGCGCTCCGTAATTCTTCGAAGAATGTTTGAAGGGCTCCAAAATTCGAGGAGGAAGATTGGTGTTTTGCTAACTGTTTGTTCTTATTATTGTTTGTTTACGACATTAAATTGTTTGAAATTGTGAGCAGATAATCCATTCTTTCCTAAGATCACTAAAACTGATGCATCGACCCGCTAATACTTTGATGCACACACAAAATGACTAATATTTGAACCGGCCCGCTAATACTTTGGTGTAATTCTCACATGCCCTGTACCTTTATTACCAGAGGCTGTAGGCCTCTACCTTGTGCCCCGTATAATCCGGTACATAAGGGGACCTCTGGAGAAGATACTTTTCCCGCCACATCATCTGATGATGGTTGTTCTCCACATGGTGAAGTCCTTTCTTCACATGATGACGGCCCTTCTCCACACTTGAGGAAAATTCCCATTCCCTCTCCATTCATTCACCAAAATTCCAATCCTGTAATCCATCCAGTCGAATTCCTGTAGAAGCAAGATGATTCGTACGATCGATTCATTCGTTCAGTCACGCGCGTCTCATTTAGTCGCACGCGGCCCATTTTTAGTCGCGCGCGGTCCATTTTTGATCAACCTCAAACAAGGGCCCCCACACTTTCTTGACTGTGTGCATCTTGACAGATTTGGCCCGTTTCTGGTCGAGGTTCTCACTTAGCTTCAGTTGGTGATTGGTAAGGGCAGTTACGACGGCTGTGAGGGGAGCATCCCCTAGAGGGGCTGTTACGCCCAAGTTTGGGAGGTCTCGTAGGAGGACCTTCATCTTCATGTACATATGAAGGCCAGTCTCTGCTCTGAAGGCTGGACCCGGCTCGCTGAGCGCTATGGCCCTGTTGATAGTGGTCAGTCATGTGCTTGCTGATCTGAGTGTGTCAAGGAGGGGTCTGCAGATCTCTGTGAGCCCCTGCTGCAGAATGTGCGGGTGGAGGACTTGGAAGGCTTGTCGGGGGGCGAGGCCCTTACTCAAGACAAGGGGGAAAAATTCAAAGGGGAGAAAGACAACCTTGTGAGCCTGTAGCATTTCAGTGTGGGCCCCGCCTTCAGGGATGGCTGGAACATACTCCTGGTGTGTATTCTGGGCCACCGTGGCCCGGTGGTGCTTGATCAAGAATACCCTGCTAGCAGCTTCCTTGGCCAGCATGATGACATTCACTTGGACTAGCTCACAGACATTCCCTTCAATGTCATCTATGTAGCCAAAGGTATTTCCCTGGTTGGCTGAGGGGGCTGTAAGAGTGTGCCCGGGTACCTCTGGATACCATGGATGATCCAGAGCCTGAAGATCCCTGCAGTATCCCCCAGGCCTCCAATGGCTTGTGCCTTCTTGAACAAGTCCGGGACCTGCGAGAGGAGCTGATCAATTTCAGCGCCCAGGAAGCTGGTGTAGATGGCACGGCAGGCTTCATTCCTTCTTTCTGGTACATTTCCAAAGGTGCTGTCCCCCTTGGAAGTACTCCATGTAGTTCATCTTGTGTAGGACGGAACGTGTCGGGCCGTGTGGAGCCGATAGGGTGTGTGGCTGTAGGATGGCTTGTTGTTGTAGGCGTCGCGTTGGGGCCGTCGGGGCGTGTTGTTCGTGTCGTTGCGTTGGGACCTGTTATATCAACATACGTCACTTAGGTTGCGTTGGGGCGTGTGTTGGTACTACGGGCACAATAGGATGACCATTGAACCAGAGATAGTGGGCTTGTACGGGTACAATAGGGATGACCATTGGACCAGGATGCGGTAGCCAACTTATTTGACTACTAATCGGTTTAGTAGCAAGAAGAGTGAGCTGTAGGTAGGCTTGGGTTTTGCTGGATGAATCCTTTGCAGACTTGTTAGTAGTGCTAGTCTGTTTTTTGCAAATTAATATTGAAGCCGGTGATTTTGTGATACAGTGATATCTTAGTGATACAGTGAACACTTTGGATACTCAAGGATGTTCCCTGGTCTGTCCTTTGTACACCTAGGGAGTGTCACGTGGCACTACCATTCCTTTCATTCAGATCGCTACATCAATTGACTGGTGTCAACCAATTTTACTCCAAGTAGTATCTGGGGAGGAGGAGGAGTTTTCTTTAGGGTGCTCCCTTTTTCCAAGGGCCCACGAGGAGGATATCAAGGAGGAGGGGTGACTATCATATGTAATCCCATGGTCGTAGGGGAGAGCACAAAAGGAAGAAGAGGAGGTTCTTGATATGGACCCTTGCTTGCTGTTTGTTGCTGCGTTTTTTTTTTTGGGGGGGGGGGGAGGGGGGGTTGCTTCTAACTTTGCCCTGGATTGGGGTGGGTGGGTGCTTTTTCTTTTGCTCTGGATTTCAGTGCCCCCCCCCCCCCCCCCCCCCCCCCCCCCCGGGCCCCCCTACCCCGCAGTCCACCATGTTGTATGTGTTGAGAAATACTAAAGTAACGTTTCCCGATACTAAAGTAATTTTTCCAATGGCCTCTCCCACATGTTGAGCAACTCCAAAAAATTTAATCAATTTTCACACACAACTCTGTGTGTTGAGCAAATCAGAAAGTATTTTCAGCCGTTTTTCACACTCAACTTTGTGTGTTGAGCAAGTCAAAAGTATTTTTAAGCAATTTTCACACCCAACTCCGTGTGTTGAGCAAATCAGAAAGTATTTTCAACCAGTTTTCACTCGCAACTTCATGTGTTGAGAAAGTCAAAAGCATTTTTAAGCAATTTTCCCACAAAACTCTGTGTGTTGAGCAAATCAGAAAGTATTTTCAGCCGGTTTTCACACGCAACTTCATGTATTGAGCAAGAAGTCAAAAGTATTTTTTAGGAATTTTCACACGCAACTCAGTTTGTTGAGCAAATCAGAAAGTATATTCAGCTGTTTTCCACGCGCAACTTCGTGTGTTGAGCAATTCACAAAGTATTTAAGCGTTTCTCACATACCAACTCCGTGTGTTGAGCAATACCAAAATATTTTTAGAAGATTCTCACACGCATCTCCGTGTGTTGAGCAATACTTACTTGCAAAGAGGGTACTAACTCGGGGGATTTAGCAGCAGCACCTCAGGATTGATTGAATCCTTGACACGACTTGTGTACAATCTAGTAGAATACCTACTACAAACTGGATTTTTTCAACTTTTTCGTTGTTTTTCCACCGTGGTAATTCATAATTTCAAAATCAACCACTTTGCAAAAGTAAATCCGGACCCCCTTTCCCAACCATGGGAATATACCCTTTTCACTGCTTCCTTTCCTATTACAACAACAAGATATCACACTGTAAGTCGTTGCGGGTCCTTTGTTTGCTTGGGGGATGAGATGTTCAGGCTGTTTCGGTTTGATTTGACTCCTTGCCGTTGTTGTTGTTCATTCATATCACTCACGATGATTGTGCTTCTTTTTGATTTCGTCCATGGGGATCGCTCGTTTTCAGCAACTACACCATGGTTCAAACTATTCCACTCCAGAATAGCAAGGTTGCTCCAGCAGTTCCTCGGATATTCGGTCTCAGCCTCAGTTATCTACCAATGCAACAACAACAACTACCCAACGTTGATCTGTAGCAGCCAGGAACTCTACATTGAGCAACCCCTATAAGAAGAAGGTCCCTCCCCCTCCTTCTGGATCTCCAACCACCACTGCTTGAAAGACAAACAAGAAGCCCGCCCGGCGGACCCTTCCTCTTTCTGCCCCGGTTGCTCCTTCAATCCCGGCGCCGGCTGCTTCAATTACGGGGCTGGTTGCTCCTTTGATGCTGGATCCTGTTGTTGATCATATGATACCGGATCTGGTTGCCCCTTTGATACCGGATCCGGTTGCTCCTTCGATTCCGGATCGCTCCTTCAGTGCCGGTGCCAGTTGCTCCTTTGATACAGGACTATCCAGTTGCTCCTTCGATACCAGATCTGGTTGCAGCTATATCATATGATGAAGGGGAAGAGAGTGATGGAGAGGTGGACACTGCTGTGGCCGCAGCTGCTGCTGGTATCACTGTTACAGAGTTTCATCTGCCTTCTTTAACAGATGCAATAATTCCAACACTCTCTGTTGACTCTGAAAATGACTTTTGCGAAGCCACCACCACCGCTAATGAAGGGATTTTCTCTCTTGGAGTCATTCTACTTGCACTTCAGGAGAACCCCACATTGCTGGGAACCACCACTGAGAGGATCAAGACACTTGCCTTCAACAATACTATGGAGCACAAGAAAAAAAATAGATTGGAGTTTGCATTCTTCCAATCACTTGCTGTTCATCTGGAAGCTGCCCCTCTTGTTGATTTTATTCCTGACCCACAAGCACCAATGACAAAAACACGTCATTTCTATGTTCTAACAAGGACCCCTATTGCTCCAAACAAGAGAGCCCTCGTCAACTGGTGTATACTGATTCACTCGTTGGATTTTTACATGGTGAAATACTAGGGAATGGATTTATCCAAGGATCCAAAGCTTTTTGCTCAAGCTCAGTATCAATCTATCAATGAAGTTCAGGTGTCTTTTTGCTACCTTCAGGAAGAACGGAATACCTACTTGCAGACCCAAGATGTCAATGAAGCTGGCGGATTCCAAGCCTACTGGGAGAATGTCTTCAAAATTACAAAAACCTACAAGGCAGACTATGGCACCTGTCCAAACAAGGCTTGCTTTGACAAGCTTTGGTACAACAAACAGAACAAAGGAATTAATGATCCAAACAACCCGCTGGATCCCTTCAACAACCTGGAACACTTTGTTTGGTGTGCAATGTAGAACATCATGACCAAATGGGCTACGCAAAGATTTCTTGAGCTAAGTTCAATTGTCAAGGAAGACTTTGAAACTGGTGTCTTCTCGGAGGAGGAGTTTGTGGGGATTGAATCCATCTGGCTAAAACCAAACTACAATGGCCAGAAGAAGAGAAGCCTGTTACTCAAGAATCCTGTCTTGGATGATTAGAACACCAAGAAAACTACTCTGCTGTGTCCTTACAATGGGGATCATATGTCTACCTATCAAACTGCAATTAAGCTACTCTCTCTGATACCTGATAACTGTGAAGGTTTCAACTGGATCTTTTGCAAGTCCACTTCCAAGAAACAAAAAGCGACAAGTGTTTCATTTTGTGTGTGTATCGTCTTTGTTTTTTGCATGTCTAACCAACTCGCGCTGCTTTTCCCTCTGTCTTTGCAGATCTGGAAGAAAGAGGGCTGTTCTTAGAGTCCGAATCCTAAAGCTAACCATGTGATTGGAAAGAATGAAATCAACAAATTTTTTGTTCTAATTGCAATCTGGAGTGGCTATGATAACCCTGAGCGTTGTGCTGCCCATGGGAAAAGACATAAGTCAATCTCCAAGGTCACAAATGCTAGACTTTCAGCTTCTTTAGTCAAGGGGCTTGGAGGTCATGCCCACCTCAATACTACTACCAATTACAACCTACCAGATCAGCAGGCTGTTGACGCCGCTATTTGGGCCAATCATGGATCTCCTTCCAAGATTCGCGCGCCGTCTCCTGCACCTCCGGCGCTTGCTCCTGCACCTCCGCCTCCAGCTTTGTCGGCAGAAGAATCCCAAGCTCCAGCTCTGTTCTTGGACGAATCCCCAGCAATGGTATCCGTCCAACATTCATTTAGTAATCACTACAAGAAATCCATTCCTTCAGATTGTGCTGCTGGAACTTTGGGGTTGATGACCCAGCAATTTGAAGTCCCCAATGAATCTTCTCTGACAATGCCATCCAATATCTCTTTTTCTACAGGGGAAGTGCCTTCTCCAGCAGTCCCTATGCCATTCACCGATCCGCGTCATGGCTACCATGATGAGCGGCCCGGGTCCAAGCCACCGTCCAAGCCCCACTACAATGATCGCGGTAGATTTGCTAAGGATGGACCGCAATAAGAGGATTATTGTCGCAAACCCCAATACAAACGTCATCATGAACCCCCATGCAAATGTCCTTGCAAACCCCAATAAAATCGTCCTCGAGAACACCTGTACAATCGTCCTTGTGAACCACGATACTACGAGGATCACGGCGGTCGATACGAGGACCGCAATTGTCGAATTGCTGGCCCCAAGGATCGCAGGCTACAATACGAGCCACCACGTCCCCCACATACTCAGTCTTACGAGCCACAATATGAGCGCAAGCCACCACCTTCTTGTCAAGACCTTGCCGCCTCTCCTTTGGTGACACTGCGTCCTACAAGCCGCGATATGAGGAGCTCCGATACAAGGAATGCAAGCCGACACCGCTCCATTTCTACAACCCGCTATACAAGGAGCGAAAATTACCACCACTTCCCCTTCTACCAGTACTCCGTCCTATGAGCAGCACCCCACTCCTGCTGAAAGAGGCTTGCAAGCACGTCCTACTCCTCCTCAAGACCCACGTTGTGCCTCTTTTGGTGACAAACGATATTACCGCTATGAACAGCAGAATGGCACATGCTGTCCATCTCCCATGGTAGTGTATTCTCACAGCACTCGTACTTCTGGCAGGGTGTCTTTTGATTCTGATGACCCAGAAGTTCGAGTTACTGCTGTTGAGCGCCGTGGTTGGGGAACAGTTTCTACGGACGGGCCTAGATGGACGCAGCACATTCGCTACTAGGTCAATACGGCAAAACAGCGGCATCCCAGCTCGAGTGGTTTTGCGAGTACCTTTTTTTGGTGTTTCCACTACATTCGAGTGCAAAACTGCCTTATTTGTGTTCACTTTGGCCCCAACAGCCTCAATATTCATCATGGTGTGCTCTGTAGCAAGAAATGGTAGGTCTACAGACTAATTCGAGCTCTTTTTTTTGGCATATACTCTGGTCCCTAGTCTGCTGTGTATTAGTCTGTTCTGGGAGTATAAAAAATAGTGGTAGGTGAATAGTGCTCAAAATACGACTGGAAATCACGACAGCAAATACAACTAGAAATCACGTTTTTACAATACTGGTACCGGTATCACAACAAAAGTATCATGCCAGTATCACAGTAGAAAACACTACTACTAGAAATCACGTACCAATTCTACAGAGTATTTTGGAAAATACTAAAGTATCATGCACTGATACTAAAGTAATTTTGAAAATACTAAAGTATCATCCCCTCCTCTACACCTTTTTTGCGCCTGTTGAGTCTGTTTTAAACCCTCATTTTTCTTCGTACTTAGGCAGCCTTCGGAGCAAGTGCACGTGCTCTCCCGTACGAGTCATGGTGTTACTAAAGTAACACCATGGCTCGCACGTGCACTCGCTAAAACCCTGCCTAAGTAAGAAAAAATAAAAGGGACTCACGGGTTTAAAACAGACTCAACAGGCGCGAAAAAGGTGCAAAGGAGGGGATGGTACTTTAGTAATTTCAATGGTACTTTAGTACTTTCCAAAATATGCCTTAGAATTGCTACACGATTTCTAGTAGTGTTTTCTGCCCTGACAATGGCATGATACTAAAATTTATGCCGTAGAATTGCTACACGATTACTAGTAGTGTTTTCTGCTCTAATAATACGTACGATAACTGTCACGCGACCCAACGCGACCCCTCGCGAGCCCTATTTTCAGAAAATCGACCCTGTCTTTGTTATGCGCGAGGGCATTTTTTTAATTCACAATTTTTGTGGTGAATAGTTTCGACCCCCCTCAGGTTGCGACCGAAATTCTCCCTTATGACTCAAAATGTCCATTGATTTCTCAATTTCGACTAAATTGATTTAAAAAATCTATTTCTCACTACCAAACTTTCTAACCTTAACCCAAGATATGAAATAAAATAATTTTCAGAAGTGTTTGTTTGCTATGTTCCCGCGTTGTTTTCTACGGTACCGGTATGTCACGTTGTGTCTTCTTTCATACCATCCTGCCTTTTACTGCTTGCTCCGATAGAATCATGCTCGTTTTAACGAATTTTTGTAGAAATCTACAGCACTACCTTTGTACACGACTTCACAACCATTATCCCTTTTTTCCTTTTTTTTGGAACGGTGTTCCAAAAAATGCACCCTTTTCTACATATGTGTCCTGGTGTTTTATGTTAGTAGTAGTAGTAGTAGTAGTAATGTAGGTATGATAGTAACAACTTCTTTTTGGGTTGTGAAACATTTTTTTGTACAATTTATGTCAACAATCCTGGAACGGCGTTTCAGAATTCTCTACCCGTAACGGCGTTCAGGTTTTTTGTGTTCGAATAATGTTTAAATTTGTAATCTCGCTGCCAAACTTCCTAACCTTAACCCAAGATATAAAAAAAAAGTTCGGAAGTGTTTGTTTGCTACTTTGTACTATGTTTCCGTGTTGTTTCTATATCACATAGTGTCTTCTTTCATACCATCATGCCTTCTCATGCTTACTCCGATAGCATCATGCTCATTTTCGTCATGTTCATTTAACACCACCATCGCAACCATTTCTTCCCCTCCCTTCTTCCAATAGAAGAATATGTCACAACCTAGTAAAAGTCGCCGTCACTTCAAGAGTGGTTGTTATACAAAAATGCCCAAATCATTTATCTGTCGTAGCTGCTTGTCCCATAAGGGCAAGTCAAAGACATTCATCGGAAGCAGACAAGATTTCACTTCACACCAATCATACCGATATGTATCACGAGGCCTGTCACGTCACCTTGATTCAATACCTGTTTGCCGTGCTTTCTATTTAAACCACAACCTAATGGAATTTTCATCATCTGCCAAAGAAGAATCCACTACTACAGTTTGTCATACCCCTTCACAATATGGCCTGACATTGACGGAGAATGGTCCAATTATTCCCTCCACTGCTGTTGCTGCCGCTCACACTAACAAGGCATCCTCTAATGAAACGTTCAACTCTGTTCTAAACAGTCAGGTAGTACACAACTTATTTGTTCCACCAACGGATCGAAATGTATCGGAATCACAGTTTTTTCCTTCAGAAGACAACAGCAACAACGATGACATGGTTATTCATGAAGAAATTTGCCTTCCTATTCAGAACGATAATGGTATTGATGCTGAGGAACCCACTGCATCCCAACCAAACATCAATGAAAGAGAGCAATTGATCCGATCCTGTGTTTCTTTTTCACCTACCAATAGGCTCATTGCTGAAATAAAGCTCATGAATCTAATGACGAAACACAAGTTACCTCTAAACACATTCAAATCTATTTTTCAATGGGCAAACGAATGTCAAAATATTCATGGTGTTGACTTTAGCTCTACCTTCCCTCGTCATCGAGAAGCCATCTTTAGTGAAATCAAGTCTAATTTGGGTATTTCTGAGACCAAGTTTGAGCCACACATAATTAACTGGTTACCTGGCAATTTACCCACCCAAATATTTGTTCGATCCTTCCCAGACGCACTTCATTCCCTTCTGACCAATAAGGAATTGATGCAAGAAACCAATTTGTCTTTTCCCAATGTCGAGACTCCTCTTTCACCCGAAAACAACCATCCAATCACCAATGAATCATACATAACAGAACTACACCACGGGTCTTGGTGGACGGAATCGTGGAAGCAGATCTGCAATGAAAATGACGAAATCCTTGTTCCAATCATTTTTTACATGGATGAAATCAGCTTGGATGCACATGGCCGTCTGTCACTCACTCCTCTCAACATGACCCTTGGTATTTTCAATGTTGAAGCAAGAAAATGACCTGACGCTTGGACCACAATTTATTTTCATCCCGACACTGAAATTGAGAGCATAAGACACACGAAAAAACCACGGCGAAAGATAATATTCAAAATCTACACACCGCGCTGGCATCGGCTTTGCAATCTTTCAAGGAAGTATGTGAAATGCAGGGCGGGTTGGAGTGGAATTATCTTACGTATGCAGGAAAAGTGTTCAAAGTGAAAATGAAATTTGCGATTGCATATGTTGTTGGTGATACAGAACTTCACGACAAACTATGTGGAAAGTATGGATCCTACACGCAAAAGGTGAAGAAATTGTGCCGACATTGTACATGTCCTACACGTATCATCCATAAACCAAAAGCCCAAGTGGAGGAACTGACTCGGCTCTGGGTTCCAGAAGATTTTGAATCCCATAAAAAATGCTTTTCACAGCCTCAATTTTGGTAGTAACGTCAACAACATTCACTTTGCTACTCCCGGTGAGTGTTTGCATATGCATCAACTGGGTGTAGTACGTCGTGCAGTAGAATCACTCAATTCTTTGTTAAAAGGTAGTCCTAAGTGTTGGTATGCCCCTTATTGATTTAAACACAAATGGCACATCAGCTACTATTGGTTCACTCGCGCAGTTATACGGTGGTCTTTTGTCAAGGCAATTTGACAGAGATTTCCCTAGAACCAAGTTTTCCAGTCAGCTTCTCTCCATTACCAAAAAGGAGGGTAATGATTATTCGGGAATGCTCATTTCCATTCTGATCACCCTTTGTTCCAATGTGGCAATAAACATCATCAAGGACGCGACATTTATTAAGAAACAAGTAGAGGTCATTCAACTGATACTGTCCATGGAAGAATTCTTGAAGCATGGGAATATAACCATTTCTGGATTGGAAAATCTCCCCAAGATGATAATTCATTTTATCAATTGTATTAATTCCACCTGCCTCAGAGAGGGAATGGGTACAAAACTGATCAAAAACCATCTATACTTTCACCTTGTTGAGTAAATAAAACTTTGGGGACTTCCATGCGGATGGGATTCTTCTTATTTGGAATCACACCACAAAACTGAAATCAAAGCACCGTCGAAGAACACTCAACAGAATGCTTCAACGTTGATAATGCAAACGGCAAAGCGACAGGAAGAAAAAATACTGCTACGAGTAGCTACTACTTCAAAGTTCAATTTAGTGATGGCAGAAGATGTTTCTGGTAATCGAGTTCCTCCCAAAGTTTCTGGTTCGAAATTTCACGTTTTCATTAACGGCAATGGGGCAAGTACTATGAGATGGTTTAGGTTATCGAACAAAACAAAACCCTATATATCTCCCATCGTGTTGTCTTTTGTATGTCAGAATGTGCTTCCACTTTTGGAGGACTCGTCTACGTTTGTGAAAGGATTTACTGAACATAACAGGTTTGACGAATGCACACAGCAAAATTACTTAATTCGGAGCCACCCTTCATATCATTCCAATGGTGGCCAACTCAACTCTGACTGGTATGATTGGGCCTTGTTCGATGTCGACGCATGTGAAATACCCTGCCATATTATGTGTTTCCTTGAACTCTACAATCTGAAGCAGCCTTACTCATTTGTTTCTGAGTACCAAATTGCGGACAAAGGCATTTATGCAGTAGTGACCAAGTTTAAATCCACTCCAACACCTACAGCTTCGTCGTTTGTGACCAGAGGTGAAGTAGACGAAAATTCCCTGTTCTTATTTCATGTTGACATAGAAAAACTGCGTCGTAACAAACGCGTTGTTACAGTAATAAAACAAAAGGAAACTCGATCGGCCTTACGGTCGATCGATTTAGTGAGTAAGAATAATCATCTTAGATGCGATCGAACGAACAAACGACAGGTTAATTAGTGCTTTGCAGGGGCCCTGTGGAGTTGTTGAGTACGTAGTTATTGTATGTATTGTAAGTATGTGTCAGTAAAGTTATGGTAAGAAGTACTCATACAATAACGCGTACAATTTCTACTAGTACTAGTGTGCATCAAGTCAGATCAGAATTACGAAAGGTGTTCTGATCTGTTCCAATTCTTACCAGTTCCAATTCTACCATTAGCCAACCAACCAAATTCCTGTGTAAGCTATCAGCAAGGTATCTACACTCATAGGGTTGGGGTTAGATTTGAACAAGCAAGCTGTACGAGATACCGATAATTACTACGAGCTGGCAATCCCCAACCAAACTATAACTTATTCATCAACCCAAAAACCCACCATATCTGAACACTTTGCAAATTTGCCAGTCCCCGACCAAAATATAACTCAGTCATCAACCCAAAAAACCCACCAGATTTGAACACTGTGCAAATCATAACACTCCCCGACCAAATATAACTCAGTCATCAACCAAAAACAACAACCAGATTTGAACACAGTGCAAATCTTTCCAGTCCCTAACCAAAATATAATTCAGTCATCAACCCAAAAACCCACCAGATTTTAGCACAGTGCAAATCCTGCCAATCCCCCACCAAAATATAACTCAGTCATCAACCCAAAAACCAACCTGATTTGAAGACAGTGCAAATCCTGCCGATCCCCGACCAAAATATAACTCATTCATCAACCCAAAAACCCACCAGATTTGAACACAGTGCAAATCCTACCGATCCCCGAACAAAAGAACTCAGTCATCAACCCAAAAATTCACCTGATTTGAACATTGTGCAAATCTTTCCAGTCCCTAACCAAAATATAATTGAATCTTCAACCCAAAAACCCACCTGATTTCAAGACAGTGCAAATCCTGCCGATCCCCGACCAAACTATAACTCATTCATCAACCCAAAAACCCACCAGATTTGAACACTGTGCAAATCTTTCCAGTCCCTAACCAAAAAATAATTAAATCGTCAACCAAAAAACCCACCAGATTTGAGCACAGTGCAAATCTTTCCAGTCCCTAACCAAAATATAATTAAGTCATCAACCCAAAAACCCACCAGATTTTAGCACAGTGCAAACCCTGCCATTCCCTGACCAAAATATAACTCAGTCATCAACCCCAAAACCCACCAGATTTGAACACAGTGCGAATCCTGCCTATCCCCGACCAAAATATAACTCAGTAATCAACCCAAAAACCCACCAGATTTGAACATTGTGCAAATCCTGCCAGTCCCCGACCAAAATATAACTCAGTCATCAACCCAAAAACCCAACTGGTTTGAAGACAGTGCAAATCCTGCCGAAACCCAACCAAAATATAACTCATTCATCAACCAAAAAACCCACCAGATTTGAACACTGTGCAAATCTTTCCAGTCCCTAACCAAAATATAAAATTCAGTCATCAACCCAAAAACCCACCAGATTTTAGCACAGTGCAAATCCTGCCAATCTCCGACCAAAATATAACTCAGTCATCAACCCAAAAACCCACTTGATTTGAAGACAGTGCAAATCCTGCGGATCCCCGACCAAAATATAACTCATTCATCAACCCCAAAACCAACCAGACATGAATACTGTGCAAATCCTGCAGTCCCCGACCAAAATATAACTCAGTCATCAACCCAAAAACCCACCAGATTTTAGCACAGTGCAAATCCTGCAAATCCCCCACCAAAATATAACTCATTTATCAACCCCAAAACCAACCGGACATGAATACTGTGCAAATCCTGCAGTCCCCGACCAAAATATAACTCAGTCATCAACCCAAAAACCCACCAGATTTTAGCACAGTGCAAATCCTGCCAATCCCCCACCAAAATATAACTCAGTCATCAACCCAAAAACTCACCAGATTTGAACACAGTGCAAATCTTTCCAGTCCCTAACCAAAATATAATTCAGTCATCAACCCAAAAACCAACCAGATTTTAGCACAGTGCAAATCCTGCCAATCCCCGACCAAAATATAACTCAGTCATCAAACCAAAAATCCACCTGATTTGAAGACAGTGCAAATCCTGCCTATCCCCAACCAAAATATAACTCAGTCATCAACCCAAAATGCACCAGATTTGACCACAATGCAAATCTTTCCAGTCCCTAACCAAAATATAATTCAATCATCAACCCTAAAACCCAACAGATTTTAGCACAGTGCAAATCCTGCCAATTCCCGACTAAAATAAAACTCAGTCATCAACCCAGAATCCCACCTGATTTGAAGACAGTGCAAATCCTGCCGATCCCCGACCAAAATATAACTCAGTCATCAACCAAAAAATCCCACCAGATTTGAACACAGTGCAAATCTTTCCAGTCCCTAACCAAAATATAACTCAGTCATCAACCCAAAGTTTCACCAGATTTGAACACAATGCAAATCTTACCAGTCCCTAACGAAAATATAATTCAATCGTCAACCCAAAAACCCACCAGATTTGAACACAGTGCAAATCCTGCCAATCCCCCACCAAAATATAATTCAGTCATGAACCCAAAAACCCACCAGATTTGAACACTGTGCAAATCTTTCCAGTCCCTAACCAAAATATAACTCAATCATGAACCCAAAAACCCACCAGATTTTAGCACAGTGCAAATCCTGCCAATCCCCGACCGAAATATAACTCAGTAATTAACACAAAAACCCACCTGATTTGAAGTCATTGCAAATCCTGCCAATCCCTGACCGGAATATAACTCATTCATCAACCCAAAAACCCACCAGATTTGAACACAGTGCAAATCCTGCAAGTCCCCGACCAAAATATAACTCAATCATCAACCCAAAAACCAACCAGATTTGAACACTGTGCAAATCCTGCAGTCCCCGACCAAAATATAACTCAGTCATCAACCCAAAAACCCACCAGATTTTAGCACAGTGCAAATCCTGCCGGTCCCCCACCAAAATATAACTCAGTAATCAACCCAAAAACCCACATGATTTGAAGACAGTGCAAATCCTGCCGATCCCCAACCAAAATATAACTCATTCAACAACCCAAAAACCCACCAGATTTGAACACTGTGCAAATCCTGCCGATCCCCGACCAAAATATAACTCAGTCATCAACCCAAAAATCCACCAGATTTTAGCACAGTGCAAATCATGCCAATCTGCAACCAAAAAATAACTCAGTCATCTACCCCAAAACCCACCAGATTCAAACACTGTGCAAATCCTGCCAGTCCCCGACAGAAATAAAACTCAGTCATCAACCCAGAAACCCACCAGATTTGAACACAGTGCAAATCCTGCCAGTCCCCGACCAAAATATAACTCAGTCATCAACCCAAAAACCCACCTGATTTGAACACTGTGCAAATCCTGCAGTCCCCGACCAAAATATAACTCAGTCATCAACCCAAAAACCCACCAGATTTTAGCACAGTGCAAATCCTGCCGATCCCCCACCAAAATATAACTCAGTAATCAACCCAAAAACCCACCTGATTTGAAGACAGTGCAAATCCTGCCGATCCCCGACCAAAATATAACTCATTCAACAACCCAAAAACCCACCAGATTTGAACACTGTGCAAATCCTGCCGATCCCCGACCAAAATATAACTCAGTCATCAACCCAAAAATCCACCAGATTTTAGCACAGTGCAAATCATGCCAATCCGCAACCAAAAAATAACTCAGTCATCTACCCCAAAACCCACCAGATTCGAACACTGTGCAAATCCTGCCAGTCCCCGACCAAAATATAACTCAGTCATCAACCCAGAAACCCACCAGATTTGAACACAGTGCAAATCCTGCCAGTCCCCGACCAAAATATAACTCAGTCATCAACCCAAAAACCCACCTGATTTGAACACAGTGCAAATCCTGCCGATCCCCAACCAAAATATAACTCAGTCATCAACCCAAAAACCCACCAGATTTTAGCACAGTGCAAATCTTTCCAGTCCGTAACCAAAATATAATTGAATCGTCAACCCAAAAACCCACCAGATTTGAACACAGTGCAAATGTTCCCAGTCCCTAACCAAAATATAATTCAGTCATCAACCCAAAAACCCACCAGATTTTTGCACAGTGCAAAGGTACCGGGTCAATCTCACACTTTTTTTGGTACATTCATACACTTTTACCATACACTTTTCAACTATAACAATATCTATGAAAGGTATGATCATAGTCTTCTGTTCTCCAGAATCTTCGCTACCAAAAAAATGAGCCATTGTTCTTTTTTAAAATTCAGTACTACCTTTACGTACAAGTACGGCACACAAAATGACAATGCACACACTTGTTACCGCCAAATGCACTGCCAAATGCACACACACACTACGAGGTACACCCCATTTTCATTTGGATTTTCACGTGACACTCCTTTAATATGTATTTTCTGTACCAATAGCTGTAGAATTAAGTACTGACAATTTTACTCCCAAATCCCTACTGCTATTGGTACAGGAAATACCAAAATCAACACCACACCTACTACGGGTATTCATTATCTCGTCCTCCACAATCGACCATGGTTGTAGCAACAACAGCGCAATTCACAGGAGTCACAGCCACAGCTGGCGCAAAGCAAGTGACGCAAGTGATTGCAATAGTAACAGAGACTTCTTGCAGCGCGAGTCCATTGACCGACTGTCGCAAGTTTTTCTTTTCCGACGTCACTGTGTACAAATCCTACCATTAACGAGAAGTTGGATTGGAAATACTATCCAACTTCGGTCGATGGAAACTAGCCACGAGCCATCGAAATAGGATCGATCGATCTGACCGACTGTCGCAAGTTTTTCTTTTCTGATGTCACTGTGTACAAATCCTACCATTAACAAGAAGTTGGATTGGAAATACTATCGAACTTTGGTCAAGGGAATTTTAATCAATCAAGCAATAGCAACAGAGACTTCTTGCAGCGCGAGTCCATTGACCGACTGTCGCAAGTTCTTCTTTTCCAACATCGCTATGTACAAATCCTACCATTAACAAGAAGTTGGATTGGAAATACTATCAAACTTCGGTCAAGTTCTTGCTTTGCGGTTTGATCGTTCCCGGTGTCTGCGGCTGTTGCTCTTGCTTTGCCGTTCGATCGTTCCCGGTGGCTGCTGCTGTTGCTCTTGCTTTGCCGTTCGATCGTTCCCGGTGGCTGCTGCTGTTGCTCTCGCTGTCGAATCGATGAGTCATTGCCGTTGTTGGATCGATTCGTTTTGCAGATCGATTCATGTTGGATTGATTGGTGTTGTTGGATCGATTTGTTTTGCAGATTTGCTGCTGTTGTTGTTTAGGGGTTGCGCCGTAGGAGGTTGTTGCTGTAGCTGATCTATGACAACATATAATACTAATTGAACAAAATGGGTGAGTATCTAGTGATGTAGTAGAGTAAATAATAACAACAGAAAAATATAATCTACATGCCACTAACCAAGACTGTTGCCGTCCGATCGATTCGAGGCTGATGCCGACACCTACTTTTGTTGTTTCCTTCGATTCGTCCGATCGATTCGATGCTTACGCTTTCAAGGGAAGAGGTTGCGCCGGTGGAGGAGGAGGAGGGATCTGATGCCGGCGATTCGTGTTCCCGGTTGCTGGTTCGATTGGCGATCCGGTCCTATGAAAATAAGAAGAAAAACAGAGAGGAAATACATTATCAGTAATGCTGGTGGAGTGGAAGACCAATCAATTGCCATTGCCGGTGCCGGTGCCGGTGCCTATTTCTCTCATTCTTACCTTTGTTTGTTGTTCCGACGTTCCGACAATCGTCCCGATGAAATTGTTGTTGTTGCTTCCGATTCGATGGTTGCGCAGCCTTCTTACTCCTCTGTCACGAAAAACAGTACATCGTGCCTGTTGATATAGAAGCAATGGATAGAGATTTATTGCTTTCAAGACATATATGTTTGGGGGCCAATTCAAACAATATCTATCAGCAAACCACCTCTTGTCCAATGCGAGCTAATTCTTTTTCCAGTACAAGGCTGTTATTTCAGACTAAAATATAAGAGCACAGATAACCTGCCTAATGCTGATAAAGAAGTATTAGGTGGAATCCCACGTTCACCGATGGAGTGCCGAATAGCAACTCTACTCAAATAAGTTGGATGTAAGAAGGCTGATTATGAAGTGACCTTTTTTTTGGGTCCAGAGGTAAAAAAAGTGATTTTTTTGTCTGGCGCAAGGTAAGAAAAGATTATTACTGTTTGTGTGGGAGAGAGTTTTTTTTTCGTTGCGAGGTAGAAAAAAAATTCCCTGTAGATTCGTACACGCTTTTCGTACTAGATACATACGTTCGAAGAAAAAAAATCTCGTACGTACAAAAAAAAAAAATCTCGTACGTACGTTCGAAAAAAAATCCATACTTGTTCAACTTAAGTATTGTTGTCACTCTAAAAATCGACCGGTAAGGTATTGGATAATTGAAATTTAAAGAGATGTGAGCATATCGTGAGATTGCTCTGTTACTGGTATTTTACTGTATTTGACCGGTATCCCTGTGTTAGTGTTGTATGTAGGGATGTCTAAACCGGTCATCGATCATGTGCAATTCCTCATAAGACAGAGAACACATGTTGTGACGTAGATATCTTGATACTTGAAGTCATTTTATCTCTGTAGGAGTATAAGTAACTTTTCAAGTGTAGAATGGATATTATTCCCGTAGAATGTACGTAAGTAGAGTACGTATATTTTTTGACCGACAACACACCCCTTGATTCAACACTTAGTAGTGAAGAAGTGTTGAATTACAAGTCGGTTCTCCATCTTGTAGAACTCTAAAAACTTAGGCATAGATATTGAATCGGGAGATTGTAATCGTAGAATCAGAGTGGCATTGAAGGAGAGGTGCTTGAGTATGCGATGGTCGCGCGAAACCGATGAGATGGTTGGTCGGAATCGATGGAAGGTAGAAGAGACATCAACTCGTAAGAGACAGTAGGAATCGATATGATTGGAGAATCCACTCGTAGGAGTCGATTGAGGAGCATCAAAGACGATTGATTGACAATCGTAATTCGATCGTAGGTAGGTAGTCGTAGAATAGGATTGATCCGTATGGAGGAATCAACTGTATCAATTGAACTGATTCCAGCAGAATCAAATATCAAACGCCGACCAAGGGATTGAATCGTATGAAACGAATGGTAGAAATCGATTGATCGTAGAACAAAAGCGTAGTGGATATCACTTCGACGTGGTGCCGTAGATACAAGAGGAATGTCGAGAGACGTGTCTTTGGAGAAGAGGAAGACGGACCAACGGCAATTGGATGCCGTAGAGACAAAAGGAATGTCTTTCAACAGGAGAACTCATAGCCGTAGATGTAGGATCAGATGTATCAATGGAACTGGAACAGAAGGCTCAATTGAAGATCTCGACGGAGGGGAGATCCATGAATGATTGTATTGATGCCAAGGGTAGAGAGTTGAAATAATCGATCATGGTGGAATCCAAAATTGGAGAGAAGAGGAATGCTTGTGGGATATCGTGGATGGGATAACAAACAAGAAGAATGTATCATGATCGAAATCGATTTCAGTCCTAGGTTCAATTCAATCGTCAAATAGAATCAAACGAGTTGATTACTGGTGAGATGGATTGATTGAACGGGAGAGGAAGGATCGATTGTGGATCTCAACAGATGGGTGTCACGTTTGCAAAGGAGAGATTGGCTTATCGTAGAATCTCAAAGAGACGTGTCGTAGAAACGAATAGAATCGGGAGGGACGGATGTTGATTAATAGGAGATTCATATCTTGGAGGATGAGATTGGGCAATCAGGATTGACGCATAGAGGCTTGATCGTGTCATTTATTGAATATTGATTGGAGAATCAGGATCAACTCGTAGAAGAAACACAAAGAGACCGAGGGAAGGGATCAAGCATGAGTGGGATAGATTTAGACCTAAACGTGCCGGATTGGATGACGTGAGAGAGACTCATATCTTGGAAGATGTGATTGGGGAATCAGAATCGACTCAAAGAAACGTGATTGTAGATAGTCTTAGATTCACGGCAGTTGCTGAGGCGATTGATGATCGTAGGAAAATCAATGATTCAAATTTCTGAGAATTGAATCATGTTGAGTATGGACCAATAGTAGATCGCTAGCAGAGTGGAGACGCTGAAAAGAGATCGATTATACGTAGGATAAAGTCAAACCTCGAGGGTTGAATTGACTGCTTCAAGCCATAGATTAAGGATCAAGCGTGAAGCAGAAGCAGGGATCAACAGTCGATGGAGGGACCGACCATAGTATAAATCGAATGAAACCTGTCAAATCAAATGGAAGACAAGACGGAATAATGATGCGTATTCTGGATAGGAGATTGGGGAAGGGAGGACCGATTAACTGTAGAGGAATGGAGGGACGTATCGTAGAGTCAAATGGAATCGGTTGAGTGTGGAATACGATTGGGGTTTGAGATCGTCTAAGGGAATCAATTGGCTTGTCGTGGCATTATGTGATGCCGTAGAATAGGATTGGTCTGAAGGAATGCAAGGAGAATATCAAGGCAAGGATTGAAGATCGGGGTCCAAAGCCGATTCGTAGACTTCTTCTGTTTGAGGTCTCATCTAGCTCGTATGTTAATTAAGCTTAGAACCGGCAACACACCCCTTGATTTGACACTTGGTGGAGGAGTGGCGAATTAGCAGTCGGTTCGTATTTCAGGTTGTTTTCAGTGGGATCCGTGTCGCGTGCGGGCGATGATAAGTAAATTGGTGGAGGCTTATGAGGGAATGATCTAATGCACACCCCTTGATTCAGATGCACACCCCTCGATTCAACACTTATGGGATTGAATTCCATGGGTCAATCGAATTCCATGGTGGTGAACGATACAGAACGTCAGTCAGCGGGTTCACAACGATCGGTAGGAGATCGCAGGGGGTGGGAGTTGCGCAGACAACATCGTATGTGAATTGGAGAATGAAACCGAGTAGCAGTCAGTCGATAGTGTCATAAAACCAATTCATAGACAAGATATTAGCATGGAGGTGGAACAGCTTGATCTTGAGAGCATCGCGGTGTCGTTTGGTGATGTGCAAGACAGTCGGGTTTGTATGGTGGAGAATCACGTGACTACTCGTATGACTCACTTTGGACCATAGGGGTTGCAGTGAAGAAGTGCCAGGAGACTTGGGTAGGGGAACTGGTGTGGGCAAGTGGTGTAACGCCACAGATTGGCTGTGAGGATTAAATGTCCGTCGGAAGGTAGCTGGCGTCTCTGAGAGAGCTTCGACAGGGGTCGCGGCAGCATTGGAATCAACAATTTTGGTAGTATCAGAAGGAATAGTCGCGTTGGCATTCTTGGCTTGTTCAGCGGGCGTGAGAGGGGCCAAGATGGGAGCGTCCGGGGGAGCGGCCTTTTGTGTGGTATGTTTTCGCTGTAGTAAATTGGCAAATTGGGCCCTGGATGCGGGCGCAGATGGTGGGTCTCTGGTGTAGGCGTGCATGAAGAGGTCAGGGCGCCATTTGTTTTTGAATCTCCAATGGGTGATAGTGAGTTCAAATAAGACGATAGGTTCTTCATCAGTGTTGGTTCGAATCGCATGCTTGGCTGCTGCATCAAATTCTGTTCTGGATCGCATGCGCTTGCGAGACCCATTGTGTCTAACATGTTTGATTACACATTTGTGGAGAAGATTTGAAATGTGGCCTTTCGTGACTTTGTCTGGGTCTCTTAGATTGATAGCAATGGCTTTGGCAACGCAATTTAGGATGTGGAGTTGTGGATCCGGTGCTATTTCTAGTGGTCCATCTGCTTCTTTGCCTTCACGCGTCACAAAGAATTCTGAGAGTTCATTTTTGCCAATGATTTCTGAGTAGGCTTTGTTTAGGGATGTGGCCGCAGTTGGGTTGCTAGCACTTGCAAATCGGAATTCGATTCCAAAAATTGGAGTCCAGTCAAATGGAGCTGTTGGCATGGTTCAATTTGTTTGTTGTTAACCGGCGAATAATCGTTGTTGATGTCGTCGTCGTAGAAAACCGTTACAGTGTGGCGTCTGTAGCGTTCGTCGGAGAAATAATCGATCGTACGGTGTTCTCGCAATTAATAACGAAAGGATATGATCGTCGTTGAAAACAATCGGCGTCGATGGTAATTAACCGGTCAGCGATTTGGTGTTGGATTCAGTATCGTCGATACAAATGAATGCGATTGTGGCGATGTGGTAAGTAATCTTGCGGGTCGGTCAAGGATGTCCGGAACAGGAACAATCGATTAACGGGTGATTGAAGGAATTAACCGAAGAATGTTCCTAAGAGGTAACCGGGGATCGATGACTGGAGACACAGAAGAGAAAATTAACCTTGCGGGCCGGTCGCGGATGTCCGGAACAGAAACAATCGATTGGTTTCCTTGGAATGTTACGCGTTCCGCGGTGAAACTATCGATTAACCGGTCTTGGTCGTGGATTACAAAAGAAGATGCTGGTAGGATCTGTATCACACCCCTTGATTCACGAGCAGGGAGGTGAAAGGGAAAAGTGAGAGAAAGAAAAAGATGGGAGGCCGAGAATGTGCCGCACAGGGAGCTAAGCACAGAATTTCCTCTGGATGTAACCGACAGTGGAGGTGCTGAACGGCCGGAGATAGGTAGCTTAAGGTAAACACTGGTGCTCTTGCGGGACACAAGTGTAAGTTATAAGGGCTCTATAACCTGTTGTCACTCTAAAAATCGACCGGTAAGGTATTGGATAATTGAAATTTAAAGAGATGTGAGCATATCGTGAGATTGCTCTGTTACTGGTATTTTACTGTATTTGACCGGTATCCCTGTGTTAGTGTTGTATGTAGGGATGTCTAAACCGGTCATCGATCATGTGCAATTCCTCATAAGACAGAGAACACATGTTGTGACGTAGATATCTTGATACTTGAAGTCATTTTATCTCTGTAGGAGTATAAGTAACTTTTCAAGTGTAGAATGGATATTATTCCCGTAGAATGTACGTAAGTAGAGTACGTATATTTTTTGACCGACAACAAGTATATTTCTACACGTTTTTTGTACTAGGAAATTTTTGGTATTGAATTTGTGTAGGTTCCACTTTTCGTACTAGATACATATGTTCGAAGAAAAAAATCTCGTACGTACGAAAAAAAAAATCTCGTACGTACATTCGAAAAAAAAAATACATACTTCAACTAAAGTAGATTTACACGGTTTTTGTACTCAACTTCTGTAGAATTCTACACGTTTTTTTGTACGAGTGTAGATTTCTACACGTTTTGTGTACTAGATACATACTAGTATTCAATCCGCGTTGGTTTCTACGCCTGTAGATTCTTACACGCTTTTTGTACTAGATAATCCACGTAGGTTTCTACTCGTCAACCCAAAAACCCACCAGATTTGAACACAGTGCAAATCTTTCCAGTCCCTAACCAAAATATAATTCAATCGGCAACCCAAAAACCCACCAGATTTGTACACAGTACAAATCCTTACAATCCCCCACCAAAATATAACTCAGTCATCAACCCAAAAACCCACCAGTTTTGAACACAGCAGTGCAGATCCTGCGAATCCCCAACCAAAATATAACTCAGTCATCAACCCAAAAACCAACCAGATTTGAACACAGTGCAAATCCTGCCAATCCCCGACCAAAATATAACTCAGTCATCAACCCAAAAACCCACCAGATTTGAACACAGTGCAAATCTTTCCAGTCCCTTACCAAAATATAATTCAATCGTCCAACCAAAAACCCACCAGATTTGAACACAGTGCAAATCCTGTACGAGTATGTACCGTATGGTACTCGTAAGAGTACTGAGTACTTGTACGTACCGGTACACTTGATTACATTGGTTGATGACGACAACTACGAGTACTCCATGTTAATATTTTGCACCTCAGTTTGTCGTCGCGTCTTGTTCAATCGAATTAAAATTTGAATGTAGTCCGACTCATTCATGTACAAATTATACCGTACCAAATAATCTAAAAAGTTCGATTGTACCGGTATTATTTCTCACCAACTAACTCTCTCATCTGGCAACAACGACAAGGCCGACGATGACGACGACGAGAATCGTATGACTTTTTATCTGTATTCAGGTTAAATCTTATGGATACGTGCAACCATAAAAATGAGAGTTCGCTACCATAAAAATGAACGCGCGCCACTAGATATTACTATTGCTTTTAGACAAAGCATCTCATTTCCGTAAATAAATGTTTGGCTAAGCTTTTTAGCGATTTTTAGTCGTAGCGTTTGTACCAAGTCTACTTGTTAAAAACAGATTTTTTTAATATTTCTACATATTTCCCCCCCCCCCCCCACCCCCCCCCCCCCCCATAAACTCCGTCTACAAGGTTACGTTGTCAACTCTTAGGATTAGGGTTAGTGTTTAACGTTCAACTAACAACTCCACCAATTACTCGTCGTTTGCAGGCATATTACTGTGTAATTTGCCACAGTAATGTTGCGCGCGTTACCACCGTGTTATTTGCCCCAAAACCGATAAGACGCGAAACACATGTAAACCATCATCGTCGATCGGTCTTTTACCGTATTTTGCTGTGTTATCCTTATCGTGTAGAATTAGTACTAGAGTGTACGTAAATTAGGACATGATAGTGTTTTAGAGTTGTTAATTCTTCAAAGAGTGAGCTGATGGGGAAATCCGGTAAAGAGACAATCCAAATAAAAGCGCCGACGATTATTCATTGAGAAATAACCTTACGAATAAGGTTATTTGCCCTTGTGACTTTTCGTGCGATACGCCCGCTTAGTACGTACAAATATGCGTTACACGGTGAATTCTTTTCAGACAGCATACTTTCCGATGTAGCAGTTGTCCCAGAACTTGATGCAATTGGTACATTGCAATCAAACTCATATCAAGTTGTGTCTAATCGAAGGGCTTGGCTGGATGAATTCCACAAGACAACGTCATCTTTGCCTAATGAAGAGGCACTCTACTCCCAATGCACTATCATTGTTGAACAGAACAGCAACAATACTGATGATGCTACTAATTCAGGTGATGATTGTTCAATGACATCCAACGATGATGACGATACGTCCGAGAACTGTTTCTCTACCCTCCACGGGCTATTGCGTGGTATTTTTAAAATTCTCGACCCTATTTTTAAAATTTCCTATCTTTTTAGGTCGCGTGTCTACTAAAAAACCTCGCGCGTTGCACACCTTTACTTTCGAGACAATATCTCGTCACTCCTCAAATAAAATAACTATTTTAGGGTTAAGGATATCATATTCTTTTTGTGACAAGCACTATTTTGTGTAAAACTTATGCACAAATGACTATTTTCATCTTCTCAACTTTTCTGTTGACTGTACTGGCTGTGCACTACTAAACATATTGTACGAGGAATGTTGCAATCATCACTAAGTAGTAATGTATTTACTGTACGGACCATTTTTGCAATCGAAGTATGGTAGTAAGGAAATCTACCGTACAAGAAAACACATCACACACAAAATAATACATTTAATTTTTTCCTTTCAATGATTCATCTTTTTGACCTCCGTCCTTTCGACCCATTCTACTGATATTTTCCTTCAAACAACTCAGCAACATCATGCCTCCTGTTATTAAAACCTCTCTTCTATTCTACTGCCATGATTGCTGGGATAAGAAAGGAAAAAAATCAAAGGAGTTTTTAGGATATAAATCCATTTCAAATGGTAACTTGAAATACGTCTCCACCGGCCTAAGAAAACATCTCTGGCATAGAGATACGTGCCGGGATTTTTACCATAGTCAGGGTCTAATTAAACAAAAGATCTATAACTTCTCCACCTCTATCAAAGTGCAGCCTACCTTGCCATCTGTTCAACATTCTCCGTCAGATTTTGGGATGACTATGACACAAAACGGTCCATCTGTTCCCCCTTCCCATCTCTCCCACCACACCGTTACAAGTCAATCAGCCACGGGTCTTCATTCTGTTCTAAACCAACAGATTGTACATGATGTATTTTTACCGCCAATTGATCGGAACGCAATTGAATCTTACATGGCTGTTTCTGCTGTTCAAGATGAAGATGCATTCCCGCTCAATAATGATATCGACAATGCTGATGACGAGGATGACGATGCCGATGATGCAAATGAAAATAACGACAATAATTCTACCAACAACATAGATAGTTGAGACAACGAAAAAGATCACACTAATGGTTCTGATGTTAACGTTGCTTCTGCTCAGCCAGCCCCTCCACCACCATCTTTTCATGAAATCATTAATCTGAACAAAAGAGAGGTGGCATTTCAAAGCCACACAAAATTACCGCCGCCCCATCATCTTCTTGCCGAATTGGAACTCATGAATTTAATGGCTAGACATAAATTGCCACTGAACACATTCAAATCAATTTTCCAGTGGGCAAAGAAAAGTCAAACGAGACCGGGTTTTGATTTTTGCGATGCCAAAATTAGATCTCGGAAAACAATTTTTGACAATCTCCAATCCAATCTGGGTCTCTCCGATATGAAATTTCATCCTCATATACTGAATTGGTTACCTGATAATAAGCCCACTCAGGTGTATGTCCGTTCTTTTAAGGATGCCATTTATTCTCTTCTTTCTGACCAGCAGCTAATGATAGAAGAAAACCTCTCCTTTCCCGACTATTCCACCCCTCTATCTCCCGACAATAATCCTGAGTTGAATCCTCATTCTGTAATCTCAGAATTGCATCACGGCTTGTGGTGGAAATCTTCTTGGAAAGAAATTTGCAATCCCAATTTGCAAGAAATTCTTGTTCCTATTATATTTTACATGGATGGCATATCTTTGGATGCGCACGGACGACTTACGTTAACACCATTGAACATGACACTCGGTATCTTTAATGTGGAGACCCACTCTTGACCTGAAGCATGGACAACTATTTACTTCCATCCTGACCCCGAATGGGAGTCAACCAGACACCCTTGTCCTGCCACTTCAAAGGAAAAAATTCGGAATCTTCACAATGGTTTGGAAGTAGCGTTTCCTTCCTTCAAAGCCGCGTGTAACAAAGACGGTGGTATCGAATAGAATTATCTTCCGTACGCAAATCAACAGTGGAAGGTAAAAATGAAATTTGCCATTGCCTATGTTATTGGCGGCACAGAACTTCATGATAAATTGTGTGGAAAATACGGGTCCGTCAATAAGGGTGTCATGCAGATGTGCCGTCACTGCAACTGTTATTCTCCGAACATAAACATTCCTTCTGTTCAACCTGCAACAAAGAAGTGGTCGCCTGTTGATTTCCATTGTTTTCCCGGCACAGATCTAAACAATATCAATAAGAACTTCAAAAACAACTCTCATCACAATATCAGGAATGTATTTCATGATCTATGCTTTGGTACGAATCAGAACAACATTCATTTTGCAACTCCCGGTGAATGTTTGCACATGCACCAGCTTGGTACTGCCAAATGGGCTGTCGAGTCAATTGAATTGTTGCTCTGCGGAAGTGTTCCATGTGTTTATGCCCCCAATTTGAAGCACGGTGTGACTGTTGCTAACAGTATTGGCCATTTAGCACAACGGTACGTTGGTTTGTTATCACGCCAGTCTGATAGAGATTTTCCTTGCACCAAATCTGGGCCTCAGCTTTTATCAACCACAAAGAAAGAAGGGCATGATTTCTCTGGAATGCTTATTTCTCTTCTGATTGCTATTGTTTGCAAACATGGATCTGACATTATTGGTGACCATTGTTTCGTAAAGAAATAGATAGAGGTAATTCAGCTCATTCTATCGATGGAAGAATTTCTTAAACATGGTCGGATGAAATATGCTTCCTTAAAGAATCTCCCAAAAATAATCGTGCACTTTATCAATTGTATAAACTCAACATGTCACAGGAAAGGGATGGGAACAAAACTAATCAAGAATCACCTGTACTTTCACTTACCAGATTATATCTCTTTATGGGGAAGTCCCGCAGGCTGGGATAGTGCTCCTAATGAGTCTCACCATAAAACTGAGATTAAAGCTCCTTCCAAGAACACGCAAGGTAATGGTGCATCACTAATCAATCAAACGGCCAAGCGAAAGTCAGAGAAAATGATGCTAAGCCAGGCAACATATCACTACAACTTGAATCCGCCTGATCCTCCTCCAATTGAACGTCCTGATGGTGGCGGTTCTCATTTTCAAATAATGAGAACCGAGAATGGGGAATCAACAATGAAGTGGCTTCGTTCTACGAACAAAACCAAACCATTTTTTCCTTCTAACATACTTGACTTTGTTTGTGATTCTGTGATACCTTTATTGGAGAATCCTTTGCACATTTGTGGAGTTACAGAGCACAATGGTTATGATGTTGCTTGTGGGTCTAATTTTCTATTTTGCTTGCATCCTTCACATAGATCAGACAGTTCTCTGCTCAACTCCGTATGGATGGATTGGTGTTTGATGAAATTGGACTTTGATTTGAATAACAATCCAAAGCTCATTCCGTGCCATCTGCTATGCTTTTTAACTGTACAGAATTTGAAGCAGCCATACAGTAGTATTGGTGGCTATCCAATTGATACAAACGGAATGTATGCTGTGGCTCGTCGGTTTCAAGATGTGCCTAAGAAAACAGCTTCTGAATTTGTCAAACGTGGGCGCCTGATGAATTCTCTCTACCTATTTCATGTCGACACTATCCATTCTGAGCTGGCAGTTGTCCCAGAGCAAGGAGAAGACGGCTGCATAACCAATTGTGATTGGCTCGTGATATCGAATCGCATCTCATGGCTTGATTTCTTTGAAAGCAAAAATGCTGCTACACCACCGTCTTACGAATGTTTGTACAACGCATGCACACTACAGGACGACATCCAGTTGGAACCGTTTGAGATGGCATTGAATGACAACGAATCCAGTGATTATGTATCCAGTTCTGACAGCGATAGTAGTTCTGACAGCAGTTCCAATTGAGAGCAAGGGTGAATGTAACGGCTAACTTTAAATTATTGTTTAATATTATTATAGAGGCTTAGCTCTAAGCACAGTTTTGCGAGATACATACGCACTCATAATATAACTCCCTTCAAATTTGGGATTCGAACAGCTATGTAATACTAATTGATTGAAGAATAGAGTATCGCCTGACCTCAATGGAACTTTCACTCCCAAAGTGGGGAAGACAAAATAATAAATCACCTCATCAGCAGACACTTCCGCTGGAGCAATGACTGTCAAACGACTGTAGTACATATCATCATCTACATGGCATCTAGAATGGTAATTGCGACCGATCGAAAATGCTAATGCCTGCTGCCCAATTGCATTTAGCTTTGTACGAGACAGAATCTGAGACAACACATCCATTTCCTCCGCAACAAATGGTTCCACGTCAATTAAACTATGATGCATATGCTTCACAATTTCAACTTTTTCTCTTCTAGCTCTAGTTTCATGCTGGGATCGACATGACTTTTGAAAACATACACACCATTATTGGAATCCAATGTTTCTGGTCGAATTCCAATGATAGCATAATCATCATTGATACTGCCCCGCTTCACTCCTCTTCCAACGGTTGGTTTTGCTCCAACAATAGCAGGAGCAAATTCTCTCAACAATTGGATATTATTCTTGGAAGCCAGGTGTCGTTCCACTGAACGTCTTGAAACTTTGGCAAAAATGCGCAATGACGGTTTATAATCGTCAAATGCGAGAATATGCTCGTCTTTTGTACTATCCAACATCTCAAAATTGTTGATAGACAATGCCAGTTCCAGTTCATACTTCTTCTTTCCCCCTATTTTGCCACCCCACCAATTTGTTTCCATGTATTTACCTGTTACCACAGTTGATTGGTATTTGTTTTTCAGCGCTATTGTCTTGACAGGTTTGTCAATTGGCTTATTTACCCTCTTCCTCTCCGGTTTTATCTGCAACAATTGTTTATAAGTCTCATTGCTGTTCGACACTGGTGCTGCAATGGTCAGAAAATTTGAAGACATTCTCTGTTTATGTCGTTTCTCATGTTTCCTATTTGCTTTTTGCTTCCTTCCTCGTGCTGACAATTGCTTTCCATTCGTTGTGGTTGGTTTCATTCTTGCCTAGACGGATTGCCGTTGTAGGCGGACAGCAACAATTTGATTTGCCGTTGGAGGAGGAGGAGCAATTCGATGGTGGATCGCTGGTGGAGGAGGAGGAGGAGCGAAGTTGGTGGATCGCTGGTGGAGGAGGAGGAGGAGCGAAGTTGGTGGATTGCCGGTGGAGGAGGAGGAGGAGCGAAGTTGGTGGATCGCCGGTGGAGGAGGAGCAAAGTTGGTGGATCGCCGGTGGAGGAGGAGGAGGAGCGATTCGATGGTGAAGCGCTTGCCGCTGTTGCGAGGTTCCCGGTTGCTTTTTATTTGTTGCGGTTCGATGGTTCCCGGTTGCTTCGCTCATTCCCGCTTGCTTCGATCGTTCCCGCTTGCTTCGATTGCTGCCACGAGATGTGCCGATGCTGATGCCGATGCCGAGCAAGGATAGACGGATCTTGGTCTTCTGCTGGTAGAACGCCGTTTGTTAAATATCCACACAATACAGCTTGGTCTTCCGATAGTCCACACAATGCGGCTTGGGCTTCCGATTGTACTTGCTTGAGTTCTATTTGACAGTACGGTCGCTGTTCTCGGTGTTGCAACTTGGTCTTCTGATAGCACGTCGTCTTCTTGTGGTTCTTCTTCCAAGTATTTCGACGTTGTAGTGCGAATATCTTGGTCTTCTTCGGGGTTCTTCTATTGATTTCCGAATATTCCTGTCCTATTTCGGTCATGGTAGTCTTCCGAGAGTAAATCGTCTTTCACGAGTATCTCTTCTTCTGTCGGAGGAACCAAAGAACGGTTGCGGCGAAAGAACTAACCGGAGGAGCCAACGAAATGACCAAGCGAAGGTGCGGCGGTCGTGTCGGGGGGATGACCGAAGGGATGTTCCAAAGGAGGAACAAACGTCGGTGTTGAGTGTGTCAGCAGGCTTGCCTTTCGCTAGTTACTCCACAATGGACTCCTTTGGTCTTTCGTCGTGTCAGCGGTCTTGTTCTTGGGGAAGGGGTCCGGTCTTGCTATGTTTGTTGTCGGACGATGACTTTAGCCTGCCTGTTGTAGTAGCTTGGCACCAACTCACAATGCGGATGCCGACGCCGGTGTGGATGCCGGTGTGGATGCCGGTGTGGATGCCGATGCCGATGCCGATGCCGATGCCGATGCCGATGCCAATGCCAATGCCAATGCCAATGCCGATGCCGTTGTTGCCATTGCCGTTGTTGCAAATCTTACTGCTGCTGCTGTTGCTATCGCTGTGACGATCCTATGATAATTGAACAAAATGGGTGAGTATCTATTGATGTAGTAGAGTAAATACTAACAAAAGAATAATATAATCTACATGCCACTAACCAAGACTGTGCTGTTGCTGTTGCTGTTGCTGCTGTTGCCGACGATTGTTGTTGCTGTTGCTGTTGGCGACGATTGCTGTTTGCGGATTGATTGCTGTTGCCGACGATTGCTGTTGCTGACGATTGCTGTTGCGGACGATTGCTGTTGCCGACGATTGCTGTTGCCGACGATTGCTGTTGCCGGTGATTGCTGTTGCCGTTGATTAAATAATAACAGAACGACATTGTTAGAATAATGTTTCAACTTCTTTCGATTGGCAATTTCATTCCTTGTTGCCGTTTGTATGTTTACCATTTATTCGTACTGTCGTTCCGACAATCGTCCCGATGAAATTGTTGTTGCTGCTGCTGCCGTAGATTACTTCTTACTCCTACGTCACGAAAAACAGTATCTTGTTCCTGTTGATATAGATGCAATGGGAGGTTTGTTGCCTTCAAGATGTATATGTTTGTGGGCCAATTCAAACAAAAATGTCTATCCAGCCATTCCCCTCTTATCCAATGCTAACTACTTCTTTTCCAGTACAAGGCTGTTATTTCGGACTAAAATATCTGACAACAGATCCTCCGGCTCTTTTAAAGAGGTTTCGGATCAAACGTTCTTGGACGGAGTGTTGATTGCAATAACCAACATCCTAGTCAAATAAGTTGGATGTAAGAAGGCAGATTATGAAGTGATTGTTTTTTTTGTCGCGAGGTAGAAAAAGTGTGTCTTTTTGTTTGTCGCAAGGTAAGAAAAGATTATTACTGTTTGTGTGGGAGAGAGTTTTTTTTTCGCGAGGTAGGAAAAAAAATCATCAATCAATCGAAGTAGAGAATACTTCAAATTCTGTAGAATTCTACAGGATTTTGTACAAGTGTAGAATTCTACACGTTTTTTGTACTAGATAATTCCTAGTAGTGAATCCTACGTAGGTTTCTACGCCTGTAGATTCGTACACGCTTTTTGTACTAGATACATACTAGTATTGAATCCGCGTAGGTTTCTACGCCTGTAGATTCGTACACGCTTACTAGAAAATTCCTAGTATTTAACCTGCGTAGGTTTCTACACGAGTAGATTTCTACACATTTTTTGTACTAGATAATTCCTAGTAGTGAATCTGCGTAGGTTTCTACGCCTGTAGATTCGTCCACACTTTTCGTACTAGATACATACTAGTATTGAATCCGCGTATGTTTCTACGCCTGCTGTAGATTCGTACACACTTTTGGTACTAGATAATTCCAAGTATTGAACCTGCGTAAGTTTCTGCGCGAGTAGATTTCTATACGTTTTTTGTACTAGAAAATTCCTAGTATTGAACCTGCATAGGTTTCTACGCAAGTAGATTTCTACACGCTTTTCATACTAGATACATACTAGTATTGAATTGGCGTAAGTTTCTACACCTATAGATTCGTACACACTTTTTGTACTAGATAATTACTAGTATTGAATCGGCATAGATTTCTACGGGAGTAGATTTCTACACGCTTTTTGTACTAAATACACACTAGTATTGAATCCGAGTAGGTTTCTATACAAGTAGATTCCTACACGCTGGTTGTACTAGATAAATACTAGTATTGAAACCGCGTAGGTTTATACACGAATAGATTACTACACACTTTTTGTACTAGATACATACTAGTATTGAATTCGCGCAGGTTTCTACGCGAGTAGATTACTCCGCACTTTTTGTAATAGATACATACTAGTATTGAATCCACGTAGGTTTCTATGCGAGTAGATTACTACACACTTTTTGTACTAGATAAATACTAGTATTGAATCCGAGTAGGTTTCTACGCGAATGCATTACTGCACGCTTGTTGTACTAGATACATACTAGCATGAATGTATTTTTGGTTCAATTCCTGGGCACAAAGTGAGTTATTGGGTAATGACTCAAAAAGTATCTGGTCCAAGCCATGAATACATTCATCATGACTCATCAAATGCATATTGGGAACAACTTTGTCATACAGAATGCCCAAAATGTTGTGGTTTGACTCTCCAAATGGCAAACATGGGGGTATTTTTGGTGCAATTCCAGGGCACAAACTGACTTATTGGGTAATGACTCCAAAAGTATCTGGTCCAAGCCATGAATACATTCATCATGACCCATCAAATGCATATTGGGAACAACTTTGTCACACACAATGCCCAAAATGTTGTGGTTTGTCTCTCCAAATGGCAAACATGGGGGTATTTTTGGTGCAATTCCAGGGCACAAACTGACTTATTGGGTAATGACTCCAAAAGTATCTGGTCCAAGCCATGAATACATTCATCATGACTCATCAAATGCATATTGGGAACAACTTTGTCACACAGAATGCCCAAAATGTTGTGGTTTGACTCTCCAAATGGCAAACATGGGGGTATTTTTGGTGCAATTCCAGGGCACAAACTGACTTATTGGGTAATGACTCCAAAAGTATCTGGTCCAAGCCATGAATACATTCATCATGACTCATCAAATGCATATTGGGAACAACTTTGTCTCACACAATGCCCAAAATGTTGTGGTTTGACTCTCCAAATGGCAAACATGGGGGTATTTTGGGTGCAATTCCAGGGCACAAACTAACTTATTGGGTAATGACTCCAAAAGTATCTGGTCCAAGCCATGAATACATTCATCATGACCCATCAAATGCATATTGGGAATTGATGTAGCAAACCGGATGAGGGGAACGGTAGTGAAGTACAGACCAGCCGGGGAACCACCTTGAGTATACAGCGCACGTACTTCGAGAAAGATCTCACTGTATCAGCAGCAACATCGGTGCGTACGGAACATTCCCTGTAGGTACACCAGTACAAATCTTACTGGGAATTCTGTAAGCATCGAATTCTGCAAGCATTGAGTTCTGCAAACATCGAATTCTGCAAGCAAATCTCTGCAGATACAGGCTAAGCGCAAGCAAATCTCTGCAAATACAGGCTAAGCGCTAACAAGCCTGTAGAGGATTCCCCCAGCAGAATACAAGCCCACAGCTCACTCTTTTGCTCCTAAACTGATTAGTAGTAGAATAAGTAAATAAATAGGTAACATGTCCTGGTCCAATAGTTATCCTATTGTACCCGTACGACAAGCCTATCTGTTGGTCCCCTAGCCTTGCCTACTGTACCTGTCCTGGTCCCCTAGTACTGCCTAGTGTACCCATACAGCAGTCAGTCTCTTACTAACACACTCACACCTCAACAGCTCCCCTTTGTCACCTTACAATAGGCCTGGCCTTGATAGACACTGCACGAGAAGCGAATCGATCGACTCACGCTTGAAAGAGACCGGCGACTCTGACGGCTCTCTGCATCTCCAAGTCCACGCACCTCCCTACCGCACCTAGTCTCTGCTAATCGATTTGGCCACGACCTGTCTGCACCTCCAGTCAATCGACTCGCGCTTGAAAGAGACCAGCGACTCCGACGTCTCTCTGCGCCTCCAAGCCCCTCCTCACACCTCCATACGTCTGACGTACCGCACCTAGTGTCTGCTAATCGATTTGGCCACCTGTCTGCACCTCCAGGCGATCGACTTGCGCTTGAAAGAGACCGGCGACTTCGACGCCTGCACCTCCAAGTGCATCCCGCGCCTCCAATCAGTTAGCCGATTCCTAAGATACCGACTTCCCCAACCGGCTACACCTCAAAGCATCCAGCCGACTCGATTTTGGTCTCCACAGATTCCTCCAAGCTGCCGACAATCCGCACCTCCCGACCGGCGACTCTGACGTCTCCCTGCGCCTCCTCCTCCTAAGATTCGACAATCCGCCCAAGTAGCCAGTCGCTTCCCTTCTTCCATCCATCTCCAAGCGCAGTTACAACATGCTGACCTACACCAAGTATTGCCAGACCACCACCAGCCCCCTTGGAGTGGGACCTGCCCGGGACTTGGCCTACCAAACCATCTATGACTACTTTGCTGAGGAAACAGCCACCCCCATACTCCTGGGCCGGCTCTTGGACCTCTTCGAACCAGAACCTGTGGGGGCCCTAGGAATATTCCTGACCGACACCTTTGGAAGGGCGCGCCTCCGATTGGTGCACGGCCTCCAGAAGTACCCAGGGCCCTTAACCGCGCCAAGTACCAACAAGGGCAAGGCCTTTGGCTACCTGGATGACATCGAAGGCAATGCAGGAGAGTTAGTGCTAGTGGATGCTGCCCTACTCAAGCAGGCGCCGGAGACCCTGGTGCTGTCCCTCGACCGCCACCTTGACGTCATCAAGCATGCTCACCATTCCCACATGATCCCCATGGTGCTAGGTGATGATCCTCACATGGAGGTCATCACCCCCTACAAGGCCTGCTTCATCCCCTTCCAATTGGTGCCCCTACTCCTAGGCAAGGGCCTTAGTCCAATCCAAGCCTTGAATATCATCTACTCCTACCTCGACACACTCAACCTGGCACTCACCTGCACCCCCTACTGAATACCCTCCGAGCTGCAGGTACTGACCCCACCATTGCCGATGGAGGTGTCCACTTTGCCACACCCGGCACCCCCTTTCAAGGGGAGCCCGGCCTAACCTTGTACATGCAAAATCAGGTACTATACCGGGACCTCCCGGGCTTGAAGCACCCCTCCCATCCGGGGCAGCAGCCGGCACCCGGCCAGCCAGCCAGCAGGGGTAGATCCCACGCTGGCAGCTACCCTTACCTCCCTTGCCAACCAACAGGTCAAGCTCAGTGAGGGCCTAGACCAGCGTCGCCCCCCAGCCACTGTCAAGAACACCTGGGGCCCCTTGTACACCCAGCGCCTGCTACTGCTATACGGCAAGCTCGAGGAAGCCGACCTACCCCCCATCTACCAAGCCTGGTCCCAGAAGGGCAAGCACAAGAAGACCCACATGATCTTCCAGAGCCAAGCGGCCACCTGTGCCGCCAAGTTCCTCATCCAAGCCCCCTTGATCACCACGGCTGCACTCAAGAAGCTCCAAGATGGCAACTTTCATGGGACGGACCCTTTTGACGTGGCAGACGGCATCCTCCCGCTGGCTTTCACTCCCCCCGGTGGATCAGCAGCCTCCTTGAAGAGGGAACAGGAAAATGCAGCAACTGTGGCCGCCTATGACACCATGATCTCCACCGAAGGCAACTCCCTCACCCTGAGAGATTCCCTGGAGCTCCAGAAGACCAAAGCCTACCTACCCATCAACTGGACTGAAGCTACCACCCAACTGGAAAGCTATCTGGCCGTCCTGGCCACCCTTCTACCCATGCATCACCCCGTCGTGCAGGGCTACCAGAATGGACTCGCCAAGCTCAAGCTCCAGCAAATGCCCCTCCGCCGAGCAATTGCCGATGAACTGGGCAAGCTCATCACCCCCTCCGTTGTTGTATACTACTTCCAGATCCGGGTGCGAGGTTGGCTCAAAGAACAATGGGGATCAACCTTCACTGTCCCTTCCCCCAACTTGCCTTCAGAATCACCCAGAACCTCTACTGGCTCCCCAATGTCACCAATTTGCCGGCTCTGCGACACCTACGCCGCATCGCCGCCGTGGCCGCCCCTGCTGCAAGCCAAGGCCCCACCAAGCCAAAACCTACCCCCAGTCCCAACCAGGGCTCCTCAGGGGGAGCCCGGGTGTCCAACCCAAGTCTGGATCCCCGGCTACAGGTCTCTGGCGTAGCCAACAAAGTGAAATACTCTCGGCTGAGGGAGGTCATTGCGATCATGAGAGACAAAGGCACCACTCCCTTGTCTCATCCAGATGGCAGAGACAGGTGCCATTCCTGGCACCTTTGGGGAAACTGCTACACCAACTGCAGGAACATCCATGACCATGGTGCCATCACCAGCAGTGAACAGGACCAAGTCTGGACTTGGTGCCAAGCCGCCTTTGGTGTCTGACCAAATGGCAAGCGCCCCTTTGGCGCGTTGACCCTGCCCTCTCAATCACCGAGGGGGGCCCTGCCTTCCTCACAACGACTATCTACCCCCCCCATCTATGCCTGCCTCACGACAACTACCTATGCCTCCATCTAAGCACTTACGAATCACACATGAATTAGGTAAGCACAAACCGCACGCGCGCGCATGTACCCCTCTCGCCTTGTATGTGCCTCCCAAACTTCCTACAGGTTCCAAGACCCCCCCCATCCCAAGTCCCCCCTCCCCACGGCCTAGGTCCGAGTCCCTAGTCCCTCCTACAGCTTCGGCATCACAGGGTTGCCTAGGCCCGAGCTCCTAGTCAACCCCACCACCCCATTGCCTAGGCCCGAGCTCCTAGTCAACCCCACACCAACGCCTAGGCCCGAGCCCCTAGTCACGGCACCACTCTCCGTTCCCCTAGTAACTACATCCCCCTACCCCGTCGACAGGCTGGACGTGCACATCAACCGGGCTATCACTGTCTACAACAACAGCACTAGCTGGGGGTACTTCATCCGGACCATCCGAGGACGGGGTGACATCCATCCTGATGTAGCCACCATCCCCCACCCAGCGGGGAGCCTCCTTGCCTGCTATGGCAAGGAGGGCACCCCCGCCACCATGTCCAGGCCCCCTTGGGATCAACCTCGAATTGCAGCTGCCCTCCAACAGGGTCCCCACCAATCCTCCCACCAGGGCATTGACTTCCTGCGCGAGGAGTATGCCGACATGATGGACAAGCAACAATGGACTGTTCTCCCAGCCAGCCTCATCCAGGACCTTCCTGGACTCCGACTGAGCCCCCTTGGCTTAGTCCCCCAATGAGGCCGACGCCCACGGATGATATCCGATTACACCTACTCGGACGTCAACCAACACACCATCCCTCTTGCCCCTGCAGACGCCATGCAGTTTGGCCGGACACTCCTGCGACACCTCACCAAACTGCACCGCGCCAACAACAGGTTTGGTCCAGTGTATATGTCCAAGATTGACCTCGCCGATGGCTTCTACCACGTCCGATTGCACCCAGACGACACCATGAAGCTAGGTGTCCTGTTCCCCTCTCACCCCGGCAAAGCTCCGCTCATTGGCATCCCCCTCACCAACCCTATGGGGTGGAAATCCAGTCCTCCCAACTTCTGTGCCTTCACTGAAACCATTGCAGACTTGGCCAATGCCACTCTTGCCACCGGGCTTGCCGAGGCCCGTCTCACCCCCCATCGGTTGGATCTCCCCTCTGAAACTACCCCAGCCGCGCCTCCCATTGACGCCCCCGCTCTGGCCATCCATCCGCCGCCTCCTCCTCCTGCTACTTCCTCCACGCCGCCCCTGCCCCCTCCTCGTAGCACCGCTCCCAGCAAGTTGCCGGTTCGCTACTGGGATGTCTATGTGGATGACTTCTGCGGCCTTGCCCAAGGCAACCAATGGACACGCCGCGCCATCAAGCGCGTTCTCTTCCACTCCCTCGACACCGTCTTCCAGCCCCTTGATACTGGGGACACCCCCTTCCGGCAGGAGCCTGCTTCCCTCAAGAAAATGCTCCAAGGGGAACCCACTTGGACCACCAAGAAAGGTATCCTCGGCTGGCTCATTGATTCCGTCAACAAAACCATCAGCCTTCCTCCCCATCGGGTGGCCTGCCTACAGGAGATTCTCCACTCCATCTCACCCACCCAGCGCCATGTCCCCCTCAAGCAATGGTACCAAGTCCTTGGGGAACTTTGGTCAATGGCGCTGGCCATTCCTGGCTCCATTGGCCTCTTCTCCATTCTCCAAGAAGCCTTCCGCCACCAGGAACCGGACAGGCAGCGACTCCGGCTCACCAAGCGCGTCCACAGCTTTCTTCGCGACTTCCAATGGCTTGCCAATGATCTCTCCAACCGGCCTACCTCCATTGCCAAGCTCGTGCCGGACACCTTCCCTGCCACCTTGGGCGCCTGCGATGCTTCAGGTCTGGACATGGGGGGCATCCATTTTGTCCCCCTTCCCACGGGCGCCGTGCAGCCCGTCATGTGGCGGCATGCGTTCCCCAAGTGGGTCTCAGCCCAGCTCGTCTCCTATGACAATCCTGAGGGCTCCATCACCAACAGTGACCTCAAGCTGGCTGGTTCCATTGCCCACAATGATATTCTGGCCCAGGCTGCTTGTGTCCACGCCCGCACCACCCACAACTGCTATGACAACACAGCAGCTGTCTATTGGCAACGCAAAGGCGCCACTACCACTACAGGCCCTGCAGCCTACCTCCTCCGGCTCCAGTCTCTGCACCAGCATCTCTTTCACTATGTCCCCCTTAGGGATTACATCCCAGGCCCCGCTAACCACCTAGCGGACCTCCTCTCTCGCTCTGACCTCTCTGACACTGCCTTGCTCCATCACTTTAACACAACCTACCCCCAGGACTTGCCCTGGACCTTATGCCACCTTTGGCCACCCATGCATTCCGCGCTGACCTTGGCGCTGTCCAGAAGACCATGCGAGCTTCAGTCACTGAGCTCTACGCCAAGCGCAAGGATGCCCATTGGGACCAATGGGTTCAATTCTGTTTGTCTCAAGGTTTTGACCCGCGCCTCCAGTCCATTCAGGATCCAATCCCCATCCTCCAAGTCTGTGCCAAACCCCTCCACGATGGCCACCTCTCTCGTAGCCACAAGCCCATCTGATCTTGCACAGTATCGGACACCATCAGGTCAGTGGGCCAGACGCTCGCGCGCTTGGGGTCCAAAGACCCTCGAACCGACTCCACAGGCAGTCCTGATTTCTGGCTGACTGCCCAGTTCAAGGCCTATGCCAAGCTGGGCCCGGCCCCCTCCTGGGTCAAGCCGGTCCCCATCACCCTCGTGATGCATGCCCTCCACTTTGCATACCATGAGTCCCCTACCCCCACCCGACAGGCCATTGCAAACATGATCTGCATCGCCTTCTTCTTCTGTCTACAACCTGGTGAGTACACCGGTACTACCACAGATGACCAAGCCTTCCATCTACGGGACGTCTTGCATGATGCGCTACTTACATCAGCAATCCCTCCCCATCTTCAAGAATCTTGCCTCTGTCATGTTCAACAATGGAACATACTCCTTCCTGCCCGAGGAATGGGTTCCGGCCGCGGACCCCACTCCTGCTGGCAGCTCTCTTTGAGGCACCCTGGGGCCTCTTCCCTCCCTCACTCTGCTCCAAGCTCACGCTCGCGCTCACGCTCTCCACGCCGTTCCCACCCGGTGGCTTATGGCCCAATGACAGAAAAGGCTTAACAGCCAGAGGCTTTAACCGCCCATGCTGTTAAGCCCAAATGTACGCCGGTGTGTGTGGGCAAAGCAAACTAAGGGACCAGCCTCTTGGTAATACCACCAGAGTTCCAGATCCCCCTCTAGCCCTGCTTAACCCACCAACCCACCAATGAACTACAAGCATTTCACATCCATTACTACAAGTAGAATAGCTACTGAAGCTATCACAAACATAGCACGTTATAGCAACTTTGTCACACACAATGCCCAAAATGTTGTGGTTTGACTCTCCAAATGGCAAACATGGGGGTATTTTTGGTGCAATTCCAGTGCACAAACTAACTTATTGGGTAATGACTCCAAAAGTATCTGGTCCAAGCCATGAATACATTCATCATGACCCATCAAATGCATATTGGGAACAACTTTGTCTCACACAATGCCCAAAATGTTGTGGTTTGACTCTCCAAATGGAAAACATGGGGGTATTTTGGGTTGAATTCCAGGGCACAAACTAACTTGTTGGGTAATGACTCCAAAAGTATCTGGTCCAAGCCATGAATACATTCATCATGACCCATCAAATGCATACTGGGAACAACTTTGCCACACAGAATGCCCAAACTGTTGTGGTTTGACTCTCCAAATGGCAAACATGGGGGTATTTTTGGTGCAATTCCAGGGCACAAACTGACTTATTGGGTAATGACTCCAAAAGTATCCGGTCCAAGCCATGAATACATTGATCAGGACTCATCAAATGCATATTGGGAACAACTTTGTCACACAGAATGCCCAAAATGTTGTGGTTTGACTCTCCATATGGCAAACATGAGGGTATTTTTGGTGCAATTCCAGGGCACAAACAGTCTCATTTGGTAATGACTACCAAAGTTTTTGTACCAGGCCATGAATGCATATCACATGACTTATGAAATGCATGTTGGGAACAACTTTTAAATGCATATTGGGAACAACTTTGCCACGCACAGTACAGAAAATGTTGTGGTTTGTAGATTTCAATTTCCTTTTGAAACTGGCTGTTGAGCTGACTCAATCCAAAGGCAAAGAGGGCGACAGGAGCTGTGGCTGCAGGCCGGTTGAGGTGCTGGTCTGTTGTGTTCTAATATTTCTCTGATATCCACTATGACTGGACGCTAATCCAATCAGATATATTCTGACTATCGACAAACGACGCAGTCAGTTAGATCTTAGGCTTATAGTTCTACAATGGGACGCAAAAGGGGCGTCCGGTGCAAGGTTTAAGGTTGAATAATCAAATAATCTAAAAGTATGCGCTTTAGCTTGCTGGAGAGCAAGATAGCACTTTAAGGCGTGCTGCCGCTAATACAGCACGATACAAATACGAGTATTTTGTACGGTAAATTACCGTGTTGTCGGAAATACAACACGGTATATCGTGTAATTCGTGTTGCCGCTAATACAACACGTATTTTGTGCAGCAGAAGAGATAAACAAGTTCGTGAGCAAGCGTCCAAACCTCTGCTGCCTTTTCTTGAAAACAGAACACTTAACAGAAAACAGCAGATGCTCGTATCTGGCATGCATTCTTTCTTCGATCTCTAAGTATCAAATATTTCGATCGTACGAGTGACGATCACTTGGCTCGCAAGATTGAGCCATTTGGTCAATAATGAGATACTTGGCTCACAAGACCGAGCCATTTGGTCAAAAATGAGATACTTAGCTCACCAAATTGAGTCATTTGGTCCATAATGTTAAACATCATGATTCTCACGCAACCAAACTGAATGCGTGCAATTAAAGAGGCCGCGCGCATCTGAAAGAATGAGATACCATTGTACCGTTGTTACATATTGCTACGCCGGACATGAAAGGAATTTAATACTCCCCATGTGTCCACGCGAAAGTTCTCTAAGATCCAATGCAGTCATCCTGCAACAAATCGCCTGTGTTTCCACAGTAGTGAAAGAGAGGCTTGAGCAATGGATTCACTACTGAGTGTCCCCAATGCTTGGTGAGAATATCAGCACAGTTATCCTTGCCGGCAAGATGTTGCATGAGGATGAAGCCTCTTGCGATCATGCTCCTAACATAGTGATATGAGAGAATGTGGTGTCACTTGTGGAGTCGCGCATATGGAAATGTAGACGTTTGGATCATCTTTTCATTGTCTCCCCATGTGTAGGACGTGTCATGTACTCTAGTACCAAGATACCTGAATGACTGTCGGATGTCAACAATTTGCTTGATGCAGGTTCTAGCAGATACAAATTCAGCGCCAAAGGTGGCTGTTTCAGATTTTGCTTGCTTCTTGGAGAACCACATAATGGGGGTCTTGTTTGCAAAATGCAGGATACCAGTGACAGCTTTACCACTTAGAATGTCATGCATTAAGTTTGCATCATAGAAATGAGACAACACAACAACCTTACCCAGTGGTTTAGGAGCATCGCTTGGTAGGTCTTCAGAGTGCTCCCCATATACGGTATTGGACCAGTCTGTGTTGGTGCCTTCAGTTAGTACAAAATCAGGAGCTCCCGCACGGAATCTAATGAGATGCTTAAGGCTTTGAGTGATATGAATGAAACACTGGACAAGCAGCTAAAAGATTACATCAAAAAACATTGGTACCATAACATGAAGTTCCCTATCGGTGACGAGGTAACGGCGCATGTAATACAAAAGGCTGTTAAAACAAATATGGTTATGGTGCCACCAAATATTCCAATGGCGTCATTCTCTTTCTTTTATAGGAAACGCGTAGGGACAGTACTGACTGCATTGAGGCACAACTCACAAACATTAGCAAGAAAAAATTGGATAGGCAAATACAGGTTGGGGAATTGGTTGTTTAAATTAGGAATTTTGGAATCTATTTTTGGTCCGACAACACTAACATGCTGCCTGTTGATACTGATGATACTTCCGTACAGCCAATTACAGAAAAGGTTGAGTCCCTATCACCTTCCCTGGTACTGTTGCAGTTATTCAAGACACAGAATATGAGGACACAGGTATTTTAAACCCTCAATACAGAAAATACAATGACGCGGAAAATGAAGACTTTTATTATTTTGTTACAAGAATCATGTCGGCAATCAATCCGACAAATTCCAATTTCAAACAACGGAAGGAGAGGCACTTGCTGAGTGATATATTAACTATAGCAGATGAAGCATTTGCATTGGTACTGATCTACAATGAGCATCATGTATGGGTGAACCAGCAGCGGCGAAAGGGTGATGCCACAATTCCGCGACAACAAAAATTCTGCGATTCAGACAGTGGAAGCAGAAATGGATGGATGGAGGAAGGACGAGAGTTGTTCAGTGACTTGTGCGACAAAATTGGCGAGATGCGAAAACACCCAGAAACAGGAAGGAAATTGGAAGAAATGATGAGGGAGAGATTTAGGAATGAAAGTTCAACAGATTACACCAACAATAAGCATGGTGTCGCAAATATTACTAGTAGCAGCTCCACTAATTGTAGTGGACCAAAAAAGAAAAAGAAAAGAAACGTCTATATTGATCCAGAAATAACAGCATCGATGAATGAAAGTTTATCTATTGGTGAACTAATGTAGAAAATAACAGTACATACATAATACAAAACTACTACTAATTATGAACTTAATATTGAGAATATTAGAAATGGAGGATTCGTAATACGTTGCAATAGGAATAAATCAAGCATAATAGAATCTACATTTTAAAAAGGGAATATTGTAGTCGAGAAATAGAATTCACTAACTAGGGGAGCACTATCGAATTGTTATTTGGGAGATTAATATTTTAGAATTAATACTGAGTAAAGATTTCGTTTTTATTCGTGAATAGAAGTAAGTGTTGTTTGTACAGAATAATAATTCGGTTCTGCTAGAGACTGAAATAAATTATTTTTATTCGAGAGTAGAGTAATGTGCATCACGCGCACAGAAATAGTGCTGAGTTTACATATACCCTTATACGATCGTCGCGAATTTCAGGGTGTCAAGAAATATTGCCGGTGTTAAAATCACGCACAAAATTTGTGCGCGAGAAGTAAATTCGAACCCCACGAAACAGTTCAACACAACTACCTTATCCAGGGGTTTAGGAGCATCGCTTGGTAGGTCTTCAGAGTGCTCCCCATATACGGTATTGGACCAGTCTGTACTGGTACCTTCAGTGAGTACAAAATCAGGTACGCCCACTCTGAATCTGATTGTGAAGTGCCAAAACTTGGAGATGTAACCGTAGATTCTTTTGGCTCTATTGAGATGACCTTCCCTGGGTTGCACTCGGAAGCTTGACAATGTCATAACAGCAGTCTGCACATCAAAACGTCCAATAGCTATGACCCATTGAAGTGAGCCAATCATGCTTTGATACTTTTGGATATCAGTATCTCCTAGGAATGATGATGAGTCTAGCTCTGGGTGATCATTCTCAGCAAGAGGTGAATGGAATCGGGTGGTAGGTTTGCAGCCAAACATTTGTTCATATGATGCCTCCATTTTCTCGATGAACTTGATAGGGTTCATGCAGAGCACACCATGTTCATCTCTTTCGAATCCACATCCCAAATGAAAGTTCATTGGCCCAGAACCCTTTAATTTGAAATTATAAGGCTCAGACTGTAGGATAACCAGAAAGGTTTCAGGATCAGCCATACATAAGCAAAGGCCGTCAACATATGTGCATATGAGCTCATACACTGGCTCCCCATGTTTGTTGTTGCCAGGCTTGATAAAGATTTCAGGCTCTGCTTTGGATCGTTCAAAACCTAGTTCAACAAGGCAGGCAGCAAGTAGATCACCAAAACACTTGCCAGAGGAGCGGAGTCCATATAGAGCCTTGTAAATCACTAGAAGGTGGCCTTCGAGTGGGCCAAATTCAGCGCCAGCCTTGATACATACTTTCTCACAGGTGACAGCTTCGAGGTATGCATTGCCAATGTCAGTTCCCCATGCTTTCAAGCTATTCAGCTCAGCAAGGAATAGGCACATGCGCAGGCCCCGAAGGGAAACAACGCCTGCATATACACTGTGAACAGGAGCTTCAGTGAGATTGCCATTTGCAACTAGCCGGGCTTTGTGTTGACCATCATGCTTGACCGCATAAATCATGTGGACCTTGATCTGTTGGAAGCCACTGGGTATATTACTAGCCTTGTAGATACCTTTGTCAATAAAGGTGTCATACTCTTGCAGCTGCAACATTTCCAGAGCTATGGCATCCTGCCATTTGGTGTTGCCATTGGCTGTATCAAACTGGATGGCTTTTTCATGATTGCGAGGTACCTTGAACCCATACTGGTACTGAGGAGCAGTTCGGAAGGAGCGAAGCTTGGCTTGGTGGATTAGCCTGTCTAGCTTCTTGGTTCTTCAGGCAAGGGAAACAATGCGTTTGAGATGTTTCCAACCAGGTTTATCAAGCATGTTGTTGTCTTTGGCATATTTGGCCACAGTAACAGGGTCATCTGCAGCTACATTGGATAGCGGCTCATATGTCCGTTCAATATTTTCCCATTCAATCCATAGGTTATATTTGGAACCTTTGTATTGAGGATGCTTGTTCTCAAAGGGAACCTTGATGACCAAGTATGCGTCGGAATGACCAAAGTTTGCCATCTTCTTGAGTGACATCCCGATGGATGTAGTTCATGACATCATTGTAGGCGATGATATCTTCAAGCTCATCATCTGTATGCTTGCACTTGAACTTGATGAAGTCCTTGTTTTGCTCAAGGCTGTTTTCAACATCAACAACTGTCATTCTTTTCTGGGTGCCATCAGGGAGGGGCATAAGAAAGGAGTGACCTTGCAAGTCGGCAACAGGGATAGCAGGGATGGTGATGGGTTTGCCATCAGCGTCAAATTGGGCATTGCCTTCTTCATCAGTAACAACTACGTCGGATGGGCCAACAGATGGGGTAGCAGGATTGGTGGTTGGAGGTGGAGCTTCACTAACATCAAAATATGCTAGCTCAGGGGGACCAAAATCATCTTCAGTGACAGGGAGACCGGCAGGGGTTTTGCTGAAGATGTGGGGTGTTGGAGGACCATCCAGAATCTCCCCATAGTTGGCAGGAAGTGGAGAAGGTACAAAACTTCGCGAATTAGGAACCTTGGAATAAAGAAAATTAGGCAAGGATGGCTATGGAGAAGATGGTGCGGGGGTAGGTTCAGCCGGTGGAGGATTCCGATAGGAGGGACTGTCACCAGAGGACGGAGGGGTGAGAGAAGCATCTTTGGACTTGCGCCATGCAAGGAAGCCATCATCAGTAAACAAGCCAGCACGCTTGTTTCGATGTTCAGGGTTTAAAGCAGTGCGGACACCAGAGCGATCAAGAAGCTTGTTGGTGATGGGATCCCAGATTTGAAAACAGAGACTATTCCCAACATGCTCAGCAATGCCAACAAAATGGCCAAGGCATTCAGTGGTCTGAGAGCCAAACTGGGTGTCAGGAGTCTTGTAATAGACAGGTTCAAACCAAAAGAAACTGAGATAGGGGCTGATGTCACCTAGGGTACCAGTGGCAATGTAGAATGGCTGTTTGTTGAAAAGAGTAGGATCAGATAAGTGGTTAAGTAGACGGCCAATGTAGGTCATGCACAAGAGCCAGAGGTGAGGTGGGGTGCCTGTACGATCCATAACCCGGTTAACAATGCGTTTGAATGTCTGGTACCGGCGTTCGAAGAGGTTTTGGTGCTGGTAATAGGGTTCACTTTGCCATAAGCCAATCCACATCATTTTGAGGTAGTCAAGAACATTCTTGCTGGACTGGTAGGATCCATGATCACAGAGAAGTCGAAGCGGTCTACCCCATTGCCAAACGAAATTTTGAAGACAGGGTAGGAAATCAGCAGTACTTCTCATCTCTTCTACATGAATGATATGAGATTTCCGACCGAAGAAAACCTGTGCGAGCTTGGAGCCACCATTGATGGCGGGGGTATCTGAGTAGATAACATCAGATAGGACATCATCATTGAAAGGGCGGACATTCATGGCGGGCTGTGGGGATTGGAATCTTTTAAATATGTTGCCATCTGGACTGAGGGATAAGGAGCCATATTGGGTGGAATTGCTGAAGGTAGCCTTGATGCGATCAAGGGAGACCCATCCAAAGAAAGGTTTCAAGGACAAATAATCCATATCAGTGGGTGAATGAATATGTGGCGCAGCAGTGAGGTAATTGGAAGAAGAGCTTATGGAACACCTACCGAGCACTTCTTGATGGATATAATCAGACGGACTGAGCCAGAAGGATGTATCAGCAGTATCCAACGACTGAAGGACTGGAGTTGCGCTGCGAGACATGAATGAGGTAAATGCAGGAGAGGAGCCAAGGTTGGCATCTCGAAGCGTGCCAAATTCATCATAATGCTGATATGGGAGCAAAGTGGCAAGAGGAGGGTATTTCTGAAGGAAGGTGTCATCTTGGGGGGTATAGGTGCCATCAAGTACAGATGGGTTCCAATGCTGATCACTTGTCATGATAACATGAGGAAGCCGGGCAAATTCTTCACTGGTGTATTTGCGCATTGCAATATAGGGCAATCCATGTTGAATGTTGAGTGGGAACACATGCCCGTCGGTAGTGGTGATGACTTGGGTCCCAGCAGCCTTGATAGAGGTATCATCAACGAGTGAGAAGTATGCTTCCATCTGTGGAGAAGATAGGATGGATGGATGCTGACCAGTGTAGGCACACTCGTGAAAGATGATGATGACAGGTCCTCTGTTGGAAACAGAATAGGCGCCACATGTTGCAATAGGGATGTTCTGGATCTGGTGATTGTTGATGCCAGTGACATTGACATACCTCGGGGGAATATCCTTAGAGATGAGACATGCATCATTTCCTATGATGCAACCATTTGCGCCTCTATCAACCATAGCATAACCGGGTGTGGATACATTAGTTTTGCTAGAGTGGTATGTAGCGATGGGGTTTGCTGGTGAAACATGAGATTCACAGTCTGGTGGTGACCAATGGTGGAATTTCGCAGACAGCAAAGGCTGACCAGCAGGAACATAGACGTTGCCTTCTTTCTTGTAAAGGATATCGGGATTATCTGCAAGGAATCGAGCTGGGTGTGCAGGAGAAACAGAAGACTTGAGTGGCCTGTTATCAGATTGAGAAGATGCCTTGTATACACCAAGGGATTCATGGAACGCGGATCTTGCTGAGGTTTCCTCATCAGGTGAAAGGATCTGCTCATCAGTATGATGTTCATACGCACGACGTGTGATTGGCTTGCTAGAATTGGGGTCTGGTGGTATTTCAGCATCAAGGAGCTCAGATCTGAGACATGCGACAAGGCGCTTCTTGTCATCAGCTGTGAAGCCAAGCCAATGCTTCATACCATGCTTAGAGAGAGTTTTCCAAACTGCAGATGGTAGTCGTGTGCTTGGATCTGGAGTTCTTCCAGCCTTGTAAACAGCGTAGTCCTGGTAGTCGCCATCAAAGTCAATAGGAGGTAAATATGAGGCAGAGTTGTCAGTGATAGCAGAATATGTGGACTGTGTCATAGAAGATAAATCATGAGCATTGGCCTTGACAGACATCCGACCACGAGGTTGGGACAGTGATGCTTGGGAATCCAGTCGGGTTGCTTCAAGAAGGAGGATATTTTTCAATTCACTGATAGCAATGGCTTCATGCTGTCGGAACTTGATCAAATCCTGGGCTGCAGGGGGATCATCAACTTTGCAGAACTGTTCACTGAGTTGGAAGCTGCTACTACAGGCCTTGCAGAGGTGTGTCTTGACCGTATCAAAATCAAGTGGCCTCTGTGGATCACGTAGTGTGTTGAGATGTTCCAGCTGAGCAAACCACTGGGTGATGAACTTGACTTTGGTATCCTTCCATGTCCTCAAGTCAATGTCCAATAGGTGCTGCATCACGATGGAGGTGTCATATACTTTGGATTTGGACCTGTCATGCAATGCGACAAAATCGAAGAAGGCTTGTCTGCCATCTCTTGTGGTGGTATGGCTGAGCACACAGGAAGAGGAGAGATCACTTTGGAAGACATGTAGAACAAGGGTCCAGAAGAAGGCACATTGTTTGTCATGTAGAGCTTTTGTATACCCAGTGAGTGGTATATCGGGCCAATTGGGATCGAGGAATGTTTGGGTATTGATGTCGCTCGTCTCTAACTTGGCCTTGAATTTAACAAGCCAATGCTCAAATCTTGCATCATTGAGTAGTGTTGGAAAAGTGGTTTCATCCCTTGACTTCTTGGTCCAGGCCTCATACTTGAGCTGTTTGATGGATCTTGTGGATCGTTCTTGTTGTTGGGATGTGCCAGCCGTGGTTCCAACCTCAGCTGCAGATTCTCTTCTGGCCTTGACAATTCCTCTACTGTAATCCTTGAAGGCGACCTTCGTGTAGTGGTTCCGATCTTCCCAGTCTAACCCTTGTGACGTGAGGTGCTGACCAAAATCGATGACTCTTTGCAAGTATAGCTGTACATGTTTCGACAGTGGAGTTTGCGTTCCTCTCTCAAGGTATGCTAGATCACCAATATTCTCGATGTACAGGAAGTCCAACCATGTCTTGTACTGGCCAGCAATGAGCGCCTCACACAAGGTGCTGTGGGACTCCCTTGGGACATCGAAGGAGTTGTGCAGGAAGGTGGCTAGTGCTTGGTCAAATGATGGAAAGAGGTCTGTGATAGACGTGTCCTCCTCATCATCTTGGGTTGGATTGCTCTGTTGGTCGGGTGCCATGTCGGTTGTTGGCAGGCAAGAAGTGGTTGCGGCGCTTCCAGGTTGGAGTGTTTGGAATCGTCCTGTCGACCTGTTTTGCGTTCTGCCGGCGACAGGGATGTTGGACATGTAGAGTGATCACTTCAGGGATGCGAATTGAAGTCTTTGTCGTGTGTAGTAATGGGATCAGAGATCTATCGATCGTCGGCCGCAGACGTTCGTTCGATGATCTGCTGTCAAATTGGTTCCGTTGTTGTCGTCTTCTATTGCAAGTTTCAACAAGCTTGCGACTGTTAATCTGTTAATTTTGTTTTGAAACTGGCTGTTGAGCTGACTCAATCCAAAGGCAAAGAGGGCGACAGGAGCTGTGGCTGCAGGCTGGTTGAGGTGCTGGTCTGTTGTGTTCTAATATTTCTCTGATATCCACTACGACTGGACGCTAATCCAATCAGATATATTCTGACTATCGACAAACGACGCAGTCAGTTAGATCTTAGGCTTGTAGTTCTACAGTAGGACGCAAGGGGGAAGCGGCTGGTGCAAGGTTTAAGGTTGAATAATCAAATAATCTAAAAGTATGTGCTTTAGCTTGCTGGAGAGCAAGATAGCACTTTAAGGCGTGCTGCCGCTAATACAGCACGATACAAATACGAGTATTTTGTACGGTAAATTACCGTGTTGTCGGAAATACAACACGGTATATCGTGTAATTCATGTTGCCGCTAATACAACACGTATTTTGTGCAGCAGAAGAGATAAACAAGTTTGTGAGCAAGCGTCCGAACCTCTGCTGCCTTTTCTTGAAAACAGAACACTTAACAGAAAACAGCAGATGCTCGTATCTGGCATGCATTCTTTCTTCGATCTCTAAGTATCAAATATTTCGATCGTACGAGTGACGATCACTTGGCTCGCAAGATTGAGCCATTTGGTCAATAATGAGATACTTGGCTCACAAGACCGAGCCATTTGGTCAAAAATGAGATACTTAGCTCGCCAAATTGAGTCATTTGGTCCATAATGTTAAACATCATGATTCTCACGCAACCAAACTGAATGCGTGCAATTAAAGAGGCCGCGCGCATCTGAAAGAATGAGATACCATTGTACCGTTGTTACATATTGCTACGCCGGACATGAAAGGAATTTAATACTCCCCATGTGTCCACGCGAAAGTTCTCTAAGATCCAATGCAGTCATCCTGCAACAAATCACCTGTGTTTCCACAGTAGTGAAAGAGAGGCTTGAGCAATGGATTCACTACTGAGTGTCCCCAATGCTTGGTGAGAATATCAGCACAGTTATCCTTGCCGGCAAGATGTTGCATGAGGATGAAACCTCTTGCGATCATGCTCCTAACATAGTGATATGAGAGAATGTGGTGTCACTTGTGGAGTCGCGCATATGGAAATGTAGACGTTTGGATCATCTTTTCATTGTCTCCCCATGTGTAGGACGTGTCATGTACTCTAGTACCAAGATACCTGAATGACTGTCGGATGTCAACAATTTGCTTGATGCAGGTTCTAGCAGATACAAATTCAGCGCCAAAGGTGGCTGTTTCAGATGTTGCTTGCTTCTTGGAGAACCACATAATGGGGGTCTTGTTTGCAAAATGCAGGATACCAGTGACAGCTTTACCACTTAGAATGTCATGCATTAAGTTTGCATCATAGAAATGAGACAACACAACAACCTTACCCAGTGGATTAGGAGCATCGCTTGGTAGGTCTTCAGAGTGCTCCCCATATACGGTATTGGACCAGTCTGTGTTGGTGCCTTCAGTTAGTACAAAATCAGGAGCTCCCGCACGGAATCTAATGAGATGCTTAAGGCTTCGAGTGATATGAATGAAACACTGGACAAGCAGCTAAAAGATTACATAAAAAAACATTGGTACCATAACATGAAGTTCCCTATCGGTGACGAGGTAACGGCGCATGTAATACAAAAGGCTGTTAAAACAAATATGGTTATGGTGCCACCAAATATTCCAATGGCGTCATTCTCTTTCTTTTATAGGAAACGCGTAGGGACAGTACTGACTGCATTGAGGCACAACTCACAAACATTAGCAAGAAAAAATTGGATAGGCAAATACAGGTTGGGGAATTGGTTGTTTAAATTAGGAATTTTGGAATCTATTTTTGGTCCGACAACACTAACATGCTGCCTGTTGATACTGATGATACTTCCGTACAGCCAATTACAGAAAAGGTTGAGTCCCTATCACCTTCCCTGGTACTGTTGCAGTTATTCAAGACACAGAATATGAGGACACAGGTATTTTAAACCCTCAATACAGAAAATACAATGACGCGGAAAATGAAGACTTTTATTATTTTGTTACAAGAATCATGTCGGCAATCAATCCGACAATTTCCAATTTCAAACAACGGAAGGAGAGGCACTTGCTGAGTGATATATTTTCTATAGCAGATGAAGCATTTGCATTGGTACTGATCTACAATGAGCATCATGTATGGGTGAACCAGCAGCGGCGAAAGGGTGATGCCACAATTCCGCGACAACAAAAATTCTGCGATTCAGACAGTGGAAGCAGAAATGGATGGATGGAGGAAGGACGAGAGTTGTTCAGTGACTTGTGCGACAAAATTGGCGAGATGCAAAAACACCCAGAAACAGGAAGGAAATTGGAAGAAATGATGAGGGAGAGATTTAGGAACGAAAGTTCAACAGATTACACCAACAATAAGCATGGTGTCGCAAATATTACTAGTAGCAGTTCCACTAATTGTAGTGGACCAAAAAAGAAAAAGAAAAGAAACGTCTATATTGATCCAGAAATAACAGCATCAATGAATGAAAGTTTATCTATTGGTGAACTAATGTAGAAAATAACAGTACATACATAATACAAAACTACTACTAATTATGAACTTAATATTGAGAATATTAGAAATGGAGGATTCGTAATACGTTGCAATAGGAATAAATCAAGCATAATAGAATCTACATTTTAAAAAGGGAATATTGTAGTCGAGAAATAGAATTCACAATTAGGAGAGCAGAATCGAATTGTTATTTGGTAGATTAATATTTTGGAATTAATACTGAGTAAAGATTTCTTTTTTATTCGTGAAAAGAAGTAAGTGTTGTTTGTACAGAATAATAATTGGGTTCTGCTAGAGACTGAAATAAATTATTTTTATTCGAGAGTAGAGTAATGTGCATCACGCGCACAGAAATGGTGCTGTGTTAATTTATAGCTCGCCACTTACTCGCAAATTTCAGGGTGTCCAGAAATATTGCCGTGTTAAAATCACGCACAAAATTTGTGCGCGAGAAGTAAATTCGAACCCCGCGAAACAGTTCTCGCACGTAGTGAGGTCCTCTCTGACACATCCAATACTTAATTGTTTTAGAAAACCTAGTACAATATCAGTAATAAGTTAGTATTACTGAATTGAATGCTCCTCCGTATCGATTGTAACATATTTCTCCTACGTTTCGATTGATAGCTACTCCGAAATGATTGGACAATGTTGCAGGAAAACAAACGAAGTGAATGGAACGTTTAACTTTAAATTATTGTTTAATATATTATAGAGGATTAGCTCTTAGCACAGTTTTTGTGGATACGTAGGCGCTCATAATGTAACAGCCTTCGTATTTTGGATTCGAACAGCTATGTAATACTAATGGATTGAACAATAGGGTATCGCCTGACCTCAATGGAACTTTCACTTTATACGTGGGGAACACAAAGTAATAAATCACCTTGTCATCACTTACATGTTTCAGAGCAATAACCGTCAGTCTCGTATAGAACATATCGGCATTGATATGGCATTTTGAGTGATAATCCTTTCCAATAGAAAAGGCCGTAGGGTGATGGCTGATTGCATTCAGTGTTGTACGACTAACAACCTCATTCATCACAGTTGTTTCAAGGTTGACAAATTTGGACATTTGACTTAAACAAAGCTGCATTTCCTTCACAATGTGTAGGGCTTTCTGTTCAAGGTGGTCTTGTGTTGTCAGTTCCACATTGTTTTTGAAAACATACACACCATTTCCTGATTTCAATCGATTTGGTCTCATCCCAATAATAGCATATCCACTGTTTACACTGTCACATTTGGTTCCTCGGCCTATTTTGGATTTAGATTCAACAATTTCTGCAGCAAATGTTCTTGTAATTTCTATATTTTTGGGAGTACCTAAGCGTTGTTTTGCAAATTTTGTGGAAGCTTTTGCAAAGATTCTCAATGATGGTTCTGATTTGGCGAATGCTAAAACAAACTTATTGTCGGTACTATCCAATGTCTTGAAACTATCAATAGACACCGCCTCTTCCGATGTGTATTCCTTTTCTCCAACTGTTTTAAAACCCTATCGTGTTTCCATGAATTTACCTCAAAACCCATTCTTGTGAACTGTTTTCAATGCTATTTGCTCGACATGTTGTACAATTTCCTTCATACTTTGACGCTGCTTGGGTTTTACCTCCGACAAGTGTTTGTAAGTCTGGTGGATTGTTGATGATGATGGTTCTCTGTTTTGGAGAAATTTTGATGTCATTCTCTTTCTCTCTGTCTTCCCATGTTTCCTCTTTGATTTTTGCTTCATTGCTTTTGTTGCCAATTGCTTTGTTGTTGTATTCAATTCCATTGCACCGGGTGCCATTCTTGTGTGACAAGTGCCGGACTCTTTGCAGATTAGCTGTTTGAGGAAGACAACGAATCGATTTGCCCATGGAGTGCATTTCCAGGTCAAGTTTCTGGAAAGGCGTTTCAGATTCAGTTGTTGGGAACGGCAATTCTGACTTGAACGTCTGCTGTATTATTGGCGTTTCTGGGTCAATTTTCTGGAACGGCGTTTCAGATTGAGTTGTCTGGAATGGCAATTCTGACTTAAAGGTCTGCTGCATTGGCGTTTCTGGGTCAAGTTTCTTGAATAGCGTTTCAGATTGAGATGTCTGGAACGGCAATTCTGACTTGAAGGTGTGCTGTATTGGCGTTTCTGGGTCAAGTTTCTGGAACGGCGTTCTTTCAGATTGAGTTCTCTGGAACGGCAATTCTGACTTGAACGTCTGCTGTATTCTTGGCGTTTCTGGGTCAAGTTTCTGGAACGGCGTTTCAGATTGAGTTTTCTGGAACGGCAATTCCGACTTGAACGTCTGCTGTATTATTGGCGTTTCTGGGTCAAGATTCTGGAACGGCGTTTCAGATTGAGTTGTCTGGAACGGCAATGCTGACTTGAAGGTGTGCTGTATTGGCGTTTCTGGGTCAAGTTTCTGGAACGGCGTTCTTTCAGATTGAGTTGTCTGGAATGGCAATTCTGACTTGAACGTCTGCTGTATTCTTGGCGTTTCTGGGTCAAGTTTCTGGAACGGCGTTTCAGATTGAGTTGTCTGAAGCGGCAATTCTGACTTGAACGTCTGCTGTATTATTGGCGTTTCTGGGTAAAGTTTCTGTAACGGCGTTTCAGATTGAGTTGTCTGGAATGGCAATTCTGATTTGAACGTTTGCTGTATTGGCGTTTCTGGGTCAAGATTCTGTAACGGCGTTTCAGATTTAGTTTTCTGGAACGGCAATTTTGACTTGAACGTCTGCTGTATTGGTGTTTCTGGGTCAAGTTACTGGAACGGCGTTTCAGATTGAGTTTTCTGGAACGGCAATTCCAACTTGAACGTCTGCTGTATTGGCGTTTCTGGGTCAAGATTCTGGAACGGCGTTTCAGATTGAGTTGTCTGGAATGGCAATTCTGATTTGAACGTTTGCTGTATTGGCGTTTCCGAGTCAAGATTCTGGAACGGCGTTTCAGATTGAGTTGTCTGGAACGGCAATTCTGATTTGAACGTTTGCTGTATTGGCGTTTCTGGGTCAAGATTCTGTAACGGCGTTTTGGATTTTGTATTCTGGAACGGTAATTCAGTCTGTATTGGCGTTTCAGGGTAAAGTTTCTGGAACGGCGTTTCAGATTGAGTTGTTTGGAACCGCAATTCTGACTTTTGCGGGCGGTTCGATTCTTCCCGATTGCTGCTGTTGCTATTGTTGTTGCCGCTTGCTGCTGTTGCTGCCGCTTGCCGCTGTTGCCATCGCTGCCGCTGTTGGTTCGATCGTTCTCGGTTGCAGCCGCTTCAATCGTTCCTCGCTTGCTGCTGTTGCTATTGCTGCCGCTGTTGCGAGGTTTCCGGTTGTTGTTGCTTGTTGCTCTCTATCGTTGCCGTAGTCTACAATTGTATTCAAGTATATGATATGTTAATTGAACAAAATGGGTGAGTATCTATTGATGTACTACATTGAGTAAATAATAACAAAAGAATAGTACAATCTACGTGCCACTAACCTACACCGTTGGCCTCCTTTTGTTGTTGCGTTCAATTTGTCCGATCAAATTGTTACGATCCTATGTCGGCCTTGTCGTACGTTTGCTCCAATCGATCGTTCTACCGATCCGTACCTATGAAAATAAGAAGGGAAACACAAGTAAGGAAGACATCATCAGCAATGCAGGATGTAGGCATCATTGTCCATCTATCTTACGATGTTCTTTTTGCTGCCTTCAACCTGGTGTTGCCTTCTGATCCGTTGTTTCCAATACGGTCCTATGAAAATAGAAAAAGGAGGAAATACATTATCAGCAATGCCGGTGGCATTATAATCATTGCCTATCTCTCTCATTCGTACCGTTGCTTGTTCCTACAATAGTTGTTCCCCGTACCTCGGTCCGTTGTTCCGATATTTTGTTCCGATCCGTTGTCTCCAACTACACGGAAAATTCGTCAGTTGAATTGTTGTTGCCGATAAGTTGTTTAATCTTACTTCTTTCTCACGAAAAACTGGATCTTGATCCTGTTGATATATAAACACAATGGATGCAGATTTATTGATTTCAAGACGTGTATGTTTGTGTGCACCCAAACAACAATATCTATCCAGCAATTCCTCTACCGTCCAATGCCGTCCAATTCTTTTTCCAGCCAAGGCAGTTATTTCGTATTAAAATATCTCGAGCCTGAATTCCCTGCCTACTAGTGATCATTGCTGATCAGTTCAGTGGGATCCCGCGTTCTTGGACAGAGTGCTTTATCATACAAGTACGGTAAAGCAACTCTGCTCAAGATAAGTTTGGTAAGATTATGAAGGGAAAGAGTATTTTTTGACTTGAAAAGAAAAGAAAATCACACTGTAAAATCACACTGTAAAATCAGCAGTGTGAGTGTTCTTGCTAAGTCTGACATTTTTTCTTTTCTTAGTACTGAATCTACATGTAATTCGAATTTTTCCAATATCCCTGTTTGTGTGTGCGTGTGTGTGTGTGTGTTCGAAAACAAAAATCGATACTTAACCTGGGAGATCTAATTCACTAAATATAGAACAATGAAGAATCATTTGACTTTCTTAATTAAGTTGATAATGTTAAGTAAGTTATATCGCGCAGCGCGCACGTTTTGAATATACAACAATAAAGAATAGTGCCCTAATTTTTTAGTTAACGTTCTCAACTAGTGACACAGTGAGATCTTTCATGTACGTACCGGTGATAGTGAAATGTTTCATGTACCGGTGCTGGTGGAACATTTTATTGGTAACGAATTAGCGTAGCATTCTGCAGCAGTATCTATATACACGCTTTTTGTACCAGATAATTACTGGTAATGCATTTGCGTATCATTCTACAGCTGTAGCTTTGTACACCATTTTGTACTAGATAATTTATGGTATTGAATTTGTGTAGTATCCTACGACAGTAGCTTTGTACACAATTTTTGTACTATATAATTTCTGGTATTAAATTTGCGTAGATTTCTACAACAGGAGCTTTCTCCACACCTACCGTTGTGTCCGGGTGTATTATGATAGTAGTAGTAGTAGTAGTAATGTAGGTATGATAGTAACGACTCCTGTTCGGGTTGTGAAACGTTTTTTTGTACAATTCATGTCAACAATCCTGAAACGGCGTTTCAGAATTCAGTAACCGGAACGGCGTTTCAGGCTTTGTGTTTGCAGCATGTTCCAATTTGAAATCTCAAAATGAAGTAGTACGTAAGGTTGGTTGGTGAAACGTTTTCTTGTACAATTCATGTCAACAATCTTGGAACAGCGTTTCAGAATTCAGTAACCATTTCGGCATTTCAGACGTTGTGTTTGCATCATGTTCCAATTTGAAATCTCAAAATGAAGTAGTACATAAGGTTGGGTGGTGAAACGTTTTATTGTACAATTCATGTCAACAGTGATGGAACGGCGTTTCAGAATTCTGTAACCGAAACCGCTTTTCAGATGTTGTGTTCAAATCATGTTTCAATTTGAAATCTCAAAATGAAGTACTACGTACGGGTGGGTGGTGAAACGTTTTATTGTACAATTCATGTCAACAGTCATGGAACGGCGTTTCAAAGTTTGTGTTCAAATTAGGTTTCAATTTCAAATCTCAAAATTACTGGGTTTTAAAGTATTGGTCGGAAAATCGTAACATAGAGCACCGTATCTCAAAATTGATGATCGGTGTTTTGTATCGTTGTGGTTTGTTTTGGTAACATTTTCACCTTTTGTTTACAACGGCGTTGCAGGTTGTACTATTTGTTTATCGTTAAAGTGGAAATATTTGTACATTGTTGAATGATGTTAGTTTGTCGATAGAGGCGCTGTGGTTTGAAGTTGAGTCAAACCTGTTTTTCGTTTCCTCATTTGAGAATCTCTTGATATGCAACAAGTTCTACAATTGTAGCAACTTAGATTGCTTTCACACAATTTCATTTTGTTGTTCTCTAAATTAGCAATCAAACAATGATATATACAAGAAGTAACGCTAAACTTATGGCAAATTCACCACCTGATGAAGTCACAGCTGCAGCCGCAACCCCAACCAACGTAGCCGACGCAAATGCAGCGCAAGAAGTCAACAGTACTCCATCATCTACTCCACCATGAGATGAAGGGGCAGCCGCAGACCAAGATAGACCTTCAGCTAATAAACCAACAACGTTGTTTGCAAACGATCCAAAACCTCATCCGGTCAGTCAAGGGTGTGCAGTCAATAAACCGAGGAAGAGGCAACACAAAAAATCGAAAGGTAAATCCAAGAAAAAAGAAGAAGTCATGAGGGACAAACACCAGCAGTCGTTCCCGCAACACCACATCAAGGAGTCACAGGTGCTGCACGACCTTTGTCGTCTTTGGAAAATGAAGCCGGTCGAAGTTTGTCATTGGAATTATTTGATAATGACTCCCAATACCAGGTTCACACGGATGCAATGAAAAGACGTGTCAAAGCTTGTCTGAAGTAACAGGGTCCTAACGGATTCTCTGAGAATATTTTGACTGATGAACTCATCACTGTCGTCAGTCGTGACATCAAATCTGTCTTCAGCCATCTCATAAACAAGGTTTTCATTGTTACTAAACTTTCTTCTTCCGGAACCCGTCCTGACTTCAGCGAGCAAGAAACGTCAGACAAACCATCATCGGGTCCTATACCAAGGGTTGTTGACGTGATGGTAAATCTTTTCCTACGTGACTCCGGGTCGCAGTTGACAAAGAAGGTCTGTATCTTGGATGCAAAGGGGCTGACAACTTGTTTCAAGGAGTACAAAATGAAAGATAAATGGAACGCCTTCCAGTCAGCGCTGAACTCCGTTATCAAAATCGATAATAATACCGCGGCAGGTGAAACACAATTCACCCAGGTTGAAGGACAAGACGAAGTAGCGGAAGGCACGTCGCATTCTGTCTGGGCAAAGAATTTGGTTAACTACAACACCATACTGAAGTACATGAAAGTGTATTTAAGCTTGCTGCGGTGGTACGTACGTTGTGTTCAATTCCCCCCTGCACCTTCACTGGAAACAGAAGGACCGTTTTTCAATCAACGATTTAAAGACGATGTAAAGAAAGGGAAGCTATACGTCCGGCAGATGGTCTCGTTCTTTGAAGGTCTTTCCTTTCACCACGCATTGAGGCATTTTCTTTCATCTAGTCACTCCTTTCAACAGTTGGTCAGTCAAATCAATCATATTAGGGGTCATGAAGTTGTTGGTGCACCAGCAAGAGAAGGTGTCGCAGCAGTCAAGTTAGTGCCCTTGACTGATTCCCCAAAATACCTCAAGTTGGAATGGCCATCCAATGTGTCCAAGATACCCCTTGCGTTTCAAAAGGTCCTCATGTATTTGTGGGTATGCTTCCAATGACAGAAAGCACGAATTTTTCAAGAACTCAGCCTTCACCACTTTGCTGACGAGTCATTACTACATGACAATTTGTACAACAAACTATTGCCCAATCTGTATGAGTCTTCGTTTTTGGTTGGACGTTACAAAATACCAGGAGTGGACAATTTGGTGGGGATTATTCAATTCAACTTGTTATCTTCTCTTCACTTTTGCAAGATTATGGAGCACTGGAAAACTCTTAACCAGTTGTACAGAGTAGGCGTTGACTTTGCAAAAAAATTGGTCACTCTTTCTACTGCAAAGAAATTGGAGGAACGTGACATATTTGTGGACGATTACAATCCTGACGACAAAGTTCACGTGAAGACATTGTTGCAACATTACCTCCTGAGTTTGTTCTGTGTTGACAATGTTGTTTCCACGCCAGACCAACTTGAACAGGTGAATCTTGTTTGCGACGAATTGCTCGACTATGTTCTAACATCTTGTTTGTCCCGTGGTCCTAACGGTACACGTGTTCCGGTTACTAGGATTATGGTTTCAAAGGCAATAATGAAGTCTGTACTTGGCAAGGAAGAAAAAACTTCTTTTAACGTTGACAACGCACATGAGTATCTGGACGAATATTTGAAAGCAGAGCGAAAGTCATTGTCGTCGAACTCTAATCCAGGTGAACCTCACCGCAAAGATTGGTTATTCATTTTCACCAACGACAGTCCTTGATCCGTTCAATTTGAAGAACAAACTCCACCTGAGCTTGTGAGAGGTAAGGAGTGTTGACATACTTACCCTATCGCAAAAGAGGACTACAGCTTATCCGTCACAAGGTTCCTTAATTTTGATGAGAACTGCACGTACACGGTGGACGATCGATTGTTCTGGGAACATACGAGATTCGTATTCCGTGATATTTTCATCACACGACCGGAAATACTACTCAAAGGTTGTAAGTGTTTTGAGAGGTCTTTGCGATTTCTGACAACTTACAATTATCTACCCGTTGGGGGCCAATTGTTTGTTTCCTTGACAAAGGAACTTCTGTGTTTGGTTTTCCAGAACAAAAAATATGTGTTGGAAGCAAACTTGGAAGTAACTTTTGTTTCAGGCGAGGATGAAAAGACTTTACAATCCGATGGCGACTCGTTGATCCAATTATTCGAAAAAATCAAGGTACCCACGAGTCAGAGTTACAGAGCTACCGACATTGCAAATTGGGACTTCATGAAGGTGCACTTGAAGAACTTTGAGACATTCATTGAAGACAATGACACGTATTCTGTTCGATGGCAAGTGTTCACAAACAAAGGTCTCAATGGAGTGGATTCATTTTTTTGATTTCCTTGGGAAGACAAATCGACCGACAAGTCTAGTGAATCCTCAACTGATGGAGGTAACACAAACAATGATGATGAAGAACAAGACAATGTAGAAGTAGTAAACGGCAACGTACCTCCCACAGAACCAAACACAGTTAAAGAGAACGCATCCACGAAGGCAAAGAAGAAGTCATTCCTTAGGAAACCAAAAAAACGAAACAAGACTGCATCAGACAAATCCAATGGAGAGCCGAAGTACAAGGAGAGGAAGGTTTCTGTTGTTACTCTAAAAATCGACCGAAAGGTATAGGATAATTGAAATTTAAAGAGATGTGAGCTCATGGAGACGCTCTTATATTTACTGCATTTTTACGTGTCGGGGCTCTCTGTATTTTAACTAGTAGAGATCTTCCCTGGTTATTTGTTAGTACCATTCTCGTACCAATACTGTTGTTGCTGTTGCTGTATTAGCGTCGTGTCGGTCTTACCGTATCGGTCATTCGATGGTATCAGTCATTTTGGGGTTAAGTATTCTGTTCGATGGGGCGTATGCTTATTCGTGGTATATATGCTGGATATGATCGGGCCCATCTGGAATCGGTATTGATTTTCTTGATTGCAATAAGTAATTTCCTCACGGGATATCAAGTATATTCTTTTGAATGTACTTATGGGTTCCAAGTGTTTACTTACTGTTCAGGTCTTTGGATATTTCTTGTTTCTAACCGATTATCCTTATTTGTTTGTAGCCTTAGGTGATATCGTTTTTACCACTTAAGGATTCCAAGTAGTGGAGGTGCGTTTGGTTCTAATGATCAGCGGAATATTCGTATCACGTACTCCGCACCTCGGTCGTCGTTTCGTCGGCTTTTTCGATCGAATTTGATGCCGACAAAGTTTGTATTTTTCGCCGACAACAGTTTCTCCAAACCTTGGCCATGTTGAAGATCTTGGATACCTTCTGCAAGTTCCTCGTCCAGAACCAGACAACGTTTTAAGACAGAAGCGCTCCGGAAACATTAAGGTGTAGTTCGCAGATCCTGATCCGGTGATCTTGTATCCTAAATTCGCAATTGGTAGTGAGGTTACAATCACGGGTATTCCAGCACCTGGAACTGGTGTTGTGAAGAGTTATGCATCAAAGAGGAAGGACCATTATCCTCAATACCCTGGATACATGGTGCACAAGAAACTACCGGATGGTACAACAGTGAAACGCGCAACCTGGTTCCCTTACAACCGAGTGGGGTTGAATAAACCACAGTTCACCAAGTTGTCGGAGGTCTTCAAATAATGAAACAATGCTGTATTGGGTAGACGTTCATAGCCTTGGCCACGCACCACCATAGAACACAAGAGCGAAGAGTGCCAAAGCGGGAAAGAAGTTATCATAGTAGTACAATGTCCTCACTACTAGTACTTCTTCTTCTCCACATTGGATTCAGATTAACCAAAAAATGATTGTGTAGGTAAGAAATAATCATAAGTAAAATTTAATAACTAGTAGTAGAGTACTACAACACGCAGTAGATCATTTGAATCTTTTCATATTAGTCTACTATTACATGTTCTTGTAATACTGTAGTCCTAGTACATGCGTGTTCATAGTGGTTAGTAGTTCAAAGGTTGTACCTAATACTAGTACTACGTCCGAGAACTGTTTCGCGGGGTTCGAATTTACTTTTCGCGCACAAATTTTGTGCGTGATTTTAACACGGCAATATTTCTGGACACCCTGAAATTCCCACCCCCAGTTATTGCCTTAAAATAATACAAAAAACAATTCTGTGCGCGTGATGCACATTACTCTACTCTCGAATAAAAAAAATTGATTTCAGTCTTATTATTCTGTACGAACAACACTTACTTGTATTCATGAATAAAAAAGAAATCTTGAGTCAGTATTAATTCCAAAACATTAATCTACCAAACAACAATTCAATTCTGCTCTCCTAATTGTGAATTCTATTTCTCGACTACAATATTCCCTTTTTAAAATGTAGATTCTATTATGCTTTATTTATTCCTATTGCAACGTATTACGAATCCTCCATTATTTCTATGATTCTCAAAATTAAGCTCAAGATTATTAGTAGGTTTGTATTATGTATGTACTGTTATTTTCTACATTAGTTCACCCATAGATAAACTTTCATTCATCGATGCTGTTATTGCCGGATCAATATAGATGTTTCTTTTCTTTTTCTTTTTTGGTCCACTACAATTAGTGGAGCTGCTACTAGTAATATTTGCATCGCCATGCTTATTGTTGGTGTAATCTGTTGAACTTTCGTTCCTAAATCTGTCCCTCATCATTTCTTCCAATTTCCTTCCTGTTTCTGGGTGTTTTCGCATCTCGCCAATTTTGTCGCACAAGTCACTGAACAACTCACGTCCTTCATCCATCCATCCATTTCTGCTTCCACTGTCAGAATCGCAGAATTTTTTTTTTTGTCGCGGAATTGTGGCATCACCCTTTCGCCGCTGCTGGTTCACCCATACATGATGCTCATTGTAGATCAGTACCAATGCAAATGCTTCATCTGCTATAGTAAATATATCACTCAGCAAGTGCCTCTCCTTCCGTTGTTTGAAATTGGAATTTGTCGGATTGATTGCCGACATGATTCTTGTAACAAAATAATAAAAATCTTCATCTTCCGCGTCTTTGTATGTTCTGTATTTAGGGTTTAAAATACCTGTGTCCTCATATTCTGTGCCTTCAATAACTGCCACAGTACCAGGGAATGTGATAGGGACTCGACCTTTTCTGTAATCGTCTGTACGGAAGTATCATCAGTATCAACGGGCAGCATGTTAGTGTTGTCGGACCAAAAATAGATTCCAAAATTCCTAATTTCAACAACCAATTCTCCCACCTGTATTTACCTATCCAGTTTTTTCTCGCTAATGTTTGTGAGTTGTGCCTCAATGCGGTCAGTACTGTCCCTACTCGTTTCCTGTAAAAGGAACAGAATGACGCAAGTGGAATATTTTTTGGCTTCATGATCGCACTTGCTTCAACAGCTTTTTGTATTACATGCGCCGTTACCTTGTCATTGATAGGGAACTTCATGTTGTGGTACCAATGTTTTTTGACGTAATCCCTTAGCTGCTTGTCCACTGTTTCAGTCATATCACTCAAAGCCTTAAGCATATCATTGTCTATTATAAGCCCATATTCGTCTGTAATTGTACTTACTGCTCGTTCTCTTGTGTTGCTGGCATTATCAGTCCCCTCTCCCTGCATGGTTGCCTCCTTTTGTTTAGGTACCATTACTACCTTTCCCATCCCTATAGGTGGTTCCCTCTCTTGTTGCCGTAAGTGTTTTGCCAGTTCCTCTGCCAATTTGTCATATTGGATTTTTTTCATGACAAGTTCCGCAACATCCTCTAAATTGTAGCTTTCTCCTTTAGATGTTTTCTCTACCACATTGGTTTTTGTTCCTTCTTTCTGTTGGTTCGTTACTGTAGTGGTGGTTGTGTTGGTAATGCTCAGCGCTGGTTCGTTACTCTGGTTGATGGTGTTTTGTTCTTCCGTGTTTGTAGTAGTAGAAATTGTGTTGTCGGTACCATTTTTTTTACTGTTGCCCTTTGATGCGTTCATAGTTGTGGTATTACTGTTACTCACTTTGTTAGTAATTGCGGTGTTTGTTTTCACTCTTTTTTTCTTACCGTTGTTGTCCCCTGTATTTTGATGATCACCGGGCCGGATGGTTTTGTTGTTTCGAAGGGTCTTCCCCTCGGATTTTTTGCTTCGTCGTGTCTTTCCGATAGCATTCATATTTTTTGTATTTTATTTACTGAATACGGTGCCGATCAAGAATCATGTGTTTCTTTTTGTGTGGTTATGTGTGTGTACTAATAATTTTGTCGGGTTGTGTACGGTGTTGTGTGTTGTGTGTGTTGTGTGTGTCGTGTGTGTGTGTGTGTGTACGGTGTTTTGTGTAGTATGTGTACGATGTTTTGTGTGTAGAGTTTTTCCGTGGGTTCTGTACTATGTTGTTTTCCCTAACTTCTTCTGTGTGTTGTCTGGTTTTGGGCGCGCTGTTATATTTGTAGAAGTAGATCACGTACCTGTGCCAGCCACCCCTCCCGCGCCATAATTTTTTCAGAAGGGAAACTTTTGATCACACTAAGGTTATGTATTTCAATCCTCTAGTCACATGTAGAATCTCGTAGACTGCACCTAACATACCGTACTGTCTTGTGTGCCATTTGTATCTACAAACCACAACATTGTCTGTACTGTGTGTGGCAAAGTTGTTCCCAATATGCATTTAAAAGTTGTTCCCAACATGCATTTCGTAAGTCATGTGTTATGCATTCATGGCCTGGTACAATAACTTTGGTAGTCATTACCAAATGTGACTGCTTGTGCCCTGGAATTGCACCAAAAATACCCTCATGTTTGCCATATGGATAGTCAAACCACAACATTTCTGGCATTCTGAGTGACAAAGTTGTTCCCAATATGCATTTGATTAGTCCTGATAAATGTATTCATAGTTTGGACCGGATACTTTTGGAGGCATTACCCAATAACTCAGTTTGTGCCCTAGATTTGCACCAAAAATACCCTCATCGTGTTTGCCATTTCTAGAGTCAAACCACAACATTTCCAGCATTCTGTGTGACATAGTTGTTCCCAATATGCATTTGATGAGTCACGAGGAATGTATTCTTTGCTTGGACCGGATACTTTTTTAGTCATTACCCAATAAGGTAGTTTGTGCCCTGGAATTGCACCCAAAATACCCTCATGTTTGCCAGTTGGAGAGTCAAACCACAACATTTTGGGCATTCTGTGTGACAAAGTTGTTCCCAATATGCATTTGATGAGTCATGATGAATGTATTCATGGCTTAGACCAGATACTTTTTGAGTCCTTCCCCAATAAGTTACTTTGTGCCCTGGAATTGCACCAAAAATATCCCCATGTTTGCCATTTGTAGAGTCAAACCTTAAGATTTTGGGCATTCTATGTGAAAAAGTTGTTTCCAATATGCATTTGATGAGTCATGATGAATGCATTCATGGCTTTGTCCCGATATTTTTTGAGTCATTACCCAATAAGTTAGTTTGTGCCCTAGAATTGCACCAAAAATACCCCCATGTTTGCCTTTTGTAGAGACAAATCTTAAGATTTTGGCCATTCTGTGTGACAAAGTTGTTTGCAATATGCATTTGATGAGTCATGATGAATATATTCATCACTTGGACCAGATACTTTTTGAGTCATTACCCAATAAGTTAGTTTGTGCCCTGGAATTGCACCAAAAATACCCTCATGTTTGCCAGTTAGAGAGTCAAACCACAACATTTTGGGCATTCTGTGTGACAAAGTTGTTCCCAATATGCATTTGATGAGTCATGATGAATGTATTCATGACTTAGACCAGATACTTTTTGAGTCCTTCCCCAATAAGTTACTTTGTGCCCTGGAATTGCCCCAAAAATACCCCCATGTTTGCCATTTGTAGAGTGAAACCTTAAGATTTTGGGCATTCTATGTGACAAAGTTGTTTCCAATATGCATTGGATGAGTCATGATGAATGTATTCATGGCTTGGACCAGATACTTTTTGTGTCCTCATTACCCAATAAGTTAGTTTGTGCCCTAGATTTGCACCAAAATATCCCCATGATTGCCATTTGTAGAGTCAAACCACAACATTTCCAGCATTCTGTGTGACAAAGTTTTTCCCAATATGCATTTGATGAGTCACGAGGAATGTATTCTTTGCTTGGACCAGATACTTTTTTAGTCATTACCCAATAAGGTAGTTTGTGCCCTGGAATTGCACCCAAAATACCCTCATGTTTGCCAGTTGGAGAGTCAAACCACAACATTTTGGGCATTCTGTGTGACAAAGTTGTTCCCAATATGCATTTGATCAGTCATGATGAATGTATTCATGGCTTAGACCAGATACTTTTTGAGTCCTTCCCCAATAAGTTACTTTGTGCCCTGGAATTGCCCCAAAAATACCCCCATGTTTGCCATTTGTAGAGTCAAACCTTAAGATTTTGGGCATTCTATGTGACAAAGTTGTTTCCAATATGCATTGGATGAGTCATGATGAATGTATTCATGGCTTGGACCGGATACTATTTGAGTCATTATCCAATAAGTTAGTTTGTGCCCTAGAATTGCACCAAAAATACCCCCATGATTGCCATTTGTAGAGTCAAGAACCTTAAGATTTTGGGCATTCTATGTGACAAAGTTGTTCCCAATATGCATTTAATGAGTCATGATGAATGTATTCCTTGCTTGGACCGGATACTTTTTGTGTCATTACCCAATAAGTTAGTTTGTGCCCCGGAATTGCACCAAAAATACCCCCATGTTTGCCATTTAGAGAGTCAAACCTAACGATTTTGGGCATTCGATGTGACAAAGTTGTTCCCAATATGTATTGGATGAGTCATAATGAATGTATTCATGGCTTGGACAAGATACTTTTTGAGTCATTACTGAATAAGTTAGTTTGTGCCCTGGAATTGCCCCAAAAATACCCCCGTGTTTGCCATTTGTAGAGTCAAACCACAACATTTTGGGCATTCTATGTAACAAAGTTGTTTCCAATATGCATTGGATGAGTCATGATGAATGTATTCATGGCTTGGACCCGATACTTTTTGAGTCATTACCCAATAAGTTAGTTTGTGCCCTGGAATTTCACCAAAAATACCCCCATGATTGCCATTTGTAGAGTCAAACCACAACATTTTGGGCATTCTGTGTGACAAAGTTGTTCTCAATATGCATTTGATGAGTCATGATGAATGTATTCATGGCTTGGACCAGATACTTTTTGAGTCATTACTGAATAAGTTAGTTTTTGCCCTGGAATTGCACCCAAAATACCCCCATGATTGCCATTTGTAGAGTCAAACCACAACATTTTGGGCATTCTATGTGACAAAGTTGTTTCCAATATGCATTGGATGAGTCATGATGAATGTATTCATGGCTTGGACCCGATACTTTTTGAGTCATTACCCAATAAGAAGTTAGTTTGTGCCCTGGAATTGCACCAAAAATACCCCCATGTTTGCCATTTGTAGAGTCAAACCACAACATTTTGGGCATTTTGTGTGACAAAGTTATTCCCAATATGCATTTGATGAGTCATGATGAATGTATTCATTGCTTGGACCGGATACTTTTGGAGTCATTACTATCCAATAAGTTAGTTTGTGCCCTGCAATTGCACCAAAAATACCCTCATGCTTGCCCTTTGGAGAGTCAAACCACATCATTTTTGGCATTCTGTGTGGCAAAGTTGTTCCCAATATGGTTAGGGTTACATCCGGTTCGCAAATTCAGTAATTATTTGTTCGTATATGTGGACTTCTCGCAAGTTGTTTACCCCCCTGTACCATGTACCAGCATTGTAGTGGGAAAATGTGTAGGAAAACACGTACATTCAGTACTAGCATGTAGATTCAGTACTAAGAAGAAAATTCCAATGGATCACATTTGGAATTCGAACGTTCGAACGTTCGAACGTTCAAAAAATTCAAACGGATCACATACAGCACAGTACTAGCTAGCATGTAGATTCAGTACTAATTCCAAATTAATTCTAACGTTCGAACGTTAAAAAAATTCCAACGTTCGACCGTTCAAAAAATTCAAACGGATCACATTTCAAAAAATTCGAACGTTCGAACGTTCAAAAAATTCAAACGGATCACATACAGCAGATTTTTGGTACCGTACGTACGTATGAGATTTTTCGTACGTACTAGTACTACTAAGAACGTGTAGGATTCTACACTTGTACCAAATCATGTAGAATTCTACATGATCTACAAGGAAAAAGAAAATCGTACGCGAAAAAAAAAAAAAAAAACTCTCTCACACAAACACACAGTAATTTTATTTTCTACCTCGCGACAAAAAAAATCACTTTTTCTCCATAATCTTACCCGACTTATTTGAGTAGAGTTGCTAGTAATTGGCACTCCGTCTGTGAACGTGGGATTCCACTTAATCCTGTTCAATGATCCCTTGATCGTTGATCAGCATTAGGCAGGTAATCCGTGCTCGAATATTTTAGTCTGAAATAACAGCCTTGTACTGGAAAAAGAATTAGCTCGCATTGGACAAGAGGTGGTTTGCTGGATAGATATTGTTTGGGTGCACACAAACATATACGTCTTGAAAGCAATAAATCTGCATCCATTGCTTCTATATCAACAGGCTCTTGGTACTGTTTTTTGTGACAGAGGGTAAGAAGGCTGCAAATCAACGGCAGCAGCAGCAACAACAATTTCATCGGGACGATTGTCGGAACGTCAGAACAACAAGCAAAGGTAAGAATGAGAGAAATAGGCACCGGCACCGGCAATGGCAATTGATTGGTCTTCCACTCCACCGGCATTACTGATTATGTATTTCCTCTCTGTTTATCTTCTTATTTTCATAGGACCGGATCGCCAATTGAACCAGCAACCGGGAACACCAATCGCCGGCATCGAATCCCTCCTCCACCGGCGCTCCACCCAAATCCCTCCTCATCCACCGGCGCTACAACAGACAGATCGATCCTCAACACCAATCGATCCGCAACACCAATCAATCTGCAACGGCAACGGCAACCGGCAACTGTTGAACCGACACCGGGAATCATCAAACCGCAAACCGTCGATTCTTCCCTGTAGGTGCGCGGAATTTTCCCTGTTGGTGATAGTTATGAATCGATCGGCATGTACATTATATTATTCTGTTGTTATTATTTACTCTATGTAGTACATCAATAGATACTCACCCATTTTGTTCAATTATCTATTTGAATAGGATTGTCAGCAAAGCCACCGGGAATCCACCAACGAATCGTCGGCATCGAATCGCTCCTTTCCACCGGCGCTCTACCAACGCTAACGGCAACGAATCGTCGGCATCGAATCGCTCCTCCTCCTCCACCACCAGTGCTCGGCAACGAATCGTTGGCATCGAATCGCTCCTCCCCACCGGCGCTCTTCCTCATCCACCGGCGCTCCACCAACGCTAACGGCAACGAATCGTCGGCATCGAATTGGTCCTCCTCCTCCACCACCGGCGATCCGGCATCAAATCGATCCTCCTCCACCGGTGCACGGCAACGAATCAGCGAAACGCTCCTCCTCCTCCACCGGCAAGCGGCAACGAATCAGCGAAACGCTCCTCCTCCACCGGCAAGCGGCAACGAATCAGCGAAACGCTCCTCCTCCTCCTCCAACGGCAAGCGGCAACGAATCAGCGAAACGCTCGTCCTCCTCCTCCACCGGCAAGCGGCAACGAATCAGCGAAAACGCTCCTCTGCAAAACGAATCGATCTGCAAAACGTATCGGCATCAGCAACGGCAATTGATTGGTCCTCCACTCCATCCGCACCGGCATCCGCACCGGCATTCTCATCGGCGGCAACAAATTGTAGGCATCGAATCGCTCCTTCTCCTCCACCGGCGATCCACCAACCTCGCTCCTCCTCAACCACCGGCAGTCCACCAAAGCAAACGGCAACGGCTATTGGTCTTCTACTCCAACAACAACGGCGATTCGTCTCCTCCATCAAGCAGCGAATCCGCTCCCCTAATCCAACAACAACAGGGATTCGTCTCCTCCACCTCCTACAGCAACAATTGATCTCCCACTCCATCCGCAAATCGATTCGTCGTCCTCCTCCTCCAACGGCAATTCGTCCCGGCAACGGCAACGGCAATTGGTCTTCCACTCCAACATTGAATCGTCTTGTTGTCGTCATCCAACGACAATTCGTCCCGGCAACAACAATGGGATTCAAAACAACAAAGCAATTGCCAGCAAAAGCAATCAAGCAAAAATCAAAGAGGAAACGTGGGAAGACTGAGAGAAAGAAAATGACTTCAAATTTTCTCGAAAACGCAGCACCATCATCAATCCACCAGACTTACAAACACTTGTCGGAGATAAAACCTAACAAGACAGCAGAAGGGGACAGGAATCGGCGCCGAGATCCAAATGCAATTTTCAAACATGTCGAGGAAATAGCATTGAAAACAGTTCACAAAAATGGGTTTCAAGGAAAATTCATGGCTACAAATTGGGGCCGGACAACAGTTGGAGAGAAGAAATATTCTTTGGCACAGGCTGTGTCTATTGACAGTTTCAAAACAGTGGATAGTACCGACAAGAAGTTTGTTCTAGCGTTCGCCGAATCAGAACCATCATTGAGAATCTTTGCTAAAGCTTCCAGACAATTCGCAAAACAACGTTTGGGTACCCCCGAAAATATAGAAATCACAAGAACATTCGCTGGGCAGATTGTTCAATCTAAACCCAAAATAGGCCGAGGAACCAAATGTGACAGTGTAAACAGTGGATATGCTATTATTGGGATGAGACCAAATCGATTGAAATCGGGAAATGGTGTGTACGTTTTCAAAAACAATGTGGACTCGACAACAAAAGCCAACCTTGAACAAAAAGCCCTACACATTGTGAAGGAAATGCAGCTTTGTTTAACTCCAATGTCCAAACTTGTCAACCTTGAAACGACTGTGATGAATGAGGTTGTTAATCGTACAACGCTGAATGCAATCGGCAATCACGTAACGGCCTTTTCTATTGGAAAGGATTATCACTCAAAAAGCCATACCGATGTCGATATGTTCTATACAAGGCTGACGGTTATTGCTCCAAAACATGTAAGTGATGACGAGGTGATTTATTATTTTGTCTTCCCCACGTATGGAGTGAAAGTTCCATTGAGGTCGGGAGATACTCTATTGTTCAACCCATTAGTATTACATAGCTGTTCGAATCCAAAATTCGAAGGGTGTTATATTATGAGTGCATACGTATCTCGCAAAACTGTGCTTAGAGCTAACCCTCTATAGTAATATTAAACAATACTTTAAAGTTAGCCGTTACATTAACCCTTGCTACTCAATCGGAACTGCAGTCCGAGCTTTCGCTCTCTGAACTGGATAGCGAATCACTGGATTCGTTATCATTCAATGCTATCTCAAATGGTTCCAACTGTATGTCGTCCTGTAGTGTGCATGCGTTGTACAAACATTCGTAAGACGGTGGTGTAGCAGCATTTTTGCTTTCAAACAATTCGAGCCATGAGATCCGATTCGATATCACTAGCCAATCGCAATTGGTTATGCACCCATCAATTCCTTGCTCTGGAACAACTGCCAGCTCGGAATGGATAGTGTCGACATGAAATAGGTAGAGAGAATTCATCAGGCGCCCACGTTTGACAAATTCAGAAGCTGTTTTCTTAGGCACATCTTGAAACCGACGAGCCACAGCATACATTCCGTTTGTATCAATTGGATAGCCACCAATACTACTGTATGGCTGCTTCAAATTCTGTACAGTTAAAAAGCATAGCAGATGGCACGGTATGAGCTTGGGATTGTTATTTAAATCAAAGTCCAATTTCATCAAACACCAATCCATCCATACGGAGTTCAGCAGAGAACTATCCGATCTATATGAAGGATGCGACCGAAATATAAAATTAGACCCACAAGCAACATCGAAACGATTGTGCTCTGTAACTCCACAAATGTGCAAAGGATTCTCCAATAAAGGTAGCACAGAATCACAAACAAAGTCAAGTATGTCAGAAGGAAAAAATGGTTTGCTTTTGTTCGTAGAACGAAGCCACTTCATTGTTGATTCCCCATTTTCGGTTCTCAATATTTGAAAATGAGAACCGCCACCATCAGGGCGTTCAATTGGAGGAGGATCAGGTGGATTCAAGTTGAAGTGATATGTTGCCTGGCTTAGCATCATTTTCTCGGACTTTCTATTGGCAGTTTGATTGATTAGTGATGCAGCATTACATTGCGTGTTCTTGGAAGGAGCTTTAATCTCAGTTTTGTGGTGAGATTCATTGGGAGCACTATCCCAGCCTGCGGGGCTTCCCCATAAAGAGATATAATCTGGTAGGTGAAAGTACAGGTGATTCTTGATTAGTTTTGTTCCCATCCCTTTCCTGTGACAAGTTGAGTTTATACAATTGATAAAGTGAACAATTGATTTTGGGAGATTCTTTAAGGAACCGTATTTCATCCGACCGTGTTTAAGAAATTCTTCCATTGATAGAATGAGCTGAATTACCTCTATCTGTTTCTTTACAAAACGATGGTCACCAATAATGTCAGATCCATGTTTGGAAACAATAGCGATCAGAAGAGAAATAAGCATTCCAGAGAAATCATGCCCTTCTTTCTTTGTGGTTGATAAAAGCTGAGTCCCAAATTTGGTGCGAGGAAAATCTCTATCAGACTGGCGTGATAACAAACCACCGTACCGTTGTGCTAAATGGCCAATACTGTTAGCAACAGCCACGCCGTGATTCAAATTGGGGGCATAAACACATGGAACACTTCCGCGGAGCAACAATTCAATTGACTCGACAGCCCGTTTGGCAGTACCAAGCTGGTGCATGTGCAAACATTCACCGGGAGTTGCAAAATGAATATTGTTCTGATTCGTACCAAAGCATAAATCATGAAATACATTCCTGATATTGTGATGAGAGTTGTTTTTGAAGTTCTTATTGATATCATTTAGATCTGTGCCGGGAAAACAATGAAAATCAACAGGTGACCACTTCTTTGTTGCAGGTTGAACAGAAGGAATGTTTATGTTCGGAGAATAACAGTTGCAGTGACGGCACATCCGCATGACACCCTTATTGAAGGAGCCATATTTTCCACACAATTTATCGTGAAGTTCTGTGTCGCCAATAACATAGGCAATGGCAAATTTCATTTTTACCTTCCACTGTTGATTTGCGTACGGAAGATAATTCCATTCGATACCACCGTCTTCGTTACACGCGGCTTTGAAGGAACGAAACGCTACTTCCAAACCATTGTGAAGATTCTGAATTTTTTCCTTCGAAGTGGCAGGACGAGAGTGTCTGGTTGACTCCCATTCAGGGTCGGGATGGAAGTAAATAGTTGTCCATGCTTCAGGTCGAGAACGGGTCTCCACATTAAAAATACCGAGTGTCATGTTCAATGGTGTTAACGTAAGTCGTCCGTGCGCATCCAAAGATATGCCGTCCATGTAAAATATAATAGGAACAAGAATTTCTTGCGAATTGGGATTGCAAATTTCTTTCCAAGAAGATTTCCACCACGAGCCGTGATGCAATTCTGAGATTACAGAATGAGGATTCAACTCAGGATTATTGTCGGGAGAGAGAGGGGTCGAATAGTCGGGAAAGGAGAGGTTTTCTTCTATCATTAGCTGCTGGTCAGAAAGAAGAGAATAAATGGCATCCTTAAAAGAACGGACATACACCTGAGTGGGCTTATTATCAGGTAACCAATTCAGTATATGAGGATGAAATTTCATATCAGAGAGACCAAGATTGGATTGGAGATTGTCAAAAATTGTTTTCCGAGATCTAATTTTGGCATCGCAAAAATCAAAACCAGGTCTCATTTGACTTTTCTTTGCCCACTGGAAAATTGATTTGAATGTGTTCAATGGCAATTTATGTCGGGCCATTAAATTCATGAGTTCCAATTCTGCAAGAAGATGATGGGGCGGCGGTAGTTTTGTGTGCCTTTGAAATGCATCCTCTCTTTCGTTCAGATTAATGATTTCATGAAGAGATGGTGGTGGAGGGGCTTGCTGAGCAGTAGCGACGTTAACATCAGAACGATTAGTGGGATCTTCTTCGTTGTCTCCACAATCTATGTTGTTGGTAAAATTGATGTCGTTATTTTCATTTACGTCGCCGTCATTGTCGTCCTCGTCATCGGAATTGTCAATATCATTATTCAGCGGGAATGCATCTTCATCTTGAACAGCGGAAACAGCCATGTAAGATTCAATGGCGTTCCGATCCATTGGCGGTAAAAAGACATCATGGACAATCTGTTGGTTTAGAACGGAATGAAGACCCGTGGCTGATTGACTTGTGACGGTGTGGTGCTGGGAGAGATGGGAAGGGGGAACAGATGGACCGTTTTGTGTCATAGTCATCCCAAAATCTGACGGGGAATGTTGAACAGACGGCAAGGTAAGCTGCACTTTGACAGAGGTGGAGAAGTTAGAGATCTTGCGTTTAATTAGACCATCACTTTTGTATAAGTTGTAGCATTGAATATTGTAGTTGAGATGTTTTCTTAGGCCGTACGAGACATATTTCAAGGTATTGCACTCTTTTGACCCAGATTTGTATCCTTTAAAACTCTTGGATTGTTTTCCTTTCTTATACCAGCAACCACGGCAGTAGAATAGAAGAGGGGTTTTGATAACAGGAGGCATGATGTTGCGGAATTGCTTGAAGGAAAATATCAGTAGAATGGGTCGAGAGGATGGAGGTCGAAAAGATGAATCGTTGAAAGGAAAAAATTAAATAAGCGTATTATTTCGTGTGTGATGTGAGTTCTTGTACGGTAGATTTCCTTACTACCATACTTCGATTGCAAAAATGGACCGTAAAGTAAATGCATTACTACTAAGTGATGATTGCAACATTCCTCGTAAAATATGTTTAGTAGTGAACAGTACGTACAGTCAACTCCTTAAGAGGGTTAATACACAGCGCCGGACGGGTCAATCCCATCAGTTCTTCCAAACATTCGTTGGAAGGCGCGTCAGTTCTTCCATAAGGTGCACGGAAATGTGAATCGAAATGGAAATCGTGGACAATTGCGTTGTTGATTATCGAAATGGAAATCGTGGACAATTGTTTTGTTGATTGCGATCGAGTTGATTCCGACTTTCATGTACCCGTAAAACCAACTAGTACGCTATTTTGCATGAGTTATTACTAGTAGATACTAGTAGTACATTATTTTCACTAGTACTTAATCGAAATGGAAATCGTGGACAATTGCGTTGTTGATTATCGAAATGGAAATCGTGGACAATTGTTTTGTTGATTGCGATCGAGTTGATTCCGGCTTTCATGTACCCGTAAAACCAACTAGTACGCTATTTTGCATGAGTTATTACTAGTAGATACTAGTAATACATTATTTTCGCTAGTACTTCATCATTATAATTGATTATTTCATTATCTTTCCGACGAGGAAAACAAATACCAACGTGTTAGGTGTTACTACGACCTAATCTTCGAATAGATAATCTACTCTACTGATACTACTAATACTAATCATCCAATCGACAGTCGAACCAACCATGGAGGGAATTTACAAACTACAAAAGGTGGTTCAGGAACACCCAGCCAATCTCGAACAAGAACACTGGAAAATGGTTGTTTATCACAAGAAAGAGATTAATCGACACCAAAAAATGATTCGTAAGATTCGTGCAGAAAAAAGAAATGATCCAAACGTTAAAATTGAAAGCGTCGATCCTACTAGCAATGATCAAGTCGATCCGAATGTAACCAGCAGCATCTATCCACAAAGCGGGTTATTTGAGAGGAGCGATCAACATTGGAGTGGCGATTCCGACGGTGTAGCTTCTGAAAATACAGCGGATCTTCCTGGCGTTGAACACGAACAAAACCCTTGAGTGCAATAGCCCGCCTGGGGTGAATTCGACTTGGAGTTGACATGGAGTTGGAGCTGGGATTTGAGTTGGAGTTGGAGGATTTGGGTCGGAGCCCATTATACCGGTATGGTGGAAACATGTTGAGAAAATGAAATAAGTCATTCGTGCACAAGTTGTACACAAAATAGTGCTTGTCACGAAACGAATATGATATCCTTAACCCTAAAATAGTTATTTTATTTGAGGAGTGACGAGATATTTGTCTCAAAAGTAAAGGTGTGCGACGCGCGAGGTATTTTAGTAGACACGCGACCTAAAAAGGTAGGAAATTTAAAAAATAGGGTCGAGAATTGTAAAAATACCGCGCGATAGCCCGCGGGGGGTAGAGAAACAGTTCTCGGACGTAGTATTAGTACTAGAACCAATACAGAATTCCAATCTGATAGCATCATGTTTTACGACAACAGGGTGGATTTCAGTGAACAATGAATTGAACCCAGTCCATCACATGAGCAGTATTGATGATGAAATTGCTGGCAATGACACATAGTTGCATTTGAAAACTTATTATGAATCACAGTTTTTGTAATTGGATTATGTCCTGGGACAATAAGTAGTATTTCAAAGTTCATACTGTGTAAAAGAGGAACCACCTTCAAAATAATACTGTTGGTTTCATAGTAATCCACATCCCAAGAAGTGTTAGCAATATTCATGTTGAAATTGATGGAAATGACACCTAGTTGCACTCTAAAAATTATTATGACTCACAGTTTTGGTAATTTTATTATGTCCAGGGACAAAAAGTATTTCAAAAATCGTACTGTCTAAAGCACTATCAGGTTGAAAATTAAACAGTTATTTTCAGATTCTATCACATACAGCATAGTGTTAACAACATTGATGATGAAAAGTTACTGTTATTGATAAGATTAATCATGAAAGAAACTGAAGTGAGTTATAGGTGATAGTTTGGGTGTAACCACCTAATTAGTGCATTTGGGTACTGCATTTGGAGGAGAAATACACACTAATTTGCATTTAAAATTCCAAAAACAGATAATTTGTGTGATTCAACCATGAATATGGTTCCTTTTATGGATATGATGAATCATGAAAGAAACAGAAGGTAGTTATCTGTCGTGGATTGTATGTCACCAACTAATCAGTGCATTTGGGTACAGGATTTGGAGGAAAAATAAACACTAATTTGCAAGTAAAAAATCCAAAAACAGATATATGTGTGATTTAACAATAAATATTGTTCCCATTATGGGTAAGATGAATCATGAAAGAAACAGAAGTGAGTTATCTTTCATAGTTTGTGTGTCACCACCTAATTAGTGCATTTGGGTCCTAGATTTGGAGGAAAAATACACACTAGCTAATTTGCAATTAAAAATTCCAAAATCAGATATTTTGTGTGATTGAACCATGAATATTGTTCCTGTTATGGGTAAGATGAATCATGAAAGAAACAGAAGTGAGTTATCAGTCTTGAATTGTGTGTCACCATTAATCAGTGCATTTGGGTACAGGATTTGGAGGAAAAATAAACACTAATTTGCAAGTAAAAAAACAAAAAAAGATATTTCGTGTGATTGAACAATGAATATTGTTCCTGTTATGGGTGAGATGAATCATCAAAGAAACAGAAGTGAGTTATCAGTCTTGAATTGTGTGTCACCACCTAATTAGTGCATTTGGGTCCTGGATTTGGAGGAAAAATACACACTAATTTGCAAGTAAAAAAACCAAAAAAAAGATATTTCGTGTGATTGAACAATGTATATTGTTCCTGTTATGGGTGAGATGAATCATCAAAGAAACAGAAGTGAGTTATCTGTCGTGGTTTGGGTATCACCACCTAATTAGTGCATTTGGTTACTGGATTGGGAAGAAAAATACACACTAATTTGCAAGTAAAAAAACAAAAAAAGGATATTTCGTGTGACTGAACAATGAATATTGTTCCTGTTATGGGTGAGATGAATCATGAAAGAAACAGAAGTGAGTTATCTATTGTGGTTTGGGTATCACCACCTAATTAGTGCATTTGGTTACTGGATTGGGAAGAAAAATACACACTAATTTGGAATTAAAAATTCCAAAATCAGATATTTGGTGTGATTGAAAAATGAATAATGTTACTGTAATGGATAAGATGAATAATGAAAGAAACAGAAGTGACTTATCTGTCATGGTGGTTTGTGTGTCACAACCTAATTAGTGCATTTGGGTACTGGTTTTGGAGGAAAAATGACCCGTGACCAAAACTATTAAAACATTCATACAGACTAAAGTATCAGCCTTAGAATTGTCAATATACTTTCATACTCTACCCAATCCATAGAATGAACAGTATTCATCCTTAAACTGCAGAAAATAACAAACTTTTGCACTCAAAAACTTAGTAGCAATCACCTTTTAGGTTACTTCATACAAAAATAAAGAAATAGAACTAGTAGGAACAAAAAGTAATGAGGAAAGTACTATGTATGGACCGTTCTAAGGAGGAGTCGAACCACAAGACACAGTGACTTCAATATAACCCAATCCTTGCAAAATGACAAAATTTACATTACTTAAATATGTGCGGTAAGAATTATTCCTTAACAGTTTACAACGAGTGATTGAACGAAAATACCTCAGTATTTGCCCAACGTAAAACATTATTACAAGGAAGAGCAAAATGGAGAACACAACACCACAATCAGCGTACAAGAGAAAGGTTTTGAAGCCTAGGTATCTTTTGGATTTGGCAGAGTACTGTGCAAGAAGGAATTAGCTAAATGACAGTGACGAAAACAACGAGAGAAATCCATTCTTATATCATTTTGAAACTGGGTTTGATGCGCTATGTGCCAAAAATGGCAACTTGGTACTCACAATACTTAATGGATGCAACAAGATAGACGGCGTTAGAGATAGACTCAACAGCCCAAAAGGGCATTTCGATGAAGAAGAAGCTTTAGAAATTTGGGAACAATGCTTGAAGTAAGTAACTGAGGACATATTTCCTTTCTACAAGGAAGGCAACACTGATGCTGTTGACCACGTGTGGGCTTTGGGTATCATTATGGCACACATTTTATGCGGTTATCCAGCATTGAAAGGAACGGAGGACATACAGTGCTACAACAACGTGGGTATTGGACGACCAGTACAATCAGGAGAACGAGAGAGGCTCGAACTCAATGGTCATACATTTCCACAAAAAAATGGTGTAACCTGACGCTGGAAGCCAGAAAACACATAAAGCAATGCATACATTTTCACCCGGGTAACTGTCCCTGTCTGACAATCCTTTGGTTCAACAAGTGGCGCACAATGACTGAAGAGGCAATAATTGAAAAAAACAGTATAATGTACATCAAAGAAACCGAGGACAGAAAGGAACGAAACAAAGAAACGGAGAAAAACAACAAGAATAAAGACAATTGGAATTCATTCATGAACAAAGCGAAAAAGCAGTCTAAGAGGAAAAAAAGAAAACTGAAACAATTTGCAAACAAAGAGAAAAGGGAGGAAGAGGAGAGAAAGGAGAGAAACATTGTGCACTGGCTACAACTTTATGAAAAACATTGGAATTCACCAGAAGATTTAGAGGAGTACAATAACTATCCCGTTCCTTGTGGTGCGTGGGGACGTGTGAAATAGGGCGTGACAAGCTTTACTATGGCAAAACTTACCCCAACTTATGAATATGTGCACGATCCTGTCCTCGTTAAATACGTAAATATAAAAATTAACTACTGTGAAAAATGTTAGTTACAAATGAAAAAGTCAGAATTGCCGTTCCAGAAAACTCAATCTGAAACGCCGTTCCAGAAATTTAACCCTGCTGAAACGCAAATAAAGACGTTCTGTGGATTTTCCGTAACAGTGAATTGTTATCTACAACACCGTTCCAGACACATAACATGGAAACGCCGTTGCAGATATCGTGCTTATTTTCCATTACAGGCTCATCAATGCAACTAGTTCCGAATTGCCGTTCCAGACAACTCAATCTGAAACGCCGTTGCAGAAACTTAACCCTGAAACAAAAATGCATATGTTGTGCAGATTTTCCCTAACAGAGAATTGTCATGTGCAACACAGTTCCATACAATGTGCCTGTTTTTGGTTCTACAGATTTTAATATGCAGTGGTGTAATACGGTAGGATGGGGAACATCAAAATAAATTGGTATCGTACAATCTAGTACAGGTAGTACTACTTGTTTGGAAATAAGAAGCGAATGTAGGGGGAAAAAATGGTGCGGCTAGGCAGACAGTTCTTTTTGGTTGGCCCGCGCTCACAAGCCCGCTTCCACAAAGAGAAATGTATTGCAAATTGCTGAATTCGTACAATCGATGCAAAAACAAGGCAGCATAAAAATTCACAAAATTGTCAAAAACACAGACAATTGATAAAAATACAAGATGCCGAAACAAAAATGGTCCAACCTACCCAAGGCAAAAATAACACATCTCCAAGAAGAGAAAATAGCAGATATGGCAAACGCAGCCAGGGACGGAGACAATAGAGATAATACCAAAAATACAAGCATTACTACCATGTCCACAGAGAAGAGGAGAACACAACAATTGCAGCAACACAAGAAGGCACCACTACGGTGGAAAGAGAGACACCACTAAAAAGAAAAGCTGAAAACATTAGCATGATGGACAGCAGCAACAGTGAAAATGAAAGTGACAGTGACAGTGACACTGATTTGAGTTCAGTTAGTGAAGACAATGATGGGAGCTCCAAAAAGAATAAGGATACTAGAGAAAATACCAAAGAGACAACAAAACAAAAAACTACGGAGGGCGGACAACAGAAAGAGAAAAACGTGAACCAAACGGTGAAAACATTAACAGAAATAGCGAATGAGAATCCAGATCTAATAGAGAATATCCTAAAAAGGGTGAGAGCTGGTAAGAAGGGAGACAATTCTAAAGAGGATGCTGCAAAAACTTCCGACACGGTTCCATTGAAAACAGTGCAGGGCGGCGATAGCGTTGATAAAGTGAGTACATTGAGTTGTGGAACTATACATAGTATGAAAACGGAAACTATGAAACTATTGAATACACATAAAGATACAATTGAAGGACAGGTGAGGGCCTATGTGAAGAAGGAATGGTATGGTGGCCTGAAATTTATGACAACAAACACACTCTCCAATAAAATAATCGTGCAAGGAATCGATGCATGTGTAATATCTGTTCCAAAAAATATACCCATTAAGAAATTCTGTGCCTACTTTGATAATGCAGTACCAAAAGCCCTGGCAAAATTGAGGCACAATAATCAAACATTGGCTAGAAAAAAATGGTTTGGTAAGTGACGGCATAATTGTTGAATCATCTGGAAATTATGGTGCTTTCGACGTTCTTCCATATGTGCCTACGACCGACGTACAACTAACCCCACCATACTATGATATCATACTGCCACTTGTTGTCATCACCGCAGCTGATAGTGAAATGGCAAAAGTGCCAGCATCATTCCCTGGTACTGTAGCTCTAAATATGGAATCGATGGAAATTCTGGCGAAAGACTACCGGCGATACGGAAATGCGGATAATGAAGAATTTTATTATTTTGTGACAAGAATCCTGTCTGCCGTTAATCCAGGAAAGACGAACTTTAGGCTGAGGAAGACAAAGGATCTTATTAGTACCATCTTTACTGTTACGGATGAGGCTTTTGCCCTAATGATAATTGACAACGAGTACAGCAATTGGGAAAAACAGAAGCAAATGAAACTTGATGGAACATACACGACACAAAAGAAAACAATATACATGAAAAAAAATATTGCGATTCAAAAAGTGGAAGTGCAGATGGATGGGACAAAGAAGGACGGAAAGTGTTCACTAAATTGTGCAAAAAGGTACAAACATTAAGAGAAAATCCCGAAACGGGTAAAAATTTGGAGAAAATGATGCTGGAAAGATTCAACTCGGAATGCAATCCTACCAGTACTGTATCGAAAAATGGTGGCACTGTTGCCAGTAGTCTTGCTGAAGAGGAAAGTGAGGATGACAACTATATTGATCCTTAGGCCTTGTTTTCAGAATCAATACTGTTCATTGTGGCAGTCCATTCACTTATTTGACGCGGGATGGTTCACACCTACGACACAGAAAAATCTTCGGGGAAAGTGATTAGGGTAAAAGGTACATATTCTACATACATTGCATACCATTGCAATACATCGTACATTGTGCTACACAAACAATTAAAATGTATGGAAAGGAGTACTCATACATATCATACATATTTTGCATATGATAGTACTAGGCAAATTCTTGACACGAATAATTCAACTGTAGTGGTAGGTAGTCACAAGCGATGATGTTAAATTTTAAGGGTTAGGTGTCGCGAGAACAAATATTAAGTTATAAGGGTAGTGTGTCAAGAGCACTTATGTTAAATTGTAATGGTTGTGTGCCGCAAGTATAGAAGATACATTTTAAAGCGTAAAGTGTCACGAGCCTAATTAATAAGTTATAGGGGTAATGTGTCACGAGCAACGGAGATACATTTTAAAAATTATGTGCCGCGAGCACTAATGTTAAATTATACTGGTCGTGAGACGTGACCTTCCGTATTTCATTTTTGTAGGTGTGATTCGCAAACGTACGGGTAGGTGATATTAAAATTTAATAATAATTATTCATGACCCAAGGGAAAAAATTATCGCGAACCAGGTATTGAGAGTTATGAGGGCCGGCTTGATACTGACCCAGTGAATCACAGGGGGGCTTGGTTGTGAGTCATGACCATGCGTATTTAATTTTCAGTACGTGCGATTCACGAACGTATGGGTAGGTGAGATTAAAAATTAATAGTAATTATTCATGATTCAACGAAAAAAATAATCGCGAACCAGGATTGAGAATACGAGTATTATTTTCCTTCTGAATCCGGTCTGCTGAGAGTCTGATTCAAAGGCTTCTGAAGAACAGCAACGCTGTGTTAGTTTGTTAGTAGACGGACGATTGTACTCTACGCGTGACAATGTGATTGGATACTTTAGGCAACGGATAATCGGACTAAAGGCAAGACTATGGAAACGCCAGATCTCTTCTTACTGTGAACTTGTTCAGATACAGCGAGACAGACCTTAGTAATGTAGATTACAGGTAGTTGGTAGCAACTAGTGTGAATTTTGGGATATAAATCAGTTGAATGTTAAAAGTATAAGATAAAGCGAAATCTTGCTGAAACGCAAGATATCACTTTTATTGAGATGAATACGTTGCAACTGCTGTTGCGTAATGATGAGATTACTTGCTGATTATTTCCGTACATGCATTGGTCGTTGACCGTATATATCTGTATGCATATATATATATTGTGTGAGAATCACACGCCAACGGTTTTCTTCTCTTGTTCCGTTAAGAAGATCCTATGATATGTTTATCATTATGATCAGGAATTGCTCCCGTAGCTTGTGTGATACTTTATGAAATCAGAGTTTGCTCACCGAAGAACAAGGGCAATACTATAAAACAGAGATTGCTCACCGTCATGCGCAATGGGAATCGATGCACCGTGGGAATCGATATGTCGTGGGAATCGATTACTTTGGTTGATACGGGACTCATTGATTCGTACGAATAGGATATCTACCATCGGGTAGCTTTGGTACTTCTGGGCACAAAAGGAATTTAATACTCCCCATGTTTCCTTGTGAAAGGACATCGCGTTTTACATGATGCTTCCATCGTCTTGGAGGAGATCGACGGTATTTCCACAGAAGTGGAAGATGGGCTTGAGCAGTGGATACACAACTGAGTGTCCCCAATGCTTGGTGAGGATATCTGCACAGTTATCTTTACCAGGGATGTGCAGCATTAGAATGAAGCCTTTCGCTATCATGCTTCGTACAGTAGTGAAACGATAGGATGTTGTGGCGCTTATGCAACCTTGCATAAGGGAAGGTCGACGTTTGAATCATCTTCTTGTTGTCTCCCCATGAATAGGAGATATTCATGGACTCTTGTTCCAAGGTATCGGAATGAGTGACGTAGATCAACGATTCGCTCGATGCAAGTTCTTCCTGCAACAAATTCAGCTCCAAAGGTAGCTGTCTCCGTAGAACCTTGTTTCTTCGAGAACCACATCATTGGAGTTTTGTTCGCAAAGTGAAGGATGTCGGTTACAGACTTTCCACTGAGAATGTCATGCATGAGATTTGCATCATAGACATGCGTTAACACTACTGTCTTCCCAAGTGGTGCAGGAGCGTTGTCGGGTAGCTCTTCAGAATGCTCCCCATAGACGGTGTTGGACCAATCAATGGTGTCCGGTTTAGTCAGTATAAAATCTGGGGGTTCCACGCGGAACCTGATTTTAAAATGTTTAAAATGTTCAAACTTGGAGATATATCCATAGATACGTTTGGCACGATCAAGGTGTCCGTTTTGTGGTTGAGCTCTGAAACTCGAGAGTGTCATCATGACGGTTTGGACATCAAATCTTCCAATGGCGATGATCCATTGAAGTGATCCGATCATGCTTTGGTATTTCTGGATACCAGTTTCTTCAAGAAAGGCCGAAGAATCCAATTCAGGATGATCATTTTCGGCGATGGGCGATTGACACCTAGTTTTAGGTTTACATCCGAACATTTGTTCATAAGATGCTTCCGAATTTGATGGGATTCATACAAAGAACACCATGTGCATCTCGCTCAAATCCACAGCCCAGATGAAAGTTCATAGGTCCGGATCCCTTCAGTTTGAAGTTGAATGGCTCCGCCTGTAAGATTTCCAGGAACGAATTGGGATCTGTCATGCAAAGACATAGATAATCAACATATGTGCATATGAGTTCATCCCTTAATTGGATTGACTTTGTACGCGGATTCGCGTACGACTTTTTTTCGAATTTTTTGAGTTTTTTTGGTACCCGATGACACGATCGTCGTCCAATTTCTTGCAAGTGGAGTCAATAAAAGGGCATCATTCTCAACTAAAGTAACAATCTATCACTCATACTAGTGTGAAATAACACAGAGAAGGGGGTTTTATTACTTAAGTTGGGTATTTTTGGCTAATTTTGGCAGAAATCGGCAGATTTTCATACATCGGGTCCAGTTCGTCGTCGTTGTCGTCGTCATCATCATCGCCCCCACCTAGAAAACACCAAAGACTCCAACAATATCCCACACCGTTTTCACACAAATAACAAGGAATGGTGAATTTGAAGCAATATTTGCTGTCGTCGAGGTCAAGGCAGGTTGTTGCAGCAATTGAATCATGATTTTCGAACATAAAAATTTTGCAATCGTTGTCGTCGTCACCCCCACCTAGAAAACACCAAAGACTCCAACAAAATCCCACGCCGTTTCCACACAAATAGAAAGGAGTGGTGAATTTGAAGCAATACTTGCTGTCGTCGAGGTCAAGGTTTTGTTCGCAATCCGCATCCGCATCGACCGTTGGATGGCAAGAACAAGAACAAGAACAACAGCAACAGCAACAGCAACAGCAGCAAAGACGACGACGACGACGATAACAGCAACTCCATCGACAGCAACGCCACCGGCAGCTACTGCTTCTTCTTTTGTCTCTTTGCTTCCTTTTCATAGTTGTTCTTCAGCATCACCTTCTGGGATAAGAGATCGGCGGCCCGGTGGAAAGTACCATAACAATCGATACACAAGTGGACATTGCATGTTGCACATCTCATGAGATCGCCCTCCTTCCTTAGTCCAAGCCAGCCATGCATGGCACACTTAGTCCTTCTCTTGGTTCGAAAAGGGAAGTGGTCTAGGCACCTATTCAACCTGCAGCTTAGAAGTCCCCCATCTGCAAGTGCTTTGTCATTCACTCTAACAGACTTGAAGCTTCCGTCTTCCCCACTTGCGGATCCACATGCTGATGCGGATGGGCTTGATAAAGGCGACACACCACCACTAACACTGCCCGGAGTAGATGCAATGAAGAACATTCTAGCCTCTGCTTCTGTGTTAACAGCATCAGGGTTCACCCAGTACTCCCCAACAGTCCTGAAAAGAATTCACCGTGTAACGCGTGTTCGTACTAGTTACGGGCGTATCATACGAAAGGTCATAAGGGTAAATAACCTTATTCTTAAGGTTACTTACCTGAGTGAATGATCGTCGGCGCTTCATGTGGATTGACTCTTAGCGAGAGTTTCCCCATCAGCTCACTCTTAGAAGAATTAACAACTCTAAAACGCTATCATGCCCTAAAATCTATGTACAACCTAGTACTAATTCTACACAATAAGGTAAAATACTGTGATATTCCAATGAGAATATCACGGTGAATTATACGGTAATACGATAACACGAAAGACCAATTGAAGATGGTTTTGCATGTGTTTTGTGTCTTAAGATTACATGTGTTTTGTATGTTCGAAGTTACACGATACGACAAGTAATTTACCGACGAGTAATGAACCTGCCGATCGTCAAAGACAATCGAATTGTAACAAAGACCTTACTCACTAAATCAATCGTTCGTCAGACCGATTACGTTTGTTTGTTATGACACACTTTCTTTAGTTTATCAGACCCACGGCGTCTACAAGCTGTGGCCAGCATCTTACAATGCTGAGGACCGAATGGCGTTTCCACCGAGAAACGCAGTTGAGCTCGAAGACCAAAGAATCCGGATTAGCCTGATCAGCTACCGGCATCAACCCTCAAGGATGTAAAAGAGGCAGTTGCTTGTGGAGCCCTGGAATAGACCAACACCAGGGCGGCCTCCCTTGAAAGAAGAGGCCGAAGACTCGAACCAAGGTGGTGGCTCCACCGGGTTACGAGATCCAGCAAAAACAAGCAAGGGAAAAGGGCTGGACGATTCAGATGAAAGAGTCGCCCAGGTTGGCATCAGTTGAAAGGAATCAATATTCGAGAACACTGATCTTTCACTGAAAACAAGAATGACGTGAGCCAGAAGATTGAGCCTCAAGTATTCTGTGGTGAAACAGATTGCGAAGAACATCGCTTGCAGAGTGAAACGGATTGCGAAGAACATCTGCTCGCGAAAGATCGTCGAGAACACCAAATCTTGAAGAGCGAAAAGATCCAAAAGAAAAGAGAACACTAAATTCTCAGGAAACAATCTTTCACCACAGAAATACAGAATGAGCAAATCCCAAAAAAGGATAGGAAAGCTCACAATCCTAAATTGCAACAAAGGCAAAAGCTCACAACTAACCGGAACGAAACCCGATCCGAATAGTCAGAAAGTATACAAACCGGAACGAAAATACGATCCGGAAATAAATACAGAACAGATAAGCAAATCTCACAACAGTCATACAACATCTACCAACCATCTCACATCCAATCCTTCGATTCGATTACTCTCTTTCCACATATTCGATTGAAACAACAATAACAAGAACTCCCATCGAATATCATACTACGAATCGACCGTCCATACTCCATCCGAACATTTGAAATCTCATTCTCATCATGGCTCCAACAAGAAGAAACACAAGAGCTAACCCAAAAGATGATGAGGACTATGACCACAATGAGGAAACAAAAATGGATGTGGATCAAGACCCGAAAGATCCTGATAGTGAAGACGAGGATGCGGATAACCCAAAAGATTCTGATAATGAAGATGAGTTTGATGAAAGGATCATGAGAGTAATGGAAAAGGCTATGACTGATCCAGAAATGAACTCAACTTGGAAAAGGGTCATCGACAAGGAAGTAAAGAGAAGGATCAGAGCCATACAAGATGCAGTGAAGCAACACAGAAATCCAGATGACGTAAATCGAAGTGAGAGCAGTGAAGAAGATGAGGGTCAACTAGATGTCAACCTAAGGGCTGAACGGTGCGTAAGGAGATCATCCCAACCAAAAATAAAAATCAGGGGATACAACAATGGAAGATTTCTGAATCCAGAACAGCTTGCCTTCAGAAGCAGCTTGATGGATTTTGGTATCAACTATGAATCAGCTGAAGAAATTATGAGGGGAGGGATGTCTAATATTCGTGAAATTACAGACCTCAACAAGGAAAGCATCAAATCGTTCATGCATGGATTGAAATCTATCAGTCCAGACTGTCCTAATCCAAAAAGTATCCACTATGGTAACAGGCTATCATCGAGGCTTCTCACGTGGGCAAGTTGGGCCCGGTATCAACCATTGATTGGAGTCAAACCAAGAGCGATTGACTGGAACGCAAACCCAAACAATATGGAATTGCAGCAATTCAGAATCAAGATGATGGAGTCAAGTGTGAAATCACAGGAAAAAGCAACCCCACCCGAGCTAAAGGATCTTACAAAATTCAGAGAATGGGAGGAAGGCTTTCGACAAAACTTGAGATACAGATTCAACTCTGAAGGTTTCCCAATCTTGTATGTCATAAGACCCCAAGAGAAGGAAGATGTTACTGATGAAGCCAGGTCTGGAACAGTCGGGCAAAGTCCAACAGATACCTATCCAACTTGGAGTGACTACAATGAAAGGTGTGGCGTTTTGTCAGGTCACCAGTATGATGAAGATAACAACGTCGTCTGGAAGTTGTTATGCGATGCAACGAGAAAAGGTCCTGGGTGGGAATACGTGGCACATTTCCAAAACACTGAACTGAACTCAGGGAATGCTAGAAATGCATTCATTTCATTGATGCAGCATGCCTACACTGATACCAATATCACTATGGTTCTGAACAAGACCTATCAGGAAATGAAAGAATCACATTACACTGGCGATGCTAAGAATTATGATTGGAACAAGCACAAGAGAAACTGGACTGCTTTTCATATGACAATCCTGAGATTTGAAAAGAACCACAACGAAAGGAGATTTGTTTGGGACTTTATCAATTCAATCAGTGATGAGCGGCTTGATGCTGCAAAAGCCGATGCAATTGATGAGAGCAAAGACTATCGTGACAACTTTAACGAATGTTTGATCCTATTCACCAATCGACTTGGATTGAAGAAGCTTGCAAATGGGAAGCATAAAAGAGGTTCCAGAAGTGTATATTCTGTAGGCACGACCAGCAATAAGAAGCAGAAGACAACTGGAACGTTCACAGGAAAAGTTGAATGCAAGCCCTATCCAACAAGTGTTTATAAAACAATGTCAAAAGAACAGCGACAGGAGCTTTACCAGATGAGACAGGCAAAGAAGAAGAGAAATCTCAAGGCTGCTGAGACAAAAAAGGCGAAAGAAGCTGAGAATGAAGGCGCAGGTGATAGCTTTGGATCAAAATCTAAGAAATGACATAATAACCGGACACTAGAACACAAATTGTTAAAAATGGTGAGCCGGTCATTATACAAGATGAATATTCCTCTAGATTTTGATGATGGAGAAAATGAAGAAGGATATTGTGAGTTAGACTCACATGCAGACACCACTGCGGCAGGAAGCAATATGGTATTGCTGAATCCTGATCAGATCACTAACGCACGTTGATGTGGCCCCTTTTTCTGAAGAATACAAGCCAATCAAGAAGATCCCAATTGGAAGTTGTGCTACTGCTTGGACGAATCCAACATCAGGCCAAGTATACATCATAGTGTTCCATCAAGCGCTGTACTTTGGGAACAAATTGAAGAACAGCTTGATATGCCCAAATCAAGTGAGGGATTGCAATTTCAATTCTGTTGAAGAGACACCTTGTCAGTTTGACCCTAGATCCAAGTATGGAATCACAATCCAAACACCAATGGAGGACGATGATCCGAAGAAAGTTTTTATAAAACTGAGTATGAGAAATGTGATTTCTTATTTCCCCACAAGGAAGCCAACAAGGATGGAGCTTGATGAATGCCAACATTTGATAGCAACAAATGACACCCCATGGGATCCTACATTCACTGAAGTTCAGGATGGCTGAGTTAGCAATCGACAATGGAGATCCAATTTCAGGGGACCAGTTTAGCCTTCAAGCCATGTCGACCAAAGAAGATCAAGCCATGGATACAAGTTCGATTGTAACAGAACCTACAAGTAACGTTACAGATATGCTCTCCAAGACCAGCTTAGAGAACAGGCATCCAAGTCACATTCAGCAATGCAAACTGATGAGGTTACATCAGGTATCAACCAGAAGAATGCTGACTGAATGTCAAATTGCAACAGATGGCAATATTTCTCATAGGATTTCTTCAGTAACGAATATTTCAAGCGCGCGAAGGGTAGACCAATTTTTGTTTGATGACACAGAATTTGATTTCATGGAAGCTCCTGAAGATGAACCAAAACAAGCCCCTAGCTTGCAAGAAATTGACAATACACTTGAGAGGAGGTCTCTTGATAGACGAAATCAATGGGGGCCATCAGTGATAACTATTGAAGGTCCAAACAAAGTTGACTGTGAACGCCTAGCCAAAACTTGGAATATTAGTTTCAAGAAGGCTGAGCAGACACTGAAAGTCACGACTCAGAAGGCACTGAGGAATTTGCAATTACCATTGATGAAGAGGCTGCCAACACAGCGCTTTAGAAACAAGAGAATTGCACAAGGAACCTGGTACACTGATACGTGGCATGCTAGAACGACCAGTATTATGAGACAGGAAAAATGTGCGCAGATCTTTACAAATGGGAATGGGTTTGAAGTATTTATACCAATACAGGACAAATCACAAGCACATCAAGGGTTGAAAATATTCATTCATGAAGTTGGAATCCCAGAGCATTTGATTTCTGATGGTGCTCCAGAACAAGGCTCTCCAAGGACCTACAAGACCCACTGGAATTCAATTGTTAAGCGCAACCATATTCACCAGACATTCATTCAACCGCATTGCCCATTTCAAAATCGAGCAGAACAAGCGATTGGACATCTTGGGAGTGCAATCACAATCAAGTCAGCAAAGAAGAAATCACCGCGGAGATTATGGTCATTTTGTGGTGAACTATGTGCAAATATAAGGCAGAGAACGGCATCAAGTAACCCTTCTTCAATGGGGAGAACTCCATTTGAATTGGTCCATGGCTATAGGCCCGATATTGCACTATACACTTCATCAGAATGGTATAATTTTGTGTTTTACTTTGATAAAGGTGATTCTTCCACTCGCGGCGTTGAAAGGTTGGGTCGATGGTTGGGCCCCTGTGGCAATAAGATAGGTGGAGGTGATTGTTTTTGGCTCCTGACTGAATCAGCAATACCAATATCTACGAATTCAATAAGGCCTGTCAAAGAATTTGAATGGAGGGATAGAGATATCCTCAGAAGAATGGAAGCAATCGACAAATCAATTGAATCCAAGATTGGTGATGAAGTGAAAGATAGCGCGTCCTTCTTCCAGGAAAACTACCCGGAGCCTCAGATGGAGCTATTTGAGGATCAACCAGTGAAATCATCTGATCTGAAACTTGAAATGGCTGAGCCAGAAGCGTCAGTGGAAGATATAGATGAACCAGATGAGTATCTGGGGAATAAAGTAATCATTGAAAGAAATGATGAAAGGCTCAGGTGCATTGTGAAGGATAGGGTGAGAGATTTGCAAAACAGACCAATTGGAGTAAGGAATGAGAATCCCATACTAGACACAAGGCTGTACAAATTGCAACTACCTGGATGGCACCATTGAGGAATACACGGCAAATATTGTTGCAGAGAGTTTGTACAGTTCTGTTGATGACGATGGAAGGATGTTCACTCTACTAGATGAACTAATTGATCATGAATGCGACAACACTGCTCTAACTGATGAGGAAGCCACGACTATAGCCAAAAATGGCAGGAAAACCCATAAGCCGACAACTAGGGGTTGGAGGATTCTCGCCAGTTGGAAAGACGGGTCAGAATCATGGTGTAAGCTAAGCAATGTCAAAGAATCATTTCCAGTGCAACTAGCTGAATATGCTGTCAACAATAATCTTGAAAAATCACCAGCATTCAGATGGTGGGTGCACAAAAGTTTGAGAAGAAAGGATCGAATCCTTAAGGCAGCCAAAACAGCGAAGTATTGGTTGAAGACTCACAAATATGGTGTTGAATTGCCACATTCAATCAAACAAGCGCTGGCTATTGATAAGAAAACAGGCACTGATCACTGGGAAAGAGCAATTCACAAAGAAATGACCAACAATATGGCAGCGCTTGAATTTTCTGATGATGATGTTATTCCAGTCGGTCACAAGGAAATAACAACCCACATGATTTTTGACATCAAGCTTGGATCCCTAACGAGGAAGGCTAGGTTGGTAGGGGATGGTCATAAAGTTCCTGCAGTGGCAAAAGAAAATACCTACTCATCGGTTCCCAGTCGGGATTCAGTGAGGATATTCTTCCTGCTGGCAGCGCTGAATGATTTGAAGGTTCTCTCAGCAGATATTCAAAATGCATATTTGACAGCCCCGATTAAAGAGAAATAGTTTCTAAAAGCGAGAGCTAAAGATGGTTTTCCTCCACACCTTGCAGGACGACCTTGCAAGATAGTTCGCGCATTGTATGGACTGCCGGTAGCAGGTGCATCTTTCAGATCATATCTCACACAGCATTTGAGGGATCTTGGATATTCCCCATGCAAAGCAGATCCGGATGTGCACTTACAAATTGAAACCAAGAAAGATGGATCCAGATACTGGGCAATGTTGATTGCTTATGTTGATGAAATATTATGTTCTGGGGAAGATCCAAAGTTCCAGCTTGAAAACATTGAACGAAAGTTCAAATTGAAGGATGATACGATTGAAGAGCCAACTCTGTATTTGGGAGCCGATATTGGAAAGTTCTACTTTGAAGGTGATTCTAAACCAAGATGGTCATTATCAAGCACCAAGTATACGGCAAAAGCTGTTGCAGCAGTCGAACAGGAGCTAGGAACTGAAAAATTATGGCTACAAGTATCTACCAAAATCTGCATCCAGTCCACTGTCACATGATTACCGACCGGAAATTGATATATCAGAGAAATTGAATCCTGAATTGCAAAATTACTATCAAGGTTTGATTGGAGTTCTCAGGTGGATTTGTGAATTAGGAAGGCTTGACATTGTAATGCCAGTCTCGCTGATGTCAAGGTATTTGGCTCAAGCAAGAAAGGGACATCTGAACCAGTTATTTCATATATTTGCGTATTTGAAAAAATACAACAGGTCAAAATTGGTTTTTGATGATACAGTACCAAGCATTGATGAGAGTAAATTCCAAAAATGTGACTGGTCTGAATTTTATCCTGGTGCCGCTGAAGTCATACCAGCAGATATACCTGAACCTCTGGGAAAACATGTGACAATGAGTTGTTTTGTTGATGCCGATCATGCCGGATGCAAGGCAACAAGGAGATCTCATACTGGTGTTATTATCTTCATTAATAATGCACCAATTATTTGGTTTTCCAAAAGACAGACAACAGTTGAAACGTCAACTTTTGGATCTGAAATCATAGCATTGAAAATTGCAATCGAATTGGTTGAAGGTCTAAGATACAAGTTGAGAATGATGGGTGTTCCAATTGAAGGAAGCACCAATGTGTATTGTGATAATGATTCTGTTGTCACAAACGTTACACGACCTGAAAGCCCATGTAAGAAGAAGCACAACAGCATTGCATACCACAAGGCACGAGAATCTATTGCAGCAGGAATCATCAGGGTTGCAAAAGAACCAGGTTCAACAAATATTGCTGATTTGTTTACAAAGCTAATGAGTGGCGCTGTTTTCCGAGAACATTGTTCCCGATGCATGTGGTAAGTTTGTTTCAGGCGTTCGCACGAAAAAACAACAACAGGTAGATCAATCGTTCGATGGAATGTTCGATCGATCGTTCGATCAAAAATAACGAATCGTTTTGCAATGAGCATTTTGAAAAATGGATATTTTGATCCACGAATACAATATATCAATCGGGCAAGGATCAGGGCAAAATGCCTTGGTACAAGCCAGAATGAATGGCAAAATGCCTCCCCATTTCTTTTGATAGGGCCTCTGATGGTAGAATGGATACAACGTGGTATTCAACACACAAATGACTCACAATGAATAGATTAAGTCATAGAATCCAGCCGCTTAACGGTTGGACGATTTATGACTGAAGGGGACTGAAAAGAATTCACCGTGTAACGCGTGTTCGTACTAGTTACGGGCGTATCATACGAAAGGTCATAAGGGTAAATAACCTTATTCTTAAGGTTACTTACCTGAGTGAATGATCGTCGGCGCTTCATGTGGATTGACTCTTAGCGAGAGTTTCCCCATCAGCTCACTCTTAGAAGAATTAACAACTCTAAAACGCTATCATGCCCTAAAATCTATGTACAACCTAGTACTAATTCTACACAATAAGGTAAAATACTGTGATATTCCAATGAGAATATCACGGTGAATTATACGGTAATACGATAACACGAAAGACCGATCGAAGATGGTTTTGCGTGTGTTTTGTGTCTTAAGATTACATGTGTTTTGTATGTTCGAAATTACACGATACGACGAGTAATTTACCGACAAGTAATGAACCTGCCGATCGTCAAAGACAATCGAATTGTAACAAAGACCTTACTCGCTAAATCAATCGTTTGTCAGACCGATTGCGTTTGTTTGTTACGACACACTTTCTTTAGCCCGTCTGAAATCATAGTGAACGCCGTACTGAGGCTTCTTCACTCCTGCTTCCTTGCAGACAGTCAAGTACAGCTTGTAGGCGTTCGTCAAGAGCACTCCATGAGACCAAAACATAACAGACCACCACCACTTTCGATTCCGGACCCACCGATCCAACCTGTACACTCCTCTCAGCTGATCAGCAATATCGACGTCCCCCATTCCATTATTGTAAGTATCCAGTTGGTTGAGACGCAGGAACTTCATCTTCTCCTTTTGGTCAGTGTCGACATTGTAAACTACTTTTTCTTTCTCCACCCATTCAATCACACTAGTAGCCATACTCAAATAATGGACTGGCTTTGTGTCATAGACACTGGAAGCAATGAGAAATGCACACTCTGGATCACCTTCAAGGACAGCAGCTTTCACAGTTCCGTGCACTGCCCGCTGAGCGCGTATGTTCTTCAGCTCCTGTTGAAACACACAGTCAGGGATGCCACAATTTGCTTTGCGCGCTACTCCATGACACAGGACTCGTTTTGAATGCCTAAAGGCAGCCTTGCAGAACATAACTGAGTTGTAGAGGTTGTCCATTCCAACATGATGATGCTCATCCTTGAGGGAGTCAAACAGCCACATGGTACACGAATGAAGAGGTGAAAGCCCCATGTCAAGATACTTTTTTGGAGCCGGATCATTCCTCATGTAGACTTGGTAACAATATCCGTCGTCACAGAGCGCATCAGCTTGGAAGCCATCACCCTCCCTCTTGTATGTGATTCGACGTTTATCAATGTGTTGACCCTTAAAGCGCATAGTCATTTCATCCACTGCAATACCTCGGGATAGCATCCAGGCGCGCGGGCACTGCAAATTCATCCACTTAATCAACGGACGGATCTTCCAGTTTGGATAATCCTTCCTTGGGGGATTTGGTATTCGCGGATCTTGGCAAGCAAGAAAAGCCTTGAAGTGCCTGTGTCGCCGCTGGGGATTGCCACTAAGATTGCCATCCATATCCCTGGTGGTGAAGGAGCTGTGGATGAAGTCATTGCCAGCAATACGGTCGGCGTTTGTGGATCGAAGCTTGTAGTCCACTCTTGATGTAGGGCATAGACCATGTAGGATGTAAAGGCCAAAGAATTGCCGTATTTCCTTAGTTCCAAATGGTTTGAAGTCTTTGTAACACTTGTCGCCGGCGCCAGCAATGGAAGCCTTCCAGTTTGACCATAGCTTTATTCGTTCAAAGCTGAACAGATCCCCATCCTTCTCCTTGGGGTCGTCGTAAAGAGGGAGGAATGCATCTACAAACTCCCACGGGTGGGACTTTGCAGAGAGCTTGTGCTTCTTCAGGAACTTGGGATCAGCTGATCCTGTCTTTCGCGGTGTAGACTTGGTCACTGGCTTACCATCTGCACCCATGCGAATGCTTCCACGGCGGTCAAATTCATACTCTGTCTTCATTCCTTTGAATTTGGGAATATCAAACACCTCTGCAAAGTTGTACTTCTTGGGAATGGGAGCTAGCCTCCCCTCAGCTTCTGATATGGTGGGAGCTCTTGCAATCCTGAACGTTGGATTTGCAGGCTCTGGGACAACCACAGCCTCTGGATGGAGCTCTCGCCAGTACACTGTATCAGGGAATAGTTGCATGACATTACAATGGCGTGTTGTTGTTGTTGTTGTTGTCCCGCGTCTGCGTCGGGGCCTGCTTGCACCATTTCTTGCTTCCTCCATGGTATCAAATCGCTTGATGTTCTGGTCTATTGCTTCGGTTAATCGACTCACCAACACTGCTTTATTGCCAGAGGTTGGCTGTCTCCTAAGCTTGAGCTCCTGTCGGAGCCAAACAACAGATTTTGTTTGCAAATTTTCGTCGCCGTCGTCGTCGTCGCCTTCCTCCTCCTGCTCCTGCTCCTCTGCTGAAGACGAATCCTCCTCTTCATCCGAAGACGAATTCTCCTTGTCCTCCTCAGCGACTGCTGTTGCTGCTGCAGCGTCGGGACCAAAGTGGAAGCTTTGTTCAGATTCTTCCCTATGCTGATCCCCCTCGGCCCAAATTGCATCCAAAAATGGACCTTTTTCCCCATCACTATCATAGCCATCAGAAAACCTAGATTCATGCCAAGTGAAGTTCTGAAGGACCCTAAGCCTAGGGCTATCCCTAAGCTCAATCTCTGGGCACTCGGTAGGGTCTTGTGTGCCATTTTGGGCTGCTGGGGGGGAATCCCCATCTGTTTCGGCCTTTCCTTGCATGATGGAATGATTCCGAATTAGGAAATCAGTCCGAATTTCCTTGGTTTTAAGCCAAATCAGTCCTGCTCTTCTACTGGATTGTAGCTCTGTTAATGACGGTGACGGCGATGTGCTTGGATCCTGGATTGGTGGAGTGTAGCGGCCGGTCATAATTTTTTCCCATGGTGATAAGAAATTTTGAGTTTGTACGGATGCTCAAAAAAAAAGCAAGTGTAATGGAGCTTCGACTGCCGATAGCTCAGCCAAAATACCAAGTAGGGACCTGGGACAAAGTGTTTTCTAAGCCAGTTTTTTACGAGGAATAAGAATATGAAGTCGGATTTGAAATCCGACAGAGTTAAGACTTTCATTCGGCCCCTCAAAAAGAGCGATTTGTACGGCTGTACGCATACGATCCAATAAAGGGATATACACGTTCCCCACACTTGTTCATTCCAGGCTTGAGAAAGATTTCCAGTTCCGCGCGGGATCTTTCGAAGCCAAGTTCAATAAGGCAAGCTGCTAGTAAATCACCAAAGCACTTGCCCGATGATCTGAGTCCATATAAGGCCTTGTAGATGATCAATAGATGACCTTCTAGTGATCCGAATTCTGGACCTGCCTTGATGCAGACTTTCTCACAAGTAACTGCTTCGAGGTAAGCATTTCCTATATCCGTACCCCAAGCTTCTAGGCTGCTCAGTTCAGCTAGGAACAGACACATACGTAGACCGCGAAGTGATACGACACTGGCATAGACACTGTGTAGGGGGGCTTCAGTGAGATTGCCGTTCGCAACAAGGCGAGCCTTGTGTCTACCATCATGTTTGACAGCATATATCATGTGTACCTTGATCTGTTGAAACCCATTTGGGATGGAGCTTGCCTTGCACACGCCTTTATCAATAAAGGTATTGTATTCCTTGAGCTGTTCCATTTCAAGAGTGGTGGCGTCTTCCCATTTGTGGTTTCCGTTGGCTTGATCAAATTGGAGGGCTTCTTTGTGGTTACGAGGTACCTTGAACCCATATTGGTATTGTGGGGTGGTACGGAAAGACCAAAGTTTAGCTTTATGCACGAGTTGATCAAGTTTCTTGGTTCGTCGTGCTAGGTTGGTGATTCGTTTGAGACATTTCCAGCCTGGGAGGTCAAGCAAGTTGTTGTCTTTCCCATATTTGGCAACGGTAACAGGATCATCAGCCACAATGCTAGCTAATGGTTCATATGTCCGTTCCATGTTTTCCCATTCAATCCAAAGATTATACTTGGAGCCTTTGTATTGAGGGTGCTTGTTATCCAATGGACCTTGGTGTCCTAGGATCCGGCGAAACGACCAAAGTGTTCCATCTTCTTGGGTCGAATCACGGTGGATGTAATTCATGACATCATTGTATGCAATGATATCGTCAAGTTTGTCATCAGAGTGTTTGCACTTGAATTTGATGAAGGTCGTTATTGCGTTCAAGACTATCTTCTACATTGACAATGGTAAGGCACTTTCGAGTACCATCAGGGTTGGGTACAAGGAAAGATCGTCCTTGTAGATCGGCAATCGGGATCGTCCGAATGGTAAGGGGTTTACCATCATTGTCAAATTGTGCATTGCCTTCTTCATCAGTAACAACTACCTGTGATGGGTCTACTGAAGGAGTAGCAGGGTTGGTGTGTGGAGTTGTGACGTCACTAACATCAAAGTATGCTAGTTCCGGTGGATCAAAATCATCTTCAGTAAGGAGAACGCCATCGGATGTCTTGCTGAAGATGTGTGTCGTAGGAGGACCGTCAAAACTCTCCCCATAGTTGTTAGGGAGTGGAGAAGGGGACCAGCTCGGGCTGTCATCAACCTTCTTGTATAGAAAGCTTGGTAACAAGGGGTGGGCGGGGGGGTTGATAATAACCTGATTACCAGATGCGGGAGGTTGACTATGGTCGGGTATCTGAACAGGAGGTGCTGTAGCCTGTTGCTTGGTAGGTACAGACGGCGTGGGGTCGTCATGTGCTGCAGGAGTGTCAAGGCTTCGATCAGTGTTGGAGTCCGCAGTGGATATGCCAAGAGGAGGAGTAGCTGGGACATCCTGTGGTGTAGAATCTGCATGGGAACTATCCGTAGTGGTATGCTCCCCATGTTTCGTGAGTGTAGGGGCGTCACCAGTGGCGTACATTCGAGGTGAGGAATCCTTGGCTTTACACCATTTGATGAAGCCATCATCGGTAAAGAGGCCAGCTCGTTTGTTGCGTGACTCAGGTGTAAGAGCAGAACTTACACCAGAATGGTCAAGCAATTTGTTGGTGACGGGATCCCAGATTCGGAAACAAAGTCCATTGCCCACATGTTCAGCAATGCCTACGAAATGACCGAGGCGTTTGGTAGGCTGAGTACTGAAAGGGGAGGCATTGGTTTTGAAATAAACAGGTTCAAACCAGAAGAAACTGGTATACACGCTGATATCGCCAAGTGTACCGGTAGCAATGAAGATTGATTGTTTGTCGGACAGAGTAGGATCAGAAATAACATTGAGGAGTCCGGCGACGTATGTCATGCACAACAACCAGAGGTGTGGTGGTGTGCCTGTACGGTCCATGATGCGATTGACAATGCGTTTAAACGTTTGATAGCATCGTTCAAATTGATTCTGGTGTTGGTGATAGGGTTCACTTTGTCAGAGTCCGATCCATAACATTTTGAGATAATCCATGACCCTCTTACTAGATTGGTAGTTTCCATGATCACATAGAAGGCGAAGAGGTCTACCCCATTTTCGAACGAAATTCTGAAAGCATGATAGAAAGTCGCCAGTGGTGCGCATCTCTTCAACATGTATGATATGAGACTTCCGACCAAAGAAAATCTGGGCAAGTTTGGAACCGCCATCAATCGCTGGGATATCGGAATAAACAGCATCAGACAAGACGTCATCATTGAACGGTCGAACGTTCATTGCCGGCTGGGGGGAATGAAAACGTTTGAAGATGTTACCATCAGGGCTAGCCGCTAACAAACCATATTGCGTTGAATTGTCAAAGGTAGCTTTGATGCGGTCTGTAGAAACCCAGCAAAAGAAAGGTTTCAGAGATAAGTAATCATGTTCATTGGAATAGCGTTCACGGGGTGTAGTTGCGATAGGTGGAGTATCACTAACAGTACAATCTGTGGGATAAGCAGTGACCATTTTAGAGGTTGAAGGGGAAATACAGCATGCGAGGCGCTCTTGATGAGCATAGTCGGTAGGTGTAAGCCAGAAGGAGCGGTCGTTGGTTCCATGATCATCGATAGGGAGAAATGGTGATCAATTACAATGACTGGAGTAGGAACTGAGAGATGTAACTGTGGACGAGCCAGGAGATACAGAGATATCTAATCCTTCAAGACAACGTGGATTTCCGTATTTGTCGTATTCGGGATACGGAAGGTGTTGCGGCTGAGGTGGATATTTCTGGAGAAAAGTTTCATCTCTAGCACTGATTGTTGTATCGAGAACGGATGGGTCCCAGTGTTTATCGGATGTCATGATAACATGTGGAAGTGTGTCAAACTCAACAGTGGTATACTTTTGCATAGCAAGGTATGGTTTGAATGCTGAGAGGCAGTGCATATCCATTGGAGGTGGTGATTACCTGTCCACCGCCCGCTTTGATGGATGTGTCATCAACATTGGAGAAATATGCTTCCATCTGGCCGGAGGACAAAATAGAGGGATGTCGTCCCGTGTACGCACATTCATTGAAAATGAGGATGATGGGACCTCTATTGGAAACAGAATAGGCTCCGCATGTTGCAATGGGAATATTCTGCACTTGGTGATTGTTGATGCCGGTGACATTGACATATCGGGGCGGAATATCTTTGGAGATGAGGCATGCATCATTACCGATGATACAACCATTTGCACCGCGGTCGACCATAGCGAAGCCGGGATTGGTGACCGTAGCTTTGTGAGCACGGTAGGTGTACGATGGTATTTGATTATCATGTGGGAAGGTCAGATCATCGCCAGGGTTATACCATTGATGAAAATTGATGGAATAAGAGGATTTTCCCACAGGTATCTGAGTATCACCATCCTTTTTGTACCAAATGTCAGGATTCTCAGAGAGGAATCTTGCGGGATGTGCAGGCAACACGGAAGACTTGAGGGGTCTTTGGTCCTTGAGGGAAGAAGTCTGAGACTTGTATACACCAAGTGATGCATGGAATACGCCTCTACGGTCATTTTCCACAGCGGGATGGAGGTCTGCTGAGGCATTGGTATGTGTATCACCGCTCGAGGTATCATCTTCAAGGAATGAGACAGAGTGCTCATGCGTATGTGCCTTCCGGGTTATGGGTTTGACAGCATTGGGATCCGGCTGATCATCCGGGAGCAATTCGCGCCGTAATGATGCGACCACTATTTTCTTGCCTTCTGGGGAAAAATTCAGCCAACTCTTCATGTCTTGACGTGATAGGGCCTTCCATATGCCAGTGGGCAAACGTGTGGTAGGGTCAGGTGAACGTTCAGCCTTGAATACCGCATAGTCTTGGTAGTCACCTTCGAATTCAATGGGGAGAGCATAGTCGTCATGGTTTTGGCCTTGTCCAGATGAGAAGTCGTGTACATGTGCACGTACTGTGGACTTTGGAGCCGACATTGCGGACTGAGAATTGAGTCAAGTTGCTTCAAGTAGGAGCGTGATCTTGAGTTTGTGGATAGCAGCTGCCTCAGCGACTGCATCTGTCACGGTACTATTTGTGCCGCCTGGATCCTTGACTTTAGCAAACTGTTCACTTAGCTGAAAGCTGGAATAGCATGCCTGACATAATGCTGATTTTGCAGTATGGTACTCAAGGGGCTTGTTGGGAGGACGAAGCTTGTTGAGGTGATTCAATTCTTCAAACCAATGTGTGATAAACTTCAATTTAGATTCTTTCCAGTTGCTGAGATTCAACTTCAGCAAAGCTTGCAATTGAGTCAAGTTGTCATATACTTTGGCTTTTGATGCGCGATGAAGGTTCACAAAATCAAAATATGCTTGACATCCATTACGTGTGAGGGAATGGCTGTGAACGCATGACACGGATAAGTCACTTTTGAAGACTTCCAACATGAGAACCCAGAAGAAGACACACTGTTTAACGCAGAGGTCGCGAGTATAGCCTTGTAACGCAGCAGGAGGCCAAGTTTCATCAAGGAATGTTTCGGTGTCAATGTCGTATGCCTCGAGTTTAGCCTTGAAACCCACGAGCCAATGTTCAAATCTTGAGTCATTAGTGAGGGGTGTGAAAGACCTTTCATCATGTGATTTTTGGCACCAAGATTCGTACTTCACTTGCTGAGGTGACTTTTTATTGGTTCCCGGGGGAGGAGCTGGAGGGTTCAGGACAGATTCATTCTGAAGGCGCAGAGCGCGTCCCATAAGGAGGGTTCTGAAGCCGTCATACGTATATGACATTACATCCTTCCAATTCTTTTCGTCCTTGCGCAGATCATTCGAGAATTCCGCAAGTGCTTCTATGGTCCGTTGGATGGACCGATGGAGCTGGGTTGGTAGTCCACTGATAGTTTCCATGTAGGTAAGCTTGCGGGCAAAATCAGGCTTGATGAGTGCATTGAGAAAGGTCGGCCACTCGCGTAATCCTCCCTCTCGGAGAGCTTCACACAGACAGCTATCTTCTTCCTTTGCTAGACGGAATATGGTTATGAGTATCAACTTCATATGGGAATCAGAACTAGGAAAACTGTTTGCGGTAGCGGCGGTGCCATCTCCAGTGCTGTTCCCACCACCGAATGGATTGGCAGGCATGTTCAGTCTTGGTGATGATTCTGATTCGTCGGAGGAATCGCGTGGTGAAAGGAAACTGCTCTGTAGACGATTTGCGATTGGCATATGCCAGCGTAGGGATTGTGTTCAATTCCGTCCCTGTTCATTGTGTGCAAGCCACCTTGGAGCTTGCAACTGTTAATCTATTATTTTCCTTCTGATTCCGGTCTGCTGAGAGTCTGATTCAAAGGCTTCTGAAGAACAGCAATGCTGTGTTAGTGTGTTAGTAGACGGACGATTGTACTCTACGCGTGACAATTGTGATTGGATACTTTTGACAACGGATAATCGGACTACAGGCGAGACTATGGAAACGCCAGATCTCTTCTTACTGTGAACTTATTCAGATACAGCGAGACAGACCTTAGTAATGTAGATTACAGGTAGTTGGTAGCAACTAGTGTGAATTTTGGGATATAAATCAGTTGAATGTTAAAAGTATGAGATAAAGTGAAATCTTTCCGAAATGCAAGATATCTCTTTTATTGAGATGAATACGTTGCAACTGCTGTTGCGTAATGATGAGATTACTCGCTGATTATTTCCGTACATGCATTGGTTGTTGACCGTATATATCTGTATGTATATATATATATATTGTGTGAGAATCACACACCAACGGTTTTCTTCTCTTGTTCCGTTAAAAAGATCCTATGATATGTTTATCATTATGATCAGGAATTGCTCCCGTAGCTTGTGTGATACTTTATGAAATCAGAGTTTGCTCACCGAAGAACAAGGGCAATACTATAAAACAGAGATTGCTCACCGTCATGCACAATGGGAATTGATGCTCCAAGGGAATCGATATGCCGTGGGAATCGATTACTTTGGTTGGTACGGGACTCATTGATTCGTACGAATAGGATATCTACCATCGGGTAGCTTTGGTACTTCTGGGCACGAAAGGAATTTAATAACGAGGGCGGGCTTGATACTGACCTAGTGAATCACAAGGGGGACTCGTGTTAAAATTACACACAAAAAGGGGTTGCAACAGTACCTCGCGACAAAAAAAAAAGGGTGACGTGACAGTTATCGGACGAGAGCAGGGCTCTACCGGCATCCAACTCCAGGGGAGAGGGAGGCATGGTGACTGACAAAGGTAGCTGGGCAGGGCCCAGCGCCTCGCATCTGCTGACAGGGCCGGTGGGCAGTCTTTTTGCTTCCTCAATTCATGGATACCATGTTACATTTTTATTGTTGGCGTTGCCATGTTCTGCATGGAAAGCCGCTGACGCCGCATGCTTGTGCGCTTGATAGGCTTTGCTGTTTTGAGAGGTGTTTTGAGCAGTTGGCTTGTTCCCATTTTTGCCGGTGTTGTTGTTCTGATTTTTGTGTTTGTAATTTTTGCTCTATCGGTTGTCAGGGCATTTGGAACACTCATGATCATGGCCTAGTTTTTGGAATGGATTCTTTCCTTTGGCCTTGTTGCATTTGTCATTGTTCTTCTGGTGTTGTTGTTGCTTGTTGTTGTTGTTGTTGTTGTTGTTTCTCTTGCGCTTGTTTTTATTTTTGTTGCAAGTTTTGGAGTCGTGTTCCAAGCATTGCATATGCTTGACCACAAACTGTATGGCCAAGGAGTTGTGAACCCCATGATGAATGGGATCGTTGTCGTTGACCCATAGTGAAGGGGAACTGTGTAGCACTAGTGTGACTCACTGTGTGATGGTTGTGAGATCTGTGCAATGCCCATGCAGTTTCTCTGTGTAATTCATCAACACTTCCAAACAAACATGATCCTTGAAGGAGGTATCTTGCGGCTTTTTGAAGTCCCCGCTTATTAGGTAGGTATGCATGACATATTTGGCACCCGGCACCTCATAGTATAATTTGCTAAAGTCTTAAGTGGCATTGTTGCAGTCGACCCGATTGTTGGCTTGGGAGTATCTCGCTTGCAGATTGTCCCCTGCCGTCTATACCAGTTTATCCCACTTGGTCTGTGTGCCGGGCACTAGAATTTGTATAAAATAGTTAATGAGATTCTCATTGGAGATCTGTAGACAATTGGCTACATGTCCAAAAGATTCTTTGCAATGAAGCAATTCTTCCACGCTGCCTTTCTCGGTGAACATTGGTACTTTCATTGAATCTTTGTTCCCATCATTGTTAATTGTGATGATCGCGAGTTTGGGACTGTTCCTGTCAAAACTGGATGTATACGTTAGAGGAGGTTGTTGGTAGAGGCCAGCCATGGTCGGATATTATTTTGTTTCTCGTCCGTTGTTTTTGTTAGATAGTGTTTAATTTTCAGGACTGATTTGTAGTATGATTCGGCGTAGTTCATAACCAGTAATTGCTGTGTAACAAACTAAGAGGAGCATCTGTGAATGAATAAATATTGTGTGCTAAGAGATTAAGAGTGTATGTATGCATTTTCAAGAGGACTGAAAAGATGTGCAGCATCGGTGCAGTTGATACTCGTCATTCTTGGTCTTAAGACAGAATTCACATGATCAAATTTGATATTGACTTCGATATCGAATATTGAATGACGTCACTTCAAGCGTATCCGAATGCAGGGAACCTGGATGTGTGAATCGTGACACTTTGAGTGAAGTCAATCTAATAGTATGTGGGATACGACCATGATTGGTCATTTAATGGTACGTATGACGTACGTTACATTTCTATGTCTGATGGACCACCAAAATCATCACAAAAATGATGGTCTGTCACGTACAAAAAACTGTGCACAGAAAATCACACAGAACCACGCAAAACATACAAAAAACAACCTCAGAATTTTTATTACTGTGGTATTGTATTCATATCTCCCAATGTACATGATGAAGTAAGCTGCAAACATACCATTGGAAAGAGCATATTCTAAGGATCCTATAACTATAGTGCCAATTTTTACCTGGACGCATGCAAATGGATAAGCCAGGTGTGATGCTACTTCAAATGTGCACTTCAAAACTCACCAAGGATCTACGTCACATAGTACAAAATTGAATGCTCATGAATGTGTACATGACGAAGATCTATCAGTATGGGAAAAGCTTTTTTCGCTAAAAAGAAGGGTAGCGGGTCATATTAAATTCCTTTCGTGTCCAGAAGTACCAAAGCTACACGACGGTAGCTATTCCATTCGTATGAGTCAATGAGTCCCGTATCAACCAAAGTAATCGATTCCCACGCAGCGCCGGTTGAAGTTAATCCCATCATTTCTTCAATACTTCAACGTGGAAGTAAAATTACGTCTATGTGTTTTGATGCATGGACGTGATAATCATTGGGGTGTGCATGTGCTTTCATACATGAACGTGGGAATCGTATTTCACGATCAAATTTGATCAATTTCAGACTTTCATGTACCAACTTCATAATTCCTTTTGGTTTACAGCAGCTGCACTAATTCATTGTTTGTTTTCTTTGCAACTTGTAAAGCTCATAATTTGTTTTCTTTGGAAAACCAAAACCAAAAAGAATCTTTTAAGTTCGAATTCGAATTACACTTTGCTAAGCAAATCAATCTTCTAAAATCAACAATTTACTTGACTTCTAAAATCGACAATCTACTTCTTGACCATGGTGACCACCATGGTGAGTAAGCCGACGCTGAGTCAGAGTCAGATGAAGGTCAACTTCAAAGTCTATCCAAGTCAAGTGAAAAATCCAACTAGTATCTTCCGACTCAAAATTGTTCTGAGTCCGTATCCAGTTTGAATTTATCGAAGTTCAGTTTCGTCACTTGACCCAAATCAAAGTCCATTTGTCCAAGTCAAAGCCATTTCTGCCAAATATCCGAGGTTGTTAATTGAGCTCGTGCCTTCTCTCGAAATCCAAGTGGACCCAAACAAGCCACCAACCGTTCCAATCAAAATCGAACCAACAGATTACTTAGAGTCCAAGTTCAATGTATTTGAATCCAAATGAGAGTCCTTCTCTTTGTGGCGACGAGCTGTTGGTTTCTTGTCTAAATCCAAACCCGAATTCGAATTCTTCTCCTTGCAACAACGACAAGCTTTTGGTGTCTTGTTGTTGTCAGAATCCGAATCATAATCCAAGTCGCCACAATTGCGTTTACGTTTCTTCTGGCTATTCTTCGTATTTACAAAGAGGCTGGTAATACCTACAGCAACCTTGGAGATGACATTGACAACGACTGTCTTTCTTTCTTTCCTGTTCGTGGCTTTTTGCTTCTCCAAGAATGACGCGATTTCTTTGTTCATGAGTTCTTGTCTAATAACTTTGTCATTGATGGTGATGGTGTCAAAGACGTGAAGGCAATGGTGCCAGCAGCAGTGTCAGAAGCAATTGGTACATTGATTTTGTTCTTGCTTGTGACCAAGAGGGGGTTGTGTTTGTGTTTGTGTTCGTGTTTGTGTGTGTGTGTGTGTGTGTGTGTTTGTTTGCGTAGGTTGACCAAGAGGAATACTGGGAGGAATACTGGGAAAGCCATCATTATCTTTACCAAAAAGGCTTTCCTCTTCCATATCAAGAAATCGCTCCTCACTATAACCTTGTTCCATGCCGTACTGCTGGTGTTTGTTCCCCGCTTCTGCCTTGTCACCTATCCTTTTCTTGATTGCCTTTGTCTGGGCATTCACGCCCTGTCTCCAGCCCAATGAGCAATGTTGTGTATGGGGGTCATTGGGGTCCCAGGCGCAACCAACAAATACTCCATTGTCCCAACTGGGTCGTGCCCAGTGGCCAAACACCGGACCTCAAAGATCACTCTGGAGCCCTCTACTCTGTTGGCATCAGAAACATATTTGTTCATTAAAACCAAGCCTGAGACACTCTGTGGCATGGTGTATCCCCGTCAAGGCGGTCACTGACAAGGAGATCACATTAAACCAATGGCTAACTCAACATCCCACCTTCGACCAGTGGGAGGCAGTGTTTAAAACCATCCTAGATGGCCTCAAGGACCGGACACAAGGTTATCACCTCCTGATGTCCACAACGTACTTGAAATGGCAAAGCGCTTGGCGTGGCCTATCAGTCTGTTGCTGGAACTCAAAGCCAAATGAGTGAAACTTGAACTCATTAGGACAAAGGTGGAAGAGCATAATCCGAGCTGAAACTTGTCCCAGCAGCTGTTGCCCTAGACCCGATGAACCCTGCTGAACTAAAAACAGCCTTCGCCACTTTGGCAGAACAATTGAAGGAAATCTGAACTCATCTGGTTCACAGTGAAATGAAGGTGGGAGAACTAGACCTCTCCTCTCTCGTCTTGCAACTAGCAGCCATCATCAAACTCATCATTGGGCAACCAATCACAACCCATACACACTCATGGAAGCCAACACCAAGTTCACTGACAACCTTGCCAAGCTCAAAGCACAACCAGCAGCTCTACCTAAGGAAGACCAGGACAAGGTCATGCAAGCGTTCAAATACTACTTGTCAGACCTGTCTGAGCTTTCCCTCAGGACCCACAAGACCATTTTGACCAACCTGGCAGACATCTTAGATTTCTTCGAGGCTTACAGTACCTGAACTGCCGGAGACAAATTACTGGACAGGATCACGAGACTTGAAATGGCTGGTGTAAAGCCCACCTCACACGTCCTGGGATTCTCTGGATTCAATTCTCTTTTGCTTACTCCCCCCACAAAGGACAACACAGCGGATTTGCGAGCGCGCCTTGAGACTTTATAGGTCCAATTTACCTCCCTTAGGAAGAAAGCAACACCACAACGGTACACCTCATAAACACTCACTTCATATCTCAAATGGATGTGACAGCTTGGTGCACCTCACATGCAAGCAATTTGGCCGGCTATTTACATGTGGTGGATCCACACAGCGTGCTGGTGGCCATTGCATTCAACTCGCAGGGACGAACTGATAGCAATGTCAGTTTTGAATCCTTCACTAGAAAGAATGGGTATGACTCCCCTGAAGCCGCTTTGGTCATGAAGAGCTTCAGGTATGCAGTCCCGGAAAATCATGGGAGGCAAAGTCAGCTTGGATCTGATGATACTGTCGGTCATTCCATTGTGGACCTCTTTTGAAGGGGAGGGGTCTATCGATAACTTCAGATACAAAATCCAAACCGGGTTGGACAATATGGTAGAGACAATCAGGCAATAAGCCACCATAAACATCTCAATGAAAGGCCAGACCCTAGCACAAACTTGCATTCAGGATGCAAAGACCTTCCCTTCAGGGCTCATTCAATGGATGAGTCAAACCTACCAAGATCTCCAAAAATCCAATCCTTCCTCCAGCAAGGAAAATTGGAGATACATCTCCCATTGCATGTGAGCCATATTGGAGCACCTCCACAAGGCCTGGAAAGTGGGAGCCAAGCTGGGAGTAGACAAATCAGTGATAACGCGGGGCTGCCTGCAGGGAAGACAGGTGGCATTAGAGTTCACATAGGACTGCTTCTCAAACCACTACATTGTACAAACAATTCTCAATGAGCACGTGCGACACAGAGCTGCCATGCAAGATGAAATGAACACTCACCTAGCTGCGCCCTGAAGAAGGAACAGGAGGAAGTCATGAAGGAGCTCCGCTCCCTGAAAGGCCAAGTAGATAAGTTCCCCAAGAAGGCTTGACTACCACCACTGGAACCAAACAGGGAACACAAAAAAGAATCCTTGGTTTCAGTCCCACTGTGGACTCTCAACAAGAAGTCAAAATTGATGCCAGTCAGCCTGTGTATCGTCACCACAAGACCAGAATCAACCAAAATCCCACAAAGACAAAGCTTGTGCACACGCCAGACCAATGGTTTATTCTGAGAATGTGTAGAGGTCACGTTCAAAAAAGGCACCAAATTAGAGTGTTCTCTGAAACCTATCATACCTGGGTGTGGTATTTGGGATCATGCGTGAGTGCCTTGTAGCTTAACAGCAATTTTGATGTTCCCAGTCATTGACCAGAAGATCCACTGTGGATAAGGCTAGGTGTGCCCACCATGAACCTCCCCCTGGTAGAAGTGATGCTACTACAGGGAGAATGGGACTCCATTCAAAAACCATGTGGGAATGGGATGAACTACACACGATAATAAGGATTACAGGGTCCCAGGGAAAGCTCTCAAGGGGAAAGAAGCAAAAACGAACTCATAATCTCCATGACGAGGCAGTACCAATGGGTTGAAAAACGGGCTCTACATTTTTCTCCCATGCCAAACTTGGATGCATCACGGATGGCTAGTTTTTGGTAGAATGCGCAAACCGGCTAGGCAACAAGCCTATCAATTTCGTCCTACCCTTGGCAATTCAAACAACACTGCACCAAGTCTTGTCCAGCAGAGCTTATACTAACCATTTTGTTCCTGAGTCAAAGTCTCAGCAAAGAAACTCTGCAAAGGGATGGTTACAATGGTCAAGAAAGAGGAGAGGGATATCCCTCCTGCACCTGTATCTGGACAAGACATGGATAACTAGACAACTGGCAGTGAAGGAATTTGGTGATTTGCTTGACTTTCCTTCAGGGAGAGTGAATTGGATTAATGATGAATGCATCCTTGACTTGTTGATTGATCTTAAGACTCCTGGCAAGGTCCTCGCTGGAGCTGTATGGTTCTTGGGGAGCAACCAAACTGGCTCAACCCCGCCCGGGGAAGTGCAACAGAACTCACCACCGCCATTGGCATGAGCTATAAGCAGGACACACATATCCCCCACTCCCTCTTTGTACCAGGGAGTGGTTGAAGCGGTGGGCCTCAAAGTCACCCTTGTCAAAGAGACCTTGAAGGCCAAGGACAAAGACTGTGCCAACGCTGTTATGGACAAGGCCGCAAAGTCAGTGCCCAAACACCTGTGGAATGGGAAAATTGCGGCAGTGTTGGATCTAGAGTGGAGTGATTCCACCAACCCTCCTCTGGATTTCTGAAAACAAGGGGACATGCTTCGCTTCAGATTGGCGCTTAGAAGGATACTTGGATTCTGTCTGGTTTACTGGAAGCAAAAAGTCCAATAAGATTTCTCCAAGTGGTTCCACCTAAATGGAAAACTGAGCCTGAATGGCAAGGAAATTGAACAGAATGGCCTCAGAGCGTGTGGCATAGCAGACGACTGCAGCTGGTGGAACTGGGAGATGGGCTCCTCCATTTTCTTCTGGAGGTGGCCCTGGGACTATCAGGAGACGGCCCAAATTGGTCTGGAGCCTATGTTTGACGCCCCTGCTCTGTCGAATGAAGACCAACAACAGCTACCTTACTCTGACCCCAAGATCAAGGCTCTGGTCAAGGAGAAGCTCACCACAGTGATTGACAAGGGGTAAATTGAACTATCTGATATCAAGTTCCTAGAGACAATGATGTTCATGTTGCGCATCACAAAAGGTGAACAAACCAACATCCATATTGTTTACGACGGCACCAAGCCAGACCTCAACAACGCTCTGTACGCCCCATGGTACGCTCTCCTCATGGTGTTTAATGGACAGGGACACCCAAAGATTCAAGAACCCACACCACAGAGATCACTTGATGACTCCCTTCCACTGCCAAAACTGTTGATTCTTCACCCTCAAGGGCTGGACGGGTGTACAACTGCCCAACTGACAAACTACTTGGGAAGTGCATCTGGCGCGCCACCCTTAATGCCTTTTGGAGCCAAAAAAGATCCACAGGGGTAGAAAACCACCAAGAATTGAGCCGTTATTTTGATTTCCAAGCCCAACTGGGAACGGAAGTGTAATATCTGCCACCACGGGGCTCTACTCCACAAGAGGACACTTGGGGAATGAAGGTACCTAGCTTGTGCCATGCTCCTCAGGTCCCGTGAACCCAATCACAATGCCCAGTGCATGCAGTTTGAAACAGTGAGGAAATGCCGCTCAGTGTTCACTAACTTTGTGCACACCTGCCCAGATGGGGTTGGTGCTCACCTAAACCTTTAAGGGAGGGGAAAGGATTCGTGTCCACCACCATGACCAATTCACTCTCGTTCAAGCGCTTCACAACAGGAGGATGTCACCGCCGGATGGGAGACGTGTTGCTACCAGATGATCCAGTGACTCTAGAGATAATGGACGCCACACTAGACTACATGGAGGAGAAATGGCAAGGGAAGGCTGCCTGGACAGATATGGAAAGGTTCAACTTCACTTGTTGTGCAGTCATGTTCCTGGTTGGGTTGTATGGTGGACTCCACGGGGAAGAAATATGCAGGATCTCCTTGTGTTGTTACTCAAAAATTGACCGGATAGGTATAATGATGATTGAATTAAAAGAGATGTGAACTCGTCAGAGTGATGCTCTTATTGCAATTGACGAAAGTATGTATTTCTGTACCAGGGCCCCCTGTATTTTACATGGTAGAGAGCTTCCCCGGTTATTTGTCACCATCATCGTACCGATCCTTGCTGTATTGCTGTATTAGTATCATGTGGGCCTGTGTATCAGTCTTTTGGTGGTATGGGTCTTTTACGAGGTCAAGTAATTTATTCAATAGGCCTTTTGCTTGATCATGTTGTATGGAATAAATGAGGCCCATTCCGAACCAGTATTGATGTTCATGATTGCAATAAGTAATTTCCTCACGGTTTGTTATGTTTATTCTTTTGAATACACATATGGGTTCCAAGTGTTTACTTATTGATCCGGTCTTTAATGATGTCTTGGTACATACCTTTTAACCTATTCTTTGTGGTGTTAAGTGGAATCGTTTTTACCACTTAAGGGTTTCAATGTAGTGAAGGTACATTTGATTCTAAGCCAAATATTCCTACCTCCTTTGTTTCGTGTTACGTTGTTTCGTTGCCGTATTTTTTAACCGACAACACACCCCTTGATCCAACAACTTGTCGCTGTATCATTAGATGTTGGATTACTGTGCTGTCGGTGATTAAACTTGATCATTCAGATCAAATGTTTCTTCAATATAGATTTAACCGGAGTAGTGGCCCATGATGTACCGTGCATGGCGAGCATGCAAGATCCATCCCAAATGGTTTGGTTCAATCATCCGCTGGGTTGATGACTCCCAGAATGTGAATCATTTTGATTTCTCCATTCTCCTTCCATGCTTGGATTGCAAAGAACCGGATTTCAATGTGTCTTGTCCTTTCAGTGGGCTTTTGGGCATTAATAATTTCAATTGCGGACGCATTATCTTCGAAGATTGGAGTTGGACCAACTAGGACAAAACCTAGTTCCTTGAGTATACTAGATCAAAGATACCTAGCTGTTTTGGCCGCCGTAACTGCAGCAATAAACTCAGCTTCTGTAGAGCTTTGTGCTGTGAGTGACTGCGCTTTGGGTCTGTAAACAATGGCTCCACCAGCATAAGTAAATACATATCCTTTGGAAGATCTTCGGCGTTTCGGATCATTTCCATATGCTGCATCCACAAAGCACATTAACTTGCTTTGTTTGATATCTTCAGGATAATTTGGAAGTGACACGTCTTGGACTGAATCATCATGTGGAGTTCCAGGAGGTAGGGATGGCTTAGCATTTGGTCTGTAGAATTGGATACCCCAAGATCTTGTTGTTCTTAAGTATAGGTTTAGAGGTTAATGTCATTCACATTTAAAAGACTGGTTATGAGCTAAGATTTTTACGTGTTATTTCAATCACAAGGCTAAAAACTGCCATACAAGCGCCTGTCCCTGCTATTGTATCTCATTAACTATGGTGGGTCAGTAAAAGTTGGTAGCATAGGCAAATGCATCCCGACATTAAGGGCTATTCATCAATGTATTTGTAGCTTATGTACTCCAACGCTTTGGGAGGAATGAACACACTAATAGCATATAGGTAGTACCGTAACGTTTCACTTGTTTTTTAATTCTGTCGCTGCTTTTTTAATTCTTGGTACTGTTTTTGCCGTAGGAATGCCGGCGTGGACAGGTTAAGATTTAGATGTTAATGCTACTCGCTGACGCTCTGTAGATTCTGGTAAATTTTCTACGTGTTCGCGTGGTATTAACCTCTAAACCCGTACCAAGCAATGTTCTTCAGACTTGAATAGTGAAAAGCAGTGGGGTTGGAGCTATATTTGGACATCAGCGTAAGCAGCATACCCAATATCTGGCCTGCAGCTAACATATGCAAACATCATCTCTCCTAAGAGGGTCTGATATGAGAAACCAGATGTGGATTGTAGTGCGGTATGCGCCTTGGTACCTTCTAGAGATCCATTGGTGTGAGATTGCAATTGATTTAACACTTCGGTTGACAGAGGTACTGATGGCTTGGAGTGTGGCTTCATTTTAGCATCTGCTTCTGGATCACATGATTCTGTCAATGTAATTTGCACAGGATAGTTCAATGTAATCAGCTGTTTGCTTAACATCAATGCCATTGAAATCTTCAAGCAATCCCAATTTGGTGAATGGAATTTTTATCTTCTTTTGGTAGTTTCAACTTCTCACCAATGATGTCATAGATTTTGTCAGACACAGATTCTTCAGTGCATGCTAGGGCAAAACCATCAACTTGTCTTAGCAGATAGACTGTTTTACCTTCAAATGCAGTTGTGTAGATGGTTCTGCCATGGGTAGTGGTCTTGAAATGAGCTCAGGGTAGCTAAGAATCTTGTTGATGTGACTTTCCCACAACTGTCCAGATTCAGGGTGGCCCTGCAATGCTCTGACGACTGGCAACACCATCCGTATATCAATCTCTTTGCCATGCTTGTGCTTGTACTATTCTGCATAAGCATCATCTATAGTCATGACGGTTGGGATCTCAGACCCAGGGCTGTGTCTGAAGGTATCTTGGGTGTCTTCAGAGAATGCCATGAGATTGAGAGTTGCTGCAATGGCAAAGAACAATCTCTGGATGGGATGTTCCACACACAATGAGTATGACATTGCAATGGCATGGAGTGCGGGAGCTGCATGCTTGCTCCCATTACAACACTGTCTGGCGCTTCTCACACCGTTCCTTTTTACAGAATATTGCCAATGAGGTCTGAGAATGATAGCATTCGGATCCTTGGGATATGGTATATCAGTCTTTCGGTGGTATCGGTCTTTTAACTCATTTATTCCATACAACACGATCAAGCAAAATGCCCATTCCAAACCGGTATTGATTTTCATGATTGCAAGAAGTAATTTTCGTGTAGTAGACATGGCAAAAGGTACAGATATCTTCATTGAGCTTCCCTGGTAGCTTGAGCTAATCATAGTTCTAATCCCAAAACATAAGGAACTTTGCAAAAGAGCATATGGCTTTTTGTGAATCAATGTTGCTACTTTCATCCCTTTCAATCAAATACTGATTGGTGCTGCACATAAAATTAACCCAGCCCCTTTCTGCAACAAACTATCCTCTCTTGGACATACTGGCTGGCAGCTGCCGAATGTTTTCTCCTCGATCCCGTAGGCCCACTCCACCAACCTCCCTATTAACTCTTGTTGATGTGGGATCCATGAATTCAAGCATCTCTTCAAAGTATATTGTAAGATCATCTTTTACCTCTTTGTCAAGAAAGAGAAGCGCAAAGTCCGATCGCTTGTTCACATTCCCATGGACGGGCAATATATTCTTTTTCAATACTGCTGTGCAAGTATTCCATCTGTCCTTTCCAAACTGGATGAGGTAAGCAATCGCCGATCGACAGACTTTGTATTTCTTCAAGTCTTCTATGTTCCCATTTGGGTTGTCTGACTATTGAAAGGGATCTCTGGCTTGAAATGGAGGAAAGGGATGTAGAACTTCCTTGCTCCAGGACCGGCAACATCGTCTGCGTATCTGATCCAGTCCATCATAACAGTTCTCTAATTTTGCAAGCTCTTTCCAAAGAAGTTTACCATGTATCAAGCTACAGCCTCGCGTAAATTATAACTTCCGTTCATCCATAGGATCTCCAAGCAGTCACATTTGGAGAGGGGGTCCTCTCCTTTCTTTGGAGCTGAGAACTTTTTACAGAAGGGAGAACCGGCTTCAATGAATTCCTTGTAGTGTCGTATCTTCTCTTCTTCTGGAGCTTTCTTGTGTTCCTCCCTCTTCCAAAAATTTGGAAAGGAATGAATCTCAGGGACCGCAAGAGGGAATTTTAGAAAAGCTGTGTCGTAACAATTAAGCGTGAACGTGATCGATCTAAAGATTGATCGACTGAGTGAACGCGTGTGAGTTATTTGGAATAATAATAATAATAATAATCACCGTATTGTATTACAGATAATCATCGTAATATTCGTATTATCCATTCTGGATAATCATCGTGTTATTTGAGATAACACATGTTGGTTGTTCACCGTGTTATTTGAAATAACACATGTTTACTTAGCGTGATATCGTGTAGAATTAGTACTAGAATGTACGCATATTAGAGCATGATAGTGCGTTTTAAAGAAGTTAATTCTTCAGAAAGTGAGCTAACAGGGAAATCCACATAATGGCCGGCGACAATCATCCATCCAGTTAATCTTGCAAATAAGATCAATCCTTCTGTCCTACATACCCGGCTTGCTTGGTATGTACTCATACTTAGGTATTCATACATACTTGCACGGTGAATTCTTTTCAGTCCCTTTCAGTCATAAATCCTCCAACCATTAAGCGGCTGGATTCCATGACTTAATCTATTCATCTAGTGTCTTTGTCGTGTGTTGAATACCAAACTGTATCCAGTCTAGTACTATCAGAGGCCCTATCAAAAAGGGGCGGTATTTTGCCTTTCAGTCTGGCTCGTTTCAGGACGTTTTGCCCTGATCCTTGCCTGATTGATACATTATATTCTTCATGCTTCAAAAATATCATTACTCACATGTAAAATCAACTTGTTCTGTGATCGAACGATCGGTGCGAACGATCGAACAATTGAAATGATCTATTGAATGTTCTGATCAAATCACCACATGCAGCGTAAAACAAATCAGCAATTTTTGTTGAACCTGGTTCTTTTGCAATCCTGATAATTCCTGCTGCAATAGATTTGCGAGCCTCGTGGTATGCAAAACTGTTGTGCTTCTTCTTGAGTTGTTATCACAATAAACATTTGTGCTTCCATCAATAGGAACACCCATCATCCTCAACTTGTATCTCAGACCTCAACCAATTCAATTGCAATTTTCAATGCAATGATTTCAGATCCAAAAGTTGAAGTCTCCACTGTTGTTTGTCGTTTGGAGAACCAAATAATTGGTGCATTATTGATGAAGATAATAACACCAGTATGGAACCTTCTTGTCGCCTTGCATTCAGCATGATCAGTTTCAACAAAACAACTCATTGTAATATGCTTCCCCAAAGCTTCTGGCATATCTGGAGGGATAACTTCCTTGGCTTTGGGGTAAAATTCAGACCAATCACATGTATGAAATTTACTCTCATCAATGTTCGGTACTGAAACATCAAATACCAATTTTGATCTGTTATATTTCTTCAAATACGCAAATAGATGAAATAACTGATTCAAATGGCCTGCTTTAGCTTGCGCTAGATACCTTGACATTAGTGAAACTGGCATGACGATGTCCAGCCTTCCCAGCTCACAATTCCATCTCAAAACACTAATCAATCCTTGATAGTAATTTTGTAACACTGTATTCAGTTCCTCTGAAACATCAATTTCAGGCCTGTAGTCGTGGGTCAAAGAAGGACTCGATGCAATCTTTGGTAAATATTTGTAGCCATATTTTTCTGTTCCAAGTTCTTGCTCAACAGCAGCAACTGCTTTTGCCGTGTACTTTGTACTTGATAAAGACCACCTCGGTTTTGGATCGCCTTCAAAGTAGAACTTTCCAATGCCAGCACCAAGGTACAGAGTTGGCTCTTCTATGGTGTCATCTTTCAGCTTGAACTTGCGCTCAATGTTTTCCAGCTGAAACTTTGGATCTTCACCTGAACATAAAATATCATCAACATAAGCAATAAACATTGCCTAATATCGTGATCCATTCTTGCTGGTTTCAATCCTCATATGTACATCCGGATCGGCCTTGCATGGAGTATATCCAATGTCCCTTAAATGCTTTGTGAGATATAATCTCAAGGGTGCGCCAGCAACCGGTAACCCATAAAACGCCCATACAATTTTGCAAGGTCTTCCTGCAAGGTGTGGAGGACATCCATCCTCAGCCTTGGCCCTTAAAAAATATTTCTCTTTTATTGGTGCTGTCAAGTAGGCATTTTGGATATCTGCTGATAGGACTTTCAAATCATTCAGTGCTGCAAGCAAGAAGAATATCCTTACTGAGTCGCGATTGGGCACTGAAGAGTAAGTACTTTCTTTTGCTATGGTAGGAACCTTGTGACTGTCCCCTACCAACCTGGCTTTTCTTGTAAGGGAACCAAGCTTGATATCAAATATAATATGTGTTGTAATTTCCTTGTGACCGTCCAGAATTGTATCTTCTTCAGTAAATTCAAAGGCAGCCATATTGTTTGTCATCTTTTCGTGTATGGCCTTCTCCCAATGATCAGTTCCTGTTTTTTAATCCAATTACAAGCGCTTGTGTAATTGAATGAGGGAGTTCTACACCATATTTATGGAATTTCAGCCAGTACTTAGCCGGCTTGGCTGCCCTCAATATTCTTTCTTTCCTTCTCAATATCTTGTACACCAACCATCAAAATGTGGGCTGTTTATCAAGTTGATTGTTCACCACATATTTAGCAAGCTGAACAGGGAAAGATTCCTTGACATCACTGAGCTTGCACCACAAATGAATACCATCCTTCCAACTTGCAAGGATTCTCCAACCTCTTGTGGTTGGTTTATGGCTTGTACGGCCATTTTTGCAGTAGTGGTAGCTTCATCAGCGCTGAGAGCAGTGTCATCTTTTTCATGATCGATCAATTCATCCAATAGGATGAACATGCAACCGTCATGATCAACAGAGCTATAAAGGCTTTCAGCAACAATGTTTGCTGTGTACTCTTCCAGTGAGCCATCTGGTAGTTGCAACCTGTATAGCCTCGTGTCCAGGATTGGGTTGTCATTTCTGACTCCACTCCAATTGGCTGATTTTGCAAGTCTCTTACTCTGTCTTTGACAACGCAACTCAACCTTTCGTCATTCCTTTCAATGATAACCTCATTTCCAATGTACTCATCAGGCTTGTCAACATCACTGACAGATGCTTCAGGTTCAACCATTTCAAGCTTCAGATCAGCTGCCCTTGGTGGTTGCTCGTCAAACAGGTCTCCTGGTGGTTCTGGGTAGTGTTCTTTGAAGAATGCTGCATTATCTTTTATCTTATCTCCAATTTTGGATTCAATAGATTTGTCTTTCATTTCCATCTTCCGGAGGACATCTCAGTCTCTCCATTCAAATTCCTTAACAGGTCTTATGGAATTTGTCGAGATTGGGATGACTGACTCTGTTAATGTCCAAAAACAATCACCACCACTAATTTTACTCCCACAAGGTCCAAGCCATCGCCCCAATTTTTCAACCCCATGGGTTGTTGCATCTCCCTTGTCAAACCAGTATACAAAATCATACCATTTGGACGTTGTGTATAGTGTGATATCAGGTTTGTAGCCATGGACCAGTTCAAATGGTGTTCTTCCCAACGCTGAGGGGTTGCTAGATGCTGTCATCTATCTAATTTTTGCAGATAGCTCACCACAAAAGGCCCATAGCCTCTTTGATAATTCTTCTTTGCTGTCTGGGTTGTAATCGCATTACCAAGATGACCTATTGCTCCTTCAGCCCTATTCTGGAATGTACAGTGCAGCTGGATGAAGGTCTGGTGGATGTGATTGCACTTGACAATAGAATTCCAATGTGACTTGTAAGTCAGGGGTGCTCTTTGCTCTGGGGCACCATCAGATATCAAGTACTCTGGGATTCTAACTTCATGTATGTATACTTTCAGTCCTTGGTGCGCATGTGAGGATGGGGATGAATTCTTCATAACCTGTGCCATTAGTAAAGATTTGCGCACACTTGTCCTGCCTCATGATACTTGTAGTCTTAGCATGCCAGGTATCAGTGTACCAATTCCCTGGTGCAACTCTTTTGTTTCTGAAGCGCTGTGTTGGCAGCCGCTTCATTAAAGGTAATTGCAAATTCTTCAAAGCTTTCTGAGTTGTCAGCTTTAGTGTTTGCTCAGCTTTTTTCAAGCTCATATTCCAAGTCTTAGCTAAACGTTCACAATCCATTTTGTTTGAGCCATCAATTGTTGTAACTGTTGGTCCCCACTGATTTCTTCTATCAAGTGATTGTCTTTCAAGTGGATTGTTATTTTCTTGCAAGCGATGGAGTGATTCTAGGTTTTTGGGGCTTTCATTGAATTCAAACTCCGAATCCTCATGCAAAAACTGGTCCTTTCTATGCAAGCTTGAAATACCAATCCCTTGAAATACCGTCATCACTGATGAAATCATATGAGCAATGTTTCTATCTGTAGCTATTTGGCATTCTGTTAGCATCCTCCTTGTGGATACTTGGTGTAGTAGTCTTGCCAGCTTGCAGTGATCTTGGACGTCTGGATGCTTGACTTCTTTGTTAGCCTTGTCGAGCTTGCTAGTGACGTTGCTAGCAATTTCTCTCACTGCATTATTTGCATCTTCTGTGACTATTGCTTGTAACCTGATTGCGTCCCCTGAATCAATTGCTAATTCTGCCATTCGAAATTTCAGTGAGTGAGGATCCCATGGAACATCATTTGTAGCTGTCATGTAGCCGCATTCATCAAGCTCCAATTTTGTAGGTTTTCTTGTTGGAAAATATGAGATAACATTCCTCGTACTTAATTTTATGAGGACCTTCTTTGGGTTGTCATCTGCCTTAACAGTTTGAATTGTTCTGGCATGTTCTGATTGGGGATCAAATTGTCGAGGAGCTTCCTCAACAGAATTGAAGTTGCAATCCTTGACTTTATTTGGAAATATCAAACTATTTTTCAATTTGTTTCCAAAGAAAAGCGATTTGGTGGAAAATTATGATGCAGTAGCACAACTGCCTATTGGTATTTTCTTGATGGGTTTGTAGGCTTCTGAGAATGGTGCAGCATCAACATGTGTTGTCACTTGGTCAGGATTTAGCAATATCATATTACTTCCTGCTGCTGTGGTGTCAGCATGAGAATCAAGCTCGCAATAGCCTTCCTTGTTCTCACCATCATCAAAGGTTTCTGGAACATTCATTTTATATAACGACCGGTTCACCATTCTTAAAGATTTTTCTAGTGTCCGGTTATTATTTCATTTCTTTTTAAACTTAGATCCAAAGCTGTCACCAGCCCCTGATTTTTCAGCTTCTTTCTCCTTCTTTGTTTCAGCTGCCTTCAGAGCCCTCTATTTCTTAGTTGCTTGTCTCATTTGGTAGAGCTCTTGTCGTTGAGCTTTTGACATTGGTGCATAAATGCTTGCTGGATATGGCTTGTTCTCTAACTTTCCTGTGAACGCGCCAGTTGTTTTCTGCTTCTTATTGCTAGTGCCATAAGAATAGACACTTCTGGAACCTCTCTTGCTCTTTCCATTTGCGAGCTTCTTAAGACCAAGTTTGTTTGTGAACAGGATCAAGCATTCATTAAAGTTATCCCTGTAATTCTTGCTTTCATCTATTGCATCAGCTTTGACTGCATCAAGGTGCTCATCATTGATTGAGTTAATGAAGTCCCAAACAAACCTCCTTTCATTGTGATTCTTCTCGAATCTCATCACTGTGCCATGAAAAGCTGTCCAATTTCTTTTATGTTTATTCCAGTCATAATTTCTGGCGTCACCACTGTAGTGTGACTCTTTCATTTCCTGATAAGTCTTACTTATGACCATTGTTATGTTGGTATCTGTGTAGGCATGTTGCATGAGTGATAAGAATGCATGCCTTGCATTGCCTGAATTCAGCTCAGTGTTTTGGAAATGAGCAACATACTCCCAGCCTGGGTCTTTTCTTGTTGCATCACATAGCAGTCCCCAAACAACATTGTTGTCCTCATCATATTGCTGAGGTCCTGATAGCACTCCATAACGCTCGTTGTAGTCGCTCCAAGTTGGATACATATCTGTTGAAGATTGTCCAACAGTTCCACTGCGCGCATCATTGTCAACAGCTTCCTTTTCTTGAGGTCTCACCACATACAATATTGGGAATCCTTCAGAGTTAAATCTGTATCTCAAGTTTTGCCAGAATCCTTCTTCCCACTCCATGAATTTAGAAATATCCTTCAATTCTGGTGGGGTTACTTTTTCTTGTGATTTCTCACTGGATTCCATCATCTTGATTCTGAATTGTTGTAGCTTGAGATTGTTTGGGTTCATATTCCAATCAATGGCTTTTCGTTTGACTCCAATCAATGGTTGATACCAAGCACAGTTCACCCATGTTAGTTTTTGAGGATAGCCTGTTTCCATAATGGATCCTTTTCGGGTGAGGACACATCGGGCTGATTGACTTCAATCCTAGCATAAATGACTTTACACTTTCTTTGATTAAGTCTGCAACTTCACAAATGTTAGACATCCCTCCCCTCAGTAATTTCATTGGCAGATTCTTGGTTGATTCCAAACCCTATCAGACTGTTCCTGAATGCTAACTGCTCTGGAGTCAGAATCCTTTCACTGTTGAATCCTTTGATTGTTAATTTTGGGTGTGAAGAACGCCTATCATAACGCCCTATCCTTGAGCTATCTTCCATTGGGTCATCCTCGTCCTCATCTCCACTACTTCCATCATCATCTGGATTTCCTCCTTGCAACACTTGTAACTCTTTGATTCTTTCTCTAACTTGGTGACCGATAACCTGCTTCCAAGTCAAATTCATATCTGGATCGGTCAGTGCTTGTTCCATTACATTCATGATGTTGGCTTTGCTTAACCCTGTGCTGATAAGTTCAGAGTTGCTCTGAGCGTCGTCTTCACCTTCTAATTCCATATCTTCACTTTCTTCTTTCCTTTTCTTAGCAGCCGGTGGCGCCTTCCCCGGTGGAGGTTTCTTCTTTGCTTCAAGAAACTGCCCACTGGCTCGGCATGCCCTTGCTTCCGGTTGCTTTTCCACTTCCTCTTCCCCAGGTTCATTGGTGTTGAGGTATGAGAGATTCTGCTGGATCACTGTCTTCCATGATAATCTCTTCTTGGTAGTTCAAGTCCTTGACATCTTTTGGCTTTGCTTTTGTCTTTCTTTTCCCAGGAACCATGATGTTGGGATTATCGGAATATTAAGTCGGTACGATAGGAAAAATTTATTTGTTCTTGGTCTGTCGGAATATTTGTCAAAATATATTAATGGGAATATTTGAAGCAAGTTTCCGTGAAATATATGATTGAAGTTAATATGTGGTAAGCCGGCGGGTTCAAGTGAAAGAGAGTGGTTGGAGAATTATTTCGTGAGATGGTTTAGCTATCACTCATTACGTTTGTGATAGTCTCAGTAGCCTACCTACTTGTAGTACTGGATGTGCAGTGTTTATAGTTCAAAGGTGTGTTGGTGGGTTAAGCAATGCTAGAGGGGGATCCGGGAAGTGCCAGCCTGTGGCTAGTTTTTGCAGGCTGGTCCGGTCCCTTGCTTTGCCCACACACCGGCGCACAGCTTTGGCTGTTAAGCCTTTTCTGCGGGCGGGCGTGGTGGGCCTTTTACTTATTCTACTACTAATCGTTTTAGGAGCAAAAAGAGTGAGCTGTAGGCTTGGTTCTTGCTGGAGGAATCCTTTGCAGGCTTGTTAGTGCTTTGCCTGTGATTTAGCTGCTTACAGTTCTATTGCTGCATGCAGTGAGTGATCTTAGAGTTTGTACCTACGTTGGTGATACAGTGAGATCTTGCATACTCAAGGGTGTTCTTTGGTTCGTACGTCGTACGGCGTACGTTCCACGTGGCACTACCATTCCTTACATTCAGTTCGCTACATCAACTATCACTCACTGCGTTTGTGATAGCCTCAGTAGCCTACCTACTTGCAGTACTGGATGTGCAGTGTTTATAGTTCATAGGTGTGTTGGTGGGTAAAGCAATGCTAGAAGGGGGATCCGGGAAGTGCCAGCCTGTGGTTAGTTTTTGCAGGCTGGTCCGGTCCCTTGCTTTGCCCACACACCGGCGCACAGCTTTGGCTGTTAAGCATTTTCTGCCAGGGGGCCATAGGCCACAGGGCGGGAGCTGGCTGGAGAGGAACCTGGAGGGGGCATGGAGGACAGCGAGGGTGGGAGAATCATCATGGAGGATTCAGAGAGGAAGATTCCCCATAGGGGGATCATAGAGAGCTGCCAGGGGGAGTGGGGACCGACGCCGGCACCCATTCCTCAGGCAGGAAGGAGTATGTTCTTATTGAACATGACAGAGGCAAGGTTCTTGAAGATGGGGAGGGACTGTTGGTGCAAGTATCGCATCATGCAGTCACTGTGCCAACGCACAAGGAGCTTGATGACATTATAATCACATTTGCCCTGGAGCAGGGCCATGGCCCCTCCCGCTCAAAGGGAGTGGGCAGAGATTGCTGCAGGGGAGATGCCAGTGGTATGGTAGAGGGTCTGGGCATAGACTCGCATGGAGGAAGTGACAGTTGCTGCTCGAACAAGTGTTAGCACCCCATTGTCAAAGTAACTGGCAAGCTTGAGGGAGGGGCTGAAGGGAGAGCGGGGAGAGCAGTTGCTGCGGAGGTGGAGGACTTGGCGTGCACAGGCTGAAACAGGGCAGCAGAGTGAGTCGCCACTCCTAGCATGAGCCACTACTTCACCCTTGTCCCCATTCTTCTGTGTGGTGAAGGTGAAGGTGACAGAGGTGGCAGCAAGGAGCTCATGGGCCGGGCCATCATGGTGGACAATTGTGGAGCCAAGATAGAAGTTGACATCTTGGAGGTGGAAGGCTTGATCATCCCTGGTAATACCGGTGTGCTCACCAGGTCTGAGACAGAAGAAGAAGGCAATGCAAATCATGTTGGCAATAGCCTGTTGGGAGGGGGAAGGGTAGTCATGGTATGCAAATTGAAGTGCATGCATGACCAGGGTGACTGGGACTGGTTTGACCCTGCATGGCGCTGGGTCAAGCTTGGCATAGGCCTTGAACTAGGCAGTTAGCCGGAAGTCAAGACTGCCAGTGGAGTTGTTTCTGGGGTCTTTGGACCCCAAGCGGGCCAGCGTCTGGCCCAGTGACTGGATGGTGTCCGATACCGTGCAAGATCTGACAGGCTTGCGGCTAGAGGAGAGCCAGCCATCATGGAGGCGCTGGGCAAAGACTTGGAGGAGGGGGATTGGATCGTGGATGGAGGGGAGGGATTGGTTCAAAGCCTTGAGACAAACAGAATTGAACCCATTGATTCCAATGGGCATCCTTTCTGCGGGCATAGAGTTCAGTGACTGAAGCTCGCATGGTCTATCCAAGGTCAGCGTAGAAAGCATGGGAGGTCTAAGGGGGCATAAGGTCCAGGGCAAGTCCTGTGGGTAGTGGGTGTTGAAATGATGGAGGATGGTAGTTTCAGAGAGGGGAGAGCGAGAGAGCAAATCAGCCAGGTGATTCACTGGGCCAGGGATATAATCCCGGAGAGGGACATATTGGTGGAGTCTCTGGTGCAGGGACTGAATTCGAAGGAGGTAAGCAGCAGGCACAATAGTGGTGGTGGACGCCTTTCCTTTGCCAGTAGACTGCTGCGGTGTTGTCATAGCAGTTGTGAATGGTTCTGGATTGGACACAGGCGGCCTGGGCCAGGATATCATTGTGAGCAATGGAACCGGCAAGCTCGAGGTCACTGTTGTTGATGGTGCCCTTGGGGTTGTCAAAGGTGACTAATTGGGTGGAGACCCACTTGGGGGATGCATGCCGCCACAAGATGGTTTGGATCCTGCCATCAGGGAGGGGCACAAAATGAATGCCCCCCATGCCAAGCCCAGAGGCATCACAGGCGCCCAGGGTGGCTGGGAAGGTATTGGACACCCGTTTGGCAATGGACGTAGGCCAGGTGGATAGGTCTTTGGCAAGCCATTGGAAGTCGCGAAGGAAGCGGTGGACCCGTTTGGTGAGCCTGATGCGCTGCCTGCCCGGGTCCTGGTGTCAAAACGCTTCCTGGAGAATGGAGAAGAGGCCAATGGAGCCAGGGGTGGCCAGCGCCATAGATCTGAGTTCGCCTAGTATTTGGTGCCATAGTTTGGTGGAGACATGGTGCTGGGTGGGAGAGATGGAGTGAAGAATCTTGTGTAGACGTTCAACTCAATGGGGAGGAAGGCTTATTGTTTTGGTAATGGAATCGATGAGCCAGCCGAGAATAACTTTCTGGGTGGTCCAAGTGGCATCCCCTTGGCGCATTTTCTTGACGGAAGCTGGTTCTTGTCAAAAGGGGGTGTCCGTGGCATCCAGTGGCCGGAAGACATTGTCCAGGGATTGGAAGAGCCCCCTTTTGATGGCGCGGTGGGTCCATTGGTTGCCCTGAGCAAGGGCACAGAAATCATTCACATATACATCCCAGTAGCAAACGGGCGCTTTGCTGGGAGTGGTACTGGATGGGCTTGGGCGACAGGCGGTGGTAGGCACGGCCGCAAGCGGCGCGTGAGACGAGGTGGGACGGTTGGGCGCTGGAGGCGCGTTGGGGATGGCTTCAGGAGGGGAGATCCAGTCAGTGGGGTGTGCGCCTGGCCTGTGCGATGCCTGTGGAGAGGGTGGCATTGGCAAGGTCGGCAATGGTTTTGGTGGAGGCACAGAAGTTGGGGGGGCTGGATTTCCATCCCATGGGGTTGGTAAGTGGGATGCCCACTAGAGGCTCTTCCCCGGGTGGAGCCGGAAAGAGGACTCCCAGCTTCATGGTGTCCTCCGGTTTCAACTGGACTCAGTAGAAGCCATCGGCGAGGTCATTCTTTGACATGTAGACGGGCCCAAACCGGTTGTTCGCCCTGTGGAGCTTGGTGAGGAGTTGCGGCAGTGTTCGGCCAAACTGTATGGCTTCAGCGGGGGCTAGGGGGATGGTGTATTGGTTGACTTCAGAGTAGGTGTAGTCTGAGATCATGTGAGGGCGCCTGCCTTGTTGGGGGACCAGCCCTAGAGGGCTGAGACGTAGGCTGGGAAGGTCCTTGAGGAGCCTAGCGGGGAGAATAGTCCACTGTTGCTTGTCCATCATATCGGCATACTCCTCTCTCAGGAAGTCAATGCCGTGGTGGGAGGACTGGTGAGGGCCTCTTTCTGGTGATTGCGGCGGCAAGTCGGGTTTGGTCCCAAGGGGGGCCAGACATGGAGGCTGGTGTGCCTTCTCTTTGGAAGAGGTCAAGTAGGCTCCCAGCAGGATGGGGGAGGGTGCCCACGTGAGGGTGGATGTCTCCTTGCCCCCGTATGGTACGGATGAAGTCGGCCCAGTTAGCACTCTGGGTGTAGAGCCGGGTAGCTTGTGAGATGTGCACGTCTAGCCTGTCGGGGGGGCGGCTGGCATGGCGCTGGGTGTGGGTTGTGGAGGGGCCAGCGTGTGGCGAGAGGCTCGCCTGTTGCTGGGATAGGTGCTGGGTGGAGAGGCCAGCATGGAGCTGGGTGAAGAGGCCAGCGCGTCGCTGGGAGGAGAGGCTCGCAAGTCGCCGGTTGGAGGGGCGACCGGGGGGGTGTTGGCGCTGCGGAAGGTGCCAGGGGAGAGTGGAGCCGGGGCCGGTGTCGGGGAAGAGGAAGCCGGGGCCGGGGAAGAAGGGGCTGGTGCCGGGGAAGAAGTGGGTGCCGGGGAAGAAGGTGCCGGTGCCTGGAAGGAAGGTGCATACATGTGGACGAGGGTGTGGGGCTTACCTAATTCATGGGTGAGGCGAAAGGGGGGAGGAGGCGAATTGGGCTTACCCAAGGCATGGGTGGGGGGAGGTTGCAAATGTAAGGGAGGAGGCGGCGAATGTGTGGGGAAGGAGAGGTGGAGACTGGGTGGGGGCGTGTGGATGGCCCCCGTGGCAATTCGAGTGAGAAGGGGGGGCTCGACGCCAGGTAGGGGGCGCTTGCCAGGGAATCAGGCTGCATAGGCCTCGTGACACCACTCCCAGAGCCGGTCCTGTTCCTCAGATGTGGTGGTTGAGTGATTGTAGAGGTGCCTGCAGCCAGTGAAACAGTTGCCCCGGATGTGCCAGGAGTGGCAGCGTTACCTGCCATTGGGGCGTTTGATGGGGGGTTTGCCTTTGGCTTTCATGGAGGTGATGATGGATCTCATGGTGTTGCTCCTGTTCTTGATTCTAGCGCTGATAGGGTTGGAAGGGTCGGAGAAGCGGGAGTCTCTGGTGGGATTGTAAAGCTGATCATCTCGAGTTGGACGCTGCCCCCCCCCCCCCCCCCCCCCCCTGTAGGTGGCGCTGGAGGGGCGCCCGCCAGAGGGGCGCCCACTTGGGTAGGCTGCTGGAGGGCTCGTAGGGCATCGACGTTGGACACATTTGGGAGCCAGTTGAGGTTCTGGGTCATTCTGAACCTGTGGATGTCTTCCCCAAAGTCTGGGGAAGGGAGGGGGATGTCTGATTCCCATTGCTCTTCTAGCCAACCCCTCACCCGGACCTGGAAGTAGTACACTACAATCGCTGGAGTGATGCGCTCACCAACTTCATCTGCAATGGCCCTGCAAAGGGGCATTTGTTGCCATTCTAGTCTGGAGAGACCGCGTTGGTAGCACTTCACCACATCATGTGTGGCGCCTAAGAGGGTAGCGAGGACAGCTAGGTAATGTTTCAGCTGGGTGGTGGCATCTGTCCAATCAAAGGGAATGTAGGCTTTGGTCTTTTGCAATTCCAGGGAGTCCTTGAGAGAGAGGGAATGGCCTTGTGTGGATATCATGGTGTCGTATGCAGGCCACATTGGCTGCTTCCTCGTGTTCCCTTGTCAGGGTGGCTGCTGATCCTCCTGGAGGAGTGAAAGCTAGGGGGAGGATTCCATCTGCTACATCAAAGGGGTCGGTCCCATAGAAGTTGCAATCTTGGAACCTCTTGAGTACAGCTGTCGTGACAAGGGGCGCTTGAAGGCCAAGGTTGTAGGCACTGGTGGCTACTTGACTCTGTAGGATCATGTGGGTCTTCTCGTGTTTGCTCTTCTTGGCCCAGGCTGTGTAGACGGGGGGCAGATATGCTTCAGTTGTTTTCCCACAGAGGAGGAGGAGGAGTCTTTCAGTGTAAAGGGCGCCCCAAACTTCCCTGACCAAGTGCAGCTTGGAGGATTCTTGTCGTCTTTGGTCCAGGGACTCACTCAGTCTTAGTTGCTGGTCTGTGTTCTCTGAGAAGGCTGCTGTGAGTGTAGGGTCTGCAGGCGCTGAGCCTGCTAGGCCTGGGAGGTCTCGGCGGAGGACATTCTTCTTCATGTAGGCGCGAAGGTTGGCCTCAGCTCGGAAGGATGGTCCGGGTTCTAGGAGACGGATGGCACCCAGAAGAGTGGTGGGTTGTGTTCCCACTGCCCGAAGGGTGTCCAATAGTGGTTTGCAGATATCCCCCAGCCCTTGCTGGTGGATGTGAGGTTGGAGGACTTGGAAGGCCTGCTTCAGTGTGAGGCCTCTGCACAACACCAGTGGGACGAATTCAAAGGGTAGGAAACACACCTTGTGAGCCTGGAGCATCTCGGTGTGGGCGGTCCCTTCAGGGATGGCAGGGATGTAATCCCTATCAGGGTGTTGGGATACGGTGGCGTCATGATGAGCCAGAAGGTACACCCGGCTAGCTGCAGCCCTTGACAGCAGGGCTGCATCCACCTGCACCAGCTCACCCTCTTGTTGTTCTACATCATCGATGTAGCCAAAGGCTTCGGCCACAGTTGGCCGAGGGCTGGGTGATAGTGCCTGGATAGCGTCGGAGGCCATGGATGACCTGTAGTCGGTCCACCCCAGCTGCATCTTCTTGGAAGATGCCCAAGCTGCCAATAGCTTGTGCATTGAAGATATCCAGAAGAAGGGGGAGAAGCCTATCCCTGTCGGCCTCAGCGAAGAGGGTGTAGATGGCCTGGTAGAGGTCATGCCTAGCAGGGGCTTCCCCAAAGGGCCCCGCCCCTTGGAAGTACTCCCTGTAGTTCATGTCAGTTGCTAGAGTGGAAGTGTTGGGTCTTGTCGCCGCCGTGTTCTGTTGATGATCGTTCCATAGTTGAGGTAGGCGAGTTGGTAGTGTGTAGGCACGTTGGGCCGTCTGCTGATTCTCTCGTTGGTTCGTGGCAATCTTCACGTTGGGAGAGATAGGCGCGTTGGGCCTTGTTGTAATCCTAGAGCGGAGGCGCGTCGGGCCTTCAGTTGGTCGGTGATACTCTTGTAGGCGCATTGGGCCTTGGTGATGTAGTATCCGGTAGGCGCGTTGGGCCTTCTGTAATCCTCGCATTGGAAGGATTAGTGGGCTTGTACGGGTACAATAGGGAAGACTATTGGACCTGGACGTATAAGCATTTTACCTATTCTACTACTAATCGTTTTAGGAGCAAAAAGAGTGAGCTGTAGGCTTGGTTCTTGCTGGAGGAATCCTTTGCAGGCTTGTTAGTGCTTTGCCTGTGATTTTGCTGCTTTACAGTTTGATTGCTGCATGCAGTGAGTGATCGTAGAGTTCGTACCTACGTTGGTGATACAGGGAGATCTTGCATACTCAAGGGTGTTCTTTGGTTCGTACGTCGTACGGCGTACGTTCTACGTGGCACTACCATTCCTTACATTCGGTTCGCTACATCAATTAAGTGTTGGTGATTTGGCCGTGTTCGATTTTGTTCTTATCTGTCGTGTATATATTTTTTACTTGTTTCCGGATCGAGTTTTTGAGTCGGTTATTTTATTGTCTGGTCTGACTGAGCTTTTGCAATTGGATGCAATTTAAGATTGTGAGCTTTTCATATCCAATCTCTAGGATTGCTCATTTCTATATTTCCGTAGTGAACCTGATGGAATTATTCATTGGTCTCTGATCTGAGAATTTAGTGTTCTCGGATTTAGTATTCTGATGTTTTCAGATCTTTGGATTTTTCAAGTGCGTTGCGATCTTTGGATATTTCCAAGTGCGTTGCCTTTTTTCAGTCCAATCAGATGCTTTTGCAATCTGTTGATGCCGGTCTAAGAATACGTAAGGCTCAATCTTCTCGCTCACGTCATTTCTTGTTTTCAGTGAAAGATCAGTGTTCTCGGATATTGATTCCTTTCAGCTGATGCCAACTTGGGCGATTTTTTCAATTGTCCATCCTTTTTTCCTTGCTTGTTTTGCTGTTGGATCTCGGAACCCGGTGGAGCCTACCACCTTGGTTTGTATCTTCGGCCTTCCTCTTTCAGGAGATGGCCGCCCTAATGTTGGTCTGTTTTAGGACTCCACAAGCAACTGCCCCTTTTACATCCTTGAGGGTTGATGCCGGTTGCTGATTACGCTAATCCAGATTCGGTCTTCAAGCTCATCTGTGTTTTCTTCGGGGGGGAACATCGGTCCTCAGCATTGTAGGATGCTGGGTCCGATAAACTAGAAAAACTGTGTCAACAGTCGTAACAATTAAGCGTGAACGTGATCGATCTAAAGATCGATCAACTGAGTGAAAGTGTGTGAGTTATTTGGAATAATAATAATAATAATAATCACTGTATTGTATTATAGATAATCATTGGAATATTTGTATTATCCGTTCCAGATGATCATCATGTTATTTGAGATAACACATGTTGGCTATTCACCGTGTTATTTGAAATAACACATGTTCACTTAGCGTGATATCGTGTAGAATTAGTACTAGAATGTACATATATAAGGGTATGATAGTGTGTTTTAAAGAGGTTAATTCTTCAAAAAGCAAGTGAGCTAAAGGGGAAATCCACATAAAGGCCGGCAGTGATCATTCATCCGGTTAATCTTACGAATAAGATCAATCCTTCTGTCCTTCATACGTCCGGCTTGCTTGGTATGTACTCATACAAAACGCAACTTAAAATGCAACAGTACAAAAATCATGGAGAAGTCTACAGAGGTAACGTTTGGTGAGCACTTCGCACCTTTTTGTGTAACACTCTAAGTAACACACTAAGTATCGAAAAAAATTCATCAAAACGTTGAAAACTCACTAAGACAACAAGAGTGCTCACAAGACAGATCAAAAATTAACCATTCTCTTTCCGAGTCAAGGTACAAGAAGATGGAAGTAAATGTGTATGTGACGTACAAATAATACTGTTATCTATTACTTCTATGTTACATGACCCTAACATCGACTTAGACAGGTGATCAATTGAACCCGCCGAACCTTGAATACTCAACAAGACCGACAACAAGACCGGCAACAACAAGACAGTTCCAAAAATTGACCATTTGCTTTCCGAGCTGAGGTACAAGAAGATGGAAGTAAATGTGTACAAATAATACTGTTATCTATTACTGACATGTTACACGACACTAACATCGACTTAGACAGGTGATCAATCGAACCCGCCCGTGATTACAGCACTCACTCACTCAACAACACACAGGAACATGAAAAAACTTGAACTAAAAAACAGAGCTTATCAGCAACAACAGAGGGGGATCCCCTATCCAACAAGCTCCTCCTCCTCCATCGAACCAACGCTGAATCAATGAAACCAACCAACAAGGAATGACCATCAATCGATCTAGAAATCACGCGGTGGCAAGTACAGACAGACTGTAACGTACGACTGACGGATGTAACTGTTTATACGATTCATTTAAGAGTCAACGTACATGCCAAATACGACTAATAAAGAGAGGAGGAATAGAGGTGCAATTCAAATATCACTCCTATTCCTACTGCTCACAATTTTAGAACCTAATCAATATTACAACAAAATCTATCTAACAACACGAAGTAGAAACCAGAGTTTATCAGACCCAATGATTCTAACCAAAAAGAGTGTTTAGTCAACAATCGGCTACCGTTCAAATGAGAGACGAGTGTTCCAGCAGTCCACACGGCAATAGAAGAAACAAGACCAATTACCGACTGATCACCGGTTAATCAAAGACTCTCCTGAAGGCTATGTCCATGTTTGAGCACTTAGATGGGTAATGGTACTAGTGCAGCCGGGCTTGAGCTAGTATCTCTCGCTTCTCTCAAACAACATAATGGCCTAGGGGAAGAAGCAAACGCCATCGATAAAAGGTATCAAATTCAGGGCCAGAACGGCCGCAGTCTTTACATTCAAACGTAAACGTGTTCCAATTCAAGCATGGAAGAGGCCCACATGGCGCCTCAAACGACACGATAAGGACTGGTAATACACCTAGGTGTACATAGAAACGGCAACGAGCCGACGGCCCCAACAACACCAACAACACCAGCAACAACAACTAGAGGCATACAGCCTCTCGGTTTGTAGTAGGTGTGAGTACAGTTAGGAGGGACCAAGTCCTCTATACGAGTAAAATAAGATACCACCACAAGGCGGGACAGCGTACAGACGTGTGCACTTAGCTGTTCTTAGCCTCTACACGGAGAGGGCAGTTGAATTATTCTAGAGCAATTTCAACTCCCGCTGAATAGGGGGATCCGTTGGACTTGTAACTGTAAAATAACGGGAAAACAAACCAACGGCCCCAATTCCTGGGGAAACAATTCAATGGCCCCAAATTCCTGCGGGAACAAGTAGCGTGCTGGATCAAACGGCCACTAGATTCCCGCACGAGTAAACCCAACGGCCATTGAAGGAATTCATAAGCCAAATCAACGGCCCCGATTCAGAATCGGAACCCAAACAGTTCGCTTAAGTATGGGGCAATCGAGGGATTTGCGTTCGGAATAGAAACGTTTGTAGAATTTTGCAAGGAGAAACCACTAGAAAATATCCACTACTAGTGATATCGCGCTGAGAGTGATTATTCAAGAAATCCAAACTCTCCTCAGAAAAATCATTCATATATCACTTATTACAGAATAAGCAAACAACTACTCCAGAAGCAAACTACTAACCATGGCGAGAGGAAGACCAGCTCGACAGAACCAACGCAACAACATCGCGGCCGCTAATCCAGCGGCTGGCGGACCTGCCGAAAATGGACCAGCCATCCCTGCCAATCTTGGCTTCACAGCGGCGCAAATGGAATTCATTAGGACCATGATGGATACTAACCGGGCTCCGACACTCACACAAGAGGTTCAAGACGCGATGGAACGCGCTGATAGGCTGGAGGGAATCCCTGGATATGCAGGGGAGAGGTCTCTAACTCCAACTGAAATAGTGTTCAGGGAGATCTTGGAATCTTTCGGATTGAACCGGATTACGGCAGACGAGCTTTTCCGGACTGGTTACAGCAGTACTGACTCCCTACCAGACATGGATGAATCTGCTATCAAATCCCTGGTGAATGGTGTCAACAAGACCAAACACAACTACTGCCCGGACCCAAAACAAGTGTATGTGGGGAGGGTCTTCGAAGACCGTCTCAAGTTGTTGTTTGTGGCTTGGATTGAATTTCAGCCTCTCATTGGGGCCACCGCCACCCCGGTTGACTGGATGGCTGATCCAGACGCAGAGGCTAAGACTCGAACTCGTCTCAAGTCCCTGAAGGAAGACGATAGCAACACGGCGGCCAGGGACCTTACTCTCCCAGAATCACTTACTGCAATGTCAAAGTTCAAGGAATTTGATGAACGGTTCAGGGAATACCTTCGACATAAAAGGGGCGTCACCAAAACATCTCTACTCTACACGATCCGGAAGGACTCCATAGTAAGCAACGCTGAAAGGGGGGGGGACCGTTGGATCTGCTCCAACAGACAAGTACGCCGGCTGGAATGAGTATTCTATACGGTGCACGGCTCATTCAGGGTCTCACTGGACCAAAGACAACAATACGCTGTGGGGAATCCTATTCAAGTTGGTAGGGGCGGGCCCCGGTTGGTCCTACATCCAAGGTCTTGGCTCCGAAGGGGATGGAAGAAAGGCATACTTCACCCTCTACTCCCAAGCATACAAATCGACAAATATAAGACTTCTCATAGAAGAAAAGAGGGCCTTCCTACAGAGTTCTACCTACTCTGGGGATACCAAGAACTACAGTTTCAACAAGCACAAGAGGCGATGGTACGATGCAAAAGAGTTCCTGTTGCGGCACAAGGCTTTCCCACCTGAAGACCAGTTTGTTACCGACTTCTGCCACTCTATATCGGACCCAAGACTCAAAATAGCAGTCCAATTGGTCCTAAATGAAGGAGGTGGCATGTATAACAACTTCGACAAAGCGGCTGCCCACTTCACTCAAGCGCTTGGTATCAAGAAAATGCAAGCCAGTTGCAAAGGCAGTCGGAGGAATATCTCTTCCTTCAAGGGAAAAAGGGGTAACAAACGCAACAATGAAGGCAACTCCTCCTCCAACAAGAAATCCGGCAACAACAAGAAACAGAAGACTTCCGGTACAAATGATGGGCCTCTCGAGGGTAAAATCTACCCAAAAGAAGTCTGGATCACTATGTCTTCAGCGCAAAAGAACCAAGTAAGGGCCCTACGCCCCTCTCTCAACTCTCCTGGAAAGTCTGCGCAAGTTTCTATGGTTGAAGCCAAGGGGGAGAATACTACAGCAAAGGGGTCGGCTGGTGACCAATTTGGTAGCCATACTCACAAGAAGAAGAACCAAGATTGATTTGCCGGCCGGAGCCTGTCGATTGTATCCCGGGTAGGCCAGCCAGTAGTCCATATTAAGAGTTTTGGCTCACCATCTACCCATAATGGTCGATGCGAGTTGGACAGCCATGCTGATACAACAGCCGCGGGATCAAATATGGTATTACTCAATTCATTGGATTCTATTTTGACCTATGTGGATGTTGCACCATTTTCAGACACCTACTCACCACTTAAGAATGTCCCTATTGCTCGTTGCGCCACAGCTTGGACTGATCCAACCGGCGGGATTACTTATATCTTGGTGTTTGGGCAGGTTCTGTTCTTTGGCACCAAGTTGCAACACAGCTTGGTATGCCCCAATCAAGTCTGGGACTGCAACTTCAACAAGGTTGAGGAGACTCCACGAAGATACAACTTCACTTCTACACACGGGATCACATTCCAATCCGAAGACACCAAACTCTTTATTCCTCTCAAAGTCGACGGGGTCATATCCTATTTTGATCCCCGCAAACCTACAAAGAAGGAACTGGCAACCTGTGAACATGTATTGGCTACCAATACCCATACATGGGATCCCTACTCCTCTCACTTTGCAGAAGAAGAAGACGCCACCAATGCCTCTTTCCCACAAGTCGTTGCTACCCTTTCAGGGTGCCTGCCAGCTTGTGGGACCCCAGTCAAATATTCATCCACGATTCACCCAGAACCACTAGGCACAGGGTATGACACGTCCCGCCTACTTCATCTGGCCTCTGTATGCACTGGCCGAGTTCCTTTTCAATGCACCGGATATACTCCAACGGATGTTTCCACACAAATGATTTCAGCCCTTGCTGGAACCAACAGGGAGGACCAAGAAAATCTTCGCAATTCAGCAAATTCTACGATTTCTGATGTTTCCACCAAGACTTCATCGTCCTCATTATCTGAAGCTGAGCTTGCCATTCAACAGGAAGCCAAGGCTAGGACCAAGGAGAGGAAGATGCTACGTCGCCAACAAGATGTCCTAGACCAAGAAATGTCCCTTGATAAGAAGTCCTTCATTCGACGGGGACAATGGGGACCTCCAATACAGATCCCTGACAGAGTTGACAGGTATGATGCCAAGGCCATTGCTAAGATGTGGCACATCAGTGAGAAGCGGGCCAAGGCTACTATCGAAGTCACTACCCAAGATGGCATTCGACAGCAGCTGTCCCAGCCTATCACTAGAAGATTGAAGACACAGAAGTGGCGGAACCAGAGAACACTAAAAGGAAGATGGTATGCTCATACTATGAAGTTCAAAGTTCCTAGCATCATTCGTAATGATACGGCAGCCCAGATCTTTGCAAATGGAAAGGGCTATGTGGCCTTCTATCCTGTCAGAGGAGAAGTCCGATGTCATGATGGCTTATCTTGCTTTATCAACAAAGTGGGAATCCCAGAACACCTAGTTACTGATGGAGCAAAGGCCGAGGGGAGTCATGAGACACACAACACTGGTTGGCACAAGCTCAGGTCGGAGTATCGCATTCGGCAAATGTACATACAACCCCACTGCTCTTGGCAAAATACAACAGAACACAGTGCCGGGGAGTTGAGGAGGGCCATCTGTTGGATGACTTCTAAGAAGGGCAGTCCCAGGAGGTGTTGGGCCTTCTGTGGAATGTTAGCGGCCGGCCGGATGAATCTCATGGCATCAAGCAATCCTTCTTCAATGGGGAGGACTAGCTTTGAATTGGTACATGGGTATACTCCGGACATCACACTGCATATGATCCACGACTGGTACGATTTCATTTGGTGGTACGACTTAAATGGAAAGACAAATAGGCTTGGCCGGTGGCTGGGCCCATGTGGGGATGCTTTTGGTGGTGGAGATTGTCACTATATCTTATTTAAGACTGGGAAGGTTCACATAACAAACAGCACCCGGGCCATATCTGAGGAAGAATGGCGACACCCGGATATCCTATCACAGTTGGAAGCACACAACAAAGAAATCAACTCAAAAATAGGTGATGAGGTTAAACCTTCCAATACTTATCTTAAAAACGAACTTGGCGAACTGCCTCTGGGCCTATTTGATGGCAAATATGAGGGTGAGGATGAAGTCCTTATGGCAGAAGCTGAAGCTTCTTCCCTGGATGTTGACGACTTATCTGATAAGGATCTTGACGAGTATCTTGGGACCGAGGTATTACTCCAGATAGGGGACCAACACATCCGGGGGATAGTCAAGAGCCGTTGCAGGGATAAGGATGGTGTGCTGATTGGTGAAAAGAACAACAATCCCCTCTTAGACACAAGGTCTTACGAGGTCTCTATGCCAGATGGATCTATTGAAATTTATACAGCCAATATGCTAGCAGAAAGCATCTACTCTTCCAGTTGATGATGAAGGGCGCATGTATTGTCTAATGGATGAGATCATCGATTTCGAAAGGGATGCGGAGGCCTTAACTATTGAGCAGGCTACTTACACAACAAAATCCGGACAAACTAGGACAAAACCAACAACCAAAGGATGGAGGTTCCTTGTTAGGTGGAAGGATGGCACTACATCCTGGGCAAAGTTAAGTGATATGAAGGAAAGCTTCCCGATTGAAACAGTAATATACGCCTATGAGGAAGGCATTATAAACGAGCCAGCGTTTAAGTGGTGGGCCTATAAGGTACTTTGGAAAAAAGACCGGATCATATCTGGCGCTAAAACCAAATATTGGACCAAGTCCCATAAGTACAGGGGTCCGGCTCCCTAAGTCGATTGCAGAGGCAAAAGCAATTGATCGAGAGACGGGGACCGATCATTGGGCTCGAGCTATTGCAAAAGAAATGAGGAACAGCTCTATTGCCTTTGAATTCAACGAGGAAGACAAGATACCAGTGGGGCATACCAAAATAACCATGCACATGGTCTTTGATGTCAAGATTGACTTAACTTGGAAGGCCCGCTTAGTCGGTGATGGTCACAAAGTCCCAGAAATCTCCAAGGAATACACTTATTCCAGTGTACCCAGTAGGGATTTGGTTCGATTGTTCTTCCTAGTGGCAGCACTTAACAACCTCGATGTACTCAGTGCGGACATACAAAATGCTTACTTAACAGCACCCATCAAAGAGAAGTACTTCACAATAGCCACAGAGGCCCAAGGGTTTGCGCCAGAGCTATGTGGAAGGCCCTGCAAGATTGTAAGGGCTTTATATGGGCTCCTGGTTGCGGGGGCATCTTTTCAATCACACTTGGCTAGTCACTTAAGAGAGCTTGGTTATATATCTTGCAAGGCCAATCCTGATGTGCATCTCCAATCTGCGTTCAAACCAGATGGTACGGCTTACTACGAGTACTGTGTGGCCTACTGTTGATGATATTCTTGTATGTGGAATGGATCCAAAGTTCCAGATGGATGCAATAGAAAGGCAGTTCAAGTTGAAGAATGGAACAGTTCAAGAACCTTTTTTCTACTTGGGAGCTGATATTGGGAAGATCTACATCAATGGTAACCCGTACTGGTCCATGGCTTCATCTAAGTATACTGCAAAAGCCATCAAATTGGTTGAAGAAGAACTACTAACCGGAAAGTATGCGTTTAAGGTACTACCTAAGACAGGATGGATTGCAAAGGAGCCAAGCGAGTCAAATATTGCTGACTTACTCACTAAACTAATGAGTGGGACAAGGCTAATTGAGCTAGCTATGAGGTGCATGTGGAGAGATGACGTTGATGAGAAAGAAAAATGAGGTCCGCGGGATAAGTATCTTCTACTAGTATTATGGTACTACCACGAAGACACGGGGACTCTAGAAATCACGCGGTGGCAAGTACAGACAGACTGTAACGTACGACTGACGGATGTATCTGTTTATATGATTCATTTAAGAGTCAACGTACATGCCAAATACGACTAATAAAGAGAGGAGGAATAGAGGTGCAATTCGAATATCACTCCTATTCCTACTGCTCACAATTTTAGAACCTAATCAATATTACAACAAAATCTATCTAACAACACGAAGTAGAAACCAGATCGAACCAGCAACGATCAAACCAGCAATGATCGATCGTCCACCAAATCGATCGTCGACCGAATCGATCAAACGAATTGATCAAACGAATGAATCAAACAAATCGATCAAACAAATCGATCCATCGAATCCTCCATCAAATCGCTGCTGCTCCTGCTCATCAAAGCGCCGGATCCCCTCCATCCCTCTTGTCCCGCCGCATTGCCTTGATTAGGTTTGTGATGGACAAGTCCCCATAAGCTCGATTGATCTTGTTGATGGCAGTATTCACATCATTGCCCCAATTCAAGAGCCTTTCCATACAACTCCACACAACTTTCCTGTTGGAATACTTGAACTTAACGCGCCCTCGCTCAGCTGCAGTGAACTTGCGCGGCGGCTTCCTCCCTCCTATTCCATTTTGGTACTCATCCCACAAGGCTTGGATGGTTCTTGGAGTGGCATACAAGGTTGCAGGCCGCTGCCCCTCTGAAAGACCCGGAGCCGCGTCCACTACAGCCGGTCCTCTCCCTCCTCCTCCACCAAGTCGACGCGCCGGCGCCATTGCAACCCCCCTACAAATATGTTGCAATTGCTTCACCTGTCTCTTCATCTCTGCTATCTCTGCAATGTTATGGTTCCTGAGCTCTGCAACAAGGTTCTGTGTGGTACACATCTTTGCATAAATAGCATTCTTCCATTGATGGCTGTGCCCTCTCACTCCCCTTGCAATCTCATCATCTGTGGTAGGGATTTCATCCAAGTACACAATTCCGCCGTTATTTGAAGCAATCACTCGAACCTTTTCTATAGGATTTGCTTCTTCATCCTCCGTCCGGCCATCTAACAGTCAATACCGATTAAGAATCTGAGCCTTCAATCCAGCTGGAACCATATCAACTGCTGCTGCATCAAAGCAAGCCCAAAGCAAGGGCTTTGCAAGGATGACGCCAACTGTAGGGCCAAACTTGGCTCTAATTGCTGGCGCGACCGCATTGCAAAGCCAATCCCTTGTAATACCACTACCATCTTTCTCTTTGTACTGACAGATACCCTTGTAACAAAGCTTACTAGCTGCATTAATATCCGGCCAATCCAACTGTACATCCAGATAGTCTTCTTGCATGCCTCTAGTCTTCCATCTAGCTCTGTAGTTGAAATCGTCCCTAGTAGCTCCTGCTCTGCGCGCCATAGTAGTACCCCATTTCTTAACAGAGTGAGTGCCAAGCTTCCTATCAGTAACAGGTTCGAACTCTGGATCCTTGATGATTCTCCTGAGGGCATTCTGATAGGTGGTCTTGCAAGAATTTGCTTCTGCATCTTGCACCTTTACAGACGAATCAAACACAGTATGTCCTTCTACAAACAACCATTTGCTTAATCGCCCTGCCCCAGTGCTTAGTCAGACCTCCAAATAGATTGCAATCCCAAGGAGAACACAGTATTGGTGATCCATAGCGCCCATTAGTAGCTGCAGTGGACAGTCGCCTTCATCCTGGACATTCTTCGACCATCTCATCTGCACTGTAATGTAACCAGTATAGTTTAGGCTTGCTTCCAAGTTAACCTTCTTCATATGTGACGTATCATCCCCCCTACCAATCATATGAAACTGGAACTTCAACATTGCTTGGTGTTGAAGCTGGACAATGCTATGTCCCTTTGCTACTAGCTTGAGCACTTGCAGGAACTCTTTATTCGTAAAGCACCGATCAGCTTGGCTCTCCTTTCCTAGGTGGCAAGTCTCTTTCTTCTTCACTGCTTTAATAAGGTTATTAATGCAGCAGGACTTCATGGGATTGCCTATGCGTGTGGCTTCATTCCAGGCGGCATGGCTTGGCATGAAGTATGAGATAGCCTTTTTCCAGTACATCAGAGTACTTGATCGACCAAGTCTTGGATTATCGTTTGTTCCAGGGTCTACTTTCCCATACACCTTGAAACACATCCATCTGTAGATATCCTCAGGTGTAATGACAGCAAGCTCCTCAGTAGTGAACATCTTGTCCGTGGGGTATTTGCATTCATGCAAGAAATCCATCACCATAAGCAAGGTCTTGCGGTATCTTAATACTTGGGTGGGAGCATTCACATTGTTTGGGAGGACAGGTATTGTTCCTGCAACTCGTCCCCCTCGATGGCGAGGTGTGGCTGTTGTATCGTTGTTGTCATTCTCCACATCTGCATCCACATCCACATCCACATCCACGTCCTCGTTTGATGCTGCTGTTGCTTCATCATCAGATTCAAGGGGTTCTTGTTGGTCTTCTTGTTGGTCTTCTTCAGCACCAAGTCGAGCGCGAGCCCTTTCAAGTGTTGCCAATTGGCCACGTTGGCTCGTTTCCAGATGTTGAATTATTCTTGCTGTTCTTGTTCCGGCAGGACGACGAGGAGGGGGGAGGGGGGGGGGGGAGGGCGAGTACTAGGCGATCCGGGTGCTGATCCGCCAGCACTATTCCAGAAATCTAGAAGGGATGTAGCATTCCAGATTTCTTCCAAACTCCGACCAGCTGGAAGGGGGAAGGCTGATTCAAATGCTGCGGTATTGGCAGCAGCAGCGCGGGCTGCTGCACGCCGCTCCCTGGCTCTAACAGCCCGTGGATTGTACTGAGTACTCGGGGCATACCTTGCTTGCTTTGCTTGCTTCTTGCTTGTTTCTTGTTCCATGTTTTTGTTGAATTTGGATTGAAAATGTGAGCAAATTGATGCGTTGAATCGATGCGTTGAATCGATGCGTTGAATTGCAATCGGCAAAAGAAATGAAGTTAGAAATGAAGTTAGAAACGAAGCGGAGTCTTATTGAGTGTTGCCAAAAACAAGTTAACTAATGGGCCGGTACTCAAGGGTGTGGGTTGCATAAGTTCTTGCGCACCTCGTGTTAAAATACAGCAATAAAAATCAACTCAAAATACAACCCTCTTAAGGTTGAATATGCAACCTGTACTGTACGGTGCTAGTACAAGAAATGTTACCGCACCTCTGTTTTTGGAGGGTGCAGAATGGGGTATCTCAGTCTACAGAACGTGCAGTACAAAGTTGCACGCAGCCAGGAAAATTCAACCCGGGTTGCATTTTATGTGTATCGTACCGGTACTTACACGGTGAATTCTTTTCAATTTGATGTCTTCGTCGTCTCTTTTGTGCGTGCAGGAGTAGGTGCTCATCACCACTATCAGAGCCGGCGGAATCCATCTTCTTTTATTTTGCACTTCTTGCTAGGGAAGCTGATGTACTAGCTCCATGGAGGATCTGTCGTTTGTGTGAGCTGTTGATGCAAACGGGTCTAAGGGCGGAGGTACTCACATGGTTTTAACAATAGAATGAATGAATAACGGTGCTGTTTTGCTCCGGAATGAGAGAAAAAGATGAGCAAAAATTCCAGTCAGGCTTCCTCGTTAACAAGAAGGATAAACTCACTAAACGTGCATAGTGAGTCTGTTACCAAGATTTAAAAAATTCCTTACACAAACTGTGGTATTCAAACCCTCACAATTGAATTCCCACAATTCAAGAAAATCTGAAAGCTGATGTCAGCAACAATGCCACGCCAGCCGGCCTTCTACCTTGAAGGCTGGATGAAGAACATATCTTAATTCCTCTATGTGAAATGTATGTTGGAGTTCAAGTTCAACGCCTTTCAACTGTTTAGCAAATAAAGACAAGCTTTTCTCAACGCCTCTTTGGAGAGGTTGACAGCTTGCTCACAATCTTAGTTTTAGTTCTGCTTACAACCACATACGTACTTACTAGTCATATTACTACCTTCAAATAGAGGCATAGGACACTGTTTAAACAGTCAAATAATTGCTTCAACCTACTACTACTCCTCCTTGAGTAATCATTAACAAGCAACCAACTGCTCCCATCAATTGTCCAGTAATGACAGCCTACTCTGTTATCCCTTTCAAGTTTGACTTTGAACAAGAGTCACTTTTGATGATAGAGTTCAAACAAACTACCACTTCCAACGGAGTTTCTGAGACTATCAAGGTCAAAGTGCCACTCATTACTGCAGGAGCATCCCTTTTTCAAGTCCATTTCACCATCAATGAACTCACTCTCGCCAAGAAAACTCTTGCCTTAACCACAGGCCCCAAGCTATATGATAGATTATCTGATCTCCTCAGAAATATTGCTGATGTAAACTGGTGGAATGAATACGTAGCAACCAACGTAGCAAACCAAACTGTTGACAACTTTTCAACCACCATCGAGGCTTATATCAACAACAACATCGATGCATCATACCAAAATCACAAAAGGTTCCTCAGCAACGTCAAGAAGACCACCAACATGACTGTACACCAGTTTGTCTCCATGGTCACATTCCACAACCATGTAATCCTCTGACTGCTTCCAGGTCACCCGCTGGAGAATGCAGCCATCAACGATGAAGAATTCAAGAACTTGGTTTTTGAATCTATACCCAATGAATGGAAGGAAACCTATCAGGAACACCATTCTCCCCAGAGGGATACCCTTGCTGAAATGATGACCAGACTGGAAAGATATCAGAGCAAAGAAAACAGAAAGAAGAAAAACAACCAAGATAATTCCTCGCAAAACAAGAATAACAACAACAATAGCAACAGTAACCGGAACAACAATAACCGACGCGATCGCAACAATTGGAATGGGAATAATCGATGGAATGGCAACAATAACCGAAACCGGCAACAAGACTCCAACAATAACAATAACAATAACAATAACAACAGCCAAGGCAACAGCAACAAGTCCTCCACAAGAATAGCCGATGACTCACCATTTCCAATCCACCCACCAGGTACAAATCACACTTGGGGTCAATGCTACCACAATGCCTACGCCAAACATTTGAATCGATCCAACAGAGACAACAACGATGCACGTGTGAATGATCGCAATTCCAACAGCAACAACAGCAACCGCTCAAGCCATTCCTCTTCCTATGGGAACAACCCACATGAACCAGAACAACACATGTGTGTCTTCATAAATGAACCAGAAGAAACTCTTCCATCAACACCTTGGCCAGACCTCTTCCATGCAGATGTGGATGTAGATGCCAAATACTTTAATTCTGACCTTCAACGATTCCCTGAAGCGCAAACGGAAACCACGGATTCCCGCAATGATGATGTAGATCTTGCTCCAACCAAGGTCAGTATCTGCAACTCCATCAATGGCGTATCCGGAAAGTACCATCTGAAGACCCTCTTTGATTCCGGATCCACAGACAGCCTTATCATTGAATCGACAATACCTGCTGAAGCCAAGAAGCACTCTCTTGTCCAACCAATTCAAATGCAACAACCAATGGTAGAGCCACTTGTAATCACTATGTGATCTTGGAGAACACCATCTTTCTGGAACTATCCTATTCCATGAAAGTGTTGAAGATCAAGTGCTTTGTTCTTACCCAGAACATCAACTACCACCTCTTCATTGGTCGTAGAACCATGAGAGACCTTGGAATGAAGATGGACTTCAAAGCTTACACCATAGAATGGTATGAAAAGACCATGTACTTCCACCCTTGGAACTACTTTGATAACAAGGCCCTACTCCACAAGGTCATGTCAGCAGAGCCTCACTCTGTTGCTGAGAGCTATTCCAACCAATCTGCTCAACAAGCATATGCCAATGGCACCTCCAAGTATGAGAAGACTGACCTGCACAAGTTAGTATCGGAACAAGACATCTCTCCGACAATGAGAAATCTTGCTTGCTGAAGATTCTCCTTGAAAATGAAGGACTTTTCAAAGGCCTGAACGACAAGCAATTAGGCAATTTCCCTAATCAAGAGTTCCACATTGATCTCCAGCAAGGTGCGACGCCATATCACATCAAACAACCATATCCAATTCCACTCCACCAACAGGAAGCTGTGAAGAAGGAGATCGACCAACAAGTCAAACTTGGTATCCTTGAAAGATGTTACTACGCCACTGAATGGGGAATGCCAAGAACCTTTGTAGTCCCAAAGTCAGATGGCTCCTGTCGGCTCATTAGTGACTTCTGCAAGCTCAACAAAGTAACCAAGAAGCTCCACTGTCCACTACCGAAGATCCAAGACATCTTCCACAGAAGAAGAAGAGGATTCAAATATGTCACCCTTATCAGCGTCAGCATGCAGTTCCACACCTCCAAGCTTGATGAAGCCTCCACTTGGCTCTGTGTCCTTGTCACAACCTTTGGAAAATCCTGGCTTCTCCGATTGCCAATGGGCTTCCTCAACTCTCCAAGTTGGGCCCAAGGCTGCATGGAACAGATGCTTCTACACTTGAAGGAGATTGAAATATATATCGATGATATTTAAATCTTCTCAGACACCCTCAAATCTCACTGCAAATCTGTCTCTTCTGTTCTTTCCCTGCTCAAAGTCCACAGCTTCGTAGTCAAGCCCTCCAAGTGCCATTGGTACCAATTGCAAGCACCATGGCTTGGCCACATCATTTCCAGAGATGGAATCAGACCAAATCCGAATAAGATAGAACCAAACTTAAAATCTTGCTTGCCTTCCCTGATCCAAATAAGCCCTTCCATGTGTACACTGACACGTCCAAATATCAACCCGGAGCTGTTGTTATCCAAGAAGGCCAAATTGTCCTCGGCTTCTCCAGAAAACTCAAGGCCACCCAACGGAAATACCCCACAATTGACAAAGAGATGCTTTGCATTGTTGAAGCTTTTTAGGAATTTTGACCCATTCTTTGGGGTGCAGAAATCATAGTATGGACAGACCACCTCAACTTGACTCGCCAAAACCTCTCCAGCCACCAAATAATGACTTGGAGAATGCTTCTTGAAGAATTTTCTCCAGTCTGCAAACATATTCCAGGCAAAGATAGTGTAATTGCTGATGCTCTCTCAAGGCTCCCTATTCAGCAATCCCCAGAGGAAAAGAAGGAATCCCCAACTCCAACTTCAACAGATTTGGAAATTGCAACCGGCCCAATGGACAATCCAACCGGCATTTTTTCTCTCCGACTTGTTCCTCAACTACCCCAAAGACATTCCCATGTATCTGTTAGCCTTCACTCAAGTGGCTGCCAACCAAGCTGCCAACGTAGATATCTCTACCAACCCAAGGTACACAACTGAAAATTTCAATGGAACTGACTTGAGAATTGTTGAATCCAATGGCTGACAGAAAACCGTACTCCCTCCAAATTAAGTACAAGCCACAATCAAATATTACCACCACGTGCTTGGCCATGCAAGCGCTGAAAGATTGTATTGAACCATTAACCAATTTGTATACGCCCTGAACTTGAAGGACCAAATCAATTCCTTCTGTCATTCCTGTGATGCTTGCCAAAGATACAAGAACACCCACCAAAGTCATAGCCAACTCCAGACCAAAGAACACCAGTATGTTCCTTGGGATACCATTGCCATTGATGGCATCGGTCCTTGGAAGATCAAGATCCCCGGCCACAGAACGATTGCATTCAATGGATTCACCATTATGGATATGTGCACCAGCTTCCTTGAAATAATCAGAGTGCTGCAAGTGAACCCAACCGGCCTCATTGCAGTCCATGCCCTTGACAATGGCTGGCTCTCCAGATATCCAAAGCCAGTCAATTGCATCATTGACCAAGGAACCAACTTCTTGAGCAACGACTTCCAACTCCACCTTGCCAATCTTGGAATCAAAGCCAAGGTTTGCTCAGTGCGAAACCCACAGGCAAATGATGTCCTTGAAAGAGTGCATGACACCATCAAGTCTGCAATGAGAACAGAGCTCAATACCAATCCGCCACAGACCCTTCAGGAAGCCACAGACATCATCGATAGTGTCTTTGCATCTGCTCAGTTTGCTGTTAGATCAACCATCAACAAGACCTTTGGAATGACGCCTGGAGCCCTTGTGTTCCACCAGGATATGTTCCTACCAATCCCTGTAATCACCGACTTGTCCATGGTCAGGAACAAAAGACAAGCCCAAATCAACAAGAATGCTATGAAAGACAACAGCCATCGAAAGCTTCATGATTATAGTGTTGGAGACCAAATTATGATGAAAGATGAAAAGCAAATTCCAGGCGTTTTAGGAGCAAGAAGCAAGGGCCTGTACACTATCCAGAAAATCTATACAAATGGTACAATTTCCTTTCTCTTAGGAAACCATCTCAACGGATGAACATTCAGAACCTCCTAAAATCATATCACGCCATTACAAATTTACTATCTATGGAATTCTGGTTGCACGTGACCACCAAAAATTCTGTGCAACTAAGTAAAGCTTTCATGGGAAGAAAAAGAGTGTGGTATTCAAACCCTCACAATTGAATTCCCACAATTCAAGAAAATCTGAAAGCTGATGTCAGCAACAATGCCACGCCAGCCGGCCTTCTACCTTGAAGGCTGGATGAAGAACATATCTTAATTCCTCTATGTGAAATGTATGTTGGAGTTCAAGTTCAACGCCTTTCAACTGTTTAGCAAATAAAGACAAGCTTTTCTCAACGCCTCTTTGGAGAGGTTGACAGCTTGCTCACAATCTTAGTTTTAGTTCTACTTACAACCACATACGTACTTACTAGTCGTATTTCTACCTTCACTTAAAGGCATACCGGTACGACACACACAAACTCAACACGCGATTCAATAACCATGTGAGTCTCCTCAGCAGAATTTTTTTGGAGTCATAGTTTCATAACTTCATAACTAAGCCGAACTGGAAGACGTTGAGCACATCATAATATGAAAATACGTTGTTTGGATAGAAAATGCATCCATGTGCCCTACAAAAAGTAGATGGCAACCTCTAACTCTCCCCAAAGTAACTTGTCGATCACCTCAATCCATAACTTTTATGATAACTGCCGGTATTGATACCTAACATGATTGCTCGTGTTTCTGTATGGGGAGAGTAATTCAATGTTGTCTAAGAATAAATAATTCTCTATTACTTCTTCAACACGATACCATCATTGTCAATATTATGGCTGTTTTTAATACACCCAGGAGATTGTGCTTTGGCAATGCGAGTTAAAGTTCATTTTTGCTCCCGTCTTTCACTTTCTCAGCTCTGGCTTCTTTAGCAAGAATCTCGGCATCTGTATCAGGATGGAAGTCAAAGTCCGACGCAACGTGACCTTCCTTGTCCTTAATAGTCTGATCCGCTCCATTCTTAATAAGAATATCAACGAGAGCAGTATGGTTCTTCAATGCCTCTTGGATAATGGGCCCTGTATCGTTGTCATCAGCGTCTTCCTTTGATTCGCCATTATTCTTGGCTTCTTCAACGAATTGGTTGTATCGTTCCCATAGAGTTTCGACCTGATTTTTGCCGTTATAGGCAAACATGAGAGCGGTATGACCATCAACATTTTGCTCGTTGACGTTCGCTCCCGCAGCCAAAATTATGGAAACGACATCAAAGTGCCCACGCGCAGAAGCGGCCATCAAGGACGTCGTGCTGTCTTTATCCTTTGCGTTAACATCAGCTTTCGCGCCGACAAGAAGCTTCACACACTCCGTGTGGCCTTCTGAGCTAGCGGCAGTTAAAGGTGTTATTCCATCCTCGCTTGCGGCATCAACATAATCTCCACTCGATCCATTGGAAGCGTGCTTTTCTAAGAGGGCGCTGACGACATCAGTGAGTCCACGATGACTCGCTTGGAGCAGTGTGCTGACTTTTTTTTCGTCGCTGTGGTAAATATCAGCACCCTTCTCGATCAGAAGAAGAGCAAACTCTTCATTCTCAACCATAATCGCATCGAAAAGTAGATTGTGTTTTTCACCGTCCCCGTCAACGTATGGAGTATCGGGGTCGGCCCCTGCCTTTACAAGTGCCTTAGCAACCTCTCCATGATTTCCGGAAACGGCCAAAACAAGTGGTGATCTACTAGCATCATCCAAATGAACTAACGATGACTCTACACCTGCCTCTAATAGAACCTTGACCATCTCAAGATGACCTCCTGCAGAATATTGTGTCCAAAACGAGACAACGGATAAAAATATTCCGTGAGACGACATTCAATAAGAGCAACAGGATCGCACAATTCATTTCGCACCTTCGCTTGCGACATGCAGAGCTGTCACGCCATCAACATGCGGATCTTCCTCTTGTACCTGCCCTTCCTCGATCATTTTCTGGAGCTTTTCAAGGTATCCGTCTTTGTTACGAGCGACGGCGTTAATCTCGGCACCAAGATCCATCAATTGCTTGGCACATTCAATATGCCCTCCGGCGGCAGCAAACATCACCGCTGACCCACCAGAATGAGCGAACAAGTTGATATAGTCCTTAAGGTCTGCCTCAGATTTTGTCTTTTTCAGTTCGTCAAGGATAAATTGTTGCGCCTTCGCATTTCCCTGTGCAGCGATCGCCATCAAAGGATTGACCCCGTCGTCATCCATAAAATCAATGTTGGAACCACTCTCAACAAGAAGAACGATCGCGTCATACATGCCAGCGGTGCTTGCTTCCAGCAACGCTGTTCCACCATTCGTATGCTTGAATTCGAGATCTGCTTTCCCTTTTCCAATCAACATTTTCATGGCATCTAGATGACCAGCTGCAGCTGCGTACATAAGTGCCGTCACCTTATTGTCGTGTACAGTATCTGCTCCTGCTCCATGATCGAGGAGATATTCGACTGCGTCAACGTGTCCATGAGCAGCGGCAATGATGAGAGAAGAAAATCCGGTATTTGAAATAAGGTTTATGTAGTCGGGGTCATCAACATGATTTAATATAGCCTCCAGTGTGGCAACAGTTCCATTCTCTGCGGCACTCATGAGTGGAATAAGACCATCTTTATCTGCAATAGCAGGATCAGCTCCATTTTCAAGCAAAATTTCCACAGCTTCAGAATGCCCACCGATCTTTGAGAGTCAGATATAAAGATTTATGTATGAGAGTCAAATGGCAATTCACAAACTAAAATCCGTTTGAAGTGTAGGTCTTGCAATTGTTAAAAGGGGAAAGAGTAAATCATCGGTATCACACTTACAGCAGCAGTCATCAACGTTGAAATCCCGTCAACTCGTGTGTTGGATGCCTCGGCATTGTTTTTTGCCAAGAGTTTCATCACCTCCACTCGGCCTTCACTAGCTGCCAACCACATTGCTGAGACATCGGAGGATGCGACTGCGTTGACATCGGCTCCGTTCTCAATGAGAAATTCAACGACCTTTTCGTGGCCCATGATACTGGAAGAAACAGGAACAGCCATCCATGTAAGATCGTTTTTCTACGGTATTTGAATCTTTCCGTCTTCAACCTCCAATTGAGAAGGCCGATGCGAGATAAAAAATGCCTGTCACAAGCCAATCTTCACTCACCTTGCTTCCATCAGAGCGGTAATACCATCTTTGTCTTTCGCGTCCACGTCAATTCCTTCCTTCACCAACAGTTTGCAAATGTCCAGATGTCCCGACGATGCAGCTGGAATTAGTGCCGTCAATTCATCCCAATCGCGTACATTTACATCCGTCCCGTCTTTTAGCAGGGCTTCGATTGCCTTTTTGTCACCATCACTAGCTGCTCCGATTAGTCGAGCGCCGTCCGAACTCATTGTCTTAATATCCGATGACGACGCGAACTGGAGTTGAAGGGGGACGTATGGGGTATCGGTGGAATCACAAGGCGCTGTCATTGCTCTATTCGTTCCGGGTTCTCTCAGTAGACAAGTTTTCCCGTCGCCTTCGGTGAGAACATACCCGGTATCACTGTCTCCAACAATGTTCCATCGTTTCGCTCCGCAGTGAGAACATTTCGCAAGTTTCGCTTCCATTTTCTTTCCCACGTCGGAGTCTTTGCACGATTTCAAAGAAAGGCATGTTTTGTCCTCCTCCTCATCATCATCCTCTCCGTCCGATAGGCGTTTTCGAATTTGGTAGTTGCCTGATGGTTGTTTCGTTTCGTTTGTTTCATAATGTCATGCCATGCCATGCCATGCCATGCCGTGTCGTGTCGTAATGTAACGTAGTGTCCGACCGACAAATTTTCCACAGGGTGAGATTTTTTACGACACGAACAGTTCTTCTTTCCACGGATTCGCAACCAACAAATCTGTGTCGTAAATTTTCTCATGGTGAAAACTTACCAGGGGACCCAACCACAAAGAACAGAGTGTCAATCGAGCATCTCTTGAATTCTTCGCCGGCCAGACAGAGTTGGTCGGTACTGTCAATCAGAAAGAAGGGAGGACCGTTTGATTTATTAGAAGCGTCATCCGACGCACCCAGCGTTGCTGTTGCACAGAGAAAAAGCAATGCGGTGAGGAACTTCATCTTTGTTCTCGACCCTGACTATCGATCGTGTCAGAAAAGAATAACCAGAGAGGGCCAGACGTGAGATGCAAAAAGAAAGTGCTCGTTAGGAATGGTAGCGTTTGTTTTATGGCCGCTGCTGTCGATAAGATTCGCTCCAACCCAGGCCCAGGAATAGCAGTTGAATTTTTGTAACCGTAACAGTCGCTCACCAGCGTGTCTCTGTGACAATATTACCCTGTTGCGTCCTTCTGGAGGCTTTCCGTTCTGAGGATGATTTTATATTTCTTTTATTTTGTTAATGATTGTTAAGGTACAAAAGTAAGATTTACTCCGTACTCGTACGTACCGTAACTACTTCATAATTTTATTCTTGTCAATGATGTTACGGTGTTCCGTGTTCCCGTACGAGAAAATTACAGTAGGAGTGACTGGTACGTACGGTACTCGTACCTAATAATCACGCCCATCACGATCCATGAAGATGGCTACATAATTTTCTTACTCTACTATGGCGTGATTTCTTCGTTGACGCAACGGCAATTTTTAAGGGAAAGCGAAAAGCAATCTGGTACGAGTACGTACCGTACCGTACGTGCGGTACGTAGGAAAAATGTTGCGGTTGAGTATCGGTACTCGTACTGTAAATTCCGGTACGATACGGTCCTGTACGGTCCTGTACGGTAGGGAGGCCTGCAGAGAGAATCTCAGAAATAATCGTTGCTTCCAGGTGGCGCTTCCAAACGGGAATACGAAGTACCGTACCGTACGAAGAAAAAATTGAGTAAAACCGATTGACATACCGTACCGATACGGAGTAATCTTACTAAGTGCGTATCGTACCCGTACGACTGCTACCGGTATGTAACACCCCGTCCTCCTGTTTTGGTTGGCACGTGTGCGCGCCTCGGATTTTTCTTAAGAGAGTTTTTCTTTAGAGAGGGGATGACACGTGCCAAACAAACCGACTCCGAGTAGTATCATTGGGGAGGAGGGGTGTTACTCGGTACCACTCTAGCTGCTTGTTTACGAGGCCAGGGTCGAGTAAACAAGCACGTCACGCAGCTAGAGTGGTACCACCGAGTAACACCCCTCCTCCCCAATGATACTACGGGGAGGAGCAAAAGGAGGAAAGGGGTGTTGACATGGTAATCTCTATGGCTTCGAAGGACGAGCACAATTGAGGAGGAGGTCCTTGCTATCTACCGGCATTGCTTAGCTTTTTGATGCTGCTACAGGGGGAGTACCGGTAGTAGCGTTTCGATGCTGCTACAGGAGTAGTAGTGGCGTTTTGATGCTGCTACAGGGGGGGGGGGGGGGGGGGGGACAAGGCTAAACCGGTATCGTACCGACAAGTACACGTAGGAACAAGTACAAACGGTACAATACCATTCAGTGGTACCATTTTGGTGGTACCGGAGTACCACTCACTTGTTAAGTAACAATTTTTTCAACGCATTGCACATGTTTTTAGGTATACTACTCAAGCGTAAAGAGGGAACAAACGCGCGGCATTCATAGCAGCAGCAGGATTTGGTTGATTCCTTGACACCACCTGTGTAGAATATAGTAGAATGCCTACTACAACCTGGATTTTTGCTGTTTTTCCCTGGTTGTAACTCATTATTTCAAAATCAACCACTTTCAAAAGCAAATTGCTCCCCCGGCCATGGGAATAGACCCTTTTCGCTGCTTTCTATCCTATTACAACAACAAGAAACCCATACTATTGTACTGTAAGTCATTGCCGGTCCTTTGTTTGCTGGGGGAGATGATCAGGCTGTTCTGTTTGATTTGCCGCCGTCATTGTCGTCGTGTTGTCATTTTATTCATTCCTATCACTCACGGCACTGCTTCTTCTTTTTGCTTGTTTGACCATGGGAATAGCAACAACAAGCACTGTACGCGGCTGTCGGTTCTTGTTTGTTGTTGGGGGGGGGGTTCAGGCTGTTTTGGTTTGATTTGGAGCTGATGGCGCGTTGTCGTCATCGTCGTCGTTGTTGTTGTTGTTGTTGTTGAAGTTGTTGTTGAAGTTGAAGTTGTTGTCATCACTTTTTTTATTCATATCACTCACGACGATGCTCCTTTTTGCTTTTGACCATGGGAATAGCCCCTTCTAGCAACCGTGGTTCGAACTATTCCACCTTGAAAGAGCAAACAACAAGGCTGCTCCAGCTCCTCGGACTTGGTCTAATGCTCAAGATCTTTGGTCTCGGACTCGGTCATCTACTACAGACGCAACAACAAGAACAACAAGAACAAACCAACGTTGGTCTATAGCAGTAAGGAATTCTTCATTGAGCAACCTTTCTAAAATATTGGTACATGATTTCTAGTAGTGTTACTCCTCTGTAGTAGAATTTTCTGTCGTGATTCCCAGTTCTATTCCCCCAGGAATAAAATCCTCAGGTTCGAAGTGTTGCTCACGAACTTGTTGGACAAAGGAAAAAAGCAATGATAGTGATGATGAACCTCCTTCAACATTTTACAAGATGAATGATATAACTTTGGATCATGCGCTCCATGGAGATCCTGGATCTATTGCCGTAACTGAAAGAATAGTTGAATATCTGGATGAGGCATCTTTCGCTGATCCGGCATTGATTGATTTGGATGACAGTGGTGGTGAGTTTCCTGTCTGCGATATTATAGCTCCTGCTACTGCTGATGGGTCACCTACTAAGAGATGGCTTGACTTTCAAACCGCTGACATCGAAAGTGCGGACGGAGTGTTTGAGGATAGAAGATATAAGAGACCGCGGGTATTTTTTGCTGGCTTCCACTTCATGATGGAGTTCCTTACAATGAGAGGGAAACTAACAAGAGATTTCACATCCTATTTGGCAAGAAGGTGGAGACCAAAAGAACCAGCATTGAACTGGATCTACATGATTTGGGATCCTGATGATGCGCTTCACGAATGGCGAGAATACCTACTAATGCATTACAAGGCAACGTCTGAATCCTGCGGAAGTACCAATGAGGTAGACATGCACATATATCAAATTAAAAGGTGCATCGAGGTCCCAACTTGCCAAGCAGTTCTTTTTTATTTGAGGTTGCTGGAGATAGTGTTCATGATCCGAGATGCCAAAAAGGTCGGAGAACATGGCGAGGTGCCATTGTTTCTTGCGACTTTATGATTCTCTTTGCCACTATTTGCAATTACACACGCAACAAGTTACTGCCATCTTGTATGCAATTTTCTGGAGTGGCACAAACTTGCATCTGATGCGAAAAGAATCCTTTTCAAAAATTTCTTCTACAAAAAGTTGTTGAACAATGGAATGCCAATATGGGCAGACCGTGGTGTTGAATGGACAGTCCGGCACGTAAGACAGTTCATGGGCCATCGCATTTGTCTGCATAACCATGGCAAGGTAGTAGAACAGACTATCTCTGATATTCCATTCCGTAACTGAGCAAAGCGTGATCTTTGTTTTTTGCTTGGTTACAAGGATCAGAAGGATTACACCACAGGGGATTGGAACAATCAGACTGTTGAAATCAGAAAAGCAGGTTTACACACACGAGTTGCACTTGATGAAACCAATTTTTGGGGTCCTGGTCCACTTCAAGGTGACTTGGAATACTGCAACAGCAATAGCTTTGTCCAAGCAGATGGTGATGGCAAGGAACATAAAGCAAGCGGTTCTTTATTTGATGGCTATAACCTTGGTATTGAACGCATCAAGTCTTACTATGTCGAGCATCATATTCGAAACCGCTACATCAAGAAAAGAAGTGAAGAGAATGTATGTCTCAAGTTGTTGCCTACAACTCATGATTGCTGAGAACGGGACCTTGGCAAGTTGCATGCGCTCCGGTATTCATGTACGCCTGAAGATATTTTGCCTCTTTCAAGAGAATTCCCCAGGAATAAAATCCTTGACGAACTTGATTACTATCGTGATTATTGCTTCTTCCTGGAACTACCAAACTCAACAGCTTTGAAACGACAACAGTTAATTGAAATTCTTTGTCAATATTGCAAACAGTTTTTCAAAGAATTTCCAGAAGTCTACAAGAGCACCAAGTCCGCTGTTGAAGAACTCGATCAAAGTGATGCGACTACCACTAGCGAAGACCAAGCAAACCAAATTTGGTCTTTGATCTACATTCTTGATGAAGACTTTCTACCACTTGTGTTTGGAGAAGACTTTAACAAATGTTGGACTATTATTTCCTGTTATTCAATTGGATATATGGTGCGTCAGAAAGACATAAGAAATCTATTGAGCTTCTTGTATTCTTTGATGTACATTTTAATTGTTGTCTTGTCAACCTTTCTTGTAACCATCAATTTGCCAAGAGCAAAGTTTCCTCCAGCACTTCTGATTCTTACTAAGTCAATACTCTCGGTATCACTCCCTTCAAGATCAATAGGAATAGTTGGCCTGAATTTCTTAAAGCGCTTAGGGTTGATATGGTAATACATTGCATCTTCTTCAGTCATCCCAATCGCTTTTACATGATTGCTTGTCCAGAGACGGAGAACCTTATCCTCTCATGTCAAAGTCACCACAGCCTTGTGGCAAAATAGGTATCCATCCCTCTTTGAATCAGGCTCACGCCCTGTTCGGAAAACATGGATTGAAACAAAACAGATGGCTTTCTCGGGTTCCGACATGGTTGATTATTTTTTGCTGCCACTCATCTTTTTATGATCATAGCAGCACTGCCCTCATGACGTTTCGAACGTAGCTCGGAAGGAGTTCGCTCCGTGGAGTTTTCTGTAAAGATGCGGGCATTCTGACTCTAAAGCCCTCCTCCTTCAGTTTCTGTCATTGTTTCTGGAATCCAGCAGTTGCACCTCTGTCTACTGAACGGCAGCATAGCCCTTTTGGTTGTTCGGCACTACTGTCTTGCTACCCCATGCTTCTACAATTCCTTCTTTCTTTTCTCATAAATCATAAATCAGAGGATTGCAAAAGGTAACCATCAGCTAATTGTTGAAGTCACCATGAGTTCTACTGCTGCTACTATCCAGGTTACACCTGATTCCGATTGGAATATCACCATTACTATGAAGCTGATCATTGCCGGGAACAATTCCAATGCCGTCAACATTCCAGTTCCGGCTGTCAAAGCTCCAAGTACTCCACGCTCTGAAGTTCTATTGGATTCTGCTGATGAAAGTATTAAATTCCTTTCGTACATATGTAAGGGAACCACAGGCCGGTACTTGAACTGACGTAGATTCCTACGTAATTTACAGTACTACAGCTGGAGTGGTACGATACTACCGATCGAATCATGTGCACCTCTGTGAGCAAGATTGGAGTATCTCTGTAAACAGGATTGGAATGTTCTTCTCTAAGGCCGATGACTGCATCCAGCTCATATCTTATGGAAAATGACCGGGAAGGCCCATTTCTTTTCTGTTTCCACGATCGAAGTTTGATACTTGAGATCGGAAGCAAGGTTCCTTTTGTTTTCATGACCAAAACAAGGTGAATTGCCTGGCTCCGGTATAGCCATGTTGATACTTCCAATCATGTGTTTTGATACTCATGATCAAAAGGGAGGTTCAAAGAAGCTTCTTGTAACAGCTGTTTCAATGATCACGATTAGAAGAAAGCTTCTCATGATAATATCATAGCAGTTCGATAGCACGTGATTTTACAGTGCTGTACGATTAGCGGTGTACTTGTTAATTTCCTTTTGAAACTGGCTGTTGAGCTGATTCAATCCAAAGGCAAAGAAGAACAACAGGAGCTGTAGCTGCAGGCCGGTTGAGGTGCCGGTCTGTTGTGGTCTAATATTTCTCTGATATCCACTACGGTTGAATGCTAATCCAACCAGATCTATTCTGACTATCGGCAACCGACGCAATCAGTTAGATCTTGGGCTTGTAGTTCTACAGTAGGACGCAAGAACGTCCGGTGCAAGGTTTAAGGTTGAATAATCAAATAATCTAAAAGAATGCGCTTCAGCTTGCTGGAGAGCAAGATAGCGCTCGTGCTGCCGCTAATACAGCACTTTGTTACAAATATACGGTAAAGTACCGTGTTACGGGGAAAAATATCGTGTTGCCGCTAATACAACACGTATTTCAGCAGATAAACAAGTTCGTGAGCAGCACTTCGAACCTCTGCTGTCTTTTCTTGAAAACAGCACACTTAACAAGAGATTGCATGTGCGAACCTCTAGTGTGCATACTTTCTTTGAGTACTAAGTATCAAATCAGAGTGACGATTGATTCTTCTCTTCCAGTTTAAGTATTGAACTCGATCGTAAGAATGAGCCCGGTAAGTTTGAGGTCTCATTATTTTCGATCTCGTACCTCTACCAACCTAGACACGAAAGGAATTTAATACTCCCCATGTGTCCACATGAAAGCATCCTCTAGTATCTGGTGCAGTCATCCTGCAACAAATCACCGGTGTTTCCACAGTAGTGAAAGATGGGCTTGAGTAAAGGATACACTACTGAGTGTCCCCAATGCTTGGTGAGAATGTCGGCACAGTTATCCTTGCCTGCAAGATGTTGCATGAGGATGAAACCTCTTGCGATCATGCTTCTAACATAGTGATATGAGAGAATGTGATGCCTCTTGTGGAGCCTCGCATATGGGAATGTAGAAGTTTGGATCATCTTTTCATTGTCTCCCCACGTGTAGGATGTGTCGTGTACTCTAGTACCAAGATACCTGAATGACTGTCGAATGTCAACAATTTGCTCAATGCAGGTTCTAGCAGATACAAACTCAGCGCCAAAGGTGGCTGTTTCAGATGTTGCTTGCTTCTTGGAGAACCACATGATGGGGGTCTTGTTTGCAAAATGCAGTATACCAGTGACAGCTTTACCACTTAGGATGTCATGCATTAAGTTTGCATCATAGAAATGAGATAACACAACCACCTTACCCAGGGGTTTAGGAGCATCACTAGGGAGGTCCTCGGAGTGCTCCCCATACACTGTATTGGACCAGTCTGTGCTGGTACCTTCAGTGAGTACAAAATCTGGTATGCCCACTCTGAATCGGATTTTGAAGTGTCGAAACTTAGAGATGTAACCATAGATTCTTTTGGCTCTGTTGAGATGGCCTTCCCTAGGTTGGACTCGGAAGCTTGACAATGTCATAACAGCAGTCTGCACGTCAAAACGTCCAATAGCTATGACCCATTGAAGTGAACCAATCATGCTTTGATACTTTTGGATATCAGTATCACTTAGGAAGGATGTTGAGTCTAGCTCTGGGTGGTCGTTCTCAGCAAGTGGTGAATGGAATCTGGTGGTAGGTTTGCAGCCAAACATTTGTACATATGAGGCCTCCATTTTCTCGATGAACTTGATGGGGTTCATGCAGAGCACACCATGTTCATCTCTTTCGAATCCACATCCCAAATGAAAGTTCATTGGCCCAGAACCCTTTAATTTGAAATTATAAGGTTCAGACTGTAGGATTATCAGAAAGGCTTCGGGATTGGCCATACATAAGCAGAGGTCATCGACATATGTGCATATGAGCTCATATACTGGCTCCCCATGTTTGTTGTTGCCAGGCTTGATAAAGATTTCGGGCTCTGCCTTGGATCTTTCAAAGCCTAGTTCAACGAGGCAGGCAGCAAGTAGATCACCAAAACACTTGCCAGATGATCGAAGGCCATATAGGGCCTTGTAAATCAATAGGAGGTGGCCTTCTAGTGATCCAAATTCAGCGCCAGCCTTGATGCATACCTTTTCACAGGTAACAGCTTCTAGGTATGCATTCCCAATGTCGGTTCCCCATGCTTCTAAACTATTCAGTTCAGCAAGGAATAGGCACATGCGCAAGCCTCTGAGTGAAACAACTCCTGCATACACACTGTGAATGGGAGCTTCAGTAAGATTACCATTTGCAACTAGCCGGGCTTTGTGTCGGCCATCGTGCTTGACTGCATAAATCATGTGGACCTTGATTTGTTGGAAACCAACGGGTATATTGCTAGCCTTGTAGATACCTTTGTCAATAAAGGTGTCATATTCTTGAAGCTGTGACATTTCCAGCGCTATGGCATCCTGCCATTTGGTATTGCCATTGGCTGTGTCAAACTGGATGGCTTCTTCATGATTGCGAGGTACCTTGAATCCATACTGGTACTGTGGAGCAGTTCGAAAGGAGCGAAGTTTGGCTTGGTGGATTAGCCTGTCTAGCTTCTTGGTTCTTCGGGCAAGGGAAACAATGCGTTTGAGATGTTTCCAACCAGGTTGATCAAGCATGTTGTTGTCCTTTGCATATTTGGCGACAGTAACAGGGTCGTCTGCAGCTACATTGGAGAGAGGTTCATAGGTGCGCTCCATGTTTTCCCATTCAATCCATAGGTTGTATTTGGAACCTTTGTATTGTGGGTGCTTGTTGTCAAGGGGACCTTGATGACCAAGTATGCGTCGAAAAGACCAAAGTTTGCCATCTTCTTGAGTTACATCCCTGTGGATGTAGTTCATGACGTCATTGTATGCTATGATATCTTCAAGTTCATCATCTGTATGCTTGCACTTGAATTTGATGAAGTCCTTGTTTTGCTCAAGACTGTTTTCAACGTCAACAACTGTCATTCTTTTCTGGGTGCCATCAGGGAGGGGCATAAGAAAAGAGCGACCTTGCAAGTCAGCAACAGGGATAGCAGGGACGGTGATGGGTTTGCCATCATCGTCAAATTGGGCGTTGCCTTCTTCATCAGTAACAACTACCTCAGATGGGTCTACAGACGGGATAGCCGGGTTGGTGGTTGAAGGTATGGCGTCACTAACATCAAAATATGCTAACTCGGGGGGACCAAAATCATCTTCAGTGGCAGGGACACCGACAGGGGTTTTGCTGAAGATGTGGAGTGTTGGAGGACCATCAAGAATCTCCCCATAGTTGTTAGGGAGTGGAGAAGGTACATAGCTTTGTGTATTAGGAACCTTGGAATAAAGGAAGGTAGGCAAGGATGGCTTTGGAAGGCGCAGAGTAGATGATGCTGGGACCGGACTGGGGGAGGAAGGATGTCGAAAGGAGGGACTATCACCAGAAGATTTAGGAGTGATGGAAGCATCTTTGGCCTTGCGCCATGCAAGAAAGCCATCATCAGTGAACAATCCAGCACGTTTGTTGCGATGCTCGGGAGTTAAAGCAGTGCGTACACCAGAGCGGTCAAGGAGCTTATTGGTGATGGGATCCCAGATGGTGAAACATAAGCTATTGCCAACATGTTCAGCAATGCCAACAAAGTGGCCAAGGCATTCAGTGGTCTGAGAGCCAAACTGTGTATCTGGAGTCTTGTAGTATACGGGCTCAAACCAGAAGAAACTAAGGTAGGGACTGATATCACCAATGGTACCAGTAGCAATAAAGAAAGGCTGTTTGTCAGAGAGAGTGGGATCAGACAAATGATTCATGAGGCGGCCAACATATCGCATGCAAAGAAGCCAGAGGTGTGGTGGAGTGCCCGTGCGATCCATGATTCTATTGACAATGCGTTTGAAGGTCTGGTATCGCCGTTCAAAAAGATTTTGGTGTTGATGGTATGGTTCACTTTGCCATAAGCCAATCCACATCATCTTGAGGTAGTCAAGAACAGATTTGCTGGACTGATAAGATCCATGATCACAGAGCAATCTGAGTGGTCTACCCCATTGTCGAACAAAACTTTGGAGACAAGGAAGAAAATCAGCAGTAGTCTTCATTTCTTCAACATGGATGATATGAGATTTTCGACCAAAGAAAACTTGAGCAATTTTGGAACCACCATTGATAGCAGGGGTGTCTGAATAGATGACATCAGAGAGGACATCATCATTGAAAGGCCTGACATTCATGGCAGGCTGTGGTGATTGGAACCTTTTGAAGATGTTACCATCGGGACTCAGAGACAATGAGCCATACTGTGTGGAATTGTTGAAAGTGGCCTTGATACGGTCAAGGGAGATCCATCCAAAGAAGGGTTTCAGGGACAGGTAATCAATATCGGTGGGCGATTGAACATGGGCTGCAGCAGTGATAAAGGTGGAAGGAGATTGAATAGAGCACCTACTAAGGATGTCTTGATGAATGTAATCAGTGGGGCTAAGCCAAAATGAAGTATCAGAAACATCCAAGGCCTGTAGGGAGGAGGTAGTGCTGTTGGACAAGAATGAGGTGACTGTGGAGGAGGTGCCAATGTTGATATCCCTAAGCGCGCCAAATTCATCATAAGCTTGATATGGAAGTGATGTGGAAACAGGCGGGTATTTCTGAATGAATGTATCATCCTGTGGGGTATACGCGTTATCCAGTACAGATGGGTTCCAATGCTGATCACTTGTCATTATGACGTGGGGAAGACTATCAAATTCTGCACTGGTATACTTGCGCATAGCAAGATAAGGTAAGCCATGGCATATACTGAGTGGAAAGACATGACCATCAGTAGTGGTAATGACTTGGGAGCCGCCTGTCTTGATAGAGGAATCATCCACGATTGAGTGGTATGCTTCCATCTGGGGGGAAGACAGGATAGATGGGTGTTGGCCGGTGTATGCACTCTCATGAAAGATGATAATGACAGGACCTCTGTTGGAGACAGAGTAGGCGCCGCATGTTGCAATAGGGATGTTCTGGATTTGGTGATTGTTTATACCGGTGACGTTGACATATCTTGGGGGAATATCTTTAGAGATGAGACATGCGTCATTTCCGATGATACATCCATTTGCACCTCTGTCAACCATAGCAGAACCAGGTGTGGATACAGCAGTTTTGCTTGAGTGATAAGTAGTGATGGGGTTTGTTGATGAAACAGGAGATTCACATTCCATCGGTGCCCAATAGTGAAAGTTCACTGATCTAGAGGTTTGTTCAACAGGGATATAGACATTGCCTTCTTTCTTGTAAAGTATATTAGGGTTGTCTGCAAGGAATCGGGCTGGGTGTGCAGGAGAAACAGAAGACCTGAGAGGCCTGGTGTCTGATTGGGAAGATGATTTGTATACACCAAGTGATGCATGGAATGCAGATCTGGCGGAGCTCTCGTCAGCAGGCGATAGGACTTGCTCAGTAGTGGGTGAGGGGTCCTGCTCATCAGTATGATGCTCATAAGCCCGACGTGTGATAGGCTTGCTGGAATTGGGGTCCGGTGGTAATGCAGCATCAAGGAGCTCAGGCCGGAGGCAAGCAACTAGTCGCTTCTTGTCATCAGCGGTAAAACCAAGCCAATGCTTCATACCTTGTTTTGAGAGAGTTTTCCAAACTGCAGATGGTAGTCTTGTGGTTGGGTCTGGGGTCCTGCCAGCCTTGTAAACAGCGTAGTCCTGATAGTCGCCATCAAAATCAATAGGAGGTAAATATGATGCCGAGTCATCAGTTATGCCAGAATATGTGGACTGCGTCACAGAAGAGAAATCATGGGTGTTGGCTTTGACAGACATCCGACTTCGCGGTTGGGACAGGGAAGCTTGGGAATCCAGTCTGGTGGCTTCAAGGAGGAGGATATTTTTCAATTCGCTGATGGCGACAGCTTCATGCTGTCTGAACTTAATCATATCCTGGGCTGCAGGGGGATCCTCAACTTTGCAGAATTGTTCGCTGAGCTGGAAGCTGCTACTACAGGCCTTGCAGAGATGTGTTTTGACAGTGTCAAAGTCAAGTGGCCGTTGCGGATCTCGTAGCGTGTTGAGGTGTTCTAGCTGGGCAAACCACTGGGTGATAAACTTGACTTTGGTGTCCTTCCATACCCTTAAGTCAATGTCCAATAGATGCTGCATCACAATGGAGGTATCATATACTTTGGATTTGGACCTGTCATGCAGTGCAACGAAGTCAAAGAAAGCTTGTCTGCCGTCTCTCGAGGTGGTATGGCTGAGCACACAGGAGTAGGAGAGGTCACTCTGGAGAGCATGTAGAACAAGAGTCCAGAAGAATGCACACTGCTTGTCATGGAGGGCCTTCTCATACCCGATGAGTGGTACATCAGGCCAACTAGGATCAAGGAAGGTGCGAGTGTCTATGTCAGATGTTTCCAGCTTGGCCTTGAATTTGACAAGCCATCGCTCGAACGTTGCATCATTTTGAAGGGTTGGAAATGTGGTTTCATCCCTTGCTTTCTTAGTCCATGATTCATATCTCAGCTGTTCGATGGGTTTGGAGGATCTTTCTTGTTGTCGTTGGGATGTGCCGACGTGGGCCACTGTTCCAACATCAGCCGCAGATTCTCTTCTGGCCTTGACAATTCCTCTGCAGTAACCCTTGAAGGCATCTTTGGAGTAGTGGGTTCGATCTTCCCAGTCTAATCCTTGTGAGGTAAGATGTTGTCCAAAATCGATGACTCGTTGTAGGTTCAGCTGTACATGTCGGGAGAGTGGTGTTCTTGTTCCCCTCTCAAGGTATGCTAGATCACCAATGTTCTCGATGTATAGGAAATCCAACCATGTTTTGTACTGACTATCAATGAGCGCCTCACACAAGGTGCTGCGGGACTCCTTTGGGACGTCCAAGGAGTCGTGCAAGAAAGTGGCTAGCGCTTGATCAAATGATGGGAAAAGGTCTGTGATAGACGTGTCCTCCTCATCATCTTGGGTTGGATTATTCTGTTGATCGGGTGCCATGTCAGTTGTGGGCAGGAGGGATGTGGTTGCAGCACTTCCGGGTTGGAGTGTTTGGAATCCTGCGGACCTGCTACGGGTTCGACCGGCAATGGGGACGTTAGACATGTACGTTGTTGCAAATCAGAGAACTATCAATCGTCGTCCGTAGTTGATCGTTCGATGATCCGCAGATGGATTGTTTCTTGTATCGCTGTGTTGGCAATAGAGATGTGTTGGAAAACAACGAAGATTCGATTACGAAAAAAAAAATCGATTAATTCGTATCGTCGTTGGTTGGTGTTGGCTCTCAATTGTTTCGCCTCTCGAACGTAAATGACGTTGTTGTGTATGGGGTAAGGCAATTATCAATTGGTAATTGCAGTCGGTGGTTTATGGTGTAATCGGATCAGAGAACTATCAATCGTCGTCCGTAGTCGAGTCAATTGATAATCTTCTGTCGGGTTGTCGTCGGCGTCGAGTTCTTCTACTGTCGTCGTCGGCGTCGAGTTCTTCTACTGTCGTCGTCTTCTTCTTTTGCAAGCTTCAACAAGCTTGCGACTGTTAATCTGTTAATTTCCTTTTGAAACTGGCTGTTGAGCTGATTCAATCCAAAGGCAAAGAAGAACAACAGGAGCTGTAGCTGCAGGCCGGTTGAGGTGCCGGTCTGTTGTGGTCTAATATTTCTCTGATATCCACTACGGTTGAATGCTAATCCAACCAGATCTATTCTGACTATCGGCAACCGACGCAATCAGTTAGATCTTGGGCTTGTAGTTCTACAGTAGGACGCAAGAACGTCCGGTGCAAGGTTTAAGGTTGAATAATCAAATAATCTAAAAGAATGCGCTTCAGCTTGCTGGAGAGCAAGATAGCGCTCGTGCTGCCGCTAATACAGCACTTTGTTACAAATATACGGTAAAGTACCGTGTTACGGGGAAAAATATCGTGTTGCCGCTAATACAACACGTATTTCAGCAGATAAACAAGTTCGTGAGCAGCACTTCGAACCTCTGCTGTCTTTTCTTGAAAACAGCACACTTAACAAGAGATTGCATGTGCGAACCTCTAGTGTGCATACTTTCTTTGAGTACTAAGTATCAAATCAGAGTGACGATTGATTCTTCTCTTCCAGTTTAAGTATTGAACTCGATCGTAAGAATGAGCCCGGTAAGTTTGAGGTCTCATTATTTTCGATCTCGTACCTCTACCAACCTAGACACGAAAGGAATTTAATAGTACTGTATTCATCACTGCACTAAAAGAGATATCATGCTCTCCAGCAAGATTACTCTCTTATCTTATACTTTTAACATTCAACTGATTATCACCAAAATTCACACTAGTTGCTATCAACTACTTGTAATCTACAATACCTAAGGTCTATCTTGCTGTATCTGAACAAGTTCACAGTAAGAAGAGATCTGGCGTTTCCATAGTCTCGCCTGTAGTTTGATTATCTGTTGTCGAAAGTATCCAACCACAATTGCCACGCGTAGAGTACAATCGTTTGTCTACTAACACACTAACACAGCGCTGCTGTTCTTCAGAAGCCTTTGAATCAGACTCTCAGCAGACCGGATTCAGAAGGAAAATAATAGAAAGTACAGCAGAGGAGGAGGATTCAAACGATGTGAACTTGACAAGAATGACAGCAGTGATGATGAATTGGGTGATTATTTCAAGGCCAGACTCAATCTCCGCAATCGTGAAGAAGTTGACCACAATCTCTCTCAGCAGCTCCGTGGACGCTACTAGTAGATGGTGATACTACTACTAGTAGTACTACCTACTATGCTTCTTCTTGTTGCTCTCCTGCTGCTGTTCCTGTTGCAGCTGTATCAAATAGTACGTAATAGTTGACTAAATAAGAATCAATTAGTATTCATTATAAACAAAGAAAATGAACATATTATTCATATGCCACTGTTGCTTCAATATTACTATACTAGGTGCAGTCTACTACTAGCAACTGCCATACACTTATTGATAGTACTACTAGTAGGCCTCACACATGTATTTCTATTGCCGTGCCACTATGACGTATCCGTTGCGTGAGTTCGTGTATCCACGATTTTCTTATTTCGACTAGTCATAGATCCATGATTAACTCCATGATATCGTGATGAGCATTGGGCATGCTGGTGGGGCATAGTTTTTACTGGAAATAAAGTGGGAATGATACGTTCATTCTCTTTTTGATGAGGACAAGAACTCCAATTGATTATCCACGATCCAACAAAAAAACAAATTTGACACTTGTTTCAAACCAGCTGTTAGTAGAACTACTAGTAGTAGTCACTACTAGTATTACTAGGTGCTGTATTCATATAGATCTAATGTGAAATGCTTGAACTAGCAAAAGAAGTTTTTTTTCCTCTTTTTCATTTCTTCATAGTACTAATTTCATTGAGCTTCAAAAGCAAGAAATGCTAGTACTAGTAATCGTGAAAGGCAACAGAGTGGAGAAACAACAACAATATCGGGATCAATAGTAGTCACCATGGTATTTTCTGATAGGCTAACTTGCTGTACAGGGATGTCCTGGTGGCAAGATGTAAACCACCAGCTGCACAAGAGTCATTCTAGAAAACTCTGTGGGGATCAAGGACAACCCATCTACCATTGAGATAGTGCTGTAGGCCAGTTTGCTATTCCACTATTCTGTCCCATGATGATGAGGTTGATTAAACTCAATTTGCGGCTATCGATCAGGAATGCGGTCACCATGGTAGTTATTCCCGTTGAGCTCTCTAGAAAGGGACCCTGGATAGTTGTGTAATCCCGGAATTTCAAAAATTCCCGTTGAGCTCTCTAGAAAGGGACCCTGGATAGTTGTGTGCTCCTGGAATTTTGCACATTTCTGTGGGAATGGATTGCGCAACCCTCTTCACTCTGTGATAGTTCTTTTGTTCTTCACGTTGAATGAGAGGTTGCAACATCCATTTGGACTGGGGTGATGGGGTGGGGGAAAATGCGGTCACCATGGTAATTCCTGTCAAGCTCTCTAAAAGGGGATGCCTGGACAGTTGTGTGCTCCTGGAATTTCTGTGGGAATGGATCGCGCAACCATCTGTGATAGTTCTTTTGTTCTTCACAAGGTTGCAACATCCATTCGGACTGCGGTGGGAAAAAAGAGCTTCATTGCAACATCCATTTGGACTGTGGTGGGGGAAAAGAGCTTCCTTTGTGGAGAAAACTGAGTTTTCTTGACAAAAATCAAGTTTCTATGGGAAATAGGTTTGACCGACTTCAGTTATCGTTAGATTGTTTTTGTTGTCAATCATTTTTCACACTTGTCTCTTTTTTTGAAGTATATATACCTCCTTATTACAGCAGGGACTAGTCGTTGGGACATAGTAATCCTCCTTGAGAAGTCTTCCGTGGTCGAGTCTCCGTTGGTGGTTCTAGGCTTTGCTAGTGGTTCTTGTCTACGTTGGGATAGGGCAAGTAGGCGCAAGTCAAGTCGGTGTCCTTCTTTGGTGGTTCGTAGTTGCCCTATATAAACCTTTCAAAAGTCTCTTTGCAGCCATGATCACTATTGCAATGATCCATCACCATGGTGACTTGTAGGTGAGATTGGTTCAGTGAGGAGCAAATCAGTGACCTGAGGTGGTCCCATTTTGTACATAGATGCTGTCTTTTTGACAGGTACGGCGTAATTCCACCACCACATTATTGGAGCTGAGTGGCAGGCAGACTTGTCAGGGCTCATTTGTCCCTACTACCTGTGTTTGGCACTAATGAGAACAGGTTGGTTGGTCCCTTTGTAACTTCTAATTTGCCTGTTGGAATGAGCAATAATACTTCAAGTTGAGGCAGACTTCTCTGAAGACGCTCAGTGCAGGTTGGGTTGTCCTAAACAGTCAAGTCTAATGGTAAAACATTTGGTGACCCTTTCCAGGTTGGGCTGTCCTCAACAGTCAAGGCGAGTGGTAAAACATTCAGCAACCCTTTCCAGGTTGGGCTGTCCTCAACAGTCAAGTCGAGTGGTAAAACATTCGGCAACCCCCCCCCCCCCCCCAACAACAATCAACCATACATGGAGTCTTTTGGTGGAGACAATCAACGTATACTATTCTACTGCGCCAGTTGGTCCCAGCTGGTTTTGATAACTTTAAAGAGATCGAAAATCTCATGTTCTATTCTTATATGTTTTACATTGTACGTGAGTTTGCCTACCCAAATATATCATCACCAAGGCCCTCTTCGTTGGGAGCATTCTCTTTCACTCCAGGTTGAGGAGATAGGAACAATGCTGTAGCAGTTTTTTTTAGGGTTTCATGGTTGTCTTCAAGGTCTGCTTTGGTGAGTTTAGAGCAACGTCTCTTCTGAATGAATTCCATCACTGTCTTTGGTCAATCCTCTCCCATTATTTCCACATTGATGGTATTTGGATCACTAACAAATTTATAGTTCTCGAAATGATTGTAGAGATCATCAACAAGCTCTTTCACTTTTGATCTATCCTGTTTGCAAGTAATAAGGAGACGCTGTGGCTTGTTGCCAATAGGATCACAAGCCTCTCCTCTTCGATCTGGGTATTGTCTGACACAGTTGTTAATGATTTCAATAGAGGAAGCTTTTGGTAACTTTCTGTTTGCGTGTTCACTTTGATAGTCACACATTGTTTCATAGATCTCTGTGCAACTTGAGAAGTGATACAATGCAGCGCAATATGCATCATCATGATAAGCCTCCAAGGACGTAGCTGGCTCTCCCTTCCTCCAATCAAGGAATCAGGACGCTTTTTTGATTGCCACAGTCAGCTCTTTGTGGTCACCATCCACCATTTTTCCATTGAACTTCTCCAGTCTCTCGCGTGCATTATTCTGGTCACAAACCTTCTGTTCTTGCTTCTCTTTTGTTCTTTTTTTTCAAGCCATGCCTCGTCTCTGCACTGCTGTGTTTCCTGCTGATTGATCTGATTTTCTCTTCTTCTTTGTGTGTTCAGCTCTCCTGATTAGCCTGGGTGGTTCTTTCTCTGCTTTGCCATCACTGTCGTTGATCACAACAATCTCAGAAGGACTGAGAATATCATTTCGAACCATCGTGCTCTCTCCAAGATTTGCTTTAAACCAACAACAGCAATTTAAAAGGTAGAAAAGATCATTTCTTACAAGCAGTGAATCGGAGTCTTTTCTGCCATCACAGAAATTGATTTCACCACTCTCCACATCCTTCAGCAGTATTTTCTGTCCATCCTGAAGTTTCTTCATAACATGGTAACGAGTGACGAGGCATTGATATCCGCATGTCCAGGTATCCGGTTGAACAGGAACATCAATCTTCATTGCTGGGATAGTGTTTTTGCTGCAGGCTCTAACCTTGAATACATTGTGCTCAAGGCCATACTTGTTGAGAAATTTGCAAAGCTTTTCAGCAACTTTGTCTGTCAAATGCCATCCACAATCCGGCAAAGAATTTGCATATCAGATGAAAGGGTGGTCCGAATCATCATTCTTCATAAACTTGCTTTTGTTGTATCCTTTTAAACTCTTTGCATTGAAAATGAAGAACTGTGAAAAATGGTTGCCGCTGTAGACACGGCCATCAATCACGTCGAAGTCAAAGAGATTGCCACCAATGTTAGGATTGATATTTAGAATTCTGTTGATCTCGTTTCCTTTTTCGTAGATTCCATAGCAACCCCGGGTAGACAAAAATGTCTCAAAGAATGCAGTAGGTAGAGGACACCAAGATATGTCACTGTTCTTCATAAATGTCCAATGGGTTGCAAAATCAAGGATAGCATAACCTGAATGGAGCAGGAAGGGGTCCTTGGTTGTTTCGGGGTTTCTACCAAGGGCATTGTAATCATCCCGAGCCATCAACATGTCACAAAGAGAGAGGGAGATTATCTCAATTGGATTGCTTTCGACTTGGCACCACACTTTCAAAGCATTATGCTTGAGGTTGTCATCAATTGAAAGTATTTTTTCAACTGGAAAACTGCCATCAAAAAGATCCTGAATACTAAGACAACCAAATTTCTCTCCCTCTAACTTGGTTGTTGTGTGTTGTATATGATCCTTTCTCTTGAGCAAGTTTTGGGTACTATCATTCTTTGGCGTCAATTCTGTATGTTTGTCTTGCTCCGATGGCTTACCACTATCATCGTTTCTCGTGCAATCATCAATTTTGTCATGGTCACCATGATCTTTACCACCTAGAATAATTGCGACGCCACTAAGATTGCCATCATCACCTGCTGGAGAATCAAAAGCGTTGTTGTTGTCCTTGTTTGAATTCTCATTGTTGATCTTCTTGTTGTTTTTATCTTCAGCCATCAATAGGGACTCGCTTTTCTTTGCTTCCACAGTTGAAGTGGCGTTGTTGTTGGAACCTTTCCCCTTGCTGGCATTGGGGGGATCTTCATCAAAGCGCTGTTGTGATAAATTCATTGGGAGTTGTGGCAAAAAGCAATTGATACCCATAGAAGGAGCACTTTCTTTTGGCATCAATTTCTATTCTTGCGCTTTGTCGCAAGCTTTTTTGCACTTTCTACCTCATATTGTTTACCCTTTGCCGTTGCCTTTTGTTTTCGCTGGCCTCTCCTTTCTTCCTTCTGCACCAAGCTTTCTGCGACCATTTTTTGTCTTGCTTCTCTTCGTCTTTTTCTCTCGCTTCTAGAAACTTTCATGTCTACTAGTGCACACTGTGGACAGATGAGCTGGCGGTCGATCCAATAGAAGAGATGATCTGTGTTGTTACACCTACAGCAGAAGGAGTCGCAAAGAAACGAGAAATGTTTGACCCCAGCACGTTTGAGATGTTTGTCATAATCCCTTGGAGTAGAGGCTATCTGTATCGTTTTTGCATTAATCTCTCTTTTCCTTTTCCAATAATCCCAAGTAGGTCGAGGCTGGAGAGGAGATGGCCTAATCGATTTTGCCTTGTACATTTTGAATTCTGATTCGAAAACCAAACCGGTCCACTGTAGATTTTGTAAATTTTGAATTCTGATTCAAATTGCTCCGCAAAATTATTATATGTGGTTGCAACATTGTAGTGCTTTAAACGCAATACCTTTTTGTCTCCTATAAAAGCTATTGTTACTATCATTGTTTGTCTGTTTCAGGTTGTCTGTTGCGTCGGTTTTTGGTTTTGAACATGATGTCACATCATGTTTTACGGTAAGATTATCCTGGAGCCTGGAGTTTGAGGTTGGTTTCATGTATTGGCTGGAGTTGATGAGATACTACAAGAGAAACTACGTTCAATCCTACGTAGTGTTGAGTTTGAGTGAACCAAAAAACAAATTAGGGGGGGGGGGGAAACTACCGTACGGAAAAATTGGATGAAAAAAAAAGTGTGGAGAAAAAAAAAGCTGCGCCTCCAAAAAAAAAGCGCGGAGATCGCGCCGATTTATTTTGAAATCGTTCCATTTTTTTTGTGGCCCCAGATGAGAATGTACCGGAGCAAGAGTATGAACAAAATCAATATCTGCGCACGCTCGCATGGCTGACACTTTTTAAAACAATCATTAGGAGTACCACCAACTCCTACAGGGGCGCGGTGTAGGGGGGTTTCGCACCTACAGTTATGTGTTAAACTGTAACAGTGCGTATCTCGATAACTATCCAGAGTTAGAACACAATGAGCATACAAGTGGAAAGCTTAAACAAAGATCTAGCCAACCGGTGATAAAAATGAAATTGACTTTTTGTTTTTGGGGGGGGTCAGGAACCCGTACTATGTTGGACATTTTGTCATTACCGCGCTTAAATAATGAGTGATTCCCACCAGTGATAAAGTAATAAACGACCAAAGTAACAAAAATATATTCCCGAGTGAATAGATGAATAGATTTTTTGGTGCACCCAATGGAAGAATATTTTTATTTTGGAACTTGGAATCTCTAAATAAGAAACAGTAACTGTCTATTTAATCACTACCCACGCCACCTACCTGCCTCTTTTGGCAAGCAAGGCTGGCCGGCAAGGTTCAGTATTTTATTCAATGGGCCTTTTGCTTGATTGTGATATATGGAATAAATGAGGCCCATTTCAGATGTACTTTTTTGAATGCACTTATGGGTTCCAAGTGTTTACTTATCGATCCGGTCTTTAATGATGCCTTGGTTCGAATAGTTTAACCTGTTTCTGTTGTAGCCTTAAGTGGAATCGTTTTTACCACTTAATGATGTCAAAATAAGAAGTGCAAATGATTGATTCGTGCGTTGGGTGACTAAAATATTTGATTTTAGTATGATTCTAAGATTCCGTTGAAGTTAATTCTGTGTTATGAAATCTGGCAGTCGAGGCTGCCTTGACTGCCAAATTTTATTCAATATGGAATAAATCTATTACTTTGAGAATACATTTATTAGTTTGGTCGCAAACTTTTATTACTTTACGTCTGATAACTGTCACGCGACCCAACACGACCCCTCGCAAGCCCTCGCAAGCCCTATTTTCAGAAAATCGACCCTGCGTTTGTTATGCGCAAGGGCATTTTATTAAATTCACAATTTTTGTGGTGAAGATTTTCGACCCCCCTCAGGTTGCGACCAAAATTCTCCCCGATGACTCAAAATGTCCATTGATCTCTCAATTTTGACTAAATTGATTTAAAAAATCTATTTCTCACTACCAAATTTTCTAACCTTAACCCAAGATATGAAATAAAATTAGTTTCAGAAGTGTTAGTTTGCTATGTTTCCGCGTTGTTTTCTACGGTATGTCACAGTCGTGTCTTATTTCATACCATCGTGCCTTTTAATGCTCGCTCCAATAGCATCATGCTCGTTTTAACAAATTTGCGTAGAACTCTACAGCACTACCTTCCTCCTACACGATTTCACCACCATTCTTCCTTTTTTTTGTTTCCAAAAATGCTTTTTTCGTAGATATGTGTCCGGGTGTATTATGATAGTAGTAGTAGTAGTAGTAATGTAGGTATGATAGTAACGATTTCTGTTGGGGTGGTGAAACGATTTTTTGTACCATTCATGTCAACAATGATGGAATGGCGTTTCAGAATTCAGTAACCGGAACGGCGTTTCATGCTTTTGTGTTCGAATCATGTTTAAATTTGAAATCTCGGTGCCAAACAACTTCCTAACCTTAACCCAAGATATGAAATAAAATTATTGTCAGAAGTGTTTGTTTGCTCCTTCATACTAGTATGTTTCTGCCTTGTTTCTATGTCACGTTGTGTCTTTTTTCATACCATCATGCCTTTTCATGCTTGATCCGATAGCATCTTGCTCATTTTCATCATGTTCATTTAACACCCCCATCGAAACCATTTCTCCCCCTCCCTTCTTCCAATAGAAGAATATGTCACAACCTAGTAAAAATTGCCATTACTTCAAGAGTGGTTGTTATACCAAAATTCCCAAATCATTTATTTGTCGTAGCTGCATGTCCTGTAAGGGCAAATCGAAGACATTCCTTGGAAGCAGACAAGATTCGTCTACACACAAATCATACCGATATGTATCACGAGGCCTTTCACGTCACCTTGATTCAATAGCTGTTTGCCGTGCTTTCTATTTAAACCACAACCTAATGGAATTTTCATCTGTTGTCGGCCAAAAAATACGGACTTTGTCGGCATCAAATTCGATTGGAAAAGCCGATAAAACGAAACAAATCGAGACGACGACCTGAGGTACGTGAGATTAACACACAGATACAAATACTCCAATGATCAAGCATTAGAATCAAACGCACCTCCGTTACGAGAAATCCTTAAGTGCTAAAAACGATATCACCTAAGGCTACAAACAAAAGAGGATAATTGGTTAGAAACAAGAAATATCCAAAGACCTGAACAGTAAGTAAACACTTGGAATCCTTAAGTATGTTCAAAAGAATATACTTGATATCCCGTGAGGAAATTACTTATTGCAATCAAGAAAATCAATACCGATTCCAGATGGGCCCCATATCTAGCATATATACCACGAACAAGCATACGCCCCATCAAACAGAATACTTAACCCCGAAAATGACCGATACCATCGAATGACCGACAAGGCGCTAATACAGCAACAGCAGTATCGGTACGATGAAATCCATACTAGTGTAAAAGACCGGGGAAGATCTCTACCATGTAAAATACAGCAGAGAGCCCCGATACAGTAACAAAATAAGAGCGTCTCTCTGAGCTCACTTCTCTTTAAATTTTAACATCATACACCTTTGGTCAATTTTTAGAGTAACAACAGGTTATAGAGCCCTTATAACTTACACTTGTGTCCCGCAAGAGCACCAGTGTTTACCTTAAGCTACCTATCTCCGGCCGTTCAGCACCTCCACTGTCGGTTACATCCAGAGGAAATTCTGTGCTTAGCTCCCTGTGCGGCACATTCTCGGCCTCCCCACATCTCATTCTTTCTCCTTTTTTCCTTCACCTCCCTGCTCGCGGATCAAGGGGTGTACTACAGATTCTTCTACCGGAATCTTCTTCTGTAATCCACGACCAAGCATTCGTATCAAGGGGTGCATCTACAGCGCATTCTACCAAGAATATCCTTCTGTAATACACATACACATCGTTGTTTCGATCGCAATAACGAACGCCGACGTCAACGACATCACCATTCCCTGGTTAATTCCATCCAAGGACGATCGAACATCACGAAAGCCGCTACGCGTTTTCCGACACGATCGATATTCCTTCTGCAAGAATCCCCAAAGAGACGACGTTAACGACGACGAAATCACACGTTAATTACCATCGACGTGAATCGCTTGTTCGGGACATCTCCAATCATCGATCCCCATCTCCGGTTACCTCTTAGGAAAATTCTTCGGTCAATTATTTTAATCAACGTCGACGCCACATTACTGCCTTCAACGGATTAATTACACCGACGACGACGATCGCATGTCATTTGAATTCTACGCTCTACAACAACGACGCTTCAAGAAACCATGCCAACCCCATTTGACTGGACTCCAATCCATGGAATCGAATTTCGATTTTCCAGCGCTAGCAACCCGGCTGCGGCCACTTCCCTTAACAAAGCCTACTCTGAAATCATTGACAAAGATGAACTCTCAGAATTCTTTGTCACCCGCGAGGATGAAGAAGAAGACAATGGACCACTAGAAATAGCTCCGGATCCACAACTCCACATCCTCAATTGCATTGCAAAGGCTATTGCCATCAACATAGTGGAACCACCACCGGATGAAATAACAAAAGGCCACATTGCCAATCTCCTCGACAAATGTGTTATCAAGCATGTCAGAAATGGTGGATCTACAAAACGCATGAGATACAAAACTGATTTTGATGCCGCTGCAAAGCATGCCATTCGGACCAACACAGATGATGAGCCAATTGTTCTAATTGAAATCACGATCACCCACTGGCAATTCAAGAAAAATTGGCGCCCAGACCTATTCATGGAAGCCTACACCGGAGACCCACCATCAGATGATGAGGTAGCCATTCCAGATACACCTGCCGCAACTGGTCGCAACTGTCTCTCCTACTGAGATGGGACAAATTACGACCCTACTACAGCAACTGGTCAACAATGGCAACAGCAACAACAATAACAATGCCGGCGCCAACCACCAAGCGTCACTCGACTTACCATGGAATCCAGCAACCTTACCACCACCTGTCAAGGACCGATACTACAAGAGAGATGAATTCCTCACCAGAGATGATATGAAAGACTTTCCAATCACCTACACCGACTCATCCGGAAATGAAACGGTCATCAGGCAAAACTACTACCTACACAACCTAGGCAGTGGTAGAAACGACCAACGTCTGATCACTAGAAGTGGTGACTGTTTTGATCTAACCAGAGCCTCCGACAAGTCCAAGGAAGCTGCTAGAGACAAACTGTTCCTCTCAGGATTCCCACAACTAAAGGACGCAACGGACCCTCAGGTTAGAAAATGGTACAGAGAAATCACAGCTCATTCCCAGCAACATCATATTTATGTACACCCATACTATCTATTCAGACGTGAAGCTGATCACCTCAGAGGATTCACAATTGGTGATGACTTTCCACACGACCTACCTTCAAGATATGAATTGGCTATCAATGAATGGGGAAATCTCATTTACACAGCACTAAGAACTGATAAAATCATCCCTGATTCATGTGCAAGTATGAAGGCCACTATTCAGAGCTTTGAAGGCGGACAGGGATATGAAGCGCTATACACAGTTATTGCTCAAACACATCCCAACTCCAAAAGGCCATCCAATGCCAGCAGAATGGTCAGAAACCCTCCAAACCAGGACGCGGGTGAATCTCTTGAAGAATACTACTTTCGGTACAAGGATTATCTGAGACTTAGAGTGTTCCTCCAAAACCAACCCGGCACTATCAGTTCAACAGAAGAAGTCAGCAACCTTATTGCAGGAACCACCCTCTCAGAAGAACTCTTCAAAAAGACAGAAGATGAACGCGACTCAGATGACCAATTCAAACGGGACAAATACAAGGCAGGTAGGCTTCTACAAACCCTCCAAACATATGAACAAGAGATCAAGGCTGAACAAAAGTACAAGAGGAACACCTCCAAATCAATCCAGCCCAAGCAATTGCCTGTCTCAGGTACCAGACCAGGTCACTGTCGCAATGATAGGTTTCAAAAGCGCGCTAGTAACAGTACTGTTAGAACACCTTCTACTTTGACTTCTCACTCAATCAGCCTGATTGAATCACTTGGCTACCCAGAGATGGACGAAGAATCTGACGATCCCTTCCTCCACCAAGCATACTGCAATGCTATCACGGCATTCGATAAGCAACCTAGTCTTTTTGACACATCCAGAAAATGCATTGTTTGCCACATGTCCAGTCATAATTTTGATAATTGTCCTGCATTGCAGGATATTGAGTCCCTGAAGAAACATAGGATTGCTGCGGCTGTTTTTCTGAACAAATCCAATAAACAGACCCAACAACTCTTAGATTCCACCCAACAAATCTCTCAGATCAACATTGGCAATGAAGATCAAGATGAGGTTTCACCTGACGATGCAGTAGAAGAACAAAATTTTTGCGATGGCCAAGAATAAAAAGTCTTTCTTGCAGCCACTCTATGACATCACCTCAAGACGATCTCCAAGGATTTGACAACGTCACAGCGCCCCAAGTGAACAGCTTATGCCCCTCCTTGGACTCCAGTAGTGTCAGCTCCTACGAATCTGTCAAAATTGGTGCCGTCAATCTCCTTCCCAAGGACAGCCTCCAGTCATCAATCCCAATTGATGTCTACTGTGATATGGAATCACTTGGGGCTACGACCCCTACATTGGAATCACACCTGAAGACCAATGAGGATCCCAACTTTGATAGGGACAACCCTACACCAGTTGATACATACAATGTGCAATCTCTAGTCCCACCAGACCCTATTGCAGCTACAGCCTACTTCCAACATGGTGTCAGGGCTCAGATTGACACCGGTGCAAAAGTTTCCTGCACCAATCTCAAACACATCCTGCACGGTTACAAACCTTACACCAGGATGAGGAAATGTCCTGTCAGGCTTACGGCAGCAATAGGAGGAAAAGCAGCTACCTGCATCCCTGAAGGCTCGGGATATTTGCACATCCCAGCACCAAACCACATAGGATATCTCAAAGTCTTCTTCTACTATTCTCCCTCCCTGTCAACGACATTGCTGAGTGAAAATGATCTCTGTGGAATGACATCTCGCATGCGACGTCAGTTCAGTGGGCAGTCAATCCATAAATCATTCATTGACGACTATGACTCATCTGCTCCACAAAACGGCAACCTCACAATTATCTGTCATCACAAGCAGAACACTGCCAGCAGCATTGTCCTCCATGGAAGCATCATTGATGGTCAATGCTATACACACCCAGTACTGATCCCAGACATTGATATTGCATCTCCATATGCTAATTGTGCAACATCGTCAGCCTATGCTTTGGCGACTGACATGCAGTTCAAGGAAGCTTGTGAACTGGCCTCCAAAGAAGCCATTAGCAACTACAGGTATGATATCTACACCAATCTTGTCAATCTGCAAAAATGTACTGAAGCAGCGAAAGCTCAGTCTGATACTAGTGACACGCCAAGGTTTGATGCCAAACTGTTTTTCACCAAGATTGTTGACAAAAATATCCCAATCCAAGCCATCAAAACCAGGACATCGAAACTTCTGTGGCACCAAAGGTTGGGACACCCATGCGATGATTTTCTCTATCAAGCTCATAAGCACATCATTGGAGTCCCAAAGTTCAAGCGCCAAACAAGTATTCTTGATCAATGCCCAACTTGCATACAATGCAAGCAAACCAAAACACCTGCTGGCCCACATTCCACGAGAAAGGCTACACAACCTTTTCAAGGATTATCAGTTGATTTTGCATTCTCTGGCGCGAGATCCTCCAACAGCAAACGCAAGCGCGACTATGAAGGCATCCATGGAGAAACAGCCTGGATTCTGATCACAGACCACTATACTGGTATGAAATATGGCGATACCCGAATATCCAAGGCAGCACCTCTACATTGGTTGGAACATTTCTTTTCCCAGTACAACCCGGCTTGTGCCGACAAGTATGTTTCAGTCGACCAAGGTGGTGAACTCTATCACAACCCTGATATCAGAAACCTTTTCTCTAACATTTGGATACTCGATTTTCCCCACTGGTGCTGATGCTTCACACCAGAATGGTACAGTTGAAAGAGGGCATCGCACTCTGGCTAATTCCATGCGAACCATGCTATCTGGTGCTAATTTGCCCATCAAGTTCTGGCCCTTTGCTTTCTACCATGCACTTCGGTTGTCCAACGCATTCCCTGAAGGCAACCAACCACATTCACCATTGGAATTGGCAACTGGCCGTAAGGAAAACCTTGCTGATTTCCGAACCTTTGGTTGCAGAGTTTGGGTTAGACCTCCAGGCAAGAGATCCATTAAGCTAAAACCCAATGCACGAAAAGGCATATTCCTGGGCTTTGTCCCATACACTACCCGAAACATCCTTTGGTATGATACTGAGACACATCGAGTCAAGATAGCCACCCATGTCCGGTTCGACGAAGGCATGCATGATCTCCCACTTGCAGATCTCCCCACTAATGTCAAACACCTACTCTGGACTGATGACAACGTTCAACTGCCCCCAGAGCCTACTGAAGTCTCATCCAGTGATTTCCAGTTTTCCATCACGCCGTTTGCCGACCTCACCAATCTCAGGCTCCCTGTTTCCAGTTCCTGTACTGATCCAGCATTCGGTCTCAGGTATGCCAATGATTCACTGCTTGGCCGCGCTTACATCACCGACATCCTTCCCAAAAGTCCTGCCTCCAAGCTCTTCTCCTCCCACAAGAAGACTCTCTCCAAGCTTAGGGGCGCTTATATTGTATCTATCAATCACAACCGTGTATTCACTGCTGCTGATGTCACCACCGCACTGCACCAATCACACGCTCGAGGGGTGAGGAATTCAATAGATACCGATACTCCTATCACTTTTGCACTTGAAGAAAAATTGTCACTGAAAGACATCCGGAAACACTCAAATGAATATGGCTTATTTGCTCCCAATACGTCTTGGAAAGAACCCGCTGATGAAGAAGACCCACCTTTTTTGGACCGGATCTCATCCATCAAGACTATCAAGCAGATTGGCACCAAATACAAGAATATCATCCAATCCAGAATCAACCAAGTTAACCACACTGAAGCCCTCCATGCTTCCATCCAAAAACACTTGGCCCCAATCGAAGATGATATGGAGGTTGTCATTCCCACCATTGACATTGCATCGCTCAGAGCCATCACTAAGCTCCGTAAACCAGGAAATCATGCATTACCGCTAGATGCAGATTCACTGCCAACTGAAGAAATTGAACTCTTAATCAAGGCCATCAATTCCAAGGCAACTACACCTGAAGAACAAGCACTAGGGCACTTCACTCGACGGAATCTCAAGTCTTTATCCACCTGGGCAGAATGGGAAGCTGGGGAGCGAAAGCAGCTTGATCAGTTTGAAGATTTGGAAATGTTTGGCTCACCAATTCAATACCCTAAAGACCCAGACGCGATTATTCTCAGGCCTCACTGGCAGTACAGTGTCAAGAGAAATGGTGTCCGCCGCGCAAGACAGTGTTGTAATGAAAGCAAATATGCAGCTCCAACCCTGCATGCTATCGCCATGTCATACTCTTCATGTGTTGAACATCCTATCCAAAGATTGTTCTTTGCCATTGCCGCTAGCCTCAATCTCAAAGTCTACGGAGCAGATGCCCAAGATGCTTTCGGACACAGTCCTGGACCTGAAATCCCAACCTTCATGACTGTAGACGATGCATATGCAGACTGGTACAGACACAAACACGGCAAAGACATCGACCGAAGGATGGTGCTCCCGGTTCTTTGAGCACTTCAAGGCCACCCAGAATCAGGTAGACTATGGGAGACCCACATCAACAAGATCTTAAAAGGTCCCGATCTCAATTTCAAGACCACCACGCATGACAGAACAATCTATACAACAGTTTTTGAAGGTGAAACGGTCTACATGTTGAGACAAGTTGATGATTTTGCACTAGCTTGTACATCAGAATCCATATCCGACAAGATCTATGACATTATAGGTGCAAGGCTCAAGCTACCAAAGGAAGACGTGATCCCCTTTACAAAATTGGGATTGCTTGAGGACTTCAATGGAATTGACGTCAAACAAACAGCTGATTACATTGAACTGTCCTGTGCCAATTACATCGACCGGATCATGACATCCCATGGTTGGGAGACTGATTCTAAGATGAAACCCCACTCCAAGCCATCAGCGCCGTTATCAACTGAAGTACTGAGCCAACTGCAATCACATACGGATGGACCATTAGAAGGCACCAAGGAACACGCTGCATTACAATCCACATCTGGGTTCTCCTACAGAACACTCTTAGGCGAAATGATGTTTGCATATGTGAGCTGCCGGCCAGACATTGGCTATGCAGTGACCCTGATGTCAAAATACAGTTCCAATTCCACTGCATTCCACTATTCCAGTCTGAAGAACATAGCTCGATACCTCAGAACAACCAGATCTTGGGGTATTAGATTCTATAGACCGAATGCAGAGCCATCTCTTCCATCAGGAGAACCATATAACGATGTAGTCCAAGATGCATCACTCCCAAAATACCCTGCAGATATCAAGCACAGCAAGTTGATGTGTTTTGTTGATGCAGCATATGGAAATGATCCAAAACATCGCAGGTCCACCACAGGATATGTCTTCACTTATGCGGGTGGAGCAGTTGTCTACCAATCCAAAGCACAATCACTCACTGCTCAGAGTTCTACGGAAGCAGAATTCATTGCTGCAGTCACAGCAGCCAAAACAGCCAGATACCTCAGATCCGTACTCAAAGAATTAGGATTTGCTCAAGCTGGTCCAACCCCTATCTATGAAGACAATGCGTCAGCAATTGAGATCATCAATGCCCAGAAGCCAACCGAAAGAACCAGACATATTGAAATCAGGTTCTTTGCAATTCAAGCTTGGAAAGAAAATGGTGAAATCAAGATGATTCATATTCCTGGAGTTATCAACCCCGCTGATGATCTAACCAAACCATTGGGATGGATCTTGCACGCCCGACACGCAAGATATATCATGGGACACTACCCAGGTTAGATCGCCTGCTCGTTACGATTCGATCCGAACGTTTGATCCGATTCGATCCGAATGTCCGATCTACCAATCGATAAAACGTTGATACGACTCCAGGATGCACAACCGGCTCTGATCTACTCCGACAGTAATCCAACAGTGAATGGAAACACATGTTGGATCAAGGGGTGTGTTGTCGGCCAAAAAATACGGACTTTGTCGGCATCAAATTCGATTGGAAAAGCCGATAAAACGAAACAAATCGAGACGACGACCGAGGTACGTGAGATTAACACACAGATACAAATACTCCAATGATCAAGCATTAGAATCAAACGCACCTCCGTTACGAGAAATCCTTAAGTGCTAAAAACGATATCACCTAAGGCTACAAACAAAAGAGGATAATTGGTTAGAAACAAGAAATATCCAAAGACCTGAACAGTAAGTAAACACTTGGAATCCTTAAGTATGTTCAAAAGAATATACTTGATATCCCGTGAGGAAATTACTTATTGCAATCAAGAAAATCAATACCGATTCCAGATGGGCCCCATATCTAGCATATATACCACGAACAAGCATACGCCCCATCAAACAGAATACTTAACCCCGAAAATGACCGATACCATCGAATGACCGACAAGGCGCTAATACAGCAACAGCAGTATCGGTACGATGAAATCCATACTAGTGTAAAAGACCGGGGAAGATCTCTACCATGTAAAATACAGCAGAGAGCCCCGATACAGTAACAAAATAAGAGCGTCTCTCTGAGCTCACTTCTCTTTAAATTTTAACATCATATACCTTTGGTCAATTTTTAGAGTAACAACATCATCATCTGCCAAAGAAGAATCCACTACTACAGTTTGTCATTCCCCTTCACAATATGGGCTGACATTGACGGAGAATGGTCCACTTGTTCCTTCCGCTTCTGTTGCTGCCGCTCACACTAACAAGGCATCCTCTAACGAAACGTTCAACTCTGTTCTAAACAGTCAGGTAGTACACAACTTTTTTGTTCCACCAATGGATCGAAATGTAATGGAATCACAGTTGTTTCCTTCAGAACACAACAGCAACAACAATGACATGGTTATTCATGAAGAAATTTGCCTTCCTATTCAGAACAATAATGGTATGGATGCTGCGGAACCCACCGCATCCCAACCAAACATCAATGAAAGAGAGCAATTGATCTGATCCCATCTTTCTTTTTCACCTACCAATAGGCTCATTGCTGAAATAAAGCTCATGAATCTAATGACGAAACACAAGTTACCTCTAAACACATTCAAATCTATTTTTCAATGGGCAAACGAATGTCAAACTATTCATGGTGTTGACTTTAGCTGTACCTACCCCCGCCATTGAGAAGCCATATTTAGTGAAATCAAGTCCAATTTGGGTATTTCAGAGACCAAGTTCGAGCCACACATAATTAACTGGTTACCTTGCAATTTACCCACCCAAATATTTGTTTGATCCTTCCCAGACGCACTTCATTCCCTTCTGACCAATAAGGAGTTGATGCAAGAAACCAATTTGTCTTTTCTGAATGTCGAGACTCCTCTTTCACCCGAAAACAACCCACCACTCACCAACGAAACATACATAACAGAACTACACCACGGCTCTTGGTGGACGGAATCGTGGAAGCAGATCTGCAATGAAAATGATGAAATCCTTGTTCCGATCACTTTGTACATGGATGGAATCAGCTTGAATGCACATGGCCGTCTGTCACTCACTCCTCTCAACATAACTCTTGGTATTTTCAATGTTGAAGCAAGAAAACGACCTGACGCTTGGACCACAATTTATTTTCATCCTGACACTGAAATTGAGAGCATAAGACACACGAAAAAACCACGGCGAAAGATAATATTCAAAATCTACACACTGCGCTGGCATTGGCTTTGCAATCTTTCAAGGAAGTATGTGAAATGCAGGGCGGGTTGGAGTGGGATTATCTTCCATATACAGGAAAAGTGTTCAAAGTGAAAATGAAATTTGCGATTGCATATGTTGTTGGTGATACAGAACTTCACGACAAACTATGTGGAAAGTATGGATCCTACACGCAAAAGGTGAAGAAATTGTGCCGACATTGTACATGTCCTACACGTGTCATCCATAAACCAAAAGCCCAAGTGGAGGAACTGACTTGGCTCTGGGTTCCAGAAGATTTTGAATCCTCCCCAAACATTTCTGCAAGGGAATACAAGGAGTACTTCAAAAGCATTTCGCACCATCCTATAAAAAATGCTTTTCACAGCCTCAACTTTGGTAGTAAAGTCAACAACATTCACTTTGCTACTCCCGGTGAGTGTTTGCATATGCATCAACTGGGTGTAGCACGTCGGGCAGTAGAATCACTCGATTCTTTGTTAAAAGGTAGTCCTAAGTGTTGGTATGCCCCTGATTTAAACACGAATGGCACATCAGCTACTATTGGTTCACTTGCGCAGTTATACGGTGGTCTTTTGTCAAGGCAATTGGACAGACATTTCCCCAGAACCAAGTTTTCCAGTCAGCTTCTCTCCATTACCAAAAAGGAGGGTAATGATTATTCGGGAATGCTCATTTCCATTCTGATCACCCTTTGTTCCGATGTGGCAATAAACATCATCAAGGACGCAACATTTATTAAGGAACAAGTAGAGGTAATTCAACTGATCCTCTCCATGGAAGAATTCTTGAAGCATGGGAATATAACCAAATCTGGATTGGAAAATCTCCCCAAGATGATAATCCATTTTATCAATTGTATCAATTCTACCTGCCTCAGAGAGGGAATGGGTACAAAACTTATCAAAAACCATCTATACTTTCACCTTGTTGAGTACATTAAACTTTGGGGACTTCCACGCGGATGGGATTCTTCTTATTCGGAATCACACCACAAAACTGAAATCAAAGCACCCTCAAAGAACACTCAACAGAATGCTTCGACATTGATAATGCAAACGGCAAAGCAACAGGAAGAAAAAATGCTGCTACGAGTAGCTACTTCCAAGTTCAATTTAGTGACGGCAGAAGATGTTTCTGGTAATCGAGTCCCTTCCAAAGTTTCTGGTTCAAAACTTCACGTTTTCATTAACGGCAATGGGGCAAGTACTATGAGATGGGTTAGGTCATCGAACAAAACAAAACCCTATATTTCTCCCATCGTGTTGTCTTTTGTATGTCAGAATGTGCTTCCACTTTTGGAGGACTCTACGTTTGTGAAAGGATTTACTGAACATAACAGGTTTGACGAATGCATACAGCAAAATTACTTGTTTCGGAGCCACCCTTCATATCGTTCCGATGGTGGCCAACTCAACTCTGTCTGGTATGATTAGGGCCTTGTTTGATGTCGACGCATGTGAAATACCCTGCCATATTATGTGTTTCCTTGAACTCTACAATCTGAAGCAGCCTTACGCATTTGTTTCTGAGTACCAAATTGCGGACGAAGGCATTTATGCAGTAGTGACCAAGTTTAAATCCACTCCAACACCAACAGCTTCGTTGTTTGTGACCAGAGGTGAAGTAGACAAAAATTCCCTGTTCTTATTTCATGTTGACAGCATACTTTTCGATGTAGCAGTTGTCCCAGAACTTGATGCAATTGGTACGTTGCAATCAAACTCATATCTAGTTGTGTCCAATCGAAGGGCTTGGCTGGATGAATTCCACAAGACAACGTCTTCTTCGCCTAATGAAGAGGCACTCTACTTCCCAACGCACTATCATTGTTGAACAGGACAGCGGCAATACTGATGATGCTACTAATTCAGGTGATGATTGTTCAATGACATCCAACGATGATGACGATAGTGAGGTCCTCTCTGACACATCCAATACTTAATTGTTTACCTAGTACAATATCAGTAATAAGTTAGTATTACTGAATCGAATGCTCCTCTGTATCGATTGTAACATATTTCTCGTACATTTCGATTGATAGCTACTCCAAAATGATTGGACAATGTCGCAGGAAAACAAACAAAGTGAATGGAACGTTTAACTTTAAATTATTGTTTAATATATTATAGAGGATTAGCTCTTAGCACAGTTTTTGTGGATACGTAGGCGCTCATAATGTAACAGCCTTCCTATTTTCGAACAGCTATGTAATACTAATGGATTGAACAATAGAGTATCACCTGACCTCAATGGAACTTTCACCCAATACGTGGGGAACACAAAGTAATATATTACCTCGTCATCACTTACATGTTTTGGAGCAATAACCGTCAGCCTCGTATAGAACATATCGGCATCAATATGGCATTTTGAGTGATAATCCTTTCCAATAGAAAAGGCTGTTACGTGATGACCGATTGCTATTCAGTGTTGTACAACTAACAACGGACGAACCTCATTCATCACATTTGTTTCAAGTCTGATCAATTTTTCCATTGGACTTAAACAAAGCTGCATTTCCATCACAATGTATAGGGCTGTCTCTTCAAGGTTTTCTTTTGTTGTCGTGTCCACGTTGTTTTTGAAAACATACACATCATTTCCCGAATTCAATCAATTTGGTCTCATCCCAACAATAGCATATCCATTGTTGACACTGTCACATTTGGACCCTCGTCCTATTTTGGGTTTAGCTTCAACAATTTCCCCAGCAAACCTTCTTGTATTTTCTATATTTTCTTTGGTACCCAACCGTTGTTTTGCAAACTGTCTGGAAGGTTTCGCAAAGATTTTCAATGATGGTTCTGATTCTGCAAACGCTAAAAGAAACTTATTGTAGGTACTATCCAATGATTTGAAACTGTCTATAAAAACACCAGCCTCTGCCAATGGATATTCCTTTTCTCCAACTGTTTTCCCAAGTTGTTTCCATGAATTTACTTTTATAGCCATTTTTGTGTACTGTTTTCAATGCTATTTGTTTCGACATGTTTGAGATTTGACTTTATACTTCGACGTGGCTTCTTTGGTTTTATCTCTGACAGGTGTTTGTAAGTCTGGTGTATTGTTGTTGATGGTGCTGCGTTTTTGAGAAAATTCGAAGTCATTCTCTGTCTACTTCTTGTACCTTTCTGTTGTCTCTTTGCTCTTTGTTGTTTTGCTCTGTCTTCAATTAGCTTTGGTTTTCTTTTGAATCCCTTTGTTCCTTGTCGCCGCCGACGCATTGCCGACGATGACATCTCCAACAACAATGTGATTGACAAATCGAATTGGCATTGGAGTATTCTCATTTTAGGGTCAAGTTTTTGGAACGTCGTTTTGGATTTAGTTGTCTGGAACGGCAATTCAGACTTGAACGTCTGCTGTATTGGCGTTTCAGAGTCAACTTTCTGGAACGGCATTTCAGATTTAGTTCTCTGGAACGGCAATTCTGACTTTTGCGGGTGCTTTGTTGTTCCCGCTTGCCGCTGTTGCTATCGCTCTTGCTTGCCGTTGTTGCTATCGTTCCCGCTTGCCGCTGTTGCTATCGCTGCCGCTTGCCGCTGTTGCTATCGCTGCCGCTTGCCGCTGTTGCTATGTGCTTTTATTGTTCCCGGTTGCGGCTGTTGCTCTTGCTGTTATCGATGATCCTATTCAAATATGTGATATGATAATTGAGCAAAATGTGTGAGTATCTATTGATGTACTACATAGAGTAAATAATAACAACAGAATAATATGATAATGTACATGCCGATTGATTCGTAATTATCACTAATCCGGGAAAATTCGTCGCACCGACAGGGGAAGATTTGTTGCTTCCGATTCGTTGCTTCCGATCCGTTGCTTCCGATCCAGTCCTATGAGAATAAGAAGAAAAATAGAAGGGAGGAAATACATTATCAGCAATCCTGGAGGCAGTCTCATCATTCTCTATCTCTCTCAATTGTAACGGTAAGTTGTTCCGATCCGTTGTTCCGATCCAGTCCTATGAAAATAAGAAGAAAAACAGTAGGGAGGAAATTCATTATCAGCAATGCCAGAGGCAGTATCATTGTCTAGCTATCTCACATCGTTCCCTCCTTCTATCTCTCTCATTTGTACCGTTGCTTGTTCTGACTTGATCCGTTGTTCCTATCCCATTTGTTATTCGTTGTCGTTGTTCTTGCTGCTGCCGTAGATTTGTAGAATTCTTACTCCTATATCACAAAAAACTGGATCTTGATCCTGTTGATATAAATACACAAGGGATGCAGATTTGTTACTTTTCAAGATGTGTTTGCGGGCCCTCAAACAATATCTATCAAGCAATTTCCTCTCTTATCCTGGTCTCTATTGTCTTTTTTCAGCCAAGGCAGTTGTTTTGGACTAAAATATCTTGAGCCTGAATTCCCTGCCTACTAGTGATCATTGCTGATCAGTTCAGTGGGATCCCGCATTCTCGGACGGAGTGCTTTATCGTACAAGTACAGTAAAGCAACTCTGCTCAAGATAAGTTTGGTAAGATTATGAAGGGAAAGAGTATTTTTCGACTCAAAAAGAAAAGAAAATCACACTGCAAAATCAGCAGTGTGAGTGTTCTCGCAAAGTCCGATTTTTTTTTTCTTCTTAGTACTGAATCTACATGAAATTCGAATTTTTCCAATATCCCTGTTTGTGTGTGTGTGTGTGTGTGTGTGTATGTGGTCGAAAACAAAAATTGATACTTAACCTGTGAGATCTAATTCACTTAATATAGAACAATAAAGAATCATTTGACTTTCTTAATTAAGTTGATAATGTTAAGTAAGTTATATCGCGCAGCGCGCATGTTTTGAATATACAACAATAAAGAATAGTGCCCTAATTTTTTAGTTAACGTTCTCAACTAGTGACACAGTGAGATCTTTCATGTACGTACCGGTGATAGTGAAATGTTTCATGTACCGGTGCTGGTGGAACATTTTATTGGTAATGAATTAGCGTAGAATTCTACAGCAGTATCTGTATACACGCTTTTCGTACCAGATAATTACTGGTAATGCATTTGCGTATCATTCTACAGCTGTAGCTTTGTACACCATTTTGTACTAGATAATTTATGGTATTGAATTTGCGTAGCATCCTACTACAGTAGCTTTGTACACAATTTTCGTACTAGATAATTTCTGGTATTGAATTTGCGTAGATTTCTACAACAGTAGCTCTCTCCACCCCTACCGTTGTGTCCGGGTGTATTATGATAGTAGTAGTAGTAGTAGTAATGTAGGTATGATAGTAACGACTTCTGTTGGGGTGGTGAAACGTTTTCTTGTACAATTCATGTCAACGGTCATGGAACGGCGTTTCAGAATTGTGTAACCGGAATGGCGTTTCAGACTTTGTGTTTGAATCATGTTTCAATTTGAAATCTCAAACTGAAGTAGTACGAAAGGTTGGGTGGTGAAACGTTTTCTTGTACAATTCATTTCAACAGTTATGGAACGGCGTTTCAGAATTCTGTAAGCGGAACCGCTTTTCAGATGTTGTGTTCGAATCATGTTTCAATTTGAAATCTCAAACTGAAGTACTACGTACGGTTGGGTGGTGAAACGTTTTCTTCTACAATTCATGTCAACAGTCATGGAACGGCGTTTCAGACTTTGTGTTCAAATCATGTTTCAATTTCAAATCTCGAAATTACTGGGTTTTAAACTATTTGCCGGAAAATCTTAACATAGAGCACCGTATCTAAAAATTGATGATCGGTGTTTTGTATCGTTGTGGTTTGATTTGGTAACGTTTTCACTTTTCGTTTGCAACGGCGTTGCAGGTTGTACTATTTGTTTACCGTAAAAGTGGAAATATTTGTGCAGTACATTGTTGCATGATGTTTGTTTGTCGATAGAGGCGCTGTGGTTTGAAGTTGAGTCGAACCTGTTTTTCGTTTCCTCATTTGAGAATCTCTTGATATGCGACAAGTTCTACAATTGTAACAACTTAGATTGCTTTCACACAATTTCATTTTGTTGTTCTCTAAATTAGCAATCAAACAATGAGACTTACGAGAGCTAACGCTAAATGTATGGCAAATTCACCACCAGATGAAGTCTCAGCTGCAGCTGCAACCCCAACAAACGTAGCCGACGCAAATGCAACGCAAGAAGTCAACAGTACTCCATCATCTACTCCACCACGAGATGAAGGGGCAGCCGCAGACCAAGATAGACCTTCAGCTAATAAACCAACAACGTTGTTTGCAAACAATCCAAAACCTCATCCGGTCAGTCAAGGGCGTGCAGTCGATAAACAAAAGAAGAAGAAACCCAAAAAATCGAAAGGTAACTCTAAAAGAAAAAAAAAGAAGTCATGAGGGACAAACACCAGCAGTCGTTCCCGCAACACCACATCAAGGAGTCACAGGTGCTGCACGACCTTCGTCGTCTTTGGAAAATGAAGCCGGTCGAAGTTTGTCATTGGAATTATTTGATGATGACTCCCAATACAAGGTTCACACGGATGCAATGAAAAGACGTGTCAAAGCTTGTCTGAAGCAACAGGGTCCTAACGGATTCTCTGAGAATATTTTGACTGAGGAACTCATCACTGCCGTCAGTTGTGACATTGAATCTGTCTTCAGCCATCTCATGAACAAGGTTTTCATCGTTACTAAACTTTCTTCTTCCGGAACCCGTCCTGACTTCAGCGAGCAAGAAATGTCAGACAAACCATCATTGGGTCCTATACCAAGGGTTGTTGACGTGATGGTACATCTTTTCCTACGTGACTCCGGGTCGCAGTTGACAAAGAAGGTCTGTATCTTGGATGCAAAGGGGCTGACAACTCGCTTCAAGGAGTACAAAATGAAAGATAAATGGAACGCCTTCCAGTCAGCGCTCAACTCCATTATCAAAATTGATGATATTACCACGGCAGGTGAAACACAATTCACCTGGGTTGAAGGACAAGACAAAGTAGTGGAAGGCACGTCGCATTCTGTCTGGGCAAAGAATGTGGTTAACTACGACACCATACTAAAGTACATGAAAGTGTATTTAAGCTTACTGCATTGGTACGTACGTTGTGTACAATTCCCCCCTGCACCTTCACCGGAAACAGAAGGACCGTTTTTCAATCAACAATTTAAAGACGATGTAAAGAAAGGGAAGCTATACGTCTGGCAGATGGTCTCGTTCTTTGAAGGTCTTTCCTTTCACCACGCATTGAGGCATTTTCTTTCATCTAGTCACTCCTTTCAACAGTTGGTCATTCAAATCAATCATATTAGGGGTACTCAAGTTGTTGGTGCACCAACAAGAGAAGGTGTCGCAGCAGTCAAGTTAGTGCCCTTGACTGATTCCCCAAAATACCTCAAGTTGGAATGGCCATCCGATGTGTCCAAGATACCCCTTGCATTTCAAAAGGTCCTCATGTATTTGTGGGTATGCTTCCAACGACAGAAGGCACAATTTTTTCAAGAACTCAGCCTTCACCACTTCGCCGACAAGTCATTACTACATGACAATTTGTACAATGAACTATTGCCCAATCTCTATGAGTCTTCGTTTTTGGTTGGACGTTACAAAATACCAGGAGTGGATAATTTGGTGGGGATTATTCGATTCAACCTGTTATCTTCTTTTCACTTTTGCAAGATTATGGAGCACCAGAAAACTCTTAACAAGTGTTACAGAGTAGGAGTTGACTTTGCAAAAAAATTGGTCACTCTTTCTACTGCAAAGAAATTGGAGGAACGTGACATATTTGTGGACGATTACAATCCTGACGACGAAGTTCACGTGAAGACATTGTTGCAATATTACCTCCTGAGTTTGTCCTGTGTTGACAATGTTGTTTCCACGCCATACCAACTTGAACAGGTGAATCTTGTTTGCGACGTATTGCTCGACTATGTTCTAACATCTCGTTTGTCCCGTGGTCCTAACGGTACACTTGTTCCGGTTACTAGGATTATGGTTTCAAAGGTAATAATGAAGTCTGTACTTGGCAAGGAAGAAAAAACTTCTTTTAACGTTGACAACGCAAATGAGTATCTGGACGAATATTTGAAAGCAGAGCGAAAGTCATTGTCGTCGAACTCTAATCCAGGTGAACCTCACCGCAAAGATTGGTTATTCATTTTCACCAATGACGGTCCTCGATCCGTTCAGTTTGAAGAACAAACTCCACCTGAGCTTGTGAGAGGCAAGGAGTGTCAACATACTTACCCTATCGCAAAAGAGGACTACAGCTTATCCGTCACAAGATTCCTTAATTTTGATGAGAACTGCACGTACACGGTGGACGATCAATTGTTCTGGGAACATACGAGATTTGTATTCCGTGATATTTTCATCACACGACCGGAAATACTACTCAAAGGTTGTAAGTGTTTTGAGAGGTCTTTGCGATTTCTGACAACTTACAATTATCTACCCGTTGGGGGCCAATTGTTCATCCCCTTGACAAAGGAACTTCTGTGTTCGGTTTTCCAGAACAAAAAATATGTGTTGGAAGCAAACTTGGAAGTAACTTTTGTTTCAGGCGAGGATGAAAAGACTTTACAATCCGATGGCGACTCGTTGATCCAATTATTCGAAAAAATCAAGGTACCCACGAGTCAGAGTTACAGAGCTACTGACATTGCAAATTGGGACTTCATGAAGGTGCACTTGAAGAACTTTGAGACATTCATTGAAGACAATGACACGTATTCTGTTCGATGGCTAGTGTTCACTAACAAAGGTCTCAATGGAACGGATTCATTTTTTCGATTCCTTGGGAAGACAAATTGACCGACAAGTCTACTGAATCCTCAATTGATGGAGGTAACACAAACAATGATGATGAAGAACAAGACAACGTTAGTAGACGGCAACGTACCTCCCACAGAACCAAGCGCAGTTAAAGAGAACGCATCCACGAAGGCAAAGAAGAAGTTGTTCCTTAGGAAACCAAAAAAACAAAACAAGACTGCATCAGACAAATCCAATGGAGAGCCGAAGTACAAGGAGAGGAAGGTTTCTCCAAACCTTGGCCATGTTGAAGATCTTGGATACCTTCTGCAAGTTCCTTGTCCAAAACCAGACAACGTAGTAAGACAGAAGCGCTCCGGAAACGTTAAGGTGTTGTTCGCAGATCCTGATCTGGTGATCTCGTATCCTAAATTTGGAATTGGTAGTGAGGTTACAATCACGGGTATTCCAGCACCTGGAACTGGTGTTGTGAAGAGTTATGCATCAAAGAGGAAGGACCATTATCCTCAATACCCTGGATACATGGTGCACAAGAAACTACCGGATGGTACAACAGTGAAACGCGCAACCTGGTTCCCTTACGACCGTGTGGGGTTGAATAAACCACAGTTCACCAAGTTGTCGGAGGTCTTCAAATAATGAAACAATGCTGTATTGGGTAGACGTTCATAGCCTTGGCCACACACCACCATAGAACACAAGAGCAAAGAGTACCAAAGGGGGAAAGAAGTTATCATAGTAGTACAACGTCCTCACTACTAGTAGTTCTTCTTCTCCACATTGAATTCAGATTAACCAAAAAATGATTGTGTAGGTAAGAAATAATCATAAGTAAAATTTAATAACTAGTAGTAGAGTACTACAACACGCAGTAGATCATTTGAATCTTTTCATATTAGTCTACTATTACATGTTCTTGTAATACTGTACTCCTACATGTGTGTTCATAGTGGTTAGTAGTTCAAAGTTCTCAGAAGGTTGTACCTAATACTAGTACTAGTATTAGTACTAGAACCAATACAAAATTCCAATCTGATAGCATCATGTTTTACGACAACAGGGTGCATTTTCAGTGAACAATGAATTGAACCCAGTCCATAACGTGAGCAGTATTGATGATGAAATTGCTGGCAATGACACATAGTTGCATTTGAAAACTTATTATGAATCACAGTTTTTGTAATTGGATTATGTCCTGGGACAATAAGTAGTATTTCAAAATTCATACTGTGTAAAAGAGGAACCACCTTCAAAAATAATACTGTTGGTTTCATAGTAATCCACATCCCAAGAAGTGTTAGCAATATTCATGATGAAATTGATGGAAATGACACCTAGTTGCACTCTAAAAATTATTATGACTCACAGTTTTGGTAATTTTATTATGTCCAGGGACAATAAGTATTTCAAAAATCGTACTGTCTAAAGCACTATCAGGTTGAAAATTAAACAGTTATTTTCAGATTCTATCACAAACATAGTGTTAACAACATTGATGATGAAAAGTTACTGTTATTGATAAGATTAATCATGAAAGAAACAGAAGTGATTTATAGGTGATAGTTTGGGTGTAACCACCTAATTAGTGCATTTGGGTACTGCATTTGGAGGAAAAATACACACGTAAAAAATCCAAAAACAGATATTATGTGTGATTTAACAATAAATATTGTTCCCATTATGGGTAAAATGAATCATGAAAGAAACAGAAGTGACTAATCTGTCATGGTTTGAGTATCACCACCTAATTAGTGCATTTGGTTACTGGATTGGGAAGAAAAATACACACTAGCTAGTTTGGAATTAAAAATTCCAAAATCAGATATTTTGTGTGATTGAACAATGAATATTGTTCCTGTTATGGGTAAGATGAATCATGAAAGAAACAGAAGTGAGTTATCTGTTGTGGTTTGGGTATCACCACCTAATTAGTGCATTTGGTTACTGGATTGGGAAGAAAAATACACACTAATTTGCAAGTAAAAAAACAAAAAAAAGATATTTGGTGTGATTGAACCATGAATATTGTTCCTGTTATGGGTGAGATGAATCATGAAAGAAACAGAAGTGAGTTATCTGTTTTGGTTTGAGTATCACCACCTAATTAGTGCATTTGGTTACTGGATTGGGAAGAAAAATACACACTAATTTGCAAATAAAAAAACAAAAAAAAGATATTTGGTGTGATTGAACCATGAATATTGTTCCTGTTATGGGTGAGATGAATCATGAAAGAAACAGAAGTGAGTTATCTGTTGTGGTTTGGGTATCACCACCTAATTAGTGCATTTGGTTACTGGATTGGGAAGAAAAATACACACTAATTTGCAAGTAAAAAAAAACAAAAAAAAGATATTTTGTGTGATTGAACCATGAATATTGTTCCTGTTATGGGTGAGATGAATCATGAAAGAAACAGAAGTGAGTTATCTGTTGTGGTTTGGGTATCACCACCTAATTAGTGCATTTGGTTACTGGATTGGGAAGAAAAATACACACTAATTTGCAAGTAAAAAATTCCAAAAATCAGATATTTGGTGTGATTGAACCATGAATATTGTTCCTGTTATGGGTGAGATGAATCATGAAAGAAACAGAAGTGAGTTATCTGTCGTGGTTTGGGTATCACCACCTAATTAGTGCATTTGGTTACTGGATTGGGAAGAAAAATACACACTAGCTAATTTGCAATTAAAAATTCCAAAATCAGATATTTTGTGTGATTGAACCATGAATATTGTTCCTGTTATGGGTGAGATGAATCATGAAAGAAACAGAAGTGAGTTATCTGTTGTGGTTTGGGTATCACCACCTAATTAGTGCATTTGGTTACTGGATTGGGAAGAAAAATACACACTAATTTGCAAGTAAAAAAAACAAAAAAAAGATATTTGGTGTGATTGAACCATGAATATTGTTCCTGTTATGGGTGAGATGAATCATGAAAGAAACAGAAGTGAGTTATCTGTTGTGGTTTGGGTATCACCACCTAATTAGTGCATTTGGTTACTGGATTGGGAAGAAAAATACACACTAATTTGCAAGTAAAAAAACAAAAAAAAGATATTTGGTGTGATTGAACCATGAATATTGTTCCTGTTATGGGTGAGATGAATCATGAAAGAAACAGAAGTGAGTTATCTGTTGTGGTTTGGGTATCACCACCTAATTAGTGCATTTGGTTACTGGATTGGGAAGAAAAATACACACTAATTTGCAAGTAAAAAAAACAAAAAAAAGATATTTGGTGTGATTGAACCATGAATATTGTTCCTGTTATGGGTGAGATGAATCATGAAAGAAACAGAAGTGAGTTATCTGTTGTGGTTTGGGTATCACCACCTAATTAGTGCATTTGGTTACTGGATTGGGAAGAAAAATACACACTAGCTAATTTGCAAGTAAAAAATCAAAAATCAGATATTTGGTGTGATTGAACCATGAATATTGTTCCTGTTATGGGTGAGATGAATCATGAAAGAAACAGAAGTGAGTTATCTGTTGTGGTTTGGGTATCACCACCTAATTAGTGCATTTGGTTACTGGATTGGGAAGAAAAATACACACTAGCTAATTTGCAATTAAAAATTCCAAAATCAGATATTTTGTGTGATTGAACCATGAATATTGTTCCTGTTATGGGTGAGATGAATCATGAAAGAAACAGAAGTGAGTTATCTGTTGTGGTTTGGGTATCACCACCTAATTAGTGCATTTGGTTACTGGATTGGGAAGAAAAATACACACTAGCTAATTTGCAATTAAAAATTCCAAAATCAGATATTTTGTGTGATTGAACCATGAATATTGTTCCTGTTATGGGTGAGATGAATCATGAAAGAAACAGAAGTGAGTTATCTGTTGTGGTTTGGGTATCACCACCTAATTAGTGCATTTGGTTACTGGATTGGGAAGAAAAATACACACTAATTTGCAAGTAAAAAAACAAAAAAAAGATATTTGGTGTGATTGAACCATGAATATTGTTCCTGTTATGGGTGAGATGAATCATGAAAGAAACAGAAGTGAGTTATCTGTCGTGGTTTGGGTATCACCACCTAATTAGTGCATTTGGTTACTGGATTGGGAAGAAAAATACGCACTAATTTGCAAGTAAAAAAACAAAAAAAGATATTTGGTGTGATTGAACCATGAATATTGTTCCTGTTATGGGGGAGATGAATCATGAAAGAAACAGAAGTGAGTTATCTGTTGTGGTTTGGGTATCACCACCTAATTAGTGCATTTGGTTACTGGATTGGGAAGAAAAATACACACTAGCTAATTTGCAATTAAAAAATTCCAAAATCAGATATTTTGTGTGATTGAACCATGAATATTGTTCCTGTTATGGGGGAGATGAATCATGAAAGAAACAGAAGTGAGTTATCTGTTGTGGTTTGGGTATCACCACCTAATTAGTGCATTTGGTTACTGGATTGGGAAGAAAAATACACACTAATTTGCAAGTAAAAAAACAAAAAAAAGATATTTGGTGTGATTGAACCATGAATATTGTTCCTGTTATGGGTGAGATGAATCATGAAAGAAACAGAAGTGAGTTATCTGTTGTGGTTTGGGTATCACCACCTAATTAGTGCATTTGGTTACTGGATTGGGAAGAAAAATACACACTAATTTGCAAGTAAAAAAACAAAAAAAAGATATTTGGTGTGATTGAACCATGAATATTGTTCCTGTTATGGGTGAGATGAATCATGAAAGAAACAGAAGTGAGTTATCTGTTGTGGTTTGGGTATCACCACCTAATTAGTGCATTTGGTTACTGGATTGGGAAGAAAAATACACACTAATTTGCAAGTAAAAAATCCAAAAATAAGATATTTGGTGTGATTGAACCATGAATATTGTTCCTGTTATGGGTGAGATGAATCATGCAAGAAACAGAAGTGAGTTATCTGTTGTGGTTTGAGTATCACCACCTAATTAGTGCATTTGGTTACTGGATTGGGAAGAAAAATACACACTAGCTAATTTGCAATTAAAAATTCCAAAATCAGATATTTTGTGTGATTGAACCATGAATATTGTTCCTGTTATGGGTGAGATGAATCATGAAAGAAACAGAAGTGAGTTATCTGTTGTGGTTTGGGTATCACCACCTAATTAGTGCATTTGGTTACTGGATTGGGAAGAAAAATACACACTAGCTAATTTGCAATTAAAAATTCCAAAATCAGATATTTTGTGTGATTGAACCATGAATATTGTTCCTGTTATGGGTGAGATGAATCATGAAAGAAACAGAAGTGAGTTATCTGTTGTGGTTTGGGTATCACCACCTAATTAGTGCATTTGGTTACTGGATTGGGAAGAAAAATACACACTAATTTGCAAGTAAAAAAACAAAAAAAAGATATTTGGTGTGATTGAACCATGAATATTGTTCCTGTTATGGGTGAGATGAATCATGAAAGAAACAGAAGTGAGTTATCTGTTGTGGTTTGGGTATCACCACCTAATTAGTGCATTTGGTTACTGGATTGGGAAGAAAAATACACACTAATTTGCAAGTAAAAAAACAAAAAAAAGATATTTGGTGTGATTGAACCATGAATATTGTTCCTGTTATGGGTGAGATGAATCATGAAAGAAACAGAAGTGAGTTATCTGTTGTGGTTTGGGTATCACCACCTAATTAGTGCATTTGGTTACTGGATTGGGAAGAAAAATACACACTAGCTAATTTGCAATTAAAAATTCCAAAATCAGATATTTTGTGTGATTGAACCATGAATATTGTTCCTGTTATGGGTGAGATGAATCATGAAAGAAACAGAAGTGAGTTATCTGTTGTGGTTTGGGTATCACCACCTAATTAGTGCATTTGGTTACTGGATTGGGAAGAAAAATACACACTAGCTAATTTGGAATTAAAAATTCCAAAATCAGATATTTGGTGTGATTGAACCATGAATATTGTTCCTGTTATGGGTGAGATGAATCATGAAAGAAACAGAAGTGAGTTATCTGTTGTGGTTTGGGTATCACCACCTAATTAGTGCATTTGGTTACTGGATTGGGAAGAAAAATACACACTAATTTGCAAGTAAAAAAACAAAAAAAAGATATTTGGTGTGATTGAACCATGAATATTGTTCCTGTTATGGGTGAGATGAATCATGAAAGAAACAGAAGTGAGTTATCTGTCGTGGTTTGGGTATCACCACCTAATTAGTGCATTTGGTTACTGGATTGGGAAGAAAAATACACACTAATTTGCAAGTAAAAAAACAAAAAAAAGATATTTGGTGTGATTGAACCATGAATATTGTTCCTGTTATGGGTGAGATGAATCATGAAAGAAACAGAAGTGAGTTATCTGTTGTGGTTTGGGTATCACCACCTAATTAGTGCATTTGGTTACTGGATTGGGAAGAAAAATACACACTAATTTGCAAGTAAAAAAACAAAAAAAAGATATTTGGTGTGATTGAACCATGAATATTGTTCCTGTTATGGGTGAGATGAATCATGAAAGAAACAGAAGTGAGTTATCTGTTGTGGTTTGGGTATCACCACCTAATTAGTGCATTTGGTTACTGGATTGGGAAGAAAAATACACACTAGCTAATTTGCAATTAAAAAATTCCAAAATCAGATATTTTGTGTGATTGAACCATGAATATTGTTCCTGTTATGGGTGAGATGAATCATGAAAGAAACAGAAGTGAGTTATCTGTTGTGGTTTGGGTATCACCACCTAATTAGTGCATTTGGTTACTGGATTGGGAAGAAAAATACACACTAATTTGCAAGTAAAAAAACAAAAAAAAGATATTTGGTGTGATTGAACCATGAATATTGTTCCTGTTATGGGTGAGATGAATCATGAAAGAAACAGAAGTGAGTTATCTGTTGTGGTTTGGGTATCACCACCTAATTAGTGCATTTGGTTACTGGATTGGGAAGAAAAATACACACTACTAATTTGCAAGTAAAAAATCAAAAATAAGATATTTTGTGTGATTGAACCATGAATATTGTTCCTGTTATGGGTGAGATGAATCATGAAAGAAACAGAAGTGAGTTATCTGTTGTGGTTTGGGTATCACCACCTAATTAGTGCATTTGGTTACTGGATTGGGAAGAAAAATACACACTAATTTGCAAGTAAAAAAACAAAAAAAAGATATTTGGTGTGATTGAACCATGAATATTGTTCCTGTTATGGGTGAGATGAATCATGAAAGAAACAGAAGTGAGTTATCTGTTGTGGTTTGGGTATCACCACCTAATTAGTGCATTTGGTTACTGGATTGGGAAGAAAAATACACACTAATTTGCAAGTAAAAAAACAAAAAAAAGATATTTGGTGTGATTGAACCATGAATATTGTTCCTGTTATGGGTGAGATGAATCATGAAAGAAACAGAAGTGAGTTATCTGTTGTGGTTTGGGTATCACCACCTAATTAGTGCATTTGGTTACTGGATTGGGAAGAAAAATACACACTAGCTAATTTGCAAGTAAAAAATCCAAAAATCAGATATTTGGTGTGATTGAACCATGAATATTGTTCCTGTTATGGGTGAGATGAATCATGAAAGAAACAGAAGTGAGTTATCTGTTGTGGTTTGGGTATCACCACCTAATTAGTGCATTTGGTTACTGGATTGGGAAGAAAAATACACACTAGCTAATTTGCAATTAAAAATTCCAAAAATCAGATATTTTGTGTGATTGAACCATGAATATTGTTCCTGTTATGGGTGAGATGAATCATGAAAGAAACAGAAGTGAGTTATCTGTTGTGGTTTGGGTATCACCACCTAATTAGTGCATTTGGTTACTGGATTGGGAAGAAAAATACACACTAATTTGCAAGTAAAAAAACAAAAAAAAGATATTTGGTGTGATTGAACCATGAATATTGTTCCTGTTATGGGTGAGATGAATCATGAAAGAAACAGAAGTGAGTTATCTGTTCGTGGTTTGGGTATCACCACCTAATTAGTGCATTTGGTTACTGGATTGGGAAGAAAAATACACACTAATTTGCAAGTAAAAAAACAAAAAAAAGATATTTGGTGTGATTGAACCATGAATATTGTTCCTGTTATGGGTGAGATGAATCATGAAAGAAACAGAAGTGAGTTATCTGTCTTGGTTTGGGTATCACCACCTAATTAGTGCATTTGGTTACTGGATTGGGAAGAAAAATACACACTAATTTGCAAGTAAAAAAAACAAAAAAAAGATATTTGGTGTGATTGAACCATGAATATTGTTCCTGTTATGGGTGAGATGAATCATGAAAGAAACAGAAGTGAGTTATCTGTTGTGGTTTGGGTATCACCACCTAATTAGTGCATTTGGTTACTGGATTGGGAAGAAAAATACACACTAATTTGGAATTAAAAATTCCAAAATCAGATATTTGGTGTGATTGAAAAATGAATAATGTTACTGTAATGGATAAGATGAATAATGAAAGAAACAGAAGTGACTTATCTGTCATGGTGGTTTGTGTGTCACAACCTAATTAGTGCATTTGGGTACTGGTTTTGGAGGAAAAATGACCAGTGACCAAAACTATTAAAACATTCATACAGACTAAAGTATCAGCCTTAGAATTGTCAATATACTTTCATACTCTACCCAATCCATAGAATGAACAGTATTCATTCTTAAACTGCAGAAAATAACAAACTTTTGCACTCAAAAACTTAGTAGCAATCACTATTTAGGTTACTTCATACAAAAATAAAGAAAAAGAACTAGTAGGAACAAAAAGTAATGAGGAAAGTACTACGTATGGACCGTTCTAAGGAGGAGTTGAACCACAAGACACAGTGACTTCAATATAACCCAATCCTTGCAAAATGACAAAATTTACATTACTTAAATATGTGCGGTAAGAATTATTCCTTAACAGTTTACAACGAGTAATTGAACGAAAATACCTCAGTATTTGCCCAACGTAAATCATTCTTACAAGGAAGAGCAAAATGGAGAACACAACAACACAATCAGCGTACAAGAGGAAGCCATTGAAGCCTAGGTATCTTTTGGATTTGGCGGAGTACTGTGCAAGAAGGAATTAGCTAAATGACAGTGACGAAAACAACGAGAGAAATCCATTCTTATATCATTTTGAAACTGGGTTCGATGCGCTATGTGCCAAAAATGGCAACTTGGTACTCACAATACTTAATGGATGCAACAAGATAGACGGCGTTAGAGATAGACTCAACAGCCCAAAAGGGCATTTTGATGAAGAAGAAGCTTTAGAAATTTGGGAACAATGCTTGAAGTACGTAACTGAGGACATATTTCCTTTCTACGAGGAAGGCAACACTGATGCCGTTGACCACGTGTGGGCTTTGGGTATCATTATGGCACACATTTTATGCGGTTATCCAGCATTGAAAGGAACGGAGGACATACAGTGCTACAACAACATGGGTATTGGACGACCAGTACAATCAGGAGAACGAGAGAGGCTCGAACTCAATGGTCATACATTTCCACAAAAAAAATGGTGTAACCTGACGCCGGAAGCCAGAAAACACATAAAGCAATGCATACATTTTCACCCGGGTAACCGTCCCTGTCTGACAACCATTTGGTTCAACGAGTGGCGCACAATGACTGAAGAGGCAATCATTGAAAAGTACAGTATAATTTACATCAAAGAAACCGAGGACAGAAAGGAACGAAACAAAGAAACGGAGAAAAACAACAAGAATAAAGACAATTGGAATTCATTCATGAACAAAGCGAAAAAGCAGTCTAAGAGGAAAAAAAGAAAACTGAAACAATTTGCAAACAAAGAGAAAAGGGAGGAAGAGGATAGAAAGGAGAGAAGCATTGTGCACTGGCTACAACTTTACGAAAAACGTTGGAATTCACCGGAAGATTTAGAGGAGTACAATAACTATCCCGTTCCTTGTGGTGCGTGGGGACGTGTGAAATAGTGCTAGTAACAAGCTTTACTATGGCAAAACTTACCCCTACTTACAAATACGTGCACGATCCTGTCCTCGTTAAATACGTAAATAAAAAAATTAACTACTGTGAAAAACGTTAGTTACAAATGAAAAAGTCAGAATTGCCGTTCCAGAAAACTCAATCTGAAACGCCGTTCCAGAAATTTAAACCTGAAACGCAAATAAAGACGATCTGTGGATTTTCCCTAACAGTGAATTGTTATCTACAACACCGTTCCAGACACATAACACGGAAACGCCGTTGCAGATATCGTGCTTATTTTCCATTACAGGCTCATCAATGCAACTAGTTCCTTACAAATGAAGAAGGCAGAATTGCCGTTCCAGACAACTCAATTGGAAACGTCGTTACAGAAACTTAACCCTGAAACAAAAATACATATGTTGTGCGGATTTTCCCTAACAGAGAATTGTTATCTCCAACACCGTTCCATACAATGTGCCTGTTTTTGGTTCTACAGATTTTAATATGAAGTGGTGTGATACGGTAGGATGGGGAACATCAAAATAAATTTGGTATCGTACAATCTAGTACTGTTACTAGTACTACTTGTTTGGAAATAAGAAGCAAATGTAGGGAAAAAAAAATGGCGCGGCTAGGCAGACAGTTCTTTTTGGTTGGCCCGCGCTCACAAGCCCGCTTCCACAAAGAGAAATGTATTGCAAATTGCTGAATTCGTACAATCGATGCAAAAACAAGGCAGCATAAAAATTCACAAAATTGCCAAAAACACCGACGATTGAAAAACATAAATACAAGATACCGTAACAAAAATGGTCCAACCTACCCAAGGCAAAAATAACACGTCTCCAAGAAGAGAAAATAGCAGATATGGCAAACGCAGTCAGGGATGGAGACACTAGAGATAATACCAAAAATACAAGCATTACCACCATGTCCAGCCAGAGGAACACAACAATTGCAGCAACACAAGAAGGCACCACCACGGCGGAAAGAGAAACACCACTAAAAAGAAAAGCTGAAAACACTAGCATGATGGACAGCAGCGGCAGTGAAAGTGACACTGACACTGACAGTGACACTGATTCGAGTTCAGTTAGTGAAGACAATGATGGGAGCTCCAAAAAGAATAAGGATACTAGAGAAAATACCAAAGAGACAACAAAACAAAAAACTACGGAGGGCGGACAACAGAAAAAGAAAAACGTGAACCAAACGGTGAAAACATTAACAGAAATAGCGAATGAGAATCCAGATCTAATAGAGAATATCCTGAAAATGGTGAGAGCTGGTAAGAAGGGAATCAATTCTAAAGAGGATGCTGAAAAAACTACCGACACGGTTCCATTGAAAACAGTGCGAGGCGGCGATAGCGTTGATAAAGTGAGTACATTGAGTTGTGGAACTAAACATAGTATGAAAACGGAAACTATGAAACTACTGAAAACACATAAAGATACAATTGAAGGACAGGTGAGGGCCTATGTGAAGAAGGAATGGTATGGTGGCCTGAAGTTTATGACAACAAACACACTCTCCAATAAAATAATCGTGCAAGGAATCGATGCATGTGTAATATCCGTTCCAAAAAATAAACCCATTAAGAAATTCTGTGCCTACTTTGATAATGCAGTACCAAAAGCCCTGGCAAAATTGAGGCACAATAATCAAACATTGGCTAGAAAAAATTGGTTTGGTAAGTGACGGCGTAATCGTTGAATCATCTGGAAATTATGGTGCTTTCGACGTTCTTCCATATGTGCCTACGACCGACGTACAACTAACCCCACCATACTATGATATCATACTGCCATTTGTTGTCATCACCGCAGCTGATAGTGAAATGGCAAAAGTGCCGGCATCATTCCCTGGTACTGTAGCTCTAAATACGGAATCGATGGAAATTCTGGCGAAAGACTACCGGCGATACGGAAATGCGGATAATGAAGAATTTTATTATTTTGTGACAAGAATCCTGTCTGCCATTAATCCGGGGAAGACAAACTTTAAGCTGAGGAAGACAAAGGATCTTATTAGTACCATCTTTACTGTTACGGATGAGGCTTTTGCCCTAATGATAATTGACAATGAGTACAGCAATTGGGAAAAACAGAAGCAAATGAAACTTGATGGAACATACACGACACAAAAGAAAACAAAATACATGAAAAAAAATATTGCGATTCAAAAAGTGGAAGTGCAAATGGATGGGACAAAGAAGGACGGAAAGTGTTCACTAAATTGTGCAAGAAGATACAAACATTAAGAGAAAATCCCAAAACGGGTAAAAATTTGGAGAAAATGATGCTGGAAAGATTCAACTCGGAAAGCAATCCTACCAGTACTGTGTTGAAAAATGGTGGCACTGTTGCCAGTAGTCTTGCTGAAGAGGAAAGTGAGGATGACAACTATATTGATCCGGCATGGAGGCAATTGCTTGACGAAATGGAGGAAGTTTAGGCCTTGTTTTCAGAATCAATACTGTTCATTGTGTCAGTCCATTCACTAATTTGACGAGGGTTGGTTCACACCTACGACACAGGAAAATCTTCGAGGAAAGTGATTAGGGTAAAAGGTACATATCTTACATACGTTGCATACCATGGTTGCAAATAGTAGATTGTGTGACAAATAAAATTAAATTGTACAGAAAGAAGTACTCGTACATATCATACATATTTTGCAAAGGATACTACTAAGCAAATTCTTGACCCAAATAATTCAACTGTAGTGGTAAGTAGTCGCAAGCGATGATATTAAATTTTAAGGGTTGTTTGTTGCGAGCACAAATATTAAATTATAAGGGTAGTGTGTCGTGAGCAATGGAGATACATTTTAAGGGTAGTGTGTTGCAAGCACTAATCTTAAATTTTACTGGTTGTGAGTCATGACCTTGCGTAATTCATTTTTGTAGATGTGATTTGCGAACGTACGGGTAGGTGATATTAAAAATTAAAAATAATTATTCATGACCCAAGGAAAAAAATAATCGCGAACCAGGGATTGAGAGTTAGAAAAATGAGCATGATACGAAGGGACTGAATCACAGGGGGGGGGGTTGGTTGTGAGTCATGACCTTGCGTATTTAATTTTAGTAAATGTGATTCGCGAGCGTACGGGTAGGTTTTATTAAAAATTAATAATGATTATTCATGACCCAAGGAAAAAATAAGCGCGACCCACGTATTGAGAGTTAGAAAATTGGGCATGATACTGACCTAGTGAATCGCAGGGGGGACTCGTGTTAAAATTACACACAAAAAGGGGTTGCGACAGTACCTCGCGACAAAAAAAAAAGGGTCGCGTGACAGTTATCGGACGTATCACTGGTTGGAATCACTCAATACGAAGCGACTCTAAAAATGATTGCACCTCCACTACATTGAAGTCGTTAAGTGCTGGTACCGGATCTCTACTTGAATTGCATAGAAATAAAGAGTGTTGCCATGAGCTCACATCTCAGTTATTTTAAACTTTGTTATACCTACTATCTGGTCGAGTTTTGAGTGTACAATACAGCAAGCTGTTTGAAGGGCTCCGAAATTTGAGGTGGAAAGTGGTGTTTTGCTAACTTTTATTCTTATTACTGCGTTCGTTTACGACATTAAGTTGTTCTAAATTGTGAGCGGATGAATCCACTCTTTCCTAAGATCACTAAAACCACTAAATTGGTGCATCAACCCGCTAATACTTTGATGCACACACTAAATCACCAATATTTGCACCGGCCCGCTAATACTCCAGTGCAATTCTCACATGCCCTGTACCTTTATTACCAAGGGCTGTAGGCCTCTACCTTGTGCCCTGTAGATTCTCGTACTTAAAGGTCATTTGGAGAAGATACTTTTTGAGCCACATCATCCGGGAACAGATGATCTTTTCTCCACATGCTGATGATGGCCCTTCTCCACATTCCAAGAGAAAATTCTCATTCCTTCTCCTTCTCCATTCAATGGACTGCGCGTCTCATTCAACCAGCCGTGCATCTCATTCATGTCTCATTTGTGTCTCATTCCTGCAGAAGCAAGATGATTCAATCAATTCGATTCCAGTTGCGCGCGTATCGTCTATTTTTAGTTGCGCGCCGCCCATTTTTAGTCACGCGCGCGGCCTATTTTAGTTGCACGCGGCCTGTTTTCGATCGACCTCAAACACACTCCCCCGCTTCAAAATAGTCTTAATCGATGATACTGCTTCAGAACTTGGTGTAGGCTGCATGGGCTTCCCGGGCTTGACTGTCGACGGCTGAGAAGCTCACATCCTTGTCGTCATCCTTAGTGGAATATTCATCTCTTCCATAGAACTTGGAACCATGCTTTTTAAACAAGACACCGGACAGATTCTTGGTTAAGATATCACTTATCATTTCATCGCCTGTTTTCCACATCACCTTGATAATGCCCATTTCCTTGAGTTCTCGTAGGAAATACTGTTTTACTTCAATATGCCTCGTGTCACCTGCTATGGACCAATTGTTGCAAAAATCAACTGCTCCTTTGTTTTCCACATATATCACCATAGGTAGCTTGATCTGCAACCCTAAACACATCATCACTCTCCAAATATACAGCATGTCCTACACACATAACACGGTGGCATATAACTCTGCCTCCATAACCGATAGGGCAATAATGGGCATCATTCTTGATCTTGCTGTCACATTGGCACCATTCAACCAAGTGGACCAGCCATTGACACTGTGTCAAGATTCGTCCTTGGCATACTCTGAGTCACTGAATCCAATCAGTTTGAAGATGAAGTTCTTGGTGCCGTCCCATATTGCATTCGGGGCTAGTGTAAGGCCTCTCTTGAGTGTTCCTGTGCAGTACTTCATTACTCTCTTCAGTGCCTTCATGTGGGATTTCTTTGCTTGAGTCATGAACCTAGACAGCTCTCAAACAGCATTTTGGGTTTCGATTCGTGACCATCTCATCATATGCAATATGATGGCAGTTCCGGACCTTTATTTGGTCTGAGCTTCCTTGGTGAGAGTACTGTCGTTTGGCCTGGTACCTTCTTTCTTCAACACTGATCCTGGCTCTGCTGGAGTTGTGGAATTGCCTCGGCATTCATCAAGCTCGAATTCATTGATGAATCTCTTGATCTTGACTGGTTGGGTCATCCAAAGTGTCCGCTTCTTCTTGTTGCGCTCGATGTGACATCTAACATATTCATCCATCTCTCCAACATCCTTGCAATCAAAGGGACTTGAGTTCTTCCTTGTGTTTTAGGACCTCCTTTTCTTCTCCCATGATGCAGAAATCATCCACCCATAGCAGCATCAGAAGTATCTTGCCATTGATCCACTTGAAAAACAGACATGGATTGGCCTTGCACCGTTCCATCTGCATATTGTGCATCGCGCGACAGGCTTCTCTCCAGAACTGTAGAGCTGCTTGAATGGTACCATAGAGGGTTTTCTGCAATCATAGAAGCACGTATGAGGGATAGAATTTCTGATAGCCCTCAGGAATCTTAGTGAATATCTGCTCTCCATTCTGAAATTTGCCATTCAGGAATGCGCCTTCAACATCCACAATATAGGCCACAAAATTTGCCATTGCCATCAATATCATTGCAATGCAAATAGAAATGTCACTGACAACTGGTGAAGACTTGTCTTGCCCATCATAATGTTCACCATCGCGCTGCTTGAATCCTCGCACTGCATTCCTGCATCGTACTGTGCCATCTGGTTTCATATTGTTGGCCCAGGTGGTATCCATGATTTTGGTGCCAGGAGGAATATTTGCTTCATCAACCTCTTCAAAGACACCATATTTAACCAGCTTCTTGTGTTCGGCATCAATACCTTCAATGAACTTGTCGCGCATAGGGCTGGCCATAGATTCCTGGTAATTCATGGTTTTCAACTCATTGGTGTTGTCAAAGGCATTCCCAGCTGCGCCAACCAAACTGAGTTCACTGGTGGCACATTCAGGAGAGGGAACAGAGACTGATAGTAGAGTGAATTCTTACAGCTCGGCCATTGCCTTGTGAAAATGAATCTCAGCATCGATGAGTTGTGCTGCATAACTGGCCGTGTCTCCATATCGTATGTCGGGATTGAGATGCGAGTTCCTGACTACTTGGCCATATCGTGTGGTGGTTACAACATGTCGATCTGCTTCAACATCTTCAACGGATTCTTGTTCTTCTGTATCACCTTTGATGGTATCTTGGTCGCTATCATAAACGGCGCTATCATATTCAATCTTGGTTTCTTCAATATCATCATCATCATCATCATCATCATCAGCATCAGTAGGGGCGGCATCGGCATTGGTTTCAGATTCAGGTAGTAAGGAAATTGGTACTGGTGGGGCTCCCCCACTTGCATCCTGGAACTGAACCCGATGCTGGGTAGGCACAATCCGGGTGGTCTTGGTGTGCAAAATAGAGGGTGAAGTGGTGGTAGGTTCATTAGGAGGGAAAGCAAGGGTATCATCTTCAAGGAAATCAGCGTGATAGTCAAGGTCTTCACCAACGGGGGGGGGGGGTTCTTTGAAAATACATTCGCCGCAACCATTAGACATCCCAAGTAGCTGTAAAAGTGTTCTTCAATGGATCATACATAACATAGCAATCGCCTGGGTGGTCATTGGAATATCCAGCAAAGAAAGTTGTGTTGCCTCTGTAGTTAAGCTTGGGACTTGTAGCGCGCTTGACCCGAATAACACCAGCCTCCCCAAAGGTTCAAAGATGGGCATGAAAATCAGGGACTTTGCCAGAAAAATGCTTGATCTTGGGCATAGTTTACCATCAATCGTGACAACTACCAACCAATCCAATTGCACCCCACAGCGCATTGCCAATGGAAAAATTCTGAACCGATAGTGTCAGGGCACATTGGCTTGAGAACAAAGGGCCATTGTGCGACAAACTGACCAATAGATTGCTGTTTCAGCCACACTGTTTGGCTGTGGAGTATCCACTGACATATACTTGAATTCACAAGCAAATTTCCAGTCCACAGATGCAAGGCGAGCATCAAGATCTTTATTCTCCCCAGCGCCATCACACCTTATGTATTTCAAATGTTGACCTCCAGAGCGCCACTGATTGAGCAATTCACAGGTAGGCTCAACCATACCATCTTTACTTGCAAAGAAATTGACAAATTGGCATGTGGAGTACTCATCAACAATCATTCAAAAATGAGGCTTGGTAATGAAAGGGGCAGTCAATTTCTTGCCTTTGGCTGCTTTGGGAGGTTTCACTGAGGACATATCGAGAAGCAGTCTCTCGCCTGGCTTGGTTGCTGCATGGTGCTCACTCTCAGTGGGAATCACTTTTCTCTTTGCTTTGGCTTTGGCACAATCTTCACAGGGTGTCATGGCTCCCCGAGTGATAGTCCATCCCAGGGCTTCTGCTGTTTGGCGAGTCTTGGGTTCATCCATATGACCCAGTAGTCAATGTGCCTTGTCAATTGACATCTCAGTGCCTTCACTGGTGGTAGTGGTTGCTGTGGCAGCACTGATATCTTGGCCGCTTGCTTTGATACGCTGGAAGTAACCAACCCACACACAGCTTGTGTAAGTACGGATTTTAATATCAAAATTCACCTTGGTCAAGCCTTTCTGCAGAGACCATCCTGTTTTATCGCTTCCTGTAGCTATCCAACAATTCTTCAGCGCCAGATCAGCTGAAAACAAATTGAATGCAAACTCTGGATTGAAATTCACTCCCTGCAACAGAGTTTGGAACTCCTGATTGCCTTCCTTATCCATCTTCTGACAGGGGATATCACCAATCTTGCATCCTTTCAATTCATTGCCGCTTTGAGTAGTGATTGTGGCGCCGCTGTCTCTGAAATTGGTGGCACATCACATGCTGTTGGAACTGTGACTGGTGGCTCCTGTATCGAACACAAATACATTGTCATCATACAACAGATCAAAACCTTCTGGTTGCACATCCCCTTTGGTGACTCGTTTCTGAGCATGGAGTAACTGCAATGATGTCGTGGAAGTTTGCAGGGCCGATAGACAAAAGCCGTAGTCAATGGTGGCTTCTTGAACATCTTTGAACTTGGATGTCCATCCGGCCGGCTGTTTGGAAGCGTTCTTCTCATCTTCCCAGCAATTTGTTTCCTTATGCCTGCCTCAACACTTGCCACATATAGCAGGTGTTCCACCCTTTTGGCCGTTCGATTTTCTTGAACTGTTGTTGCCGTTATTGTTGTTGTTGTTGTTGTTGTTGCTGTTGCTGCTGGTGTCGGCCTTCTTGTTATCGACTTTGGGTTCTCTTGCTTTGCGCTTTGTCCGAGAACTGTTTTGCGGGGCTCGAATCAACTTATTGCACACAAATTTTGTGCGTGAATTTAACACGGCAAATTTTTTGCAACACCCTGAAATTCCCACCCCCGCGCGACCCTAGTTACTGCCTTAAAGTCATACAAAAAATAATTCTGTGCGCGTGATGCACATCACTCTAATCATGATTAAAAATAATTTATTTCAGTCTCTAGGATAACCCAATTATTATTCCGTACCAACAACACTTACTTCTATTCACGAATAAAAAAGAAATCTTGACTCGTCAGTATTGATTCCAAAATATTAATCTCCCGAATAACAATTTGATTCTGCTCTTCTAATTGTGAATTCTATTTCTGGACTACGATATTCCCTTTTTTCAATGTAAATTCTATTATGCTTGATTTATTCCTATTACAACATATTACGAATCCTCCATTATTTCTAATATTCTCAATATTAAGTTTATAATTAGTAGTAGTTTTGTATTATGTATGTACTGTTATTTTCGACATTTATTGAAGGGATAAATGGGCATTCATCAATGCTGTTATTGCCAGATCAACATTCATCACTCATGGGTTGGAGTTGTGTTTATTACTCTAGCTTTTGCCGCTGTTTCTACTACTGTGCCCACGCTGTTGGTCTTGTTGCTTGCTGCTGCCGCTACTTTGTTTTGTTGTTCCATGTTGGCATTCCATTTTGACCATGTTCCATTGTTGCTCCATTTTTGTTGTTTTGTTTTTGTTGTTCCGTTTGCGTTGTTTGGTTTGCGTTGCTCCGTTTGCATTAGTCCATTTTTGTTGCTCCATTTTTGTTGCTCCATTTTTGTTGCTCCATTTTTGTTGCTCCGTGTTTGTTGTTTCATTACATTGTGTCGTTGTTTTGTTCCATTGTTTCATTGTTCCATTTTTGCTGTGAAAAATAAAAATAACAGAAAGAAGGATCAGAAAAATAGAATCTCCAACAAATTATTGTTGTTATCACTCACTTGTGTTCCGTTGTTGTTCCGTTGCTCCGTTTCATTTGCTATTCTGCTCTGGTGTTCCATTCAATGAAAAGAAAAGAAAGAAAAATCAGAAACAAATAGAATCTCCATCAAATTGCCGTCATTGTTGTCACTTACTTGCGTTCAATTGTTGCTCCGTTGTTCCATTTCGTTTGTTATTTCGCTCTGTTGTTCCGTCCGATAAAAAGAAAAGAAAGAAAGATCAGAAACAAATAGAATCTCCAACAAATTGTCATCATTGTTGTCACTCACTTGCATTCTGTTGTTGCTGTTCCATTTTGTTGTTCCCTTGTTCCCCTGTTACACTCACTAGTGTTTCTTTGTTGTTCCATTGTTCTGTTGTCCATGACTGTCGCACAACATTCATTTTCTGTGCTTTAAAAAAAAAAAATACCGTGCCGACCAAGAAGTATGTTTTTTTTTTGGTTTTGTGTGTGTGCAGTTTTGTGTGTGTGCTCAGTTTTTTGTGTTTCTTCAGTTTTTGATGTGTTTGTGGTTTTGGGTGTGTTGTGTATGCTGTGTACCCTGACTTCTTCCATGTGTCTGACTTGCATGTGGCCTTTATTTTCTATATAAGTAAAGCATGTACCAGTGCAAGCCACCCCTCCCGCGCCATAATTTTTCAAAATGGAAATTTTGATTACACAAAGGTTATGTACTTAAATTCCCTACGCATCTGTAGAATCTGATGGCCAGTCAGTGGTTTGACACTGTCCTTGGTCAGCACAGTACCTACCGGTCCCTACGTACTACACTTTTTGCATAGTACCCAATGGTGTACCTTTTTGCATGTAGTATCATCTACAACTAGTAATGCCTGCACACTTTTTTGTCTGAGAATAATCCAAAAACAGCACTTCCATTTTGATTAAACAACTTATGAATTAATTTTATTTGACACTCATTAAACTAAATGTTTGGTGATTGGATTATGAGTGTTATTCCAATTATGGATAAGATGAACTGTACCGGAAAAATAAATTGAATTGACCTGATACTTTGGGACGAGCCATTACCCACTCAGTCAGTGTGAGCCGGATTTGTACCAAAAATACTCTCTTGTCTGCCATTTGGAGAGACAAACCACAACATTTTATGTATTGTGAGTGTAAATGTTGTTCCCAATATGCATCAGATGAGTCGTGAAAAAATTATTCATGGACTGGACCTGATACTTTGGGAGTCATTGCCCACTAAGGCAGTTTGTGCTCTGGGTTTACACCCAAAATTGTCTCTTGTGTGCCATTTGGAGAGATAGATCACTACATTTCCAGCATTCTGTGGGGCAAAGTTGTTCCCAATATGCATTTGACGAGTCATGAAAAAATTATTCATGGCTAGGACCAGATAGTTTGGGAGTCATTACCCAATAAGTCAGTTTGTGCCCTGGATTTGCACCAAATATACCCTCTTCTGTGCCATTTGAAGAGACAAACCACAACATTTTCAGCATTCTGTTCGTAAAAGTTTTTCCCAATATGCATCAGATGAGTAATGAAAAATATATCCATGGCAAGGACCGGATACTTTGTGAGTCATTACCCAATAAGTCAGTTTGTGCCCTGGAATTGCATTGTGCCATTTGGAGAGACAAACCCCAACATTTCCAGCATTCTGTTTGTCAAAGTTGTTCCCAATATGCATTTCATGAGTCATGGAAAATATATTCACGGCCCAGACCAGATACTTTGGGAGTCATTACCCAATAAGACAATTTGTGCTCTGGAATAGCACCAAAAATACTCTCATGTTTGCCATTTGGAGAGACAAACCACAACATTTCAGAGATATCCGCTGTCGCCGTTATTTGGGTTGCTTCCTTGAAATACAACCAAATTTGTCACTCTGCTATGTTGAGTCCGTTCCTTCTAATCCGCTCAATGGATCAATACAAAACTTGGCAGGCATCTCCTCATAGATGTAATACAGAAGCCCCTGCAATATCATTGCTGTTGGTGCCGTTGTTACAGAGATATCTGCTGTTGCCGTTATTTGGGTTGCTCCCTTGAAATACAACCAAATTTGTCACTCTGCTATGTTGAGTCCATTTCTTCTAATCCGCTCAATGGATCAATACAAAACTTGACAGGCGTCTCCTCATAGATGTGATACAGAGGCCCCTGCAATACCGTTGCTGTTGGTGCCGTTGTTATAGAGATATCTGCTGTCTAAAGAAAGTGTGTCGTAACAAACAAACGCAATCGTCCTTTTGAACGATTGATTTAGTGAGTAGAACAATCGTTGTTACAGTTCGATAGTCTTGTTTGTCGATCGATAGGTTAATTACTCGTTGTCGTCAAATTACTCGTCATAACGTGTAATTTCTATCATACAAAGCACATGTAATTAAGACACAAAACACACGCAAAACCATCTTCGTTCGGTCTTTTGTTACCGTATAATTCACCGTGATATTCCCATTGGGATATCACAGCATTACCTTATCGTGTAGAATTAGTACTAGGTTGTACATAGATTTTAGGGCATGATAGTGTTTTAGAGTTGTTAATTCTTCAAAGAGTGAGCTGATGGGAAAAACCTCCCGCTAAGAGGCAATCCACATGCAAAGTCGTTGACGATCATTCATTCAGGTTTAACCTTAAGAATAAGGTTATTTGCCCTTATGACCTTTCGTATTATACGCCCGTGACTAGAACGTTTGTACGCACATTTACACGGTGAATTCTTTTCAGTCCCCTTCAGTCGTAAATCTCCAACCGTAAGCGGCTGGATTCTTATGACTTAACACATTTTCATCGTGAGTCATTTGTCGTGTGTTGGATACCAAACTGTATCCAGTCTACCATCAGAGGCCCTATCAAAAATGGGGAGGCATTTTGCCATTCATTCTGGCTTGTATCAAGACATTTTGTCCTGATTCTTGCCCGATTGATATATTGTAATCAATGGATCAAAACATCCATTTTCCTTCATTCCATGAATGCTTCAAGTCGAACTTTACTTACCACATGCACCGAGAACAATGTTCCCGGAAAACAGCGCCACTCATTAGCTTTGTAAACAAATCAGCAATATTTGTTGAACCTGGTTCCTTTGCAACTCTGATAATTCCTGCTGCAATAGATTCGCGCGCTTTGTGGTATGCAATGCTGTTGTGCTTCTTCTTGCATGGGCTTTCAGGTCGTGTAACATTTGTGACAACAGAATCATTATCACAATACACATTGGTGCTTCCATCGATTGGAACACCCATCATTCTCAACTTGTATCTTAGACCTTCAACCAATTCGATTGCAATTTTCAATGCAATGATTTCAGATCCAAAAGTTGATGTTTCAACTGTTGTTTGTCTTTTGGAAAACCAAATGATCGGTGCATTATTAATGAAGATAATAACACCAGTATGAGATCTCCTCGTTGCCTTGCATTCGGCATGATCAGCATCAACAAAACAACTCATCGTCACATGTTTTCCCAAAGCTTCAGGCATATCTGCTGGTATGACTTCAGTGGTGCCAGGATAAAATTCAGACCAGTCACATTTTTGAAATTTGCTCTGATCAATGCTTGGTACTGAATCATCAAAAACCAATTTCAACCTGTTGTATTTTTTTAAATATGCAAATATATGAAATAACTGGTTCAGATGTCCCTTTCTTGCTTGAGCCAAATACCTTGACATGAGGGAAACCGGCATAACAATGTCAAGCCTTCCTAATTCACAAATCCACCTGAGAACTCCAATCACACCTTGATAGTAATTTTGCAATTCAGGATTCAATTCCTCTGATATATCAATTTCCGGTCGGTAATCATGTGACAGTGGACTGGACGCTGATTTTGGTAGATACTTGTAGCCATATTTTTCAGTTCCTAGCGCTTGTTCAACAGCTGCAACAGCTTTCGTCGTATATTTGGTGCTTGATAGTGACCATCTTGGTCTTGAATCACCTTCAAAGTAAAACTTGCCAATATCAGCTCCCAGATACAGAGTTGGCTCTTCAATAGTATCATCTTTCAATTTGAACTTTCGTTCAATGTTTTCTAGCTGGAACTTTGGATCTTCACCAGAACATAAGATATCGTCTACATAGGCAATCAGCATTGCCCAGTATTTGGATCCATCTTTCCTGGTTTCAATTCGTAAGTGCACATCCGGATCTGCTTTGCAAGGGGAATATCCAAGATCTCTCAAATGCTGTGTGAGATATGATCTAAAGGATGCACCTGCAACTGGCAATCCATACAATGCTCGAACTATCTTGCAAGGCCTTCCTGCAAGATGTGGCGGGAATCCATCTTCAGCTCTCGCTTTTAGAAAGTATTTCTCTTTAATCGGGGCTGTCAAATATGCATTTTGAATATCTGCTGAGAGAACCTTCAAATCATTCAGCGCTGCCAGCAAGAAGAATATCCTCACTGAGTCACGACTGGGAACGGACGAATAGGTATTCTCTTTTGCTATGGCAGGGACCTTGTGACCATCCCCTACTAACCTAGCCTTCGTTGTTAGGGATCCAAGCTTGATGTCAAAGATCATATGGGTGGTTATTTCCTTATGACCGACTGGAATAACATCTTCATCAGAAAATTCAAACGCTGCCATATTATTTGTCATTTCCTTATGAATTGCTCTTTCCCAGTGATCAGTCCCCGTTTTCCTATCAATTGCCAGCGCTTGTGTAATTGAATTCAACACCATATTTGTGAGTCTTCAACCAATACTTGGCTGTTTTTGCTGCCTTAAGGATTTGCTCCTTTCTTCTCAAAATTTTGTGTACCCACCATCTGAATGCAGGTGATTTTTCAAGATTATTGTTGACTGCATATTCAGCTAGTTGCACTGGGAATGACTCTTTAACATCACTTAGCTTACACCATGATTCGGTTCCATCTTTCCAACTGGCCAAAATCCTCCAACCCCTAGTCGTTGGCTTATGGCTTTGCTGGCCATTTTTGCCTACAGTTGTGGCCTCCTCATCAGTTAGAGCAGTGTTGTCGCATTCATGGTCAATTAGTTCATCTAACATCGTGAACATTCGTCCATCATCATCAACAGAACTGTACAGGCTTTCTGCAACAATATTTGCCGTGTATTCCTCAATGGTGCCATCAGGTAGTTGCAGATTGTACAACCTCGTGTCCAGGATTGGATTCTCATTCCTTACTCCAATGGCCTGTTTTGCAGATCTCGCACCCTGTCCTTGACAATGCACCTGAGCCTTTCATCATTTCTCTCAATGATTACTTCATTCCCCAGATATTCATCTGGTTCGTCAATATCTCCAACTGATGCCTCTGGCTCAGCCATTTCGAGTTTCAGATCAGATGATTTCACTGGTTCCTCAAATAGCTCTATTTGGGGTTCCGGGTAGTTTTCCTGGAAGAAAGACGCGCTGTCTTTCACTTCATCACCAATCTTAGACTCAATTGATTTGTCGATCACTTCCATTCTTCTTAGGACATCTCTATCCCTCCATTCATATTCCTTGACAGGCCTTATTGAATTTGTAGATATTGGTATTGCTGATTCGGTCAGGATCTAAAAACAATCACCTCCACCTATCTTATTGCCACAAGGACCCAACCAGCGACCCAATCTTTATACTCCGCAAGAGGAAGAATCACCTTTATCAAAGTAAAATACAAAATCATACCATTCTGATGACATATATAGTGCAATATCAGGCCTATAGCCATGAACCAATTCAAATGGAGTTCTCCCCATTGAAGAAGGGTTGCTCGATGCAGTCCTTTGCCTGATATTAGCACATAGCTCACCACAAAATGACCATAATCTCCTCGGTGACTTTTTCTTTGCTGCCTTGGTTGTGATTGCACCACCAAGATGACCGATTGCTTGCTCGGCTCGATTTTGAAATGGGCAATGTGGTTGGATGAATGTTTGATGAATATGGTTGCGCTTTACAATTGAATTCCAGTGAGTTTTGTAGGTTCTTGGGGATCCTTGTTCTGGCGCGCCATCAGAGATCAAATGCTCAGGGATTCCAACTTCATGAATGAATATTTTCAACCCTTGATGCGCTTGAGATTTGTCCTGTATTGGTATGAATACCTCAAAACCATTTCCGTTTGTAAAGATTTGTGCACATTTTTCTTGCCTCATAATACTCGTGGTCCTTGCGTGCCAGGTATCAGTATACCAGGTTCCTTGTGCAATTCTCTTGTTTCTAAAGCGCTGTGTAGGCAGGCGCTTCATCAATGGTAGTTGCAGATTCCTCAGGGCCTTCTGAGTTGTGACTTTCAGTGTCTGTTCAGCCTTCTTAAAACTAATATTCCAAGTCTTGGCTAAGCGTTCACAATCAACTTTGTTCGGACCTTCAATAGTTATCACTGATGGCCCCCATTGATTTCTTCTGTCAAGAGACCTCCTCTCAAGTGTATTGTCAATTTCTTGCAAGCTAGGGGCTGGTTTTGATTCATCTTCAGGAGCTTCCGTGAAGTCAAATTCTGTGTCATCAAACAAAAATTGGTCTACCCGTCGCGCGCTTGAAATATTTGCATCTTGAAACTTTCTGGTCACTGACGAGATTCTGTGAGAAATATTACCATCTGTTGCAATTTGGCATTCAGTCAGCATTCTTCTGGTTGATATCTGGTGCAACCTCATCAGCTTGCATTGCTGCTTGAGATTTGGATGCTTGGGCTCTATGCTAGTCTTGGAGAGCATGTCTGTAACATTACTTGTAGGTTCCATTACAACCGAACTTGCATCCTCAGTCAACATGGCTTGAACACTAAACTGGTCCCCTGAAATTGGATCACCATTGTCAATTGCTAACTCTGCCATCCTGAACTTCAGTGAATGGGGGTCCCATGGGGTGTCATTTGTTGCAATCAAATGTTGACATTCATCAAGCTCCATTCTTGTTGGCTTCCTTGTGGGAAAATATGAAATCACATTTCTCATACTCAGTTTTATGAAAACTTTCTTCGGGTCATCATCCTCCATTGGTGTTTGGATTGTGATTCCATGCTTGGATCTAGGGTCAAACTGACGAGGTGTCTCTTCAACAGAATTGAAATTGCAATCCCTCACTTGATTTGGGCATATCAAGCTGTTCTTCAATTTGTTCCCAAAGTACAGCGCTTGGTGGAACACTATGATGTAGACTTGACCTGATGTTGGACTTGTGCAAGCAGTTGCGCAACTTCCAATTGGGATTTTCTTGATTGGCTTGTACTCTTCAGAAAAGGGGGCAACATCAACGTGTGTTGTGATCTGATCAGGATTGAGCAATATCATGTTGCTTCCAGCCGCAGTGGTGTCAGCATGTGAGTCCAACTCACAGTATCCTTCTTCATTTTCTCCATCATCAAAATCTAGAGGAATATTCATATTATATAATGACCGGCTCACCATTTTTAACCATTTGTTTTCTAGTGTCCGGTTATGATGTCATTTCTTAGATTTTGATCCAAAGCTATCACCTGCACCTTCCTTTTCATCATCTTTTGCCTTTTTGGTCTCAGCAGCCTTGAGATTTCTCTTCTTCTTTGCCTGTCTCATCTGGTAAAGCTCCTGACGCTGTTCTTTTGACATTGTTTTATAAACACTTGTTGAATAGGGCTTGCACTCAACTTTTCCTGTAAACGTTCCAGTTGTTTTCTGCTTCTTGTTGCTTGTCGTGCCCACAGAATACACACTTCTGGAACCTCTTTTATGCTTCCCATTTGCAAGCTTCTTCAATCCAAGGCAATTGGTGAATAGGATCAGACATTTGTTGAAATTGTCCCGGTAGTCTTTGCTCTCGTCAATTGCATCGGCTTTGGCAGCATCAAGTTGCTCATCACTGATTGAATTGATAAAGTCCCAGACAAATCTCCTTTCGTTGTGGTTCTTTTCAAATCTCAGAATTGTACCATAGAAAGCAGTCCAATTCCTCTTGTGCTTGTTCCAATCATAATTCTTAGCGTCGCCAGTGTAATGTGATTCTTTCATTTCCTGATAGGTCTTGTTCAGAACCATAATGATATTGGTATCAGTGTAAGCGTGCTGCATCAATGAAATGAAAGCATTTCTAGCATTTCCTGAGTTCAGTTCAGTATTTTGGAAATGTGCCACATATTCCCAACCAGGCCCTTTTCTTGTTGCGTCACATATCAACCTCCAGACAACGTTGTTGTCTTCATCATACTGGTGACCTGACAAAACACCACACCTTTCATTGTAATCACTCCAAGTTGGATAGGTATCTGTTGGACTTTGCCCTACTGTTCCAGACTTGGCTTCATCAGTAACATCTTCCTTCTCTTGGGGTCTTATGACATACAGGATTGGGAAACCTTCAGAGTTGAATCTGTATCTCAAGTTTTGGCAAAAACCTTCTTCCCATTCTCTGAATTTTGTAAGATCCTTTAGCTCGGGTGGGGTTGCTTTTTCCTGTGATTTCACACTTGACTCCATCATCTTGATTCTGAATTGTTGCAGCTCCAGGTTGTTTGGGTTTGCTTTCCAGTCAATGGCCCTTGGCTTGACTCCAATCAATGGTTGATATCGAGCCCAATTCGCCCATGTGAGGAGCCTCGATGATAGCCTGTTGCCATAGTGAATGCTTTTTGGATTAGGACACTCCGGACTGATAGATTTCAATCCATGCATGAATGATTTGATGCTTTCCTTGTTGAGGTCTGTGATTTCTCGAATGTTAGACATTCCTCCCCTCATAATTTCTTCAGCTGATTCATAGTTGATACCAAAGTCCATCAAGCTGCTTCTGAAAGCGAGCTGTTCTGGATTCAGAAATCTCCCATTGTTGAATCCCCTGATTTTTATTTTGGGTTGGATTTGTATTTTTGCCATTAACGAACAATCAGCCCTTGAGTCGTCATCTTGGTCGTCCTCTTCATCACTGCTGTCATCATCTGGATCCCTTCTCCTTGTTGCATCTTCATGTACTGATATGATCCTTTTCCTTACTTCTCGATCTATAATCATTTTCATGATTGAGTTCTTTTCTGGATCAGCCAAAGCCTTTTCCATTACTCGCATGATCCTTTCATCGAACTCATCTTCACTATCAGAATCTTTTGGGTCCTGATCCGCATCCTCGTCTTCACTATCAGGATCTTTTGGACCTTGATCCACATCCATTTTTGTTTCCTCATTGGGGTCATAGTCCTCATCATCTTTTGGGTTAGCTCTTGTGTTTCTTCTTGTTGGAGCCATGATGGGGATGAGATTTCAAATGGGTTTTCAAATTGTTTGGAATATGCGGTGGAAGTTTGGATGGTTGCTTCGATCAAATATGTGGAAAGAGAGTAATCGGGCCGAAGGATTGGATGTGAGATGGATTTTAGATGTCGGTGACTGTCGAGTGTGATTTGCTTATCTGTTTGTATATATCCGGATCGACTTTTCGTTCTGGTTATTTCTACTGTTGTTCGGATCGAGTTTTTGTTCCGGTTATTTGTGTGAGCTTTTGCGTTTGTTGCAATTCAAGATTGTGAGATTTTCTATCCGGTCTCAGGATTTGCTCATTCTGTATTTCTGTGGTGAAAGATTGTTTCCTGAGAATTTAGTGTTCTCTTTCGGATCTTTGAAATTCGGTGTTCTCGTTTCCATATCTTTTGATTTTTTTTCTTTCGGACAGATGCTCTTTGCAAGATGCTTTTCGCAATCTGTTTCGTCCAATCTGTTTCGTCCACATAGTACTTTAGGCTCAATCTTCTGGCTCACGTCATTCTTGTTTTCAGTGAAAGATCAGTGTTCTTGGATATTGATTCCTTTCAACTGATGCCAACCTGGGCGATTCGTTCAGCTGAATCGTCCAGTGTCTTTTCCCTTGCTTGTTTTGTTGTTGGATCTCGAGGCCCGGTGGAGCCACCACCTTCGTCCGGGTCTTTGGTCTCTTCTTTCAGGGAGACAGTCCTGGTGTTGGTCTGTTCCAGGGCTCCACAAGCAATTGCCCCTTTTACATCCTTGAGGGTTGATGCCGGTTGCTGATCAGGCTAATCCGGATTCTTTGGTCTTCGAGCTCAACTGCGTTTCTCGTGGGAAACGCCATTCTCAGCATTGTAGGATGCTGGCCACAGCTTGTAGACGCTGGATCTGATAAACTAAACAAAGTGTGTCGTAACAAACAAACGCAATCGTCCTTTCGAACAATTGATTTAGTGAGTAGAACAATCGTTGTTACAGTTCGATCGTCTTTGTCAATTGATAGGTTAATTACTCGTTGTCGTCAAATTACTCGTCATAACGTGTAATTTCTATCATACAAAGCACATGTAATTAAGACACAAAACACACGCAAAACCATCTTCGTTCGGTCTTTTGTTATCGTATAATTCACCGTGATATTCCCATTGGGATATCACAGCATTACCTTATCGTGTAGAATTAGTACTAGGTTGTACATAGATTTTAGGGCATGGTAGTGTTTTAGAGTTGTTAATTCTTCAAAGAGTGAGCTGATGGGAAAAACCTCCTGCTAAGAGGCAATCCACATGCAAAGTCGTTGACGATCATTCATTCAGGTTTAACCTTAAGAATAAGGTTATTTGCCCTTATGACCTTTCGTATTATACGCCCGTGACTAGAACGTTTGTACGCACATTTACACGGTGAATTCTTTTCATGTCGCCGTTATTTGGGTTGCTTCCTTGAAATACAACCAAATTTGTCACTCTGCTATGTTGAGTCCATTCCTTCTAATCTGCTCAATGGATCAATACGAAACTTGCAGGCCTCATCCTCCTTGATATAATGGAGAGATCCCTGCAATATCGTTGCCCTCGGTGCCTTCAGTATGGAGATATTACTATTTACTGTTTTTTCTTGTTTTCCTTCAAAAAGGACCTCGTGTGTCCAAAGCCTTGCCAGTTAGATACTTCCAATCCACTCAATCAATCAATTTGAAACTTGCAGGCCTCGTCCTTCGATATAATGAAGAGATCCCTGCAATATCATTGCCGTCGGTGACTCCAGTATGGAGATATCTGCTGTCACCGTTATTTGGAGTGTGTGTGTGTTTTTTGTGTTGAAAAAACGGATTTGGAGTTTCTGCTTGGCCCTCCCATCTGAATAGCCATCAGAATAGCAAATAGCCATTGGATAGCCCTTTGATTGCCATTCCTGGTCAGCAAATCAGTAAAGTAACATGCTGGTGCTCAAACCTGGTAGAGTTTGTACATGTCTGCCTCCATTCTCTCCTCTATCCAAGGGGAAAAAGATGGGTTGAATTTTTCTTATCTTTGTCATTCGGATTCATCTTTGCCGTTTGAATACCCTTCCCAACCAAAATGTGTAGATATTTGAGCTGGTGTCCTTTTGTACTATTTGTATGGTGGTGAACCTTCATGGTCTGTTCTAGTGAAGGAGAAACAGAAGGGTTGTTGCAGGGTCGTCAAAATAGAAGTTAATGACATTGGTGATTTTGATGATCGGAAATCCTATCAAAAATAAATCATGTCTTTGAGGGGTTTTCTGCTGTGTTTGCAGGGTCTTTTCACTGTTCTTTTTTTGAAGAGATTTCAGTGTACAGAGCACACACATGTTCATTACCTGTAGACTTGTACATGGTTTTTGGACTGTGTATTTGTGGTATTTTGTACACAGTGTGGAATGCAGCATGTAGCTACAAGTGACTGGATGAGTCTTGTCCTGTTGTACCGGTACTGGAGGGAATGAATCACTACTTTTGGTCACGGTTGTGACGTGTTCTTCGAAGGGTACCGGATCAATCTCACACTTTTTTTGGGTACTTTCATACACTTTTGCCATACACTTTTCAACTAAAACAATACCCACGAAAGGTATGATCATATGTACAATTCGATCCTGTGACCTCATTTGCTCAGCTGTTTTGTACGTGTGTTACTAAGTGCAGTTAACAGCATGTTGCGAAGATGAGAGAAAATCATTTGTGCGTAAGAAGTTTGACACAAAATATTGTTCATCACGGCAACTTTATGATATCCCTAACCCTGAAATTGTTATTTAATTGATTTTTATTCCACCAAGTCAAGAGTGAGTTTTAGGTGATGATCCAGATAGGGATCGATGAGATATTGTCTGGAAAGGAGAAGCATGCAAGACACAAGGTATTTTAGTAAACACGCAAGCTCAAACGGCAGGAAATTTTAAAAATAGGGTAGGGAATTTAAAAAATACCGCGCGATAGCCCGCGGGGGGTAGAGAAACAGTTCTCGGGCGTTTTCACACTGGTATGCCTTGTGTCCTTTCTCTTTGCACCAATAACAAACTGCGTTCTTCGACCATTTGTCCCGCTTATCGGTATTGCCAACATTGGTCATTTCAGCTCCAAACAAGCTCATCTCTTTGGCCCTGCTGCCTCTCGCCTGCACACTCTGAGCTGCTTTGTACAGATTTGTAGCTTTAACATTCAACTTCTCCCACAACTCTATCTCTGAGGTTCCGGCCGCTATCAGGTCATCCATTGTAGATGTGAGTTGTATCAACAGGTAAGGGGGCAATGCTGCTTTGAATGCCACACAGAGCTCGTCCAAAGCCGGGCTCACCGATTTGTACTTGTATTGCCTTTGCAAGGCATATATACTTGTGATCAATTCCGATGGAGGCGCTCCAGCAGATAACTTTAGGTTCCTCAAATCCTGATTCAGTTGTTCTCTGTCCTGTGTGCTATCTGCTTTTCAATACTCCCTCATCAACTCCTCCACAACACGATGTATCCTGCCGCGTGGCCACTGTTTTTGAAGCTTGGCATTGGTTTCAGGTGCTCCATCCCTGTCAAGTTTGGACTTTTCCATGACCACAAGACCTGTGCTGTTGTCACTGAAAGCCTTGTAGAAATCGTGGAGTGCAGCATTGTGTTTCTTCAGTGCTTTCATCTGTGCCGTACTCAGCTCCTCCTGGGGTGTCAACAGACCTTCTGGGGTAGGTCCTTATGTGCTTTCACAGACAGCATCTCACCATGCTTGTGCTTGTCCGCATATGACTCAAACTGTTGATACCAGTCCTCAAACTTTGCCTCACCACCCTTCGCCAACTTGGGTACCTGGCTGTTGGCGTAAACTACCATCTTGTATTTGTACTTCTTCTTGGTGTCAACTGTATCGTCGTCTTTGTTGTCACTCTCTCTTGCACTCGTACTGCTGCTGCTGCTGGTTAGCACGCTGTTCTCTTCTTCTTCGAACGCGATTTCTATCTCCTGATTAGGGGAATCCTCCATTCGTTGGTGTGTATTGATATGTTCCGACGGCGACTTCTGAATGCCCAATATCTTGTTCTACACAATATTGGTAGAGTTCTATTGTGGTTTCCGACTATCCGAATGCGCCTTCCGAGTATTTAGCAGTAGAATTTGCAAATATCTCGGCCTTGTTCAGAGTGTTTCGCCGTTGGTTTGCGAATATCTCTTCCTTGGTGAATCACAGAATCTTTCGCCGATGATGCGAATATCTCTGTCGCTCCGAGTGTTTCGCCATTGTTTGCGAATATCTTGGCCTTGGTGAATCACAGAGTCTTTTGCCGATGATGCGAATATCTCTGTCGCTCCGAGTATTCCGCCGTTGTTTGCGAATATCTCGGCCTTGGTGAATCACAGAGTCTTTCGCCGATGATGCAAATATTTTGATTCCTACTTCGTATCGTTAGGTTGCAATAGATCGGTTTGGTATAATATTGATTAGATTCTAAAATTGTGAGCAGTAGAAATAAGAGTGATCTCTGAATTGCACCTCTATTTCTCTTCTCTTTATTTAGTCGTATATGACATGTACGTTGATTCTTAATTGAATCGTATAAACAGTTACGTCCACCAGTTGTACGTTAGTATCCGTCTGTACCTATCACCGCGTGATTTCTAGAGTCCCCGTGTCGCCGTGGTAGTTATTGTACTAGTAGAAGAGACCTATCCCAGGGGTTTCATTTTTTCATCAACCCCATCTCGCCACATGCATCTCATGGCTAGTTCGATTAACCTGGTCCCACTCATATTGATTAGATTCTAAAATTGTGAGCATTAGAATTAAGTTATACCCGGACCGAATTGCACCTCTGTCGGTCCCTCTTTATGGGTCGTATATGCGTTGAGATGAATCGTATAAACAGTTATTTGCTTTGGCGGCTATCACGAGTAACTGGTTTAGTCTGTCTGTATGTCCTTAACCGCGTGATTTCTAGAGTCCCCGTGTCTTCGTGGTAGTAGAGAACTAGTAGAAGATACCTATACCGCGGGCCTCATTTTTTCATCAACCCCATCTCGCCACATACACCTCATTGCTAGTTCAATTAGCCTGGTCCCACTCATTAATATAGTGAGTAAGTCCGCGATATTTGACTCGCCTGGCTCCTTTGCAATCCAGATAGTCCTTGCCGCTATGCACTCCCTTGCCTTATGATAAGCAACACTGTTATGCTTCTTCTTACAAGGGCTTTCTGGTCATGTAGTGTTCTTCACGACTGACTCATTGTCACAGTATATATTGGTGGGTCCTTCTATAGGTATGCCCATCATTTGTAGTTTATACCTTAGTCCCTCTACCATCTCGATTGCTATTCTCAGTGCGACTATTTCCGAGCCGAATGTAGATGTCTCAACAGTTGTTTGTCTCTTAGAGAACCACAAAATAGGTGCTCTATTAACAAAGATGATGATTCCCATATGAGATCTTCTGGTAGCCTTGCAACCCGCGTGATCCGCGGCTACAAAACATGTAGTAGTAACAGCCTTCCCCCTTGGTTCAGGCATATCTGGAGGCAGTAACTCTTTGGCCTCTGGATAAAACTCACTCCAGTTGCACGACTGAAAACTTGACTCGTCTACTTTGGGCGTTGAGGCATCAAACACCAACTTGGACTTACTGTAATTCTTTAAGTATGCAAACAGATGGAACAACTGGTTGAGACGACCCTCTCTTGCTTGGGCAAGGTATCAAGACATAAGTGACACGGGCATAATGATATCCAATCGGCCGAGTTCACATATCCACCGGAGTATCCCAACCAATCCTTGATAGTAGTTTTGTTTCTCTGGGTCGAGTTCTGGTGACGCGTCTATCTCAGGCCTATACTCAGCGCTCAAAGGGGACCTTGCTGTCTTAGGTAATACCTTAAACGCATATTTTCCGGTTAGTAGTTCTTCTTCAACCAATTTGATGGCTTTTGCAGTATACTTAGATGAAGCCATGGACCAGTATGGGTTACCATCGATATAGGTCTTTCCAATATCAGCCCCTAAGTAGAAAGAAGGTTCTTCAACTGTTCCATCCTTCAACTTGAATTGCCTTTCTATTGCATCCATCTGGAACTTTGGATCCATTCCACATACAAGAATATCATCAACCTAGGCCACACAGTACTTGTAGTAGGCCGTACCATCTGGTTTGAACGCAGATCGGAGATGCACATCAGAATCAGCTTTGCAAGATATATAACCAAGCTCCCTTAAGTGACTAGCCAAGTGGGATCGAAAAGATGCCCCTGCGACCGGGAGCTCATATAAAGCCCTCACAATCTTACAGGGCCTCCCACATAATTCTGGCGCAAAACCTTGGGCCTCCGTGGCTATTGTAAAATACTTCTCCTTGATAGGTGCTGTTAAGTAAGCGTTTTGTATGTCCGCGCTGAGTACTTCAAGGTTGTTAAGTGCTGCCACTAGGAAGAACAATTGAACCAAATCCCTACTGGGGATACTGGAATAAGTGTATTCCTTGGAGATTTCTGGGACCTTGTGACCGTCACCGACCAATCGAGCCTTTTGAGTCAAGTCAATCTTGACATCAAAAACCATGTGCATAGTTATTTTGGTATGCCCCACTGGAACTTTATCTTCCTTGTTGAATTCAAAGGCAATAGAACTGTTTTTCATTTCTTTTGCAATGGCCTTAGCCCAATGATCGGTCCCCATTTCAAGGTCGATTGCTTTTGCTTCCGCAATCGACTTAGGGAGCCGAACCCTGTACTTATGGGACTTGGTCCAGTATTTGGTTTTAGCACCAGATATGATCCGGTCTTTTCTCCGAAGTACCTTATAGGCCCACCATTTAAACGCTGGCTCGTTTATAATGCCTTCCTCATGGGCGTATATTGCTGTTTCAACCGGGAAGCTTTCCTTCATATCACTTAACTTTGCCCAGGACGTAGTACCATCTTTCCACCTAACAAGGAACCTCCATCCTTTGGTTGTTGGCTTTGTCCTGGTTTGTCCGGATTTTGTTGTGTAAGTAGCCTGTTTGATAGTTAAGGCCTCCTCATCCCTTTCAAAAACAATGATCTCATCCATTAAACAATACATGCGCCCTTCATCGTCGACGGAAGAATAGATACTTTCTGCAAGCATATTGGCTGTATAGATTTTGATAGATCCATCTGGCATAGAGACCTCGTAAGACCTCAAATCTAAGAGTGGATTGTTGTTCTTTTCACCAATCAGCACACCATTCTTATCCCTGCAACGGTTCTTGACTAGCCCCTGGATGTGTTGGTCCCCTATCTGGAGTAATACTCTGGTCCCAAGATACTCGTCAAGATCCTTATCAGATAAGTCATCAACATCCGGGGAGGAAGCCTCAGCTTCTGCCATGAGAACTTCATCCTCTCCCTCATATTTGCCGTCAAATAGGCCCAGAGGTGGTTTGCCAAGTTTGTTTTCAAGATAAGTATCGGAAGGTTTAACCTCATCACCTATCTTTGCGTTGATTGCTTTGTTGTGTGTTTCCAACTGTGATAGAATATCTGGGTATCGCCATTCTTCATCTGATATAGCCCGCGTACTGTTTGTTATGTGAACTTTTCCAGTCTTGAACAACACGTAATGGCAATCTCCACCGCCAAAAGTATCCCCGCACGGGCCCAGCCAGCGACCAAGTCTATTTGTTTTTCCATTTAAGTCATACCAACAAATGAAGTCATATCAGTCATGAATCATATAGAGGGTGATATCTGGAGTGTATCCGTGTACCAATTCAAAGCTAGTCCTTCCCATTGAAGAAGGGTCACTTGATGCCACAAGGTTCATCCGGCTGGCTGCTAGCACGTCCGAGAACTGTTTCGTGGGGTTCGAATTTACTTCTCGCGCTCAAATTTTGTGCGTGATTTTAACACGGCAATATTTCTGGACACCCTGAAATTCGCGACGATCGTATAAGGGTATATGTAAACTCAGCACTATTTCTGTGCGTGTGATGCACATTACTCTACTCTTGAATAAAAATAATTTATTTCAGTCTCTAGCAGAACCGAATTATTATTCTGTACGAACAACACCCGCGCAACCATAGTCGTTGCCTTAAAATCATACAAAAAATAATTCTGTGCGCGTGATGCACATTACTCTACTCTCTAATAAAATAATTTATTTCCGTCTCTAGCAGAACCCAATTATTATTCCGTACCAACAACACTTACTTATTCACGAATAAAAAAGAAATCTTGAGTCAGTATTAATTTCAAAATATTAATCTCCCAAATAACAATTCGATTCTGCTCTCCTAATTGTGAATTCTATTTCTCGACTACGATATTCCCTTTTTAAAATGTAGATTCTATTATGCTTGATTTATTCCTATTGCAACATATTACGAATCCTCCATTTCTAATATTCTCAATATTAAGTTCATAATTAGTAGTAGTTTTGTATTATGTATGTACTGTTATTTTCTACATTAGTTCACCAATAGATAATGTTGCATTCATCGATGCTGTCAATTCCGGATCAATATAGAACTTCCTTTTCTTTTTGTTTTTTGGTCCACTACAACTAGTGGAGCTGCTACTAGTAATATTTGCATCGCCATGCTTATTTTTCTTGGTGTAATCTGTCGAACTTTCGTTCCGAAATCTCTCCCTCATCATTTCTTCCAATTCCCTTCCTGTTTCTGGGTGCTTTCGCATCTCGCCAATTTTGTCGCACAAATCACTGAACAACTCTCGTCCTTCCTCCATCCATCCATTTCTGCTTCCACTGTCTGAATCGCAGATTTTTTTTGTCGCGGAATCATAGCATCACTCTTTCGTTGCTGCTGGTTCACCCATACATGATGCTCATTGTAGATCACTATCAATGCAAATGCTTCATCCGCTACAGAAAATATATCACTCAGCAAGTGCTTCTCCTTCCGTTGTTTGAAATTGGATTTTCTCGGATTGATTGCCGACATGATTCTTGTAACAAAATAATAAAAATCTTCATTTTCCGCGTCGTTGTATTTCCTGTATTGAGGGTTTAAAATACCTGTGGCCTCATTTTCTGTGTCTTGAATAACTCCAACAGTACCAGGGAAGGTGATAGGGACTCGCCCTTTGCTGTAATCGGCTGTACGGAAGTATCATCAGTATCAACGGGTAGCATGTTAGTGTTGTCGGACCAAAAATAGATTCCAAAATTCCTACCTTCAACAACCAATGCCCCAACCTGTATTTACCTATCCAGTTTTTTCTCGCTAATGTTTGTGAGTTGTGCCTCAATGCAGTCAGTACTGTCCCTACTTGTTTCCTATAAAAGAAAGAGAATGATGCCATTGGAATATTTGGTGGCACCATAACCGCATTTGATTTAACAGCCTTTTGTATTACATGCGCCGTTACCTCATCACCCATAGGGAACTTCATGTTATGGTACCAATGTTTTTTGATGTAATCTCTTAGCTGCTTGTCCAGTGTTTCAGTCATATCACTCAAAGCCTTAAGCATATCGTTGTCTGTTATATGCCCATATTCATCTGTAATTGTACTTACTTCTCGTTCTCTTGTGTTGCCGGCATTGTAACTCCCCTCTCCCTGCATGGTTGCCTCCGTTTGTTTATGTACCATTACTACCTTTCCCGCCCCTATATGTGGTTCCCTCTGCAGTTACCGTAAGTGTTTTGCCACTTTCTGTGCCAATATGTTATATTGGATTTTTTTCATGACACGTTCCGCAACAGCCTCTAAATGGCAGCATTCTCCGTTAGATGTTTTCTCTACCACATTGGTTTTTGTTCCTTCTTTCTGTTGGTTCATTACTGTAGTGGTGGTTTTGTTGGTAATGCTCAGTGCTGCTTCGTTACTCTGGTTGATGGTGTTGTGTTCTTCCATGTTTGTAGTAGTAGAAATTGTGTTGTCGGTACCATTTTTTTACTGTTGCCCTTTGTTGTGTTCATAGTTGTGGTATTACTGTTACACCCTTTGTTAGTAATTGTCGTGTTTGGTTTAACTTGTCTTTTCTTACCATTGTTGTCCCCTGTATTTTGATGATCACCGGGCTGGATGGTTTTGTTGTTTCGAAGGGTCTTTCCCTCTGATTTTTTGCTTTGTCGTGTCTTTCCGATAGCATTCATATTTTTAATTTTATTTTCTGAATACGGTGTCGATCAAGAATCATGTGTTTCTTTTTGTGTGGTTTTGTGTGTGTACCTCGAGGTACTAATAATTTTTTCGGGTTCTTTCTAGTTCGTGTACAGTGTTTCGTGTGTGTACGGTTTTTTCATTTTTGTGTGTGTGTGTGCTGTGTGTGTGTGTGTACGGTGTTTTGTGTTTTGTGTTTCGTGTTTTGTGTTTGTGTGTGTGTGTGTGTGTGTGTGTGTGTTTGTGTACAGTGTTTCGTGTAGTATGTGTACGATGTTTTGTGTGTAGAGTTTTTCCGTGGGTTCTGTACTATGATGTTTGTCCTAACTTCTTCTGTGTGTTGTCTGGCTTGGGCGCGCCCTTATATATTTGTAGAAGTAGATCACATACCTGTGCAAGCCACCCCTCCCGCGCCATAATTTTTTCAAAAGGGAAACTTTGTATAACACCACTAAGGTTATGTATTTCAATCCTCTAGTCACCTGTAGAATCTCATAGACTGCACCTAACATACCGTACTGTCTTGTGTGCCATTTGTATCTACAAACCACAACATTTTCTGTACTGTGTGTGGCAAAGTTGTTCGCAATATGCATTTAAAAGTTGTTCCCAACATGCATTTGATGAGTCATGTGATATGCATTCATGGCCTGGTACGAAAAGTTTGGTAGTCATGACCAAATGAGACTGTTTGTGCCCTGTATTTGCACCCATAATACCCTCATGTTTGCCATTTGGAGAGACAAACCACAACATTTCCAGCATTCTGTGTGACAAAGTTGTTCCCAATATGCATTTGATGAGTCATGATAAATGTATTCATGGCTTGGACCGGATACTTTTGGAGTCATTACCCAATGAGACAGTTTGTGCCCAGGAATTGCACCCAAAATACCCTCATGTTTGCCATTTGGAGAGTCAAACCACAACATTTCCAGCATTCTGTGTGACAAATTTGTTCCCAATATGCATTGGATGAGTCATGATAAATGTATTCATGTCTTGGACCGGATACTTTTTGAGTTTTTTGAGTCATTCCCGCACTCGGTCTTTTTCCCTGGTGTCCCTTCCTGAAAACGCTATTCTGGACATCTGTGAACGACGAACATTCCGACGGTCTTTTCGGCTAATTCTTCGCCTCTGATCTACTCCGATTGCTTCTCCGCCAATTGGTTATCTCTTTGCCAACGAACGCCAACACCAACACCGACGCTGACGCCGTTTCTTTGTCTCCCTCCGGTCATCGCCGTTTCTGCCGATGACACCGGTTCTTTCTTTTCAATTTCTCCGGCCACTACGATTATTTCCCCGGCAAACATTCCGACGGTCTTTTCGGTTATTTCTGCACCTCCGAGGATCCCGACGATCACTCGATACTTCAATACGTCGATCCCCGACCTACTGTGTCTACAGATCCTTCTACCAAGAATCTCCTTCTGTAATACACATCCAAGGACGACGATCGAACGCCCATGATTACATTAATACAAGGCCAAGATCGACAAGGCCGACATCGACAATTCGACGGCTGCTCCCCAAAGAACGATCCAAGACGAGTCCAACAGACCGCAACTCATCCTTTGATAGTTGCTTTACTCATTTCAATCTCCCTCGATTGTTTCTCCGACGAACGCTCTTCTGCTCTATTCTAAAGAAAGTGTGTCGTAACAAACAAACGCAATTGGTCTTACGATCGATTGATTTAGTGAGTAAGAGTAATTATCTTAGAAGTAAGCGTCGATCATCTCTGATCGACAGGTTAATTACTCGTCGGTAAATTACCCGTCGTCATTGCGTAATTTTAGCATATTACCGTGTAATTCTAAGCATTCAAAGCACACGTAATTAAGACACAAAACACACGCAAACCATCTTCGTTCGGTCTTTCGTGTTGCCGTATTACCGTATAATTCACCGTGATATTCCCATTGGAATATCACATGTGATTGTACCTTATCATGTAGAATTAGTACTAGGCTGTACGTAGATTTTAGGGCATGATAGTGTTTTAGAGTTGTTAATTCTTCAAAGAGTGAGCTGATGGGGAATCCGGTAAATTGGTAAAGAGACTATCCACATGAAAGCGCCGACGATTATTCACTCGAGTTAAATAACCTTACGAATAAGGTTATTTGCCCTTATGACTTTTTGTACAATACGCCCGCTTAGTACGTACCAATACGCGTTACACGGTGAATTCTTTTCAGTCCTATTAAATTCCTTTCGTGACCAGAAATACCAAAGCTACCAGATGGTAGATATCCTATTTGTACGAATCAATGAGTCCCGTATCAACCAAAGTAATCGATTTCCACGGCATATCGATTCCCACGGTGCATCGATTCCCATCGCGCATCGACGGCGAGCAATCTCTGTTTTATAATATTGCCATTGTTCTTCGGTGAGCAAACTCTGATTTCATAAAATATCACACGAGCTACGGGAGCAATTCCTGATCTTAGTGATAAACATATCATGAAGTCTTCCTAATGGAACAAGAGAAGAAAACCGTTGGCGTGTGATTCTCACACAATATATATATATATATGCATACAGATATATACGGTCAACGACCAATGCATGTACGGAAATAATCAGCGAGTAATCTCATCATTACGCAACAGCAGTTGCAACGTATTCATCTCAATAAAAGAGATATCTTGCATTTCGGCAAGATTTCACTTTATCTCATACTTTTAACATTCAACTGATTTATATTCCAAAATTCACACTAGTTGCTATCAACTATCTGTAATCTACATTACTAAGGTCTGTCTCGCTGTATCTGAATAAGTTCACAGTAAGAAGAGATCTGGCGTTTCCATAGTCTCGCCTGTAGTCCGATTATCCGTTGCCGAAAGTATCCAACCACAATTGTCACGCGTAGAGTACAATCGTTCATCTACTAACACACTAATGCAGCGTTGCTGTTCTTCAGAAGCCTTTGAATCAGACCCTCAACGGACCGGATTCAGAAGGAAAATAATAGATTAACAGTCGCAAGCTCCAAGAAGGCTTGCAAACAAAAGGAACAGGAACGGAACTGAATACAATCCCTACGCTGGCATATGCCAATCGCACATCGTACACGAAGCAGTTCTCATTCTCATTCACCGCGCGATTCCTTCGAAGGATCGGAACCATCACAAAGGCCGAACATGCCGAACATGCCCGCCAATCTATTTGGGGTGGAAACAGCACGGGTGATGCCGAAGCCACTGCTGTCAACCATTTTCCTAGTTTTGATACTGATATGAAGCTGATACTTATATCTCTATTCCGCGTAACAAGGGAAGCAAATAACACCCTGTGTTTAGCTCTCAAGGAAGGAGGATTATGTGAGTGGACGGCATTTCTTGACGCACTTATTGAACCGAATTTCGCCCGCAAGATTACCTACACTGAAGGAGGACTACCAACACATCTCCATCGATCCATCCAACGGATCATAGAGGCACTTGCGGAGTTCTCTATTGAACTACAAGAAGACGAGAAGGACTGGAAAGATGTAAAGTCATATCCGTATGAAGAATTCAGAAAATTCCGTTTTGAACGTGCCATCCGTATGCAGACCGAATCTGCTCTGAACCCTCCACCTCCTCCACCAGGAAGTAATAAAAAGACACCTCAGCAGGTAAAGTACGAATCTTGGTGCCAAAAAGCACGGGATGAAAAGTCCTTTACGCCCCTCACGAATGACTCAAGATTCGAACATTGGCTCGTAGGTTTCAAAGCTAAAGCCGAGGCATACGACATCGACACGGAAACATTCCTTGATGAAACCTGGCCTTCAGCTGCGCTTCAAGATTATACTCGTGACCTTTTCGTTAAACAGTGTGCCTTCTTCTGGGTACTAATGTTGGAAGTCTTCAAAAGCGATTTATCCACATCGTGTGTACACAGCCATTCTACCACACGTAATGGACGTCAAGCATACTTTGATTTCGTAAACCTTCACAGCGAATCGAAAGCCAAGGTATATGACAATTCGACTCAACTACAAGCGTTGCTAAAGTTGAATCTCAGCAATTGGAAAGAATCCAAGGTAAAATTTATCACACATTGGTTTGATGAATTAAATCACCTCAACAAGCTCCGTCCTCCCAACAAGCCCCTTGAGTACCATACTGCAAAATCAGCATTATGTCAGGCATGCTATTCCAGCTTCCAGCTAAGTGAACAGTTTGCCAAAGTCAAGGACCCAGGTGGTATGAATAGCACCGTGACAAATGCAGTTGCTGAGGCAGCTGCTATTCACAAACTTAAAATCATACTCCTACTCGAAGCAACTCGACTCGATTCCTAGTCCGCGATGTCGGCTCCGAAGTCAACTGTACGTGCACATGTTCACGACTTCTCATCTGGACAAGGTCAAAACCATGATGACTATGCTCTCCCTATCGAATTCGAAGGTGACTATCAAGACTATGCGGTATTCAAGGCTGGACGTGCACCTGACCCTACCATGCGCCTGCCCACAAACATATGGAAGGCCCTATCACGCCAGGACATGAAGAGTTGGCTTAGTTTTTCTCCGGAAGGCAAGAAAATCATGGTCGCATCGTTACGACACGATTTGCTCTCAAAGGATCAACCTGACCCTAACAATGTCAAGCCCATCACCCGGAAAGCATATCAACATGGACATTCTGTCTCATTCCTAGAAGATGATACTTCGAACAAAGATGAACATGTCAATTCCACAGCAGACCTACATCCCGCTGTAGAAAATGACCGTAGAGGTGTTTTCCATGCATCATTAGGTGTATACAAGTCTAAAACCTCTTCCTCCAAGGACCAAAGACCCCTCAAGTCTTCCGTGTCACCCACGCATCCCGCTCGATTCCTCTCCGAAAACCCTGATATTCGGTACAAAAAGGACGGTGACACCCAAATACCTGTAGGAACATCCTCTTATTCCGCCAATTTTCACCAGTGGTATAATCCCGACGATGATCTGACCTTTCCTAACGATAGTCCAGTAACATCGTACACATATCGTGCACACAAAGCTATGATCACTAATCCCGGTTTCGCCATGGTCAATCGCGGTGCAAATGGTTGCATCATCGGCAATGATGCATGCCTCATCTCCAAGGATATCCCACCATGATATGTCAATGTCACAGGCATCAACAATCACCAGGTCCAAAATATTCCCATTGCTACATGCGGAGCTTATTCTATATCGAATAGAGGTCCCGTCATCCTCATTTTCAATGAATGTGCATATACGGGACAGCACCCTTCTATCTTGTCCTCCGGCCAGATGGAAGCATATTTTTCCACTGTCGATGACACATCCATCAAAACGGGCGGTGGACAGGTAATCACCACCTCCGATGGATATGCACTGCCCCTTAGCATCCGGTATGGTTTACCATACCTTGCGATGCGAAAGTACACGACTATTGAGTTTGACACGCTCCCACATGTTATCATGACATCAGATAAGCATTGGGACCCATCTGTCCTCGATACAACAATCAGTGCAAAAGATGAACAATTTCTCCAGAAATATCCTCCTCAGCCGCAGCAACTCCCATATGCCGATTACGACGAATACGGAAATTGGTGGAGTTGTTAGTTGAAAGTTGAACGTTTATCACTAACCCTAAGAGTTGACAACGTAACCTTGTAGACGGAGTTTATGGGGGGGGTTTGGGGGGGGGGAAATATGTAGAAATATTAAAAAATCTGTTTTTAACAAGTAGACTTGGTACAAACGCTACGACTAAAAATCGCTAAAAAGCTTAGCCAAACAATTATTTACGGAAATGAGATGCTTTGTCTAAAAGCAATAGTAATATTTAGTGGCGCGCGTTCATTTTTATGGTAGCGATCTCTCATTTTTATGGTTGCATGTAACCATAAGATATAACCTGAATAAAGAAAAAAATCATACGATTCTCCTCGTCGTCATACGAGTAGAATTCAATCATAGAATCCAACCAATTAAATTGTAGAATTCAATCATTGAATTCAATCATAGATTGATAGAATTCAATCGTAGAATTTGATCGAAAAAGACGCGACGTAGAATTCAATCGTAGAATTCAATCATAGAATCCGTACTAAAAACGTGTAGAAATGTACTTGCGTAGAATCCTACACGGATTCAATACCGAAAATTATCTAGTAAGGTGTAAACATATTTTCGTGTAGAAACCTACGCAGATTCAGTACCGAAAATTATCTAGTACTAAAAACGTGAAGAATTCTACACTAGTACAAAATCATGTAGAATTCTACATGATGTACTAGAAGTATCCTCTACTTCGATCGATCGATCGAAAATCTTACGGCGAAAAAAAAAAAAAAAAAACTCTCTCTCACAAACACACAGTAATTTTCTTTTCTACCTCACGACAAAAAAAATCACTTTTTCTCCCTTTCTATCATAATCTTACCCGACTTATTTGAGTAGAGTTGCTCGTAATTGGCACTCCGTCGGTGAACGTGGGATTCCACTTAATCCTTTTCAATGATCCCTTGATCCTTGATCAGCATTAGGCAGGTTATCCGTGCTCAAATATTTTAGTCTGAAATAACAGCCTTGTACTGGAAAAAGAATTAGCTCGCATTGGAGAAGAGGTGGTTTGCTTGATAGATAGTAGTGTTCTTGGACTTGATCACCCAAACATATACGTCTTGAGAGCAATAAATCTGCATCCATTGCTTCTATATCAACAGGCACGAGGTACTGTTTTTCGTGACAGAGGAGTAAGAAGGCTGCGCAACCATCGAATCGGAAGCAACCAGCCGGCAGTAGCAAGAACAACGACAAAGTAGAAGGAATCGGCAAAGAATCGGCAACAACGGCTCGGCAACAACGTTAACAAGCAAAGGTAAGAATGTGAGAGATAGGCATCGGCTCCTGCAACGGCAACCGTAACTGCAATTGATTGGTGTTCCACTCCACCGGCATTACTGATAATGTATTTCCTCTCTGTTTTTCTTATTTTCATAGGAATCGACCAGAAACAACGAATCGGAAATAAAGGATCGGAATAACAAATCTAGGTGCGGCAAATTTTACTGGTGACGCTTATCGGACGGGAGCAAAGATTGCGGCGAATCTTCCCTTGCAGATCGAGGTGCGGCGAATTTTCCCGGTTCATAATTACAAATCGATCGGCATGTACATTATATTATTCTGTTGTTATTATTTACTCTATGCACTACATCAATAGATACTCACCCATTTTGTTCAATTATCATATCATATATTCGAATAGGATCGTCGACACCAATCGATCCGCAACACCAATTGATCCAACAGCAACCGAATTAACAGCAATGAATCCGCAACAGCAACACCAATCGATCCGCAACACACAGATCAATCCGCAACACCAATCGATCCAATAGCAATCGATCCAACAGCAACCAAATTAACAGCAACCGATCCAACAGCAATCAATCCGCAACAGCCACACCAATCGATCCGCAACAGCAACACAGATCTATCCGCAACACACAGATCGATCCGCAACAGCAATCGATCCAACAGCAATCGATCTAACAGCAATCGATCCAACAGCAACCGATCCAACAGCAATCAATCCGCAACAGCAACACCAATCGATCCGCAACACACAGATCTATCCGCAACACTACCAATCGATCCAACACCAATCGATCGGCAACACCAATCGTCGGCAACAGCAACACCAATCGATCCGGAACACCAATCCATCCAACACCAATTGATCCGGAACACCAATCGATCAAACACCAATCGATCGGCAACACCAATCGTCGGCAACAGCAACACCGATCGATCCAACACCAATCGATACGCAACACCAATCGATCCAACACCAATCGGTCCTGTACGAGTACCGTACGGTACGTACCGTCGTCAATTGTCGTTGTTGTCAGATGAGAGAGTTGGTGAGAAATACAATCGGACTTTGTAGGTTTGGTACAATTTTTACGTGGATGAGTCGGACTTGATGTACTTACACGATCTACTCCTTTTTGTCGTCGTCAACGCACGGAATCAAGTGTACGTACGAGTACCGTACGAGTACATTCGTCGTTGCTAGATGAGAGAGTTTGAAGAATCGTAGAATTCAATCATAGAATTCAATCGTAGAATCCAACTGAATCATAGAATTTAATCATAAGGACCTTGCCGGCGGCAAATTCGACCAAAAAAGGCAACAAGCCGAGGTGCGAAATATTGTACTCTCATACCATAGAATTCAACCAACTGAATCGTAGAATTCAACTGAATCATAGAATTCAATTGTAAAATTCAATCATAGAATGGCAGCAAATTTGATCGAATACGTACTCGTACATTCGTCGTTGCCAGATGAGAGAGTTTGAAGAATCGTAGAATTCAATCATAGAATCCAACTGAATCATAGAATTAGTTCTAGCATGGGAAATGTTGAGTGGGAATTGTTTGAGTTTGATGTTCAAATTCTGTCTTGATGATTTGTGACTGATGTGTTTTCTCTGTGTTCAAATCTGGTGGGTTTTTGGGTTGATGACTGAGTTATGACTGATTTATAGTTTGGTCGGGGATTGGCAAGACTTGCACTCTCTTCAAATCTGGTGGGTTTTTTGATTGATGATTGAGTTAATTTTAGGTTGGGGATGGGCAGGATTTGCACTGTCTTCAAATCTGGTGGGTTTTGGGGTTGACGATTGAATTATATTTTGGTTAGGGACTGGAAAGATTTGCACTGTGTTCAAATCTGGTGGGTTTTTGGGTTGATGACTGAGGTCTATTTTGGTCGGGGATGGGCAGGATTTGCACTGTGTTCAAATCTGGTGGATTTTTGGGTTGATGATGCCTGACTAATAATTTGGTCGGGGATTGACAAGATTTGCACTGTCTTCAAATTTGTGAGTTTTTGGGTTGATGATTGAGTTATATTTTGGTCGGGGATTGACAAAATTTGCACTGTCTTCTAATCTGGTGAGATTTTTGGTTGATGATTGAGTTATATTTTGGTCTGGGATTGGCACGATTTGCAATGTCTTCAAATCTGGTGAGTTTTTGGATTGATGACAGAGTTATATTTTGGTCGGGGATGGGCAGGATTTGCCCTGTCTTCAAATCTGGTGAATTTTTGGATTGATGACTGAGTTATATTTTGGTTGGGGATGGGAAGGATTTGCACTGTGTTCAAATCTGGTGGGTTTTTGGGTTGATGATTGAGTTATGTTTTGGTTGGAGACTGGTAAGATTTGCACTGTGTTCAAATCTGGTGGGTTTTTTGGTTGATGACTCAGTTATATTTTGGTCGGGGACTGGCAGGATTTGCACTGTGCTCAAATCTGGTGGGTTTTTGTGTTCACAATTGAATTATATTTTGGTTGGGGACTGGCAGGATTTGCACTGTGTTAAAATCTGGTGGGTTTTTGGATTGATGACTGAGTTATATTTTGGTCTGGGAGTCGCAGTATTTGCACTGTGTTCAAATCTGGTTTGTTTTTGGGTTGACAATTGAATTATATTTTGGTTAATGACTGGAAAGATTTGCACTGTGTTCAAATCTGGTGGGTTTTTGGGTTCACGATTGTTTTATATTTTGGTTAGGGATTGGTAAGATTTGCACAGTGATCAAATATGGTGGATTTTTGGGTTGACGACTGAGTCATATTTTTGTTTTGGATTGGAAAGATTTGCACTGTGTTCAAATCTTGTGGTTTTTGGGGTTGATGACTGAGTTATATTTTGGTTGGGGATCGTCAGGATTTGCACAGTATTCAAATATGGTGAGTTTTTGGGTTGATGACTGAGTTATATTTTTATCAGTGACTGGCAGGATTTGCACAGTGTTCAAATCTGGTGGGTTTTTGGGTTGATGACTGAGTTATATTTCGGTTAGGGACTGGCAGCATTTGCACTGTGCTCAAATCTGGTGGGTTTTTGGGTTGATGACCCAGTTATATTTTGGTCGGGGACTGGCAGGATTTGCACAGTGTTTAAATATGGTGGGTTTTTGGGTTGATGACTTAGTTATATTTTGGTTGGGGACTGGCAGGATTTGCACTGTGTTCAAATTTGGTGGGTTTTTGGGTTGATGACTGAGTTATATTTTGGTTAGGGACTGGCAGGATTTGCACTGTGTTCAAATCTGGTGGGTTTTTGGGTTGATGACTGAGTTATATTTTGGTTAGGGACTGGCAGGATTTACACTGTGTTCAAATCTGGTGGGTTTTTGGGTTCACGATTGTATTATATTTTGGTTAGGGACTGGAAAGATTTGCACTGTGTTCAAATTTGGTGGGTTTTTGGGTTGATGACTGAGTTATAGTTTGGTTGGGGACTGGCAGGATTTGCACTGTGCTCAAATCTGGTGGGTTTTTGGGTTGATGACTTAGTTTTATTTTGGTCGGGGACTGGCAGGAATTTCACTGTGTTCAAATCTGGTGAGTTTTTGGTTTGATGACTGAATTATATTTTGGTTGGAGACTGGAAATATTTGCACTGTGTTCAAATCTGGTGGGTTTTTGGGTTGATGACTGAGTTATATTTCGGTTAGGGACTGGCAGGATTTGCACTGTGTTCAAATCTGGTGGGTTTTTGGGTTCACAATTGAATTATATTTTGGTTACTGACTGGAAAGATTTGCACTGTGCTCAAATCTTGTGGGTTTTTGGGTTGATGACTGAGTTATAGTTTGGTTGGGGACTGGCAGGATTTGCACTGTGCTCAAATCTGGTGGGTTTTTGGGTTGATGACTTAGTTATATTTTGGTGGGGGATCGGCAGGATTTGCACTGTGTTCAAATCTGGTGGGTTTTTGGGTTGATGATTGAATTATATTTTGGTTAGGGACTGGAAAGATTTGCACTGTGTTCAAATCTGGTGGGTTTTTGGGTTGATGACTGAGTTATATTTTGGTCGGGGACTGGCAGGATTTGCACAGTGTTCAAATCTGGTGGGTTTTTCGGTTGATGACTGAGTTCTATTTTGGTCGGGGATAGGCAGGATTTGCACTGTCTTCAAATCAGGTGGATTTTTGGGTTGTGCTCAAATCTGGTTGGTTTTTGGGTTGATGACTGAGTTATATTTTGGTTGGGGATTGGCAGGAATTGCACTGTCTTTAAATCAGGTGGGTTTTTGGGTTGACAATTTAATTATATTTTGGTAGGGGACTGGCAGGATTTGCACTATGCTCAAATCTGGTGGGTTTTTGGGGTTGATGATTGAATTATATTTTCGTTACGGACTGGAAAGATTTGCACTGTGTTCAAATCTGCTTATAGATCTGGTAGCTCGTAATTACCTGTAGCTCGTACCGCTTGCTTTCTCCAATTTAAAATAACACTCGCGCGAATGACGCACTTCATTGGTAGTATAGATCAATTGGTATGATCAATATGAAGGTAGGTAGCTTGCTTGTAGATCTGGTACCTCGTAATTTCCGGTATCTCGTACAGCTTGCTTGTTCGAATTTAAAAAAGAGCTTGCGCGAATGACGACACTTCAATAGTAATATAAATCGATTGGTATCATTGGTATGAAGGTAGGTTGCTTGCTTGTAGATCTGATAGCTCGTAATTACTGGTAGCTTGTACAGCTTGCTTGTTTGAATCTAACCCCAACCCTATGAATGTAGATACCTTGCTGATAGCTTACACATGAATTTGGTTGGTTGGCTAATGGTAGAATTGGAACTGGTAAGAATTGGTACAGATCAGAACACCTTTGGTAATTCTGATCTGACTTGATGCACACTTGTACTAGTAGAAATTGTACGCGTTATTGTATGAGTACTTCTTACCATAACTTTACTGGCACATACTTACAATACATACAATAACTACGTACTCAACAACTCCACAGGGCCCCTGCAAAGCACTAATCCACGTTGCCTTGAAGGATTGGATATCTCTGTATCCCCTGGCTCTTCCACGGTCACGTCTCTCAGTTCGTATTCCAGCCATTCCACTCGGTCTCCCTTTCTCCCTATTGATGATCATGGAACCAGCGATCGCTCATTCTGGCTTACTTCTACCGGCTACATTCACCAGGAATGCCTCGCATGCTGCACTTCCCCTCAAATCTCTGGGACAGTCACTGCGTTTCCAACGGACTGTACTGCTAGTGATACTACACGTATTGCAGCTACGCCGCGTGAGCGATACCCCAACGAACATGACTACTTATCCCTGAAACCTTTCTTTTGTTGGATTTCCACAGATCGCATCAAAGCTACATTTGAAAACTCAACGCAATATGGTTCGATAGCAGTTAGTCCTGATGGAAACATTTTCAAGCGTTTCCATTCCCCCCAACCAGCCATGAACGTTCGACCCTTCAATGATGACGTTATGTCCGATGCTGTCTATTCAGATGTCCCAGCAATTGATGGCGGCTCCAAGATTGCTCAGATCTTCTTCGGCCGAAAGTCACATATCATACATGTTGAAGAAATGCGTACCATCGGCGATTTTCTATCATGTTTCCAGAACTTTGTTTGAAAATGGGGCAGGCCCATTCGCCTCCTTTGCGACCACGGTAACTACCAATCCAGAAAGAGGGTCACCGATTATCTCAAAATGTTATGGATTGGACTCTGGCAAAGTGAACCTTACCACCAACACCAGAACCAATTTGAACGGCGATATCAAACGTTCAAACGCATTGTCAATTGCGTCATGGATCGTACAGGCACACCACCACATCTATGGCTGCTGTGCATGACATACGTTGCCGGACTCCTCAATGTTATTTCTGATCCTACTCTGTCAGACAAACAACCGGTCTTCATTGCTACCGGTACACTTGGTAACATAAGCCCATACACCAGTTTCTTCTGGTTCAAACCTGTTTATTTCAAGACCAATGACTCCCCTTTCGGTACCCAGTCTACCGAACGTCTCGGTCACTTTGTTGGCATTGCAGAACATGTTGGCAATGGACTCTGTTTCCAAATCTGGGATCCAGTTACCAACAAGTTACTTGACCGGTCCGGTGTACGCTCTGCTCTCACGCCTGAGTCTCGCAACAAACACGCGGGCCTATTCACTGATGATGGTTTCATCAAATGGCGTAAAGCCAAGGATTCCTTGCCCCAATTATACGCCACTGGAGACGCTCCAACATTCAAACATGGGGAGCATATCATTAAGAATAGCCCCATTGAAGATTCTACAAAACAGGGCAACTCAGTTAATCCCCCTCCTGGCGTCTCACTCGCTGATTCCAACACCGCCGATGACACCACGCCATCTGTACCCAACAAACAACCAGGTACAACACCTCCCGCATCTGATAATCAAGCTATTCTTCAACCACCCGCCCAACCCTCGTTACCGAGCTTTCTATATAAGAAGGTCGATGACAGCCCAAGCTGGTCCCCTTCTCCACTCCCTAACAACTATGGGGAGAGTTTTGATGGTCCTCCTACGACACACATCTTCAGCAAGAACCCCGATGGCGTTCTCCTTACTGAAGATGATTTTGATCCTCCGGAGCTAGCATACTTTGATGTTAGTGACGTCACAACTCCACACATCAACCCCGCTACTCCTTCAGTAGACCCATCACAGGTAGTTGTTACCGACGAAGAAGGCAACGCACAATTTGACGATGATGGCCAACCAATTACCATTCCTACCATCCCGATTGCCGATCTACAAGGACGATCCTTCCTTGTAACCAACCCCGATGGCACTCGGAAGCGTCTTACCATCTTCGATGTAGAAGACAGTCTTGAACGCAACAAAGACTTCATCAAGTTCAAGTGCAAACACTCTGATGACAAACTTAACGATATCATTGCATACAATGATGTCATGAATTACATACATCGTGATTCAACCCAAGAAGACGGCAAACTCTGGTCATTTCGCCGCATCCTAGGACACCAAGGTCCGCTGGATAACAAGCACCCGCAGTACAAGGGTTCCAAGTATAACCTTTGGATTGAATGGGAAAATATGGAACGCACATATGAACCTCTAGCCAACATTGCGGCTGATGACCCTGTCACCGTTGCAAAATATGGGAAAGACAACAACTTGCTTGACCTCCCGGGTTGGAAACGCCTCAAGCAAATCACCAACCTAGCACGACGAACCAAGAAACTTGACCGACTCGTGCACCAAGCCAAACTTCGTTCTTTCTGTACCACTCCACAGTACCAATATGGATTCAAAGTACCTTGTAACCACAAAGAAGCCCTCCAATTTGATCAAGCCAACGGAAACACCAAATGGGAAGACGCCACCACTCTGGAAATGGAACAGCTCAATGAATACAATACATTCATTGATAAAGGCGTGTACAAGACAAGCTCCATTCCCCCCGGGTTCCAACAGATCAAGGTACACATGATATATGCTGTCAAGCACGACGGTAGACACAAGGCTCGTCTTGTTGCTAACGGTAATCTCACTGAGGCTCCTATCCACAGTGTTTATGCAGGTGTCGTATCTCTCCGCGGTCTACGTATGTGCCTATTCCTAGCTGAACTGAACGACTTAGAAGCATGGGGTACCGACATAGGTAATGCCTACCTAGAGGCAGTTACCTGCGAGAAAGTCTGCATCAAGGCAGGTCCCGAATTCGGATCGCTGGAAGGTCATCTATTGATCATTTACAAAGCCCTATATGGCCTCAGATCCTCGGGCAAGTGTTTTGGGGATTTACTCGCGGCTTGTCTCATTGAACTTGGCTTCAAAAGATCCCGCGCAGAACCAGAAATATTCCTCAAGCCTGGAATGAACAAGCATGGTGAACGTGTATATGAACTTATATGCACATATGTCGATGACCTATGTCTTTGCATGGCAGATCCCAATTCCTTCTTGAAGATATTACAGTCGTCGCCATATAACTTCAAACTGAAGGGATCCGGACCTATGAACTTTCACCTAGGTTGCGGATTTGAGCGCGACGCGCATGGTGTTCTCTGTATGAATCCCATAAAGTTCATCGAAAAGATGGAAGCGTCTTATGAACAAATGTTCGGATGCAAACCTAACACCAGGTTCCAGTCACCCATTGCAGAAAACGACCATCCCAAATTGGACTCCTCAGCTTTTCTTGAAGAAACTGGCATACAGAAATACCAAAGTATGATCGATTCACTCCAATGGATTATCGCTATTGGGCGTTTCGATGTACAAACAGCCGTGATGACACTCTCAAGTTTCAGAGCTCAACCACGAGATGGGCATCTTGAACGTGCCAAACGTATCTACGGATATATCTCCAAGTTTAGACACTTTAAAATCAGGTTCTGCGTGGAACCCCCAGATTTTATATTGACTAAACCCGACACCTTCGATTGGTCCAACACCGTCTATGGGGAGCATTCTGAAGAGCTACCCAACGACGCTCCTGCACCACTTGGGAAGACAGTAGTGTTGACACATTTCTATGACGCCAACCTCATGCATGATATTCTTAGTGGTAAGGCTGTAACCGGCATCCTTCACTTCGCGAACAAGACTCCCATGATGTGGTTCTCAAAGAAACAGTCTACTACGGAAACGGCCACCTTTGGTGCTGAATTCGTTGCAGGAAGAACTTGCATCGAACAGATCGTTGATCTACGTCACTCATTCCGATACCTCAGAACACGAGTCCATGATATCTCCTACTCTTGTGGTGACAACGAAAAGATGATTCAAACGTCAACCTTCCCTTACGCAAGGTTGCATAAGCGTCATAACATTCTATCGTTTCACTACGTACGGAGCATGATAGCGAGAGGTTTCATTTTAATGATGCACATCCCAGGTAAGGATAACTGTGCAGATATTCTCACCAAGCATTGGGGACACTCAGTTGTGTATCCACTGCTCAAGCCCATCTTCCACTTTTGTGGGAATACCGGCGACCTCCTCCAAGACGATGGAAGCATCATGTAGAGCGTGATGACCTTTCACAAGGAGACATGGGGAGTATTAAATTCCTTTCGTGACCAGAAATACCAAAGCTACCAGATGGTAGATATCCTATTCGTACGAATCAATGAGTCCCGTATCAACCAAAGTAATCAATTTCCACGGCATATCGATTCCCACGGTGCATCGATTCCCATCGCGCATCGACGGCGAGCAATCTCTGTTTTATAATATTGCCATTGTTCTTCGGTGAGCAAACTCTGATTTCATAAAATATCACACGAGCTATGGGAGCAATTCCTGATCTTAGTGATAAACATATCATGAAGTCTTCCTAATGGAACAAGAGAAGAAAACCGTTGGCGTGTGATTCTCACACAATATATATATATATATGCATACAGATATATACGGTCAACGACCAATGCATGTACGGAAATAATCAGCGAGTAATCTCATCATTACGCAACAACAGTTGTAACGTATTCATCTCAATAAAAGAGATATCTTGCATTTCGGCAAGATTTCACTTTATCTCATACTTTTAACATTCAACTGATTTATATTCCAAAATTCGCACTAGTTGCTATCAACTATCTGTAATCTACATTACTAAGGTCTGTCTCACTGTATCTGAATAAGTTCACAGTAAGAAGAGATCTGGCGTTTCCATAGTCTCGCCTGTAGTCCGATTATCTGTTGCCGAAAGTGTCCAACCACAATTGTCACGCGTAGAGTACAATCGTTCGTCTACTAACACACTAATGCAGCGTTGCTGTTCTTCAGAAGCCTTTGAATCAGACCCTCAACGGACCGGATTCAGAAGGAAAATAATAAGTCCCCTTCAGTCGTAAATCCTCCAACCGTTAAGCGGCTGGTTTCTATGACTTAATCTATTCATCGTGAGTCATTGTCGTGTGTTGAATACCAAACTGTATCCAGTCTACTATCAGAGGCCCTATCAAAATGGGGAGGCATTTTGCCATTCATTCTGGCTTGTATCATGGCATTTTGCCCTGATCCTTGCCGGTTTGATATATTGTATTCATGGATCAAATTTTCCATTTTCGAAATGCTCATTGCAGATCGATTTGTTTATTCCATGATCGAACGTAAATCAACTTGTTGCATCGGTGGAACAATTGATCGAACATTCCACTGAATGATTGATTTGTTTCTTATTTACTTACCACATGCACCGAGAACAATGTTCCCGGAAAACAGCGCCACTCATTAGCTTAGTAAACAAATCAGCAATATTTGTTGAACCTGGTTCCTTTGCAACTCTGATAATCCCTGCTGCAATAGATTCACGCGCCTTGTGGTATGCAATGCTGTTGTGCTTCTTCTTGCATGGGCTTTCAGGTCGTGTAACATTTGTGACAACAGAATCATTATCACAATAAACATTGGTGCTTCCATCAATTGGAACACCCATCATTCTCAACTTGTATCTTAGACCTTCAACCAATTCGATTACAATTTTCAATGCTATGATTTCAGATCCAAAAGTTGACGTTTCAACTGTTGTCTGTCTTTTGGAAAACCAAATGATCGGTGCATTATTAATGAAGATAATAACACCAGTATGAGATCTCCTCGTTGCCTTGCATCCGGCATGATCAGCATCAACAAAACAACTCATCATCACATGGTTTCCCAAAGCTCCAGGCATATCTGCTGGTATGACTTCAGTGGCGCCAGGATAAAATTCAGACCAGTCACATTTTTGAAATTTGCTCTGATCAATGCTTGTATCTTGGTACTGAATCATCAAAAACCAATTTCAACCTGTTGTATTTTTTTAAATATGCAAATATATGAAATAACTGGTTCAGATGTCCCTTTCTTGCTTGAGCCAAATACCTTGACATGAGGGAAACCGGCATAACAATGTCAAGCTGTCCGAGTTCACAAATCCATCTGAGGACTCCAATCAAACCTTTATAGTAATTTTGCAATTCAGAATTCAATTCCTCTGATATATCAATTTCCGGTCAATAATCATGTGACAGTGGGCTAGATGCTGATTTTGGTAGATACTTGTAGCCATATTTTTCAGTTCCTAGCTCTTGTTCAACAGCTGCAACAGCTTTCGTCGTATATTTGGTGCTTGATAGTGACCATCTTGGTCTTGAATCACCTTCAAAGTAAAACTTGCCAATATCAGCTCCCAGATACAGAGTTGGCTCTTCAATAGTATCATCTTTCAATTTGAACTTTCGTTCAATGTTTTCTAGCTGGAACTTTGGATCTTCACCAGAACATAAGATATCGTCTACATGCAATGAGCATTGCCCAATATCTGGATCCATCTTTCCTGGTTTCAATTCGTAAGTGCACATCCGGATCAGCTTTGCAAGGGGAATATCCAAGATCTCTCAAATGCTGTGTGAGGTATGACCTGAAAGACGCGCCTGCAACTGGCAATCCATACAATGCTTGAACTATCTTGCAAGGTCTTCCTGCAAGATGTGGCGGGAATCCATCTTCAGCTCTCGCTTTTAGAAAGTATTTCTCCTTAATCGGGGCTGTCAAATATGCATTTTGAATATCTGCTGAGAGAACTTTCAAATCATTCAGCGCTGCCAGCAAGAAGAAGATCCTCACTGAGTCACGACTGGGAACCGGACGAATAGGTATTCTCTTTTGCTATGGCAGGGACCTTGTGACCATCCCCTACTAACCTAGCCTTCGTTGTTAGGGATCCAAGCTTGATGTCAAAGATCATATGGGTGGTTATTTCCTTATGACCGACTGGAATAACATCTTCATCAGAAAATTCAAACGCTGCCATATTATTTGTCATTTCCTTATGAATTGCTCTTTCCCAGTGGTCAGTCCCCGTTTTCCTATCAATTGCCAGCGCTTGTGTAATTGAATGTGGTAATTCAACACCATATTTGTGAGTCTTCAACCAATACTTGGCTGTTTTTGCTGCCTTAAGGATTCGCGCCTTTCTTCTCAAAATTTTGTGTACCCACCATCTGAATGCAGGTGATTTTTCAAGATTATTGTTGACTGCATATTCAGCTAGTTGCACTGGGAATGATTCTTTAACATCACTTAGCTTACACCATGATTCGGTTCCATCTTTCCAACTGGCCAAAATCCTCCAACCCCTAGTCGTTGGCTTATGGCTTTGCTGGCCATTTTTGCCTACAGTTGTGGCCTCCTCATCAGTTAGAGCAGTGTTGTCGCATTCATGGTCAATTAGTTCATCTAACATCGTGAACATTTGTCCATCATCATCAACAGAACTGTGAAGACCCTCTGCAACAATATTTGCTGTGTATTCTTCAATGGTGCCATCAGGTAGTTGCAGATTGTACAACCTCGTGTCTAGTATTGGATTCTCATTTCTTACTCCAATTGGCCTGTTTTGCAGATCTCGCACCCTATCCTTCACAATGCACCTGAGCCTTTCATCATTTCTTTCAATGATTACTTCATTCCCCAGATACTCATCTGGTTCATCAATATCTTCAACCGATGCCTCTGGCTCAGCCATTTCAAGTTTCAGATCAGATGATTTCACTGGTTGTTGTTCCTCAAATAGCTCTATTTGGGGTTCCGGGTAGTTTTCCTGGAAGAAAGACGCGCTGTCTTTCACTTCATCACCAATCTTAGACTCAATTGATTTGTCGATTGCTTCCATTCTTCTGAGGACATCTCTATCCCTCCATTCATATTCCTTGACAGGCCTTATTGAATTTGTAGATATTGGTATTGCTGATTCGGTCAGGATCCAAAAACAGTCACCTCCACCTATCTTATTGCCATAAGGGCCCAACCAGCGACCCAATCTTTCAACTCCGCAAGAGGAAGAATCACCTTTATCGAAGTAAAATACAAAATCATACCATTCTGATGAAGTGTATAGTGCAATATCGGGCATATAGCCATGAACCAATTCAAATGGAGTTCTCCCCATTGAAGAAGGGTTGCTCGATGCAGTCCTTTGCCTGATATTAGCACATAGTTCACCACAAAATGACCATAATCTTCTCGGTGACTTCTTCTTTGCAGACTTGGTTGTGATTGCACTACCAAGATGACCAATTGCTTGTTCTGCACGATTCTGGAATGGGCAATGTGGTTGGATGAATGTTTGATGAATGTGGTTGCGCTTTACAATTGAATTCCAGTGAGTTTTGTAGGTTCTTGGGGATCCTTGTTCTGGCGCGCCATCAGAGATCAAATGCTCAGGGATTCCAACTTCATGAATGAATATTTTCAACCCTTGATGCGCCTGTGATTTGTCCTGTATTGGTATAAATACCGCAAAACCATTTCCATTTGTAAAGATTTGTGCACATTTTTCTTGCCTCATAATACTGGTGGTTCTAGCATGCCAGGTATCAGTGTACCAGGTTCCTTGTGCAATTCTCTTGTTTCTAAAGCGCTGTGTAGGCAGGCGCTTCATCAATGGTAGTTGCAGATTCCTCAGGGCCTTCTGAGTTGTGACTTTCAGTGTCTGTTCAGCCTTCTTAAAACTAATATTCCAAGTCTTGGCTAGGCGTTCACAATCAACTTTGTTCGGACCTTCAATAGTTATCACTGATGGCCCCCATTGATTTCTTCTGTCAAGAGACCTCCGTTCAAGTGTATTGTCAATTTCTTGCAAGCTAGGGGCTGGTTTTGCTTCATCTTCAGGAGCTTCCGTGAAGTCAAATTCTGTGTCATCAAACAAAAATTGGTCTACCCTTCGCGCGCTTGAAATATTTGCATCTTGAAACTTTGTGGTGACTGCCAAAATCCTGTGATAAATATTACCATCTGTTACTATCTGGCATTCAGTCAGCATTCTTCTGGTTGATATCTGGTGCAACCTCATCAGCTTGCATTGCTGCATGAGATTTGGGTGCCTGGTCTCTATGCTAGTCTTGGAGAGCATGTCTGTAACGTTACTTGTTGGTTCTGTTACAACCGAGCTTGCATCTTCGGTCGACATGGCTTGGATGCTAAATTGGTCCCCTGAAATTGGATCACCATTGTCAATTGCTAACTCTGCCATCCTGAACTTCAGTGAATGGGGGTCCCATGGGGTATCATTTGTTGCAATCAAATGTTGACATTCATCAAGCTCCATTCTTGTTGGCTTCCTTGTGGGAAAATATGAAATCACATTTCTCATACTCAGTTTTATGAAAACTTTCTTCGGGTCATCATCCTCCATTGGTGTTTGGATTGTGATTCCATGCTTGGATCTAGGGTCAAACTGACGAGGTGTCTCTTCAACAGAATTGAAATTGCAATCCCTCACTTGATTTGGGCATATCAAGCTGTTCTTCAATTTGTTCCCAAAGTACAGCGCTTGGTGGAACACTATGATGTAGACTTGACCCGATGTTGGGCTTGTGCAAGCAGTTGCGCACCTTCCAATTGGGATTTTCTTGATTGGCTTGTACTCTTCAGAAAAGGGGGCAACATCAACGTGTGTTGTGATCTGATCAGGATTGAGCAATATCATGTTGCTTCCAGCCGCAGTGGTGTCAGCATGTGAGTCCAACTCACAGTATCCTTCTTTATTTTCTCCATCATCAAAATCTAGAGGAATATTCATCTTGTATAATGACCGGCTCACCATTTTTAACCATTTGTTTTCTAGTGTCCGGTTATGATGTCATTTCTTAGATTTTGATCCAAAGCTATCACCTGCACCTTCCTTTTCATCATCTTTTGCCTTTTTGGTCTCAGCAGCCTTGAGATTTCTCTTCTTCTTTGCCTGTCTCATCTGGTAAAGCTCCTGACGCTGTTCTTTTGACATTGTTTTATAAACACTTGTTGAATAGGGCTTGCACTCAACTTTTCCTGTAAACGTTCCAGTTGTTTTCTGCTTCTTGTTGCTTGTCGTGCCCACAGAATACACACTTCTGGAACCTCTTTTATGCTTCCCATTTGCAAGCTTCTTCAATCCAAGGCGATTGGTGAATAGGATAAGGCATTCATTGAGGTTGTCCCGGTAGTCTTTGCTCTCGTCAATTGCATCAGCTTTGGCAGCATCAAGTCGCTCATCACTGATTGAATTGATAAAGTCCCAAACAAATCTCCTTTCATTGTGGTTCTTTTCAAATCTCAGGATTGTTCCATGGAAAGCAGTCCAATTCCTCTTGTGCTTGTTCCAATCATAATTCTTAGCGTCGCCAGTGTAATGTGATTCTTTCATTTCCTGGTAGGTTTTGTTCAGAACCATAGTGATATTGGTATCAGTGTAAGCATGCTGCATCAATGAAATGAAAGCATTTCTAGCATTTCCTGAGTTCAGTTCAGTATTTTGGAAATGTGCCACATATTCCCAAACAGGCCCTTTTCTTGTTGCGTCACATATCAACCTCCAGACAACGTTGTTATCTTCATCATACTGGTGACCTGACAAAACACCACACCTTTCATTGTAATCACTCCAAGTTGGATAGGTATCTGTTGGACTTTGCCCTGCTGTTCCAGACCTGGCTTCATCAGTAACTTCTTCCTTCTCTTGAGGTCTTATGACGTACAGGATTGGGAAACCTTCAGAGTTGAATCTGTATCTCAAGTTTTGGCAAAAACCTTCTTCCCACTCTCTGAATTTTGTAAGATCCTTTAACTCAGGTGGCATTGCTTTTTCTTGTGATTTCACACTTGATTCCATCATCTTGATTCTGAATTGTTGCAGCTCCAGGTTGTTTGGGTTTGCTTTCCAGTCAATGGCCCTCGGCTTGACTCCAATCAATGGTTGATATCGAGCCCAATTTGCCCATGTGAGAAGCCTTGATGGTAGCCTGTTGCCATAGTGAATGCTTTTTGGATTAGGACACTCCGGACTGATAGATTTCAATCCATGCATGAATGATTTGATGCTTTCCTTGTTGAGGTCTGTGATTTCTCGAATGTTAGACATTCCTCTCCTCATAATTTCCTCAGCTGATTCATAGTTGATACCAAAGTCCATCAAGCTGCTTCTGAAAGCGAGCTGTTCTGGATTCAGAAATCTCCCATTGTTGAATCCCCTGATTTTTATTTTGGGTTGGATTTGTATTTTTGCCATTAACGAACAATCAGCCCTTGAGTCGTCATCTTGGTCGTCCTCTTCATCACTGCTGTCATCATCTGGATCCCTTCTCCTTGTTGCATCTTCATGTACTGATATGATCCTTTTCCTTACTTCTCAGTCTATAATCATTTTCATGATTGAGTTCTTTTCTGGATCAGCCAAAGCCTTTTCCATTACTCGCATGATCCTTTCATCGAACTCATCTTCACTATCAGAATCTTTTGGGTCCTGATCCGCATCCTCGTCTTCACTATCAGGATTTTTTGGGTCCTAATCCACATCCATTTTTGTTTCCTCATTGGGGTCATAGTCCTCATCATCTTTTGGGTTAGCTCTTGTGTTTCTTCTTGTTGGAGCCATGATGGGGATGAGATTTCAAATGTTCGGGCGATATTCGAGGGAAGTTTGGATGGACAATGCGATCGAATATTCAATCGAATGTGGTATGTGGTAGGAGAATGTAATCGAATCGAAGGGTTGGATGTGAGATGGTTGGTAGGTATTGGCGACTTTCGAGTGTGATTTGCTTATCTGTTTGTATTTATTCGGATCGAATTTTCGTTCCGGTTTGTGTACTGGTTCGGATCGAGTTTTCGTTCCGGTCTATGTGTGAGCTTTTGCTTTTGTCGCAATTCAAGATTGTGAGCTTTCCTATCCTTTCTTGGGATTTGCTCATTCTGTATTTCTGTGGTGAAAGATTGTTTCCTGAGAATTTAGTGTTCTCTTTTTCCTTTTGGATCTTTGAGATCTTTCGATCTTCGAGATTTGGTGTTTTCATTTCTATATATTTCGGGCAGATGCTCCTTGCAATCTGTTCATTCCGTTCTTCGCAATCTGTTCCGACACAGAATACGTTAGGCTCAATCTTCTGGTTCACGTCATTCTTGTTTTCAGTGAAAGATCAGTGTTCTCGGATCAGATATTGATTCCTTTCAACTGATGCCAACCTGGGCGATTCGTTCAGCTGAATCGTCCAGTGTCTTTTCCCTTGCTTGTTTTGTTGTTGGATCTCGAGGCCTGGTCGAGCCACCACCTTGGTCCGTGTCTTCGGCCTCTTCTTTCGAGGGAGGCCGCCCTGGTGTTGGTCTGTTCTAGGGCTCCACAAGCAATTGCCCCTTTTACATCCTTGAGGGTTGATGCCGGTAGCTGATCAGGCTAATCTGGATTCGTCTTTGAGCTCAACTGCGTTTCTCGTGGGAAACGCCATTCTCAGCATTGTAGGATGCTGGCCACAGCCCGTAGATGCTGTGGGTCTGATAAACTAAAGAAAGTGTGTCGTAACAAACAAACGCAATTGGTCTTACGATCGATTGATTTAGTGAGTAAGAGTAATCATCTTAGAAGTAAGCGTTGATCATCTCTGATCGACAGGTTAATTACTCGTCGGTAAATTACCCGTCGTCATTGCGTAATTTTAGCATATTACCGTGTAATTCTAAGCATACAAAGCACACGTAATTAAGACAGAAAACACACGCAAACCATCTTCGTTTGGTCTTTCGTGTTACCGTATTACCGTATAATTCACCGTGATATTCCCATTGGAATATCACATGTGATTGTACCTTATCATGTAGAATTAGTACTAGGATGTACGTAGATTTTAGGGCATGATAGTGTTTTAGAGTTGTTAATTCTTCAAAGAGTGAGCTGATGGGGAATCCGGTAAATCGGTAAAGAGACTATCCACATGAAAGCGCCGACGATTATTCACTCGAGTTAAATAACCTTACGAATAAGGTTATTTGCCCTTATGACTTTTTGTACAATACGCCCGCTTAGTACGTACTAATACGCGTTACACGGTGAATTCTTTTCAATTCTTTGTCTCACCACACACAACAACGTCGAACAATTGACTGGCAAATACGAATTCCTTGCTTCGTTCTTTTCATTCCACCATGAGGCCACAAATCACCGACTGGAACTTTGTCCAAGCCATACAGTTCTCATTTATAGGAGCTGACAAGACCGTCACCCAAAACTACCTGAATGCGGCGTACGCCCAAAAATTGACTGATGTTACCAGCCTCCTAACCTACAAATATTGTGCCACAACCCTCAGACCAGGCGCAATTTCCAACATCAAATCCCTTGTCGCTGAATCCATCACAAAGAATCTCCCTGAATCAGAGGTATCTGCCAAATACAAAGAACACATCCACCTGCTTCTTGAAAACATTACCATTTGGTACATTGACAACCAGGAGACGAGACAACTGGCTCATAACGATCAAGTACTGGCTATTGCAGCAAATTACACAAGGTACAACTATAATGGGAATAGAGAGGACCCTACCATCCAATTGGAATTCAGCATCCAACATTGGGAATTCCAAAGCGGATGGTACCCATACAAATTTGCCAAGGTTTATGACAAAAACGGTGGAGCAACAGCATCTGCAAAAGCTATGTCTCTGGAGCCAATGCCCACGGCCGTGTCATACAACAATCGCGTGGCAAATATCCTAAAATTCTCCAGGAGAATCATCTCCCCCAAAAATGAATTTTGCTTTGACCTACCATATCCCTATTTTGAGTACGTTGCGTTTGAACAAATTTACCGCATGGCTTTTCCTCCCAGTTACACATGGACATGGAAATACTCCCCCAACAATCACTTTGTCTCCTTCCGCCGAGTCTGATCCAACTCCGTCTCCTTCCAACGTGCCGCTTCTTCAAGTCCTCCTGTCCAACGTCAGGACAAGTCCACTGTGACTCCTGTCCAATGCCGGGACAATTAGTCCACTGTGACCGCACTACCTCCCACGCCATCTACATTGCCCAGTTCAGATCCTCATCCTGTTCCACTTTATGTACCAGCCAACTTCCGATGGACATTTAACCCTCAGAATGAGACTGTGACGTTCCATCGCTCGCCAAAACCAGCTACTGTCCCTCTTGAGCCACCCTCGCGATTACCATTGTCCGACGCGACTGCTGATGATCCTGTTTTCTCATGTCCCATCCAATCAACACACAGTGAATATTCAGGTTGCCTCAAACCAAACCATCAGCCGACTGTCCTACGACTCTCCAAACGACATCGCGATGCCTTGAAGATAAAGATGTATCACTTGTATGCTAACATCTTGTCAATGAATTGGTTCTACGATGCTCTTGACTGAACGTGGCAATCGACTGCAACTTCCTCATCCGAGTTAATTGCTTTAAACCATCACTCTCCCTCCTTCCATCTTCTATGGATTGATCTCTGCCCAATATACGATCCATCAATCCTTTCTCTTCTTGAAGCTACGCTTGATGCGACGCTATAAGCACGTCATTTTTGATTGTACCTCGTCTATGATCGCGCTACGTTTGTTTGGTCCGATTTGATCCCCCTCACAACCAATACTCAGGTTACTATCCACGATCGAACCTACGATCCGTTCTACGGTCAATCGCTCTCCGTCTACCCAGTTTGTATGATCATTCTATTCTATGATTCTTCTTACAATCAACCCTAGTATGCTTCCATATTGATCATCATTGCTATGGTTTCGATATTGATGGTACCCCAGATCAATTACTTGTCATCTCCTTTGGTCGCCTACTACGATCTAATAATATATACCTCTTGATACAACTCTGGTTCCGGATATCACATTCCATTGTTTCTACAATTTACCTCCCATCAATCTTACGCTTTACCTCCCACTCCTCTTCCTGTGATTAGTGGACGCCATTAGCTCCGGATCAGGGGGGTGTATCCCAGCAGAATGCTAGGCAGAATCTCTCCACCACCACCATCAGGAAATCCGATTTATAAATCGCCCTTTGGCCTTCTTCAATCAACGCAAACACCTAGTTATTCAAAGATCTCCATTTATTCCAAAGTTCTCCAAACTCTCAGTCGTATTTGGTACTCCATCTATTGACCTCTACGATAGGATCAATTCATCAACCTTCTTCCATGATGTCCAATAAACTTCCACACTTCGATCATTTCGAGATCGATGATCAACCAATCTCTACCTAACTACAATATACATACCATGTTCAGCTCGCTTTCACTCCTCCGGATTATACTACAACTCTGGTTTGGATATAACGCTTGGTCTTCCATTCCCTTGATGTTCAGTTTTCCGTTGCATTCTTATTCCAGTGATTAAAGGTTCCTTCTTCTCCACCTGTCCCAACCAAGACTACAATTTCTCCTACGTTGGAGCTGATCCCATCTGCATGGGGGTGCCTACCAACAAGCCGCACAAAGTCCCTTCCCAACATCGATCGGGAAATCCGATTTGCCTGTTCCTTTGCGACTTCAATCTATTCTTTGTTCGGCCTCTTCTACCGCTCCTTCCGGCGATTCTTTGATCTTCCACCAATTCTTCACACCTCCAGCGCACATTCCCGCCTGCCGCTATGCACCCTACAACCAGACCCTCGCTCACTTTCCCCTTCTGAGTGTCTTCTGGCCACTACCTTCTTCTCCCCTACTTGTGAATCAGGGGGTGTATGTCCTACGCCCTAAGGCTTCTTCGTCTCATCCACAACCATGGCATTCGATTGCACGGATTAAATACACTCACCCTCTATTATTTGATTCTACGATTCAATCCTACGAACATATCGATTCCAACGGTTCATCCATCGTATTTAACACTCAATCATTCGATCTCCATCGATTTCTAATCAACTCCTACGACTTGATTAAGATGATCAATCCAGAACTATGGTATCAGTGCCATGTTCGACTTGATTTCAGTACTCACGATTGATACGAAGCTCTCCAATCACACCATCGATTCGATTCTATGATCACTCGATCCTTCGATTCGTTTATATCCATGATTCGTTATACGATCCATCAATTGGCTTCAATACCGTTCAAGTGGCTTCTCTGTTTTAGTTTGCCTACTTCCAGCTGGCACTCCAGCGTGATCCTTTGTCATCTCCTGTGGTCTCCTACGCTTCAACGCCTCCAGTTTATTCGAGCTCTTGTTGCATCCACGTTCACCAAATCCGATTTATCAATCGATGTCTTCGGCGCTTGCTCACTTTCTACCATTCGATCAATGATCAAACGGTTTCTTGATCCAATTCTACGATTGGACTGTGTTTGATTAAGTCAACCATTCGCATCTACGACTCCCTTTGTTTATATGGAACCATGGAATTCGCTCTATGGTTTTGTATCATTCACAACCATAGACTTCGATTAAACCATGGAATTCAATTCAATAAGTGTTGAATCAAGGGGTGTGCATCTAAATCAAGGGGTGTGCATTGGATAACTGCATGACGCTTAATTTGAACCTGTTTAACTTCCAGCGTTTTCATCATACGCCTCTACCACTTTACTTATGCTCCCCGCACGCCACAAGGATCCCACTGAAACCACCTCAATGAACCGACACGGATCCCACTGAAACCACCTCAATGAACCGACAAATAATTCAACACTCCTTCACTCCGTGTTGAATCAAGGGGTGTGTGTAGCCGGTTCGTGTACACTCAACACTACAAACTTCAAGGAACTTACTTCACGTCCCAAAGCATGACTTAACGTGCAGCAATATCATCTATCAAGACAAAGATACAATTCAAAGCTTAATCGATTTGATTCCTACTGCATAGCTCGTCGATTGATCACGGCATGCTTGTTAGATCCAATCCTGTTCTACGATCGATCGATTTCTACGATTCGTTTCACAATCAATTTCTACGATTGATTCCGAATATCCCATCACTCGATCACTTGATCAATGACCCATACTCGGTTTTGTCCTCACCCATTTGAACCATTGTTCCCCTACAATACTCAGGCGTTCGAGGATCTCTACGACGATCCTACTATACAGCTCGAAACAATCGTTCCTCAACGAATTGATCAGTCTCGTCTCTATTTGATGCACTTGATTATATTCCAAGGTCGAATCAAAATCTCGATTACATTCAGTATCTATTTTGATTATGGAGCTCCTCTCCATCAACATCCGACCCCTTCGTCGACGTTTGATCTCTACATTCTCCACTTTTGATTCTACACCTACGGCGTTTGATTCTAAGATACATCCCTTCGTGACTCTACAGTCAATCGGTCCTCTCTTCACCGATCTCTTTGACAGAGTTATCAATGTCCTTCCCCATAATCTCTTCACCCATCCTTTGACAGAGTTACGATCCGTCATCAAATTGATGCCCATGCGAATATTCTACTGAACGGTTTCTTCCTTTTTTATTCCGCTCCATTGATATCAACGACCCAACGATTTCTACGATTCGTCCATATCTACGATTCGTCCATATCTACGATTCGTTCATATCTACAATCACGTCTGATTCCCTCCAAAGATCAGCACCAATATATGATTCTACGGTACAATTGTGAACGACAATTCAATTTCCCCTCTCGGACGACCCTCTCGGACGACCCTTGGTCATCCCCTCCGTGATATCCAAGCCAATCTCATCTCCGCAGATATGACTCCCATCTGTTGAGATCCACAATTGATCCTCCCTCTCCAGTTCAATCAATTCACCTCATCAGTAATCGACTCGTTTGATTCTATTCAACGATTGAATTGAACCTAAGACTACACCCGATTTCGATCAACGACTCCCGTCCAACATCGTCACGTCGCTGTGTTCTTCCATTCTCTACGTACGATTCTATCCTACAGCTTGGAGCAATCAAAATTTACGACTTGATCTACGATCAAACGATTTGCGCAATTTCTACCTGACGTTCGATTCAATCATCTTTCTGTCTCGATCCCTCTTTCCTACTAAGTTGGATCCGATCTCCTCTTCAAGGATACGAATCAATGTTCCGTTTTATCTCCAAAAATTTGATTCAACTCAATACTTCATGTGGCATTGATAGATTTCAACATTGTCCCCTTCGTCGACGCTCAATTCTATTCTATTCTACAATCCCTCGATTACGATTGGTTACTCTCCCACAATCAATCAATTGTCTTCGATATTCCACACTCAGCGATTTCTAGGATTCGTTCATATCTGCAAGACGTCTCTGATTCCCCAAACGATCCTCGCCGTTTGATCCCTACTACATTCTCAACGTACAATTCTATCTTACGGCTTGGAGCAATCAATCCTCGACGTTCGACTTTATTCTACGTATAATCAGTTTCCTTCCAAGTCTCTTGCTCAAATCACATCTTCCAAGATATAAATCTCTTTCCCGTCATCCAATCCGGCACGTTTCGTTCCGAGTCTATCCCACGACTCTTTGTTATCCCATCTGCGATATCAAACGAGCACTGTCCATCACTCATGGCTCTCCCCTCCCTTGAGATCCTCAATTGAATCTTCTGCTCCAGTTCGATTGATTCGCCTCATCCCTAACCGACTCATATGATTTGTTTCGACGATTGAATTGAAACTCGGCTCTACATTCGATTTATATTATGGTCGATCCCTCTGCCGCCGACCTCTTCTTCTCTTTGATATCATTCCACAATTGAATCTAAGCCCATCTATGGTCGAACTTCTATGAGTCCATTCGGATTCTCTGATCTACGCTACATTCCAAGACTCGTCACTCGCCTTCTCCTACGATAAAACGATTGATCCAATCTCCACAATCGTCTGCAACGATCAATCACGCATCGATCTCCTCCTCAACAAATCAATCAACTTTGATTTGATGGCATCGACAGACCTTCCTCCCAATTCTCTTGTTCGAATTCTCTACTTGCCCTCAAATAATTCTTTGCTATCCCATCCGTGATACCAAATCGGCATTCATCCGTGCATCTCAACTAAACAATGCATTTGACACATTTCCTCTCGTTCGATTTCTCTTCTTCCCTCTATAAAAGCGCCGGTAGCAAACACACAAACGTACAGACGTACGGACATTCAGAGTAACACACGATGAGATAACACACGTACGACTAACAGGCAAATAAGCGAGCCGACTCGCTGAATCGCTAACAGTAATAGAGCACCAATAGAGGTTCGATCCCAGAAGTCATCTTACATGTAAATGCTCACAAATCTAAATACTAATACTTGAAATCACTGAATAACACTAGTAAGAATATATAGCGGACTACACGTGTAAACGTGTTAGTGACGAGAGAAAAAATAGAGTTTATCAGACCCAAATGGACTCATAGAGTCTGGGTAACAAAAATGAAAGCTGATTGCCAACTGATCACCGGTTAATCGCCGTCTGAAGCCAAAAGGCTGGACGTAAAAGACCCTCCCCAACAGAAGAGACTCAGGCGCTTAGAAGATTAACAACACTAGCGCAGCAGAGCACACCAGGCTAATACCCGTGGCTTCTACTGAGGTTTGTAGGGGAGAAAATGAACACCAAAAGCTTGTTATCCACCAAAATAGACACTTGCAAGAGGTCCCCGACGATGGAATCCCCAACGATGGGAACAGCAAAAGATGTGTCGAAAATACAACGGCAAAATAACGGCCGGAATAACGCAATGTACGTGTGTTCGGTACTACGAATCGCATAACGGCTACAGAAGGACCGTTAATAAAGAGAGGCACGCGACCCCGGGAATGTGACCTCGAAAACAAAACAAATGGGAATCAAATTCAATTCCTACAGAAAATAGCCCAAGTATACTCACTCGTATACAAATGATATGATAACAAAACCAGCCAAGGTAATATACATACCCAGTATTGGATAAACACATACACAAAAAATAGAAATGACAAAAAAAAATGCTGAACCAAATATTTAATAAGAGACGAACGAATATTTGATACCGTTTCGGAAAAGGGAAACAACTGTTGAGCTTAAGTATAGAGGAACTGAAAAAATTGGGGTTCAGATAGGAATCAATCCTCATACCGTGGATATGAACCTGTTTACTAGCAAAAGCACGTGGAAAGAAAAATACTCCACAAGTTGCTTCAGAACTCAGAAAATCACAATCACAGCTTCCTCATGAAAGCAAAAGCTAACAAACACCTTATTACAAGACTAATTCCTACAACATACTCCAAAACAACACACCATGGCGCCACCAACCAGAGCTCAACTAGCCGCAACCGCGGCAGCCGCAGTAGCACAAGCAGAAGCAGCGGACGCGGCGGCAACAGAGGCGGCGGGCAACTTGATGGGCCTACTACCTCCATCGGTAACAACAAGGTTGGACCTGGAACAGCTTGAGCAACTCACGGTGACTTTGGTTGCAAGACTATCAAGCAGGGACATATCTCTATCAACGACAGCAAGAGAAGCCAAAGAAAGGGCAGAGGCCAATCATGGCATCCCTGGCTACAAAGGAGAAAGGGCGCTGACCTCAGCAGAGGTTTGTTTCAGGAAGATCCTCGAGTCTTTCGGGGTCAACAGGCCTACGGCAAATGAAATATTCAGGCATGGATATTCTAACATGAAGGCCATCGCAGACCTCGATTCAGAAGGGATCAAGTCCACTCTAGGGTCGCTAACCAAGGCAAAACACCATCTATGCCCGGATCCACAGGAAGTCTTTATTGGAAGGGCATTTGGCGATCGACTGAAGCTGTTCGTGGCTTGGATTAAATTCCAGCCTATGATAGGCGCAACGGCCACCGAAGTGGACTGGATCAAGGACCCAACGGCCGAGATGGATACAAGGGAACGTTTGAGATCTACAAAGGAGGACGATGAAAATACGGCCGTTAAGGATCTAACACTACCCGACAAACTGACTACGATGTCA